>JAVGWX010000017.1:27388788-27988788 GCA_036924085.1 Ariolimax columbianus
ATGTGGGTCTAACATGAAAAGGAAATTTTGCCAAGACCCTTCTACACCTCCACGCAGTGATCTTGGATAACAGGCTGCAGCAGGGCAGACAGGCCAAGGAGAAGGGATCGAAGAGGGAATGCTAACCCGGTACTAAAAAAAATGTATTGGACCGAAAGGTCCAAATATCGCAGTCAATCTGTAAACTACGACACAACGCATATCGTTCTGTGGACTACGTTCTGCTACTTAAGTCCTTTCAGGGCTTGGTAGCGGGAGATTGAGAACAAACGAAGCCAAGCCAAGCCAAGCCGAGCCAAACCGAAGCCCAAGCCGAAGCCAAGCCAAGCCAAAAGGGAATTTGCAGACGATGAAAACTGCGAACGTGGGGCCGTCCAGGACCCGGAACACCTGATTATGTGTCCAAGGATGCAGGAATCCTGTTCAGTGGAGGACCTGATGGTGGCAAATGACAGAGCACTGAAGGTGGCTGGTTTTTGGGCAAGGACTATGTGAAATTGCTGGATACGGAAAGTAATTAAGTACGAATAAATTCAAGCAACAACAAAACGGAGATGGCGGTTAAATAACAAATCGATATCATAAATATGATACGCTTTACGTTTTTAATAAAGTATTAACAAAATAAACTTGTAAATTAGAGACATTAATGCTTATATGACTTGCAGTTGGGGTCGACTATGCTACTTACCATCGCTCAAGTATCCATGATCAGTCTTATCTATCCTACAAGGAGGCGACGACGAAGATGAATGTAAAAAGGAATGTTGTACAGATAATGACGATGTTGACGAAATAGATGACGCCGCAGATGCCCTTAACGATAAAACTCCAGAAGACGAGGATAACGATGGCGTGTGTGACCTGGGTGAAGAGTTTAGTTTCCTCGAAGATGTGAACAAATGTGTCGACGACGAGGACGACGATCTTTGCTTTGTGTACGACGTCATAGATGAGGATGAAGAAGAAAGTGATAAAAACTCTGGCAGATGAGAGTGATGATTCGAAGGTACAAGCGGCTCAGTGAAGGACTCTGCGGCCTTCACCTTGGACGGAAAAACGGTGTATGCTGAGCTGGAGAGAGGAAGTTCAATCTCTGGACTAATCGAATAGATACCAAGCCCCATAAGGTTGACCTTGATGTCGTTCTCTGAGCGAAAGACGGTCAGATCTGTGAATGGACAAAATAATTATATACATTCATTAAATGTTCAGTCTGAATCGTACATTTTCACGAAAGTTTAAAATAAATTACCATGCGTGTCACAAATGGGCAAAGGCGCCCCAGATATGCAGTCCTTACAACTGATATTTGTCAGCGGTACCCGGCACCCACGCACGCATGCACGCACGCACGCACGGATACGCACACACAGACACACACAACAATAACAACCACACACACACAACAACCACAGACACACAACAACCACACACACACACCCATCCGCACACGCCCACACATCCAAACACCAACACCCACACACACACACACCAACACCCACACACCCATTCACCCTCTGTCTCACACACACACACGTTCACACACACACACATACACACACACACCCCTCCCATATATATAATATTTGTAATCAAACGTAATATCTGTCCCTTGTCCTTATTAACTGAGTTCTTCTCCACTTGGCACTTCAATAAACCCAGTAATTGTCTGGTTTGTTATAATCTTGGCATTTCTATTTCAATAAACCCAGTAATTGTAAGGTTTGTTATAATCTTGGCATTTTGTACTTCAATAAACCCAGTAATTGTCTGAATTGTTATAATCTTGGCATTTGTACTTCAATAAACCCAGTAATTGTCTGATTTGTTATAATCTTGGGATTTCTATTTCAATAAACCCAGTAAGTGTCTGGTTTGTTATAATCTTGGGATTTATATTTCAATAAACCTAGTAATTGTCTTGTTTGTAATAATCTTGACACTTCCATCTCCCGCATTATAACACAATCAGCAGTTTCCTTTTGACTCTTAGTTTTTTTGTTTGTTATTTATTTGGTAATTATTACAATGATCTTTACTTGTTTTTATTGATGGTATCTTGGTCGTTACTTTTCACAAATATGAATACCTTCTGGGAGCCTTCACTTGTTTCCTTCTGACGTGTACTATCATCTCTTCTAATCAACAGAGTAGCTTTCTTTCCTTTCTCAAACATTGTCCCTTCCTGTCGCATATAATAAGAAACCGAATACGTGTCTCAGATCCACCTCTCTTTTCCCACTGGATAAGAAAGCAGCTAGAATTGCTATGGAGGCTTGTAGAAGTGTTGAAAGGAAACATTTTTCCACCATGAATCAGTCACGGTAACTGAAAGGAACTTGATTTTGGCATTTAATGACGGGGCACAGATTAATTTATTCACTAACGCCGCGTGTTAATGTTATAAATCGTTGTTCACTTGATAACTTGCAATTTTGTGGTTATCTGTCTCAAGTTTTTATCGACATTTGCGTATTTTCAAAAGCCACAAATACAAAGAAAATTGAAGAGTCCAAAGAGATTCTTGCAAAGACCGGAATGCAGTTGGTAAACAGATACGTCAAGTAAGAAGGAGATCGACACACGTAATATTGATTTGCAGCTGAATGCTCTAGTGGAACATTTTCATGTTTAATCGTTCATATTATTTCCGTTCTCATCCTCTAGAAAATTGATATGCGTGAATAATGGTGATTTTGTATGTACGAGAGGGTGAATGTATGTATGGGAAGGTAAGTGTGTGTACGAGGGTTAATGTGTGTGAGAGCGTGAATATGTGTATGTGAGGATACATGTGTGTGTGAGAGAGAAAAAAGGAAGATGGCCGAGCCTTAGTGGCTGAGGTCTCGACTCGCAACGGTGTTCATGTCGAGTTTTCCGATGTTTGGAGGTTCTTATTCGTATTTTTCATAACTCCTTCACCAAGTAGTATCAAGGACTTTATTATGTGGATTGGAGGGGCTTTCGATCGGTTACTCTGTTTGTTATGCTACATTTCATGCCTGGCTCGAGCCGCGGGAGACCAGTCCATGATGAGTTCAAAGTTCCGCTTAACTGCACACCAGAATTCAGTCCAGATCATCACTACTCAAGGACCTTCCTGCTCGGACTAAAGCCGACTTTCTCCTGCCCGCCACTCCCTCTACCGGAGGTTACACGACACTTCTCACGACCTCGCATTCTCAGCCCAGTAAGGGTCACGCTGATCTAAAGGTGAACACAATCAGAAGCCTCCGCGGAGGGACACGTAGAAACAGGAAGTTTGACACGACAGACACGGAAAGCTTGACACAAACATTGGCCTAACACACTCCTCGCGGCCCTCATCTCAAGGATGCGGAGTACACGGCTCCACCTGCGGAGTCCGCACGGATTTCGGTTTACACGCTACGCATGAACACAATCTCAGCAGTTGGACTTGGTAGTGATCGATCGACGCAACGAGTAAATGACGCCTACGCGAACATTTTTGTTGTTGTGAGAGAGAGTAAGTGTGTGTGTGAGCTTAAATATGTGTGTGAAAGAGAGCGAATGTGTGAGAGAAAAGGAATGTGTGTGAGCTTAAATGTGTGTGTGAGAGAAGGTGTGAATATGTGTGTGAGAGGGTGAATGTGTGTGATGGTAAATTGCATGTGGGTGTCAATGAATGTGTGTGATGGTAAATTGCATGTGGGTGTCAATGAATGTGTGTGATGGTAAATTGCATGTGGGTGTCAATGAATGTGTGTGATGGTATATTGCATGTGGGTGTCAATGAATGTGTGTGATAGTAAATTGCATGTGGGTGTCAATGAATGTGTGTGATGGTAAATTGCATGTGGGTGTCAATGAATGTGTGTGATGGTAAATTGCATGTGGGTGTCAATGAATGTGTATGATGGTAAATTGCATGAGGGTGTCAATGAATGTGTGGGATGGTAAATTGCATGTGGGTGTCAATGAATGTGTGTGATGGTAAATTGCATGTGGGTGTCAATGAATGTGTGTGATGGTGAATTGCATGTGGGTGTCAATGAATGTGTGTAATGGTAAATTGCATGTGTGTGTCAATGAATGTGTGTGATTATGAATGATTGTGTGTGATTATGAATGATTGTGTGTGAGGATGAATGCATGTGTCAGAATGAATGTGTGTGTGTGGACGAACGTGTCTTAAAGTGAATTATTGTGTGTGTGAGGATTGCATGTGTGTGAAAGAGAGTGAATGAGTTTGTATGACAAGAGGAATGAGTGTGAGTTTGTGAATGATGGTAGGATGAATAGGGAAATAAAATAAAGAAATCAATTAGAAGAATTCACAGTCTACCTCATTAACTAAAACTTGTTTAATCCTCTGCTTTGTCTGCATACCATGAAACCGAGTTGTCCATTGTATTATTCATGTACAATACATGGAGTTTATATGTGCCTACATGTGTCTTTCAAACTCATAAAGTATTGCCACAATCAGCAGTACCTTTGAACGATTAGGTGTGCAATGATTTGGAGAGTCTTCTGCCTTAGATGGGTAAAACTTCACTTAGTCACCTCTAAGACCATGCACTCAGTGTAACAACGGTCCTATTCTCGTCTCTGTCGTGCAGAGAACACTTCTCAGAATCCACTTGAACAGTTGACCCTCTTATAGCGAAATAGTTAGTAGCCCCTTCCAGTCATGACAAATAGCGACAGGTTAAAATAAACAGGATAGGCTGAGCTTTCCAAAACAGGTTTTAAGAATTAGATAAGCCATCTTGTGCATGAAATAGATGTGAAATAAATTAGAAATTGAAATTGTAATGTCATTTTAGTTTTAAGTGTAGTGACACGTCTGCAATCGCGTGAAGCAGCAAATTGAATTCATCAGCTACTATTGGGGAGGTAAGCGTATTGCGTCCAGCCTGACAAGGTGTTGGAATCAGGACAATTGGTAGCTTGAAGACGGGCATTGTGGCGCCACGTTTTGTCACAGCCAACTAGCCACAATCAGGTTGGCGTTTCCTGAATGAACGTGTTAAGCTCGAAGCTCTCAAAATATGTTTGAAATGTTATTTAGTGCAGTTTTGTTTAGTTTTGTAATTGCGATTTAAATTGTATTATTTAATTAGGTTGCGTAAAGTTCATAGCTCGATTAATTGTCCCGTTAGAAGAACAATTCTGAAATGTTGACGAACTTGCATTTGTTGAACTCTTAAACCATACAAAATCTACGCAGCTCAAAACATCTTTCCATGACAGTCAATTACAAAAAACCACTATACAATGAATTGGCAAATATGTACAGCTCAGAAGGCAGAGCCAAAAATTGTATTGATTGATTGAGTATCATTGTAGATAACGACCTCAACAATGGTGTATAAACAGATGGGTACGTTGCTACAACTAACTCTCAGTATTTTAGCTAGCCCGGCTATTGCAGAACGTCCAGTGAGTGCATTGAAAATAATTAAAACACGTGCGTAATTCTATGAACAATAATCGACTATTCAACCCTGCTACTATTTCAATAAAAAAGAAAATTTCTTGTAAGTACGCTCAAGATCAGTTGTTAAAAGAGAAGGTAATGTTTTTTTCTTCTCTTCAGAAATGACACAAAGACGCTTAAAATTGGCTTACGAGATAACGTAGACAACTGTGCAGAAATACGTCGACAGCATGGGTTTCAACTATTTCATTCAGCACAAACACAATGTGTTTTTAACATTTTTTTGACATCGCTAAGTGTATCCCTTAAGGTTCATTACTCAAATTACTCTACAATTATCATCACTTTTTGCTACTGGTCAGGAAAACTACAGCATGATGAGACTTCGCAGTGGTAGCTCTATACTGAGTTTTTTGTAGTTATTTTTCTTGTAATATTGTCGTTTCAGTTTTTTATGTTGAAAGAGTTACTTTTTACCCTGTCTGGGGTGTTTCTTTAGTTTACATCTCCCCTTAGATCGGTCTGCGATTTCGTCCCCAAGACATCATATTCATGCCCAGTGCCTTCATGTCCCGCTTACACACATCTTTGAAGCTCAGTGGTGGTTTGCCGACTGTTGTTTAGCCTTCCGCAGAATATGTTTGAAGAATATTTTTGTAGATGTTACCAACTTCAGTGTAACAAACATGGCCAAGCCATCATAATCTACGCTGCTTAAGGAGAGTGTACATGCTTAGGAGACCTGTGCACCACTGTATTTGTCACTCTGACCATGTAGTTCCAAGGATGGATCTCATGCAAGTAGATGAAAAATGTTACGCTTTTGCTCTTGTTTATCATAGGTTGCTCATACCATAGAGGAACGAGCTGACGAAAATGCAATGTAAGCCGTGACCTTTGTTTTAATTGTAAGGATATGGTACTCGCAAACCAGAGTTGTGAGACGAGCAAATGTAGCAGCAGCTTCGTCAATGCGAGCCTAATTCTGGGTCTAGAGAGCTTCTCGTTAATGAGGGACCCATGGTACATAAACTGATGCACAGCAGCTACTTCATAATTATCGATGGTAAAAGTTGTTCTTCTACTGTTTTTCAAACCCAGAAAGTTACGCCACTCTCAGCATAAATTGGTGCTTTGAAATGTGAGTTCATACATACTCATACTTACTTATCCCCACGCTATTTTCAGTTCTGCTGATCGCCGTGCACATTTTAAATTACCGACGAACAACAAACACATTTTAGAATAATACACACACGAACAAACATTTGTACAAAGGTTAACGTCGGGGTCGGGAGATACACACTAACCAAGAATATATCTCAAGGCCAGGCAGTACTCCTGCAGACAGGACACCGTATGCCTCTGGATTTAAGTAGAGCAGCTGTAACCCACCACAAGAGAAACATCCATCAAGAGTAAATAACTCAAACGAATAACTTGGTCAACAACAAGATACAAACGTCGAGGAAATTGCTATTCTCACCTGTGTCTAGCCTGTTCCTGTTTCCAGCAGCATCCCCTACGTGATTGACCTGTTGAGACCTGCCGGTAATACCTCTATGGATGTTCCTATTTAAACCGGCGTACTCAATGTTGTTGATTGTGTTGAATGTGTCTAGACAGGCAATGTCTACAGCTGGCTTTGGCTCTTCGAAAGAGACTGAATAAAAAGAAGAAACAACATGGCGTATGTCATTCAGAACAAAATGTATATGTGCATGTTCTAGTTCAACCATGCTTAAATTTACCAAGATGTAAATTATTTCCGGACTAACTTTCAATGAAGGTACCGAAAAAAGAAATTGGCACAATCATTGAAAAACGGAGACCTCGTAGAATAAAGTACATACCCCTTTATCCTTAACATCAACACTTACGATTATCTTTCCATTAAGTGACCCTGTCTCCCAAAATCCGACAGTCCGTTCAGTGAAGTATTTTAAACTTCATCTGCAGCAGCACTCACTGCTACGTTTAATAAGATGAAGTCCGTAACACTTCATCCCCAATGGGATCATTGATGTGATATTACAATTTCTTATACATCAAATGAGTAGCGTTAGTGAAAATACAGGCATAAAATAATAGCCAAGTGGCAATACGCTTCAGCATAATAGTTGTCCATCACAAGTGATGAAGACCACTCTCTTTGTTCAGCCGTGTGGACAGTCGTATCACTTGCTGTGTCCGCTGAAATGGGTGACATGCGCGGTGATTTGGATTAAAGTGAGGAAGAAACTGCGCCTTTTGTCAACCTCGCTCACAGAGCCTAAGCTACCTTTTGCCAGTGGCAAGACATTCATCGAGACGACTGGAGATAGCATAGGATGCAGATTTTGCCTCAGGGTTACCACTGAAGCCTTTCCGTAAACATGCTTCAGCATATCAATCTGTAAAGGATATTCAAATTGTGATGGTTAGAGAAGCATTCCACTTTAAACATCAACTTAGAGACGACTCTGAACAAACAGAACATTGCAGATTCACGGAATAATATCATCAGGATACACTCTCTGGATGGACGAGATGTGTCGGATTAGAAGATAAACCAATAACATTTGAATTCACTTACAAGAAACGTAGACAGGACAGTAAGAAAGGCAGTGGCTCTATCGTGTCTGAAAACTGAGATCTGATACAATACAAAATTTCTGGAATTGAAGCCCTAAGTTATAAGCCGACTTTACAAATGTTATGGTGGCCACCTAGCAGACAGTGCCGCAGAAGCAAAAGTGATAGAGACTTCATTTTACTAAGTCTTAGTTATGATTAGCAGTTACTTTACCTGGTTCCCTATCCTTTCATAACTATAAGTCAGGTAGTCATTTACAAAATGATCAAAAAGAATATATTGAACCCAATACCTCTGCCGTGAGAGACAAATCCTCTGACCACTACGCCACTGGAACTCTATCCTTACCTTGTTTAAAAAATACTAATACATTCTTCATAGACATTGATATTTGTTAAAAGTTAGTTCAATTATCGCAAACTGATTCGGTATTTGCAGTATTCCAGCATACTTTCTTTGAGCAATATTATGTGCACTCGTCAGAATACATGGATCAACTTGTGGTTAGAGGATGTATAACGCTGGTCATTTAAATAGGTAAGGTACAATCTTCTTCCTACGTCTATAGGGAAGAGAATTACAACTTCTTTCTGAATTGGTGAGACTGTATTTGTTTAGGGTTTGTGTAAGAACATTAATAAAGACGACATAGGAAGCTTAAAGTAATTCAGTGACTGAGAAACAATGGAGGAGTGAGATATGAAACCACATATAAGGGAAATAAACCGATAGCTGTTGAAATAATGACGTAAGAAGTTTAAGCTAAAGAGAAATATTTGAAACGAGACAAATTCAGGAATTTGTATGTGATAATAAAAGAAAAAAATGTCGATATGACCTAATGGTCAATGTGAAATAATGACGTATAATTTGTATAAGCTGAAGAGACATATTCGATAAGAGGCAAAGAAAGGAATGTTCATATGAAGACAAAAGATGAAAATGTCGATTTGACCAGGAAATAATGAGAAAACAAGAAAACAATATCAATTAATCAGCAAGAAGAATTATTTCGATACGAGACGAGGAGAAAGGTGTCAAGTGAAAAAGAGGAAGATCTAGGAAAAGAAACAAGAAAAAGATGACAATCTGAGACAAAGAAATACGAAAAAAAAGGAGAATCATTCCGATAAACAAAAAACCAACATATTAATATGAAACAAAATAAAAGGTATCGATAAGATTACAAGAGAAGGATGTCGATCCGAGACCCATAAAAAATGGGACAAAAGTAGAAGCATGCCGATTAAGACGAAACAATCATATTGATATGAAAAACATAAAGATATCGACAAGATTAAAATTGAAGTTTATCATTAAGTTAAAAACATATAATTAAATACCATAGAGAAATATAATGCTAAGACACATGTTAAACATGTTGATAAAAGTGAAGAAGAAAGGGAATAACAATACAAATTAAGATTAGAATTATGTCGATATGAGACAATAACAAATATGTTCGCATGAGAAAGTAGAACGGTATCGATAAGTGAAGAAATAATATTTCAGTTAGAAAAAATTAGAACGGTTTCGATAAAAGATAGACAAGAGACAATAACAGATAAATATTACCATTGTTGTTGTTGTTGTTTGTGTATGCCCACAATGAGTACGTTACTCCTTTGTGCGCCATGGAAATGACGTTAAGTGGCGGGTTGCAGTAGCTTTCCTCACATCCAGAGCGTGCTGATGAAGGTGAACCGGGTTGGGCTGTGCTTGGCGTCCTCTTCGTGTCACTCACTACTACGGGCATCACGTCGATCCCTCATCTCGTTAGGTAGGCTGCCATGAAAACAGCCCGACGAAGCCGAGTTGAGGGTCTTGGCCAGTATGTTTTGCCTGACCCTGACTAACATGTCTGACCAGTATGTTTTGCCTGACCCTGACTAACATGTCTCAACAGTACATTTTGCCTGACCTTGACTAACATGTCTGACCAGTATCTTTTGCCTGACCCTGACTAACATGTCTGACCAGTACATTTTGCCTGACCAGAGGTTAGTCTTCTTTCCCAAATATTAACATAAAAACAACTGAAAGTGTCTCCGACTGGTCTTTTTATATATATTTTATTTATTTTCCAGATCTCTCTTGCTTGTTTTAAACATTAAAGTCGTGAGTTCATATATGTTTTTCGGTGTTTTTGTGTGTATGTTCATTTCTATCAATGCTGATCTGTATTAGTCAAACTATCGTTCTAATACTTTAATCTTATTGTTTTTCTCTACCTTTTTTCCTTTCTGGTAAACTCGACAATCGTCCATTTGGTTTACCTTGGCTTCGTTCGTTCTCAATCTCCCGTTACCAAACCCTGAACGAGCTTAAGTAGCAGAATGTAGTCCAGAGAACGGAATGGGCTGTGTCGTAGTTTACAGCTTGGCTGCGATATTTGCACCTTTCGGTCCAACATCCGACTTCAGCAATCATTTTTTGAGTACCGGGTTAGCTTTCCCTCTTCCATCCCTTCTCCTTAGCCAGTCTGCCCTGCTGCAGCCTGTTATCCAGGATCACCAGCGTGGATGTGTAGAAGGGTCTTGGCAGCTCTGGTTCACTGGCCCTGACGCTAGCAGTCAGCTATGGGTCGCTGGCCCTGACGCTAGCAGTCAGCTATGGGTCGCTAGCCCTGACGCTAGCAGTCAGCTATGGATCGCTGGCCCTGACGCTAGCAGTCAGCTATGGGTCACTGGCCTTGACGCTAGTAGTCAGCTATGGGTCGCTGGCCCTGACGCTAGCAGTCAGCTTTGGGTCGCTGACCACTGCAGTTCATGCGCGCAATCGTCTATTTATGTATGACATTTAACTGGTGTGCACCCCAATTATGCTTCTTGCTCAATGTGTCCTTGACACTACACTTCCGTCTACTCTCTCACTCTCTCTCTCTCTCTCTCTCTCTCTCTCTCTCTCTCTCTCTCTGATTTTCTCTTCCACCACCATCCTCGTGTGGATGTAAAAATCAGTGTAGTCCCATTGGAGACACTGCCATCGAAAGTGAAATGTTAGAGTAATCATTGTGCTAGGTCTCAATGTTACCTGAGTTCGGTTGACCAGTCTCTGTGCTTGCTGCCTTCCCTAACTATAAGGCATGTTCCTATGTACATCTTAGCAGACTGAAAAATCGGACAGGAAGTAAACACTGTCCATTCTCCGTATGAGCAAGCGCTCAAACCGACAATTACCACTGCGATTCTTGCTTTCTATGTGAAAAGAGTGCAGCAAAGTAACTTACTGTCGTTTATCAAATTCCTGAATGTATCATACATCATAGAGCCATAATATGGGTCAGCCTTGATGAACTGTTTCTTGTCCATCTGACAAAGATCCTCACCAATGAAATGGTTGTACGCCTCACCTTGGAGCTTGGAGCCGTCTAGATGTTCCTGTGTTTTTTTAGTAAATAGATGAAGAGAAGAGAAATGACAGTTAATGGTTATATATTTTTCTGTCTGTCCCATTTTCACTCCAGCCGGAGTATAAAGCCACCACTGTAGCTGACAGCCTTCAGGTAGCCTGTGTCAAAGCAGGCCTGCTTTTTTGTACTTTCTGCAGCAATGTTTTAGATTCCCGAGTGGTCCGCCGGAGTCTTTGTGTGTGACAAGAACAAGAAAAGCGCCACTGCCAACAAAGAGCATGTCGTAAAAGGCGACTAACTATGTGACATGGTATAACACCTGCAATTTCTATGTGGTTTGTTAAGAGCAGTATGGATGGCGCCTAACAGATTGCGGGTCTAATTTGCTCTAGTGTTTGAGTCTATTAAAATGGATTCGTACATCTGTTAAGAACCTCCGCGGCATTTGTCCGGAAAGAAGTGGAGTAATAAGCTGCCCGAGACTAGCCTGCTAAGCAGAAAACAATCCTCCCGACTGCATCCAACACATGTCAAAGATGGGACTGGTACAGGGGCATCTGTGCTGTAGAGGTACAGGTCCACTAAAACTAATATATGTTTTAGAATATGAAGTTAGCCATTAGTAGTTGATTAATCCATATGAGGGCTAGCCCTTTGCTGGAGAGGAAATAATAGGTCCACAGCATTTACATGTTTAATCGTGAGTTTCAAAAGCCTGAAAGGAGATAGCGAGTTATTACACATGCCAAACATGATGGGACAGGCCGTTTGGGAAGGTTGGGCACGAGGCTCGTTACTCTATCTTGTAGACACTATCAGCCAGTATTTTTGCAAGGAGACACGCAAAGGTAGAAAAGGATCCACTAAAACAAATCAGATCAGCAACCTCAGCATCTAAATAAATAGCTGTAGAAGTGGCAGCTAGATAATTTGCACCTATTCAATCAGTGGTCCTGAACTTGTACTGCCTTAAATACTTGACTCAGTCTCTATATGTCATCACTTTGAGATAATAATAACTGAATAAGATGGATTGAAATGACAGAGCAATGATCATGTATAAATAAACTGTTACAATAATAAGAAATGCACCGTTGTGTCTTGCAGTGAAAGTGACCAACTCGCTACCGGCCCTTGGTTTTCCCTATAAATTGTAAACCAATTCACGAAATTTAATATAATTTGACAAGCACATTCCGGTTAGCCAACTGGACCCCAACGAACTCTTTACTGCCTTTTTTTTAGCAGGATGGAGCCACATGCCACACTTCAATTGTCAGCATAGCTGAAATTTCTTCCTTTTTTGAGGATCGTGATATTTATAAAGGAGTTTGGCCACCAAGGTCGCCTGACCTTACCCAATCTGGTTTCCTATATTGTGACATGCTGAGAGCGACAGTGGATCTCGTGAAACTGCAAGAAAATATTCGGCGGGAAATTGAGTATGTGACTCCTGAAGTGTAACACGAAGAAGCGTGTGCAGACACCCCTTGATGATAATGGCGATCATTTGCTACATTTTCTCGGAGCTCATTATGCTTCTGTCACACCAAGGTATGTCCATGTCAAATGTGATACATTTACGTTAATTGGTATTCAAGTTATAAGGTCAAACTAGGAACAGCAGAAAATGTGACACCTTATGTGTTCTACACAATTAGTTTGCTAGTAGCATGCACACCTCTCATTAGTTACTTTTTACAACATACATATATTATCGTGGCCTCAGCCGCTAGTATTTCCGGATTCACTGTTGTGTGATCAGTGATAGTCGATGTTACTTGCTCGGTCCTTAACATCAGGAATCTTTCTGCTTACAGGAACACACAGCTAACACTGCAATTGATTTTAATGCAGGTAGTCTGGAAAATAGCATATATGTGTTCTTACCTTGATGGCTTCACATGAGTGGAACCACATGAGAACAGAACAGGACCACTGTAACCTTTCAAGCATATCGGGCGATAGTGTAGAGTTGTGCATGGGGCTATCAAATTCGTCATGTCCAGAGAATTATTGAATAAATCACTACTGAAGAAGCGGACGGGTGGGCTTTGATAGAGGCTACATGCAAGACGGTCTGCTGTACTGGTAACCTTGTGAAGAGTGATAGAAGCAAAGGGTGGTCTCTTTATCACTGTCATGCTCAGGTTACGCTTGTCACATCCCTACACAACCCTTCCTTTGTTGTTATCCTCGAGTATTTCTTCTTCTTCTGCGTACACAGTCAGACAGCAACCATTATTTTTTCGAAAAAAGCGGCGGTCGTCCTGAGACTCTCGCCACTACCATAGAGCTTGTCTCGCAGTTCCACTGGCAATGGCCACATCTGCTCTCTCTGATCCCCGTATGTCGGGCAGTTCTGCAGCAGATGTTCAGTGGTCATTTTACCAGTACCGCACGGGCATTCGTCGGTACACCCTATCTTCAATTTATTGAATAGGTGGTACCTCAGTCTATTGTGGCCAGTGCGAAGTCTGAAGACAACGACCTGCTCTCTTCGGTTCAACTGGTAATAGGCATCGTTTTTGGTGTAACCAGTATGTTCGGTTTCCCATTTTGTCATGTACCTGGCTTTGATAAGCCGTTTTGACTCTTCGTACGTCATACTGGTATCTGTTTGTGGTAGCCTTGCACCTTCTTTTGCCAGTCTGTCTGCCTCCTCGTTGCCTTGGATGTTGCAGTGTGACGGAACCCACTGTACCACTACCCTTTTTGGTGCGGCCAGCTGGCACAGTTTGCAGAGTGCTGCTCTTAAGCCATTAAGCTCAGTGTTTTTCTGGCTTTTTAGCGCTGTGACTACGGCGAGAGCATCTGTCAGCAAGACTATGTGGCTCTCGTTTTCACTGTGTGTTGCCATTTCTTCCACTGCCGCCCTCAGTGCCTCTGCCTCCGCTCTGAAATTGCTTGTGTACTTACCAGTAGCGAGTGACAGTGTTATTTTTCTGCCATTTGGTAGGTTCAGGAATGCTCCTGCCCCTCCGTTCTGTGTAGCGTTTGTTACAGAACCGTCGGTGTATGCATGGGTCCAGTCCATGCTTGGGTAGCTTTTCGTTATGAAGCTTAGGGTAGTGTCTCTCCTTTCTTTTTCGGTCTGGCAGTTTTTGTTTGCAATACCTGGTATATTTTCTACCACCTCTGGAAATATATCCTGCCTCCAAGTAGGTTTTCGTACAGTAGTGATGGGTTTTGGTGTTGTTAGTGCGTTTATGGGATCTTCGTGCATCTTTGCTTTGGCTATTTCTGCAAAGTTTCTCCGCTTTAGTTTCCCAGTTCCCAAATTGTTTAGTCTCTGGTACATTGGATGGTCCGTCAGTCTTCGGAGTTTCTCTGACTGCAGCTGGGCTCTGCAGTCTCTTCTGTCGGTCATGGATTGCAGTTTTGTAATCTTTTCAAGTTCTACAATTGGCGTTGACTTCATGCCACCTGTTATAATTCTCCTCGAGTATTTGTTTCCACTGAATTGACTTCAAGATCATTACGGAAACTCCTAGACATAATGTATCCAAATATGTATTTTTGTTTGTTAAATCGTGGATTTCATATGACAGCTCTTATCGTGGTTGAGCGTTAGGGTACTACTTTTTCCAAAAAGAGCATGGGTTCTAGCCCTGGTAAATACCTAGCTTATGTATGTACTTAAAAGCGTTGGCATTTTTTAAAATAACTGGCACACAACTGTTTGATGACTACAGATGCAAGCAATCAATATTCCGCTTTGAATATCCACTTGTTGAGAACAGAAATAGAAAATTGTCCCCAATTATATTTTTTTCTTAAATGAATGTTTACTCTTGGCACTGCTGAGGTTAGCTAAAATGAAAAACGTTTGGCAAAACACTAAATAAATGACAAATACAAAAAAGTGTTGAAAACTTGGATGTTTCCGGTGGCAACGTACAGATGGGAGACATAGTCAACCATCCAAATCCTACGAAAGAAGATATAACCCTTCAAGCTAAAATGCTACATGATAGTGCCCATAATACCATAAATAGCGAAAATGAAAAACGCAGAAATCCTATAGGAGTTGGAAATAAAACACATCTGGCTAGTAAACAACATTAGGTCTAGGAAATTAACATACCTCTTCCACATCAAACGCCACAATGACTTAGAAGAACGATATTGGATGGCATGGTACCTGGCAAAAGAGGAAGAGACAGACGGATGAGAAGATAGACATTACAGAGGCTCTTGAGATGCCAAAGGTGGGAGAGCTGGGAAGGGATCGAGTGTCTAACAGACGGCTGTCATGAAAGCGACGTTCTTTAAACGATGTGCTACATGATGGTGAAGATGACGATGATGATTTATTGCTTCGATAGTGTTCTCACCTGCTCCACCACGAAGTATATCCAATCCAGAACTTCCTTCCTTGTCCAATGTTGAGGATGCTTCCGTGTCCAGCTGATCAGCTGTGGTGCCACTGATTCACTAAGCACTGAGTAATGACATGTAACGTTTTAGACAACAAGTTCAAGAAAAACATTCGTGATATAAAAGTGCGTCATTGATCAAGTATAAATCCTTTTTAAAAACATGTTTACATTTTGAGTTTGCATAAAAATGTAGTTGCAGCTAAACTTTACTACATTTATAAATGTTAGATATTAATGTGCGAATGGTTTATTTGAATGTGAACTGAAATATAAACATGTTTATACTGACATTTGTTTTTCCTTGTTGAAAGAGAAGACCAATCTCGAGTGTTTATGTTATGTTAACTGTAACATTCAGTATAACTTTCTTTTACTTTGTTGAAGGGCAGACCAATCTCGAGTTGTTATGTTCTATTAACTGCACATGCAGTGTAACTTTATTTTATCTTGTTCAAGGACAGAACAGCAGAACAATTTTATGTTCTGTTAACTGTCACTGACAATATTACTTATTTTAAACGTGTTGAAAGACATACCCATGTCGAGTGTATGTTATGTTAACTGTCACAGATATTAACTTTATTTTACTTTGTTGAACATTAACTTTATATTACTTTGTTGAAAGACAGACCGTTCTCGAGTGTCTATGTTATGTTAATTGTCACAGACATTAACTTTATTTTAACTTGTTGAAAGACATACCCATCTCGACTATTCATATTATGTTAACTGTCACAGACATTAACTTTATTTTAACTTGTTGAAAGACATATTCATATCGAATGTTTATGTTATGTTAACAGTCACAGACATTAACTTTATTTTAACTTGTTGAAAGACATACCTATCTCAAGTGTTTATATTATGTTAACTGTCACAGACATTAACTTTATTTAACTTGTTGAAAGACATACCTATCTCAAGTGTTTATATTATGTTAACTGTCACAGACATTAACTTTATTTAACTTGTTGAAAGACATACCTATCTCAAGTGTTTATATTATGTTAACTGTCACAGACATTAACTTTATTTAACTTGTTGAAGGACAGACCATTCTGAGTATCTTTGTTCTGTCAACTGTGACATACAGCATAACAGTATACCTTTATTTGACCTTTCAGTAGATCAGTATAGGCAAGCGTATCAAAGAGTATTCATCCAAACAACAAAATATTACCGAAGACAGTAGTGAACCACCACACCATGCTCTATCTTTCGTTATTAATAAACTTCACAATCTCGTTAGGAACTAAGCTGATAGTCACAACCTATTTATAATGATCCCACATTTTCCATTATTCCCTAACTAATTCTTCAAATGTTTGACATACTTGCTGACACATACCACATACACATCCTGATTGGCTCTATAAGTGACGATATGTGTCTTATTGTGGTATCAAAGAGTGCTTTTCTTTGTTCTACCGAATCTTAAAAATGAAATAAATTGTAATCAAAATGTGAATATATCAAATGAGTAAGTGAAAGTTTGGCATAATGATTGTAAGTTGTATTAGTTAAGTCATTTGTATTATTTTTTAAATTATTTTTAAAACCCCAACAAATGACTAAAACAAATGGTTTAGCGTTACCAGAAACAAAGCAAATGAGTTGATACTATGAGATACAATTAACTAAATTATCGTCTTTAAATTAAGTTTGAATTCGGTATCCCTCACCGGATATCCTTTAGATTGTGTTCGTAAGTACTACCCCGAAATTAAACCCAATTCAACACTCACTGCTTCACAAACCATGCATTCAACAACAAAAAATACGAGCATTTTCCTAGCAGTGCTGACCAGACGTTTAAATATTAGTATTCGACAGCATCGTACTTTTCGGTCAAATACGAATATCATATTGACAACACTATTCTGATCCGAGCGAACACGCAGTGAATATTCAGTACATCCCTGATAGCTATCACTTTATATATCATGAAATTACGCTGAACTTACGCAGCTTGTCTTTAAATTCGTCCATGGAAGGTGCATGAGAATACACGCAAAAGGACTGGTCTTTAGAGAAATAGTCATTAGAGTGATGCTGATACTTGATGTCGAACTTCTGTTCGTATTCACTGTGCTGGTTAAACTGAAACAAGAACAATGTAAAGTTATATTATTACATAAACATTTTTTTTTAAACAACATGCCATTCAAATCGTGTTCTTATTGGATGTTCCCTCGTATGATAGGGTTTGAAAGGCGGATATGCAGGATCGAGAATGAAACAGACTTGGGTATTAAGGCCCCTAGCAATGGCAAGTGGTATGATGAAAGTGAACGTTGTCAAACTGGTACACATTATTCAGTTTACTTTTTCAAAAAAGGCAAAAGCGAGAGTATCAACAAAGAAATGGGAGATTATCTAATCAAAATATTTATAAATGTGCATATGTTTCTATTTTCAATGCCTCAGGGGGAAGTTTGAAAAGCTGAATGAATAGGGCGATGTCACCATAACTGGGTCAAAATTGCACGAAGCGATGTCCTGGATAATTACGCAATGATGTTGCTCAATAAATGAGACCCAGTTCTAAATATGGAGAAGTTAAGATGAGGAAAGAGACATGTGGGTTGATAGGGGTGGGGCGTGGGTTGAGGTGTGATGAAAGGCTAGAAAAGAGTGCTAAGGAGTTGTGGGGCTGGGGAGGGATGCAGGAAAGAGAAAATAATATTATTGTTAAACTTCTGTTGTTTCTTTAATATAATTCTTTTAGACTGACAAACACATGGTCTGCGTGGATCTGCTTGTACTAAGTTGATAGTGCATGTCTCTTGAGCAGCGATAAACGGAGATAGGCCGGTCTTATTGCAAATAGTCACCGCAAATGCAGAAGCAATAAAGACATAATGTGATAACAGACGATATTTAATAACAAATAAGGCAATGTTTAGAAAGGTAAAAAAAAAAGCATTGTAATCGTTCAAGTATGTCGAAGAAGCGTATGTCGAAGAAGCGTATATCGAAGAAGCGTATGTCGAAGAAGCGTATGTCGAAGGAGCGTATGTGGATTGTGAAAGGGACCACAACCGCAATTATGTAAAACAAATTGCAACAAAACTACTACATGACGTCCATGCATTCTATGATACAAGTTTTCTGTAAAAGGATGACTGTAGTGGTAAATATATGTATCATATTGAGAGAGAAGAAGACAAGAAGAAATAACGAGAAGTACATATGTTTGTTAAATTTCTGACGTAAGATTTATGAATACCTAACATTTTGTTGTGGCAATCAATAGCATCCACAGAGTATCCAATATACTAAAGAATACGGTTATTCACTTAAATCACAATGTATAACATATATATATATATATATATATATATATATTGTTTTGTTAAAATGTAAAAAATCGTAATATAAAACTAGAAACTAAAAGAAACAGTGATGCATATTGGAAAATGACAAAATAAAGTACTCTTGACGTTAATATGGCATGTTATTTATAGTCAACCGTGATGGCTGTAAAGGTCACAGATCAAAGGGCATGAGGGCAGTATCGATTAGTACATGATCTGTAAGGACAAGATGTCCAACATTTGGAAATCTAGGTCAGCTAACGTTCGGCGTGAAGACATGATTGATTCAATAAAATTCATAAAAGTGTTTGTGCAGATATATATATTTTATGGTACGCGTTTAAAAACAATAAATCTCCCCATTTGTTTTGAAAAAATGTTTTATGTAGAAAAATGATTCATGAACTTCGTGTATCGCGTGTATTCTAGCGCAGATGGAAAGACAAATCATTTTCATGTATATGAAATAATGCATACGTAGGGAAGACTGAAAGATATGAACTATATGGTAAAGTACATGAGTTGGAAGGCACAACGATCTGAACTGTATTGTAAAGTTCATGATTGTGAAGATAGGACGGCCTGAAGATTATAAGTACATAATTGATACTTCTTCTTCTTCGTTCGTTCTCAATCTCCCAATACCAAACCCTAAAAGGACTAGAGTAGCAGAATGTAGTCCAGAGAACGGAATGCGTTGTGTCGTAGTTTACAGCTTGGCTGCAATATTTGCACCTTTCGGTCCAACACATCCGACTTCAGCAAGCATTTTTTGAGTACTGGGTTAGCATTCCCTCTTCGGTCCCTTCTCCTTAGCCAGTCTGCCCTGCTGCAGTCTGTTATCCAGGATCACCGCGTGGAGGTGTAGAAGGGTCTTGGCAGCTATGGTTCGCTGGCCCTGACGCTAGCAGTCAGCTATGGGTCGCTGATCACTGCAGCTCATGCGCTGCTCAACATCTTGATCACCATAATTGATACGAATAATTGATACGAATAATTGACTTTAATATAAAGTACATGAGGGGGTAAAGAAGCGACTTATAAATATGATCAAGCGCACGAGTGGAAAGGCATGATGTTCGCAGTATCACTCATATGTGAAAAGGCATGACGTTCGATATATAGATAAGCCATCATTTATTGATTCCTTTGTTATAGTACAGAAACTGGATAACTAACGGGTTCTGAACACGGTTATCAGGATGTAAAATAAATCCACGGGATTGACATTGATCATACAGAATTTACTAATTAGCTCAACTAGAGTTTTGCAATCAATTTGCGTCCAAAAAAAAACGTCAGAGAAGCAAAGTGGTACAGCGTACCTTACTCGCGTCAATGGTACGGGTATTGATCACTGCAATCGACACGCTCCAGTTGACCCGGGTGTACACGCCTGACTTATGGTTAGAAGAGGAATAACGACCATAAAGGGAACTGGCCTTCCAAAATAATTTTAAAAAAACAGACGCTTAGTATAATTAATAAGTCTGACAGTGTCTGCTATGGTTTACCTTCGTTTTATAAATCAATTAAAATGAACATTCTTATGTGTATACTTTTACTTATTATTGTGACTTTGCTACAATTACTTAGTAGAACTACTACCTCTATTATTGTTCTTACTACTAATACTGCTACTACTTCCACTGCTCCCACTACTACTGTTACTACTACTACTCCTACTGTTACTACTACTACTAATCTACTGCACCTCCCACTACTGCTACTACAACTACTGCTATAACTACTACTGCTACTACTACTGTTATATCTACTACTGCTACTACTACTACTGCTACTACTACTACTACTACTACACTAGCTACTACAACAACAACTACTACTACTACAACTGCAATTACTACTATTATTACTACTACTACTACCACTACTACTACTTATAGTACAAAAGCTAGTCTATTTTACTGCTCTAATACGTCTCTATAATACTATTTTGATAAACGAAACACAGAACTAAGAAACAGCATGAGCTGTCCTTCATTTTCATTTCATTTGCCGTAATTCAATTGATGGGTCCAAATACTATATCTGCATTTACAATTTCTAGCTTACAAGGAATCATGGGTCCGTTTGTTTGTAGTGTTAACTTTATGGCAATGGTTTCTAAGCAAATGAAATGATCAGATCCCTCACAACCTTTCCTGCACACCCGTGTCGACCTTCCAGAAATGTAACCACAGAGACTTCTAGGAGAGACAGTTCAGTGACTATCAGCGGTTGTCAAATATCACTAAGAAGAAAAATGGCTAGTTAAGGCGAGACAGAGATAGAACAAGGAAAAGAGAAGATTCTGGAAAGTTTAAATCTTTATTCGACGATGCTGAGCAGCGCATGACCTGCAGCAGTCAGCGACCCATGGCTGACTGCTGGCGTCGGGGCCAGCAAGCCAGAGCTGCCAATACCATTCTACACCTCCACGCGGTTATCCTGGATAACAGGCTGTAATAGAGCAGACTGGCTAAGGAGAAGGGATCGAAGAGCTAAGGATGACCCGGTACTCAAAAAATGCCTGCTGAAGTCACTTGTGTTGGACCGAAAGTTGAAATTATCACAGTCAATCTGTAAACATCGACACAACGCATTCCATTCTCTGGACTACATTCTGATACATAAGCTCTTTCAGGGTTTTGTCGCAGAATATTGAGAACGAACGAAGACAAGCCAAAGCTTTATCGAAAAAAGTGAACAATTGATCTGATTAAACGAGTTGGGAACATGCAAAAAACTTTCAGGTGATACATGGTTGTTTATGCTAGTTTGAGAACATTTGCAAGAAAAGAGTTATACATGAGGCTTTAATAAAGAAAAATATACAGTGATACAAAGCGTATATATATATATATATATATATATATATATATATATATATATATATATATATATATATATATATGTTTATATATATATTATGAGGCCATGCATGCATAAAAATGGTGGTTGACCAGCAGACGAATGAAGAATGTATATTCTAAGATCTAAATTTATAATGTTCGAGAGACATATCGCGGGCAGGAAAAATGGATTGAAAAAGAACAGAAAAAAGAAAAAAAATATGTCAGTTGCAATTTATGTTATGAGTTATGGTTGAATAAAATCGACGATATAGAAGAACAAATGGAGGAACGATAAAAGATAAGGAATAAAGAAACATAAAGAACTAAAATGAGAATAAGAGGGTTATATATTGGAAGAAAAAGAAGTGACGACGAAGAAAATCTTAAGGATCAGGTTGTACGAAGTGGTCCGCTGATTACTTTAAGTACAACAATGTGTAAATAAAGATCCACACCAAGTGTTAAGAGGTCATAAAGGAAATGGAGACCCCTTAATAGTTTTAGGAAATGTCATGCTGAAAATGAAAGCTTACGTGGCACATTGAAGGTTTATATTGAAAAGGGAGGCTCATAAATCACATTAAAAGATCATATTACACGAGGAGGCCCAGCGTAAAATTAGGAAGAGATTGAAGGCCCAAAGTGAAATTAGGAAGTGATATGAGGCCGAGAGTGAAATTAGGAAGAGATAGAAGGAGGCCTAGAGTGAAATTAGGAAGAGATAGAAGGAGGGCTAGAGTAAAATTAGGAAGAGATAGAAGGAGGCCTAGAGTAAAATTAGGAAGAGATAGAAGGAGGCCTAGATTGAAATTAGGAAGAGATAGAAGGAGGCCTAGATTGAAATTAGGAAGAGATAGAAGGAGGCCTAGAGTGAAATTAGGAAGAGATAGAAGGAGGCCTAGAGTGAAATTAGGAAGAGATAGAAGGAGGCCTAGAGTGAAATTAGGAAGAGATAGAAGGAGGCCTAGAGTGAAATTAGGAAGAGATAGAAGGAGACCTAGAGTGAAATTAGGAAGAGATAGAAGGAGACCTAGAGTGAAATTAAGAAGAGATAGAAGGAGGCCTAGAGTGAAATTAGGAAGAGATAGAAGGAGGCCTAGAGTGAAATTAGGAAGAGATAGAAGGAGGCCTAGAGTGAAATTAGGAAGAGATAGAAGGAGGCCTAGAGTGAAATTAGGAAGAGATAGAAGGAGGCCTAGAATGAAATTAGGAAGAGATAGAAGGAGGCCTAGAGTGAAATTAGGAAGAGATAGAAGGAGGCCTAGAGTGAAATTAGGAAGAGATAGAACACAGCCTAGAGTGAAATTAGGAAGAGATAGAAGGAGGCCTAGAGTGAAATTAGGAAGAGATAGAAGGAGGCCTAGAGTGAAATTAGGAAGAGATAGAAGGAGGCCTAGAGTGAAATTAGGAAGAGATAGAAGGAGGCCTAGAGTGAAATTAGGAAGAGATAGAAGGAGGCCTAGAGTGAAATTAGGAAGAGATAGAAGGAGGCCTAGAGTGAAATTAGGAAGAGATAGAAGGAGGCCCAGAGTGAAATTAGGAAGAGAAGTTACAGAATGAGGCCCAGAAGACAACGTGTAAGGGTGTATTATACGAAGAGGTCTAGAAGACAACGTGTAAGGGCATATTATAAGAAGGGGTCCAGAAGGCAACTTGTAAGGGCATATTATAAGAAGAGGTCCAGAAGACAAGTGTAAGGACATATTATAAGAAGAGTTCCAGAAGACAACGTGTAAGGGCATATTATAAGACGGGGTCCAGAAGACAACGTGTAAGGGCATATTATAAGAAGGGGTCCAGAAGACAACGTGTAAGGGCATGTTATAAGAAGGGGTCCAGAAGACAACGTGTAAGGGCATATTATAGAAGTGGTCCAGAAGACAACGTGTAAGGGCATATTATAAGAAGGGGTCCAGAAGACAACGTGTAAATGCATATTAAAAGAAGGGGTCCAGAAGGCAACTTCAGAGGTCCGGTTTTATAAGCGGTGGTATAGAAAGCAAATTATGAGGTCTTGTTATAAGAGTAGGCACAACAAGCAACTGAAGTGGTCATGTTTTAAGAAAAGGCCCAGATTGCAATATTTATTGTCATGTTATTAGAGGAAGCTCAGAAGACAACACGAGGTCCTGCAATAAGAGGAAGCCCAGAAGACAACTTATACGGTCATGTTATGAGAGGAAGCCCAAAAGCCACACTTAGAAATTAACTAATTAGAGGAGGCCTAGAAGGCACATTAAGATGTCTTGTTATAAGAGGAGGTCATTAAGCCACAATAAGAGGTCAGGTGATTAGAATAGGCCCAGAAGGCAACTTAAGAGGTCATGTGATTTGAGGGAACCCTGGAATCACATTAAGAGACCATTTTAATAGATGAGGCAAATATGCCAACTCATGAGGTCATGTTGTGAGAGGATGCCCAAAAAGACGCCAACTTATGAAGTCATGGTCACTTTAAAATGCCATATTTTAGGAAAAGACCCAAGCGTCACTTTAAAATTTCATTTAAAAAGGTGGCTCACATGTTACTTTAAGGTGTCATGTTGTGAGATGAGGGCCTTGTAGATGACAAAGATCGATGAGAATACCAGGGCAAAGAAGATATAAGATAGTGCTAATAGAAAGCTAATTATTTGTTTAAAATTAAGTTAATGGTAGGTAATGTATGGACAAATTTACCGAAAAGGTCTCTGGTTTTGGTAAAGGGTAAAATAGCACTCTATCGCAATGTGATGGTCGTTGTTGTACGGGATGCAAAGAGAAATACAGAAATTGATTGCTGACTTACCATATGTGATTGATAGGAGACTAGTCGATCACATGTCAAGGCCATGGTGAAGTATGTGTCTCAGAAACAGAGCACGTTCTTCAATCTTTTCTTGTTGGCTAGTCCTGTTCAAATATAAAGAAAAAC
The DNA here is from genome assembly GCA_036924085.1 of Ariolimax columbianus. Classification (NCBI taxonomy): domain Eukaryota; kingdom Metazoa; phylum Mollusca; class Gastropoda; order Stylommatophora; family Arionidae; genus Ariolimax; species Ariolimax columbianus. Next base: position 27,413,594 of record JAVGWX010000017.1, read on the forward strand.
AAAAATTGACAATTCATTAAAATAACATTCACAAAACAACGACCGTATTATTAAAATAACGCATTATACATGCGTAAAAAATGCGCAACATAGTGCAAAGAAATCGCAAAAAAAAAAGTGTCACGCATTCACACTGCCAAATTTGTCAAGATGCATAACCTGAAACAAGTACAGATAAGTTTCTCATTTGAAACAATGGCAATAAGGTACATCTGAGACTTTCGTTTGTGTCTTTATGACAACATCATTTAACAAACAAAAAACATGAAGGAACACGTTTTAACTTTACAAATCATGTTTAAGTGAGATATGAGACACAAAAACAAGTACAATTCAGGTCAGGTCATGTCATCCCGTAACCGGTGAGGTCGTTGGGGCACATATGAAGACATCCTCACAACACCACGCCACCCTTCTCTGTCAGCAGCCGCTGCCTGTGACTCTTCTGGTCAGAGATTGGTCCATTCTTTTATGTTGTCCTTCCATCTCTTTGTAGGGCGGCCTCTTCGTCGTCTGCCTTGCACCTTTCCGTTGAGGATTGTATTTGCAAGACCATTTGATCTCGATATGTGACCGTACCAAGCGAGTTTCCTTCTTTTGACAGTTATCAAGAGGTCTTCAAAATGCCCCATTGCTGTTGTAATTCTATCTCGTATTTCCTCATTTGTAACTCGATCTTTGTACGTGACGTTTAGAGGTCTTCGGAAACATCTCATCTCCAAGGCCTGTATCATTCGTTAAACGTCAACTGTAAATGTCCATGTCTCACAAGCGTAGAGGGATATTCACAGGCCCAGTGTACTCATTAATTTGATTTTCGTTCATAGTGCTAACCGTTTATCTGCCAGATTTTGTTAAGTCGTGCAAGCGCCGCTATTGTCTGTGCTATTCTGGCTAACACTTCACATTTTGATCCTTCATCACTGACAATCGGCCCTAGATATTTAAAACGCTCAACCACTTGGAGTTCCTGACCATTAGCCTGTATCCTACTTTTGAAGTCCTAGGTCTTGTTGGTCATTAATTTTGTCCTTCCAGCGTTTATCTCCATTCCATAGTCAAGAGCTGTTTCATCGAGTCTTCTGACCCATTCCTGGAGTTCTGCTTCTGAACCCGCCAACCCGTCGATATCATCTGCAAAACGAAGGTTGGTAATCGTTCGGCCCTCTATCTTGACAGTACCAACGTGACCTCCAAGTGCCTCTCTCCTAATTCCCTCAAGGAATATATTGAAATGAGTTGGAGAGAGTGTACACCCCTATCTCACACCAAGCAGGGAATATCATTGCCGACGAGCAAGCAGGGTTCAGACAGGGAAGAAGCACTACAGAACAGATATTTAATTTAAGGCTACTAAGCGAGAAATATCTAGAACAGCAGCAAAAACTGTATCATGTGTTTGTTGATTTTAAGAAGACGTTTGATAGAGTATGGCAGAAAGCGCTATGGGCAACCATGAAGATGTATAAAATCAACAGAAATATTATAACGGTCCTTGAACACCTGTTTGACAAGGCGTCCAGCGTAGTTCTTGTGAAAGGAAGGCACGGGGACTGGTTTCGCAAGTACAATTACATCGAATAATTGTATTGTTTTGGTTATTTAAACGAACGTTACGTGTATTCTTTGGTATATATTTTTCTTTTGTACTGAATTAATGTATGCAGCCCTTAAGAAAAACCTTAAGGTTCGAAACGTTGACTTCTAATGTAAGTGTTCTAATATTGACTTCAGTTGAACCGTACTGTGTTTGTGTCTGATATAAACCACTTCTAGTATTCAGTATTGTTCAAAGACCTTTTTTTAACATATAAGATTGCTTTGTGTTACAAAATGTAACTTACTTGTTTGAATACCCACATTTCAAGAGGTTCAGTTCTGTATTGTCTGCTCCCATGTTCTATTTTGTAATGATGAATATAAAACACTTGGAGATTTACGTGCAATTAGTTTTGCTTTGTTCATGTTTCTTTGTATTTGAGTGTGACCCAAATTATATTTCAACAATAGATGGCTTTGTCTTATACTTCGTGAGATATAATATTCAACACAGAGCTATTTATTTTTTTTTTTACACCAGACAGTAAACTACGATTGGAAATGTAGGGGACTAAGTTAAAACGGAAAGGGTGCACCTTCAGAAATAAAACTAAGAATTTAACCAGACATACGTTGAAATGGAAACCCCCACCCCCCTTCCCCACCCCACCCCTCCGTGGTGGATAAGCTGCCGAGTAAATGTCGAAGAAGAGTTCATGACAGATTGCGTCTGGTGTGTTAAACACAAAATCAAGAAGCAAGTTCAAAATTAGAGTCAATATAAGGCAATAGATGCGGCGGCTTTGTGCTCCAGGGAAACCCGGAGAATTAGGCCAATATAATATTTCGATTAAAATGTATGTATTATATTCGCAGCTTTAACAAGTAGCAGTATCGTTGTAAATGAAAAGCCGTGTCAGCTCCATGTGGATCACGGGCCTTCAACAGTGAATGCTTGGAATGCATTGCCACAGGAAGTAGTGGAGGCAGGAACAATTAATGCATTTAAGAATAGAATGGATGCACATAGCTTTTAGAATAAGGAAATATAAATGAAACTGGTTGTTTACAGACTCTACATAGTCTTCTAGACCAGTATAAAAACGTTAAGTCAAGTAAGCAAATAAACGTTAAGGCAACAAATGTTGGCTTGCCAATATATGTTGAAGTTCCTGTAGTTCAGTGTCTACATGATGGGACAGCCGGACTAATGTTCCACCCTTCATTATTCGCCTCTTAGAATTTGCATTGCTTGTCACAATATAAATATTAATACTTTCATAAATATAATTTGTATTATCAGAATTACCTGGTTAACGTCAAAAATAAAACACATTATTAAAACGTCATAGTCAGGAAAAACGTCGATACGTCATTATACGAGGTCACATCTTCTTTGAGGTTGGGGAGAGTGAAAAGTGGAGTTGGGTGAGCAGAGGCGGAGTGGGAGAGAGTTAACCAGTTCTTTTCATTGTCGTGTATTACAGCAAGTCACGTAATCATTTTTAGCTAAGTAGACTGGAGCATGTCCAGATCAGGGACTGAAAAAATGTATCGTTAGTGAAAAAGTCACATTTAAGCACTGTTACATGATCGACTCAAAAAGCTCATGATAATAATTATCTTTTTGGTTTTTAGTGAAGCATAGAGCCCCATATAAAACATATTCATATACTCGAAGCGTGTATTCAAGCATATTCAGCAGCAGTTTCAATATCAATGTTTAACTGTATAGATTGCAGGCCTCATACACAACCTTCTTTAGTTGCTTTCTATTACATGATTGAAGGCTACAGTTGGCATATTCTTTTCAACTAGGGTACAGCCTGGAGTAAGCAGCTAATTGACCACGACTACGGTCAATTTTACAACGCTAACTGATCGTGTTCATTCCCCTGACCTCTCTTATTAATGAAAACATTATTGACAAATGATTTCACAGTTACTCGTCCTGTGTTTCTTGTTGTTGTTTCGAATGCCCACAATGAGCAGGTTACATTTATGTACGCCCTGAAAAGGACGTTAAGTGACGGGTAGCAGTAGCTTTCCTCACATCTCGAGCGTGCTGATGAAGGTGGACGGGGATCATCCAGGCGGTTGTACTATGATTTGCCTCTTCTGCGTGTCACTCTCTACTACAGAGATCACGTCGAACCTCAACTTGTTAGCCAGCTTGTTGTCTCTGACAATAGTCCGTTTCCAGGATGAGTAACGAGGAGGTCGGGTTAGTGTCTTGGTCAGTATATTTCTCCTGACCCTGGCTAACTTTTTCTGGTCAGTGTGTTTTGCCTGACCAGACGTTAGCGACATCGTCCCCTCGTCATGTGTTTATACTAAAGTATTTGTTAACATGTGGCTCTCAGGCAAACAGAATAGGACCACTATTTATCTCCTCCTTTAAGAGATAACTGAACAGGGTTGTGAATATGACTGGCAATCTCATCATGTAAAAACCATTACTATGAAACCACGCTGCAAATGAGTAAAACGTTCATATGTACTGTCTATGGTCAGCTAAATGCAGTGTCTTGGACCTATGCTTCAACAAATGTAGCAAAGGTTAAATTATCCAATGGGATAATGTCCAAGGTTAGCGTGTTTGTCGCGTTTATCTGAAAATATAACCATTTTCAGAATCAATAAATTGAACACCGCCAAAGACGTCATGTGAACAAGACGTGGATTTAGTGCTTTTGATTTTTGGTATGCATCTGCTGAATAAAGGTCAATTTCTATGTCTGTGAAATTGTACTAATTATTACGTGTGCTTCTTCTTAATGCCAGAGCACAGGGAGATGTTTGGATTGTTTAGGACAATGTTAATGTTGGAGTTCGCATGTGAGAAAAAGCTGCCGTAAAGTCAACGAAAATTGCTGTGAAAATTAAAGGAATTATCGACAAGTTAATGCTGTTTCCCATTGTAAGCTAGCCCGTGTGGTAAGGATGAGGGGAGAGATGGACAGAAGATGTGTCGTTTCAAAAGGAATAGACGTATGGGCTAAGAGGGGGTTCTATGGAATGCGGAGGAGGGTATAGATTGGCGGAATGGAGGGAGAGAGGGAAGGCTGGCGAGGAGTGCAGGAAAGAAGAGATCCTTTAATTATTATACTGCTGTTGTTTTGTTTTGTTTTTGTCTATTACAGCTTCATTGACGGCAGAACTTCTGTACAGGTAATGCTAGTTTTAATATATTTTTGTTAAAGCTCATTCGCAGAATTGCCATGTTAGGAACACATAAGAAGCCAGAATGGAGAACTGAACTAAATGAACTTTGAGAACTAGGGCAGGCGAAATGATAATGAGGAGCAGGAACTTGGAAACTGTACTAAACATGGTCTTACAGTAAGCAGAATAGAATAAATTATGTGTTTACCTGGGAACGGTACTAAGCATCGTCTTACAGTAAGCAGAATAAAAGAAGTTCGGTGTTTACCTGGGAACGGTACTAAGCATCGTCTTACAGTACGCAGAATAGAAGAAGTTCGGTGTTTACCTGAGAACGGTACTAAGCATCGTCTTACAGTAAGCAGAATAGAAGAAGTTCGGTGTTTAACTGGGAACGGTACTAAGCATCGTCTTACAGTAAGCAGAATAGAAGAAGTTCGGTGTTTACCTGGGAACGGTACTAAGCATCGTCTTACAGTTAGCAGAATAGAAGAAGTTCGGTGTTTACCTGGGAACGGTACTAAGCATCGTCTTACAGTAAGCAGAATAGAAGAAGTTCGGTGTTTACCTGGGAACGTCACATGGCGTATTGGTCAAGGACTGTTTTGTCAGTCATTTGCCGTCAATTAAAAAGAAGTGAAATATGAAAATACATGAAGGATACAAAAATTATAAATGTAAAAGAAGTTTCAGAAATGCAATACATTCATTAATATGCTGGTATTGCTCATAATATTTTTAACGTTGGTTTTGGCTAGTGAAGGTGGCCGCGTAGTGCCGTGGTTAGCGCTGGCTTCGCATCTGAGTGATACTAGGCTTCCATGATTTTATAAGATTAGTTTAGTTATACAGAATCATCATCATTGCAATCCCGGAAGACCAAAAGGTGTTCAGCTCCACTCAATAAATGACGAGGAGTCTAGTAACTGACATTTCTAGTAGCCCGCTGGATGTACACACTATTTTTTTTTTTTTTTTTTAAGCGGAAAAGCGCTTGTCTTTGCTTGATGGCAAAATTTGATGCCAAATGTTCGCAGGACAGGTTTTTAAAACAGCAGATCTCTAGTAAAGTAATTTTTTTTTTGTTGCCCATTTCAAACGATGAGTTTTTGTTTTGCCCCACCACACTGAATGGGGGTCTCCGTGACGAGGGGGTCAAGCTGTTTGCCTCGTGTTCCGACGGTCGGGGTTCGAATTCGAGCTTCGACGATCGGTTCCTGATGGCATTTTTTTCGGACACCCCTGAGTGTCGAGCTGGAGCTACGGAGGTCGTGCTTTGTGCGATGCTCTCGGCTGGCAGGATACCTTTCTACGAAGAGGGACCGAGCCAAAATGGGAGACTGGAGACAATGAAAGCGAGTCCTCGCCTTTAATGAAAAATAACTATTTGCTGTTGCTCAATCCAAGAAGATAGATATCATAGTATACTTGTTTATGCATGACAAGTTTCTGCTCATATTGAAAAGTTGTTGCTGTGACCTTGATAAATACAAGTAGCCCGGAGAAGGAAGCAAAACTGCGCTAAAGTGCACGTAAAAGGTCACAAAAATGCATACCACGAAATTGTTTTTTGTTATCAATCAATCCGAGTTGTCATCGGGTTCATGTCTATACCAGAACAACGTTCATTTTCTTCCAGGCTTTGAGCGAATACTGTTGTTTGTTGTAGAATATTGGTCTTTTATTCTGGAGACACGAGATGAATTCATTGTAATCGCTGGGTGATTTTGTTATTGGTAAATTATAATGTACCAATCAGGCATCGAACTTCCATGAATTGATATCATAGATGTCGCAGTGCTACGACAATACAGATATGCCTGCCATGTGGTGCACATGCCGGATAATAGATGGGCAAGTAGAGTCCGATAATGAGTTGGAGAGATGGCTCTGCAACAGGCCTTGAGTCCAACATGGTACACCAAGGCAAGTGAGTAAAATGGGTTTATTCAAAATTTAGCAACCTGGCACCAGACACATGCAACTGATTGAATACCATATTTAGAGATTAGAGCAACAAATTACGTAAAGGTATTTTCATATCAAACACTATCTATTGGGATGAAGTGTTATTAGTGTCTTATATATGCATGATACTTGTGCGTTAATTCACCGACGGATTATAATAGGTCAAATTTAGTAGAATATAGCCACAAGGAGGACCATACCTTTTAAATCGTGCGTCTTCAATTCGCGCGGTAAACCTATGTCCATGTCATTCTCAGATCTAGCACCGTACGTGGAAGATTGATTTATTGCAGTTGTCACACTTGACACGAAAGAAAATAAATGGTGTGCAGTTTTTGCAGGAAAGACGAATTATACACACCGTCCGACTGTGTGCTAAAAATCATGTTATGACTTTGTCTCTCAAAGTTCGCCAAGATCGTTAGAGATGTCGCACATATCAGCAGGACATTCCTGTTCATTCTGGCACATGGTTAGAGGGCACCTAACCCTAACCCTAACCAAAACAGAACACACAGACACGTGATAGATTCCTACATGTGTGAGTTTCTGTGGCGACAGCGGAATAAAGTCCGTCAGTTAGACCCGTTCGACAATATTCTGCAGGACATCACAGAATGTTGGCCTCCTCTTTAAATTGTGCAGCTACGAACGAACAGCATGTGTATGTCCTGATATATGCATAGCTTCAGTGATCCTTGGTAATCTGTTCCCCTCACGGCTCTTTCCAGGGCCCACAAAACCCACAAACCAGCATCAATTACTTTTTTAGGGCCCACAAAAAACAACAAAACTGCACCCAACAAAACTGCACCCTGATAGCTAGACACTTATAACTATTATTCTACGGAAACTCGTGTGGTCATTGAATTGTATACAATTTCAGAATGGGTGGATTAACGCATAAGAACCATATATATATATATATATATATATATATATATATATATATATATATATATATATATTAAAATTTATATTTTATATAAACACATGACTTTTTCAAATATGTTTAATCGTTTTTTTAGAGACCAGTTCCCATCCTCACCGCGTTGCTGGCTCTAACATCTAGTCAGGTACTCACTTACAACGAACTCGACTAGAGCGTATGGCTAAGGACAGTGATCCTGGAACGCATACACAATCTAAATCTGCATATTTGGGAAGGCGGTTTTTATTTTTTGACAAAACAAATCCCCGTCAATGAAGAAAAAAACAAGGCAAGCATTCGTTTATTGTTGTTCTTTGACAAGAGAATGTCTGAATATTTAGTTGTTGCATTTTTTCAGTAAGGTGTTATCGCGGTGTCGAAGTTTACCTTTGTCATATTGGCTCTCCACCTTCCCTTCCAATATTGTTTTCAGAAAGGTATCCTATCTTTTGACGTCACCAAGATATCCAAACTGTTGGACTCAGATGTCGTTAATCAATTCTTGTTGCACTCCTTAAACTCTTCAAGACTTCCCTATTGGTTTTCTTTACCGTCAAGTAAGTGCGCCCCACATATCCATCATTGAAGATGTCCATGTCTCTCCACTAAGTAAAAGTGACTATGCATAACACCTAATCACGCTCAATTGTATTGAATTCCATACAGAGCTGGGATCTAATATCATGATCCACTACTGTAAAATGTCCATGTTAATTGATTTTCTCTTCCTGGTAACAGAGTATAATGAGAAATATGTGTAGCATGCATTATAATCTTATATTTTCGTATACGAATTCCATTATTGGAGAGGTACAAATATATACTTATGATTAATTACAAATAAACCATAAACAACTAAAGAGTCAGAATTGATAGATTGCGTGTGTGTAAAATACAAACTAAAGACAGGGTTGCATATAAAGAAATAAAGAGAATGACAAAAACTAATTTCAGAGACAAACAACACAGACAACGCTCAGAATCTGAAATAGAAGAAACATATAACGTCTTGTTAAGATGAGGCCACTTTGCAATTTACATGCTGTGAACAGGTAAATGCAGACTGAATAAAAACATATGTTCAACAAATGAAAAACTTCGAGCCCAAATATGTGCCCATTTGGGGAGAACAAACAAACGGAAGAACATGTTCTCCAGGTATGTCGGCTTCACGACAGAGAGTGACAACATTACACTCCCCAACCCAATTATGGTATAAACGACATGGCTGTTAGAGAAGTCTGAAACGGACCGCAAAGTCTCTGAGGGAAATATTTGCGATAATTTGAGAGCGAATGAAGAGGAATAAGAATAGCGGTTGCCTCTCGCTGCTAAGGGACCTAGTTCAATCCGCTTCAACACTTTCTAGTTTATCCGGCTGTTATATCTAGGATATCTTACTTATAATTAAGGAAAGAAAACATAATGAGCAAAATAACTGGTCACTACACCTCACCAAAAAATGAAACATACTGTAACGAACTGTTCCAACACTTCATCTCGGGAAGAAATATATGATATGGGACCACCATTGTTGTATTATTTTTTTTAAAGCACTGTAGCTCAAGCTAGAACGTTTAGCTCATAATTTCATGAGCAAAATGAAGACAAAATCGAGATGCAAACATTGTTCACTCTCATATTTAATGACTTGTAATGTAAATACTAAACAGTGTGCTCTAATTTCAACTGATCAAATATACAAAATGACCGTGAAAAGTTATGCTAACAGTAAAAAGGATGCAACTTTATTCGTTTTTATTAAAACTCCTTAAATCTTTGGAGTTCAGTTGATCAAATATTGATTATCAGACAGGGAAATGAGAGTGACATATAATAAAAAACAAATTCACACGTTAACAACAGGGCATGGACATGTTTGTTTCAGGTCATCCTGCGTCAGAATCTGGACTTAGTGATCAAAATAATTTGCATTAATGCGACAAGATATCAAATTGTAAGACTTTAAAAAATGAAATTAACCATCGCAGATGAATACTATTATGTTAAAATAATATTATCAGGATTGTTTCGTCTTTTATTAAATGAAGCCGAAGGCCACCTGTTAATCAATGTACTGTGCCCCTGTATCTGAGCATTTGCAATGATTGTTTCAAAAGCAATGGTTTACCATCATAAAATTGCAACAATCTTGAACAACCCTCTAAATTTGTCTTTAATTACATGCTTGGAAAGATAGAATGGTCGTATTTTTTAAAAAGCAAGTACGATTCGTATGGATTTTACTACACTAATGATATACGCTATTATTGTTCTTCGTCACTCAGAGCCGATACGGTGTGTACTACAAAAAGAATTATTTCCCAACCACCATATTCTAATTCTCAGCTTTATTTCTCTAAAACTTGCTAACTTCATCTTCATCCTTGTTTGCGGATCTCAGAAGGTCGGCTTTCAACTGTTTATTCATTATGCATCCACTTCCTTGTCTGTCAGATACATTGAATAAAGTGTACACAAACACACAGTCCGGGATTTTACATACTTTAAGGATGTTTGTTACAAGGCCATCTTAGACTACCGTATCGATATATATGTCATTTGTTAATGCCAGAGTCACGAAGCCAGAAAGCCAGAATAATAATATGAAAACACTAAGCCTTATATAGACGTGTCTTACGCCGTCAAAACAGAGTTGCTTGAGTGAATAAATTCGTATGCATATATATATATATATATATATATATGTTTTGATATGTATTTTTGTAAGTGTTAAATATCTTCTTCTTCTTTTTCTGAACTTCGAAAAATCTAAATATTCATTGTGCTATTCATTGTATTATATTTGAGGATTTGTTTCTAGAACTTTTTTATACCTGCCGATTAGTAGTCCAGCCCTGCCGAAAACGGATGTGTTGGACCGAAAGGTGCAAATGTCGCAATCAAACTGTAAACTAGCGACACGACGCGACTACATCCTGCTACTTGCAGTCCTGTTTAGGACTTGGTAGCTGGAGATTGAGAACGAACACAGAAGAGAAGAATTGTAGTCCAGAATCAGTGGTAGTATAGAATGTGTGAATTGCGAGGTGCGAAGACTCATAAATTGGGGAACTTTCTATCATAGATAGGTCTATTCTACAATACCAAGATAAAAAAAATACTGAATTCCATTAAATATTGAACGTCTGAAAAGATCGTAATAAGAAGGCATGGCCTTCTCCGATCGGGCTTATCCGAAATACACTGTTTCAAATATTTGAAAGGACAACAGGAGACAAGAAAGAGGCCCTTGGAAAACGTCGAAAATGGACGACATGTTCAGTTCAGTTCATCCTGTAACCCATCAGGTTGTTTGAGCACACTTAAAGACACTCCCACAACCGCACGCCATCTCTCTCTGTCGTCTGCCGCCAGTCGTGCTTCACCGGAACGAAGGTTTGACCACTCAGTGATGTTGTCAGCCCATCTCTTCCTTTGACCCCCCCCCCCCTCTCTCTCTCTTTCCAGATACGGAATAATGCAGTATCGAATTTGTAATTCCGCTGGACCTCATGACGTGCCCATATCAAAAGGCGAAAGATGGGCTTGTATGGGACGACATGTAGCAGCTGTTTTTTTAATGATTTTTCTGTAACACTACATTTTCAGCTTCAGTTGCGTTTTATCAATCGCCATTGATGAACAACAGGGTGAACAATCATCTTCCTGGAAGGGGCAGGAGGGCTGACCACATTCTTCATCTTCTTCTTTCTTCATCGTACGCAGTCAGACAGTAACCATTATTTTTTAGAAAAAAGCGGCGGTCATCCTTAGGCTGTCGACACTGCCATAGAGCTTGTCTTGTGGTTCCACTGGTGATGGCCACATCTGCTCTCTGTTCCTCGTATGTCGAGCAGTTCTGCAGCAGATGCTCAGCGGTCATTTTCTTGGTAACACACGGGCATTCGTCGGTACCACCTATCTTCAATTTGTTGAATAGGTGGTACCTCAGTCGATTGTGCTGACCACATTCGTCTATAGCTAATACATTAAGACAGTAGTAACGAAACATATCAATTATACAAACATACATAGGCAAATCACTACCAATTTTTTATAAACCGTAGGATTTTACATCGCACGTTAACTACGCAGTTATCACGTCGGAGCCCTGGACTCCAGGGAGCATCATATTTAACTGTTGAGTTTCAAGCTGGTTATTTACAGCTGGAAAGTCAGATCTTGTCAGAGTATCGTATGCTGTTTTTCTAACCCTACTCTACAGATTTCCTGTAGCCATTCTTGATATTAATTGTTGTAGTTTAATTTTACTGCAACTATTTGAATTTTTTATATTTAAGCTACGCTTGTAAATATAGACACAGCTTAATTCTATGAATTTCATCAGTCAAATGTGTTTTTGTCAGTATAGTGTTATTGTTTGTTATATTGTCTACGACTATTTGGAGACATATATTTATTATTATTCCTGTTTGAGTGTTATGTTAACTGAACTAAGCAGCAATGACTACTCATATCTTTCTGTCATTAGCACTGTTATTCATCTCTTTTGTAGACGTCTTTTTAAACATACCTTGATAAAACACACTTGGCAAATATCTCAACCTATTTAGATAGCCCCTAACAACAATTTCCAACATTCTTTATCTTCAAACTTGCAAAGAAATAACGCATTTTGTTTCATGCATATGTGTATATATAATCTCTCAATCTAAAAATCCAGGTATACCAAATGTTGAATAAACTCATTTCGCCCGTTTGCGTTGTATCAATATGTATTTACACATACATAATTATACAATTATATATATATATATATATATATATATATATATATATATATATATATATATATATATATATTTATATATATATATATATATATATATATATATATATATATATATAAACGCTGTTGCTTGACTGCTGTGAGCCTTAGATAAAGTCCGCTAATTTAGGGCTGACCACACGAGTCATATCCTATAACATTACTTGTTGTATACATACAGTGCATGCTGCCAAAAAAGAAGAGATTAATTTGAAAATTATCCAAGGTAAACAAATAAAAATGAACACTTAAAAATAAACGTACATTTTTTTTCATTACATTTTAAATCTCGGTTCCATAACATGGTTGTAGTAATCCAAATCTTAATATTAAAATAATATTAATTTTTAGCTGCATTTATTTTTCGAAATGTATATTTACACTAATGTGCATAAAGCGCTGCCCATTGCACGTCAGTAATGCTTCCATCTGCTCTGATGGCTGTATTCTAAGCATCCTAATGATAGCCTCGGTTAAGTACATAAGTTAAATTACGGTTAAATTACAATATTTAATCAATTCTACTTACTATTTAGATGCGATGTAGCCACAAGAATACAACAGTATAATAACAATACTAGTATATGTGTTAAATAAAAGCACAGTGTTTACATCACGTGGACTAATGACTGCAAAGTCCATTCTTGTTTTTTAGCACTTGCAACAGATCTGTAACGATGTTGTAAAAGGATCTGGAGGTTTGAAACAGTTAACATCCATATCTATGTGGAAATCTATTTGGCGAAACAATTGGTAGCACGTATTCTTTGCTACATGGGAGACACTAAGGTGTAACAGCAGTGGTAAAAATCATTAAGCAACAACAAACCAAATGATTTGGCCACCTGGCATGTCAAACACCAGACAGCATCCCTTAGAAAGCAATGCTATACTTATACAATGGATTCAAAGCCAATGGCCGCACATGCAAAAGATGGATAGCAGAAATAAAAGAAGCAGTAAAGTTTCCGGTGTACGAACCACACACTAGGGTCCGGTCAAGAAAACTCTTCATAACCTAACACTGAAAGGAACAAGCAGGATGAAAAAGGGAAAAGGAGAAGATGTTTGCACCTGCATTTTTAGCGACTGATTCTATCGTGGCTACAAAATAAGCATCATTACGATCGTTGTTGCTAAAGTATTGACTACCCAATATTTCTTTATGTATGTTGTTGTTGTTGTTTAATGCCCACAATGAGTAAGCTTGCTATTTTGTGCGCCTTGAGAACCGCTTTAAGTGACGTCCGAGCGTGCTGATAAAAGTGGACCACGATCCTTCAGATAGCTGTGCTATGTTTGACTTCATCTGCGTCACGCTCACTACTACGGGCATCACGTCGATCTACCATATTTACATAAATATATTTACATGTATATGTACATACATATACCTACATATATATATAAATAAAACTATGATCAGTGTTGCATTTTTTTCTTTACTACGGTCTCAAATATACATTCATATGACATGTGTATATACGCTGTTTGCCTTGGCAATTATTGTACAGCGGTGTTTGTACATGATGTAAAATGACCTAGGTCCTTACATGTGTCTTGAATTTGTGTTCAATCGTCCTGGAACAATAGATATTAGTTATATATATATATATTTATATATATATATATATATATATATATATATATATATATATGTATTGATACAGATATATTGATATATACAAATATATAATATTGGTATATATGTGTATGTAAGTATGTGTAATCTGTATATGTGCGTGTTTGTTAAGTGTTAAACTTGTATTAACAGTCTTACCTGGAGACGGTAAACGTTTATGAACTAAGCTACACACCATGAGCAAGCACTGCTATATTGAAATACTGTTTCGCTCCGTTAATCTAAATACGAAGCGACTGCACAATCCAATTCAGAGAACAGAAAACTGAAAAGATGCACTGCAACGTTAAGTTCCAAAGCGTATCTGGAAATTGGTGCGAAAGTGAAAAAGCGGGCGTCAAATAGTTGACGTGCACGGCAAATTGACAAAACTCTGTCCAATGTTTAGCCAGATAGATTAGACTCGCTCCACCACACTTCTGGTATAAGAACGTGGTTTTAACTGTGTCCGCTCTTCAACTACGTTAAAGTAGCCCACGGACCACACAACCAATTACAAACCTGGACCCGTTCGGTTCCGAGTGGGAATTTGTAACTACAGCGTCTCGGAGTGACAACGATTGCACGTAAGCGCTAACAACATTGCGATAGTCCACATTGGCACGGAGAGCTGTTCTGTGCGTGTTATAACATACTCGAACTATAAGGACCGGGTTTTTGTTATACGAGGGGAATTCCCTTAGTATGTAAGGAGATCATGGATAAATTTCCATGTCCATTCAAAACGTTGCGTTTGATACGCATGATTGACTTTCCATGGACACATTTGGGTTGGTTGAAATTCTCCAACTCCATAATATAATATTAGCCATAATATTGTCGCGACTCAGTGCGCATGTTACGATTTATTTCATCTTCGATACAGAGGACATGTGATGCATCGAGGGTTTGAACCCGTATCCCTTTGGTCAAGAGACTGATATACAAACTACTCGACATAAAGATAAAATATCAAGAAATGCCATAATGTGCTTTCATTAATCCTTAGTGTGTCGCCTTTTATACTCCCCCACCCCTAGTTTATATACATATATATATATATATATATATATATATATATATATATATATATATATATATATATATATATATATGTGGTTCCTGGCGTCTAATTATTTGGTACATTATGTTGTCCCTGGTTATCCATTCTTTGGAACACTGTTTGTTGCTGGCTACCCAGTCTTCGGTACATTGTGTGGTTCCTGGCTACCCATTCTTTGGTGCATTGTGAGGTTCCTGTCTACCCATTCTTTGGTGCATTGTGAGGTTCCCGTCTACGTATTCTTTGGTACATTGTGTGGTTCCTGGCTACCCATTCTTTGGTGCATTGTGAGGTTCCTGGCTACCCATTCTTTGGTACATTGTGTGGTTCCTGGCTACCCATTCTTTGGTGCATTGTGTAGTTTCTAGCTACCCACTCTTTGGTGCATTGTGTGGTTCCTGTCTACGTACTCTTTAGTAATTTGTTTGGTTCCTGGCTGTTCATCCTTTGGTACATTGTGTGGTTCCTGGCTGTTCATCCTTTGGTGCATTGTGTTGTTCCTGGCTACCTGTTTTTGATACATTGTTTATAATGCATCTATAGAGGTGGTGTTCGTAGCCTCGATGAAGATGAAACCTTCGGCTTGGTTCTGAATTAGACTTATTTTACCAAAGTATTTTCTAGTACTAGTAGCCAAAGTCGTGATGCCTTACTACAGTACGGCTCCCAAAGTTATGGATACAGCCAACTTAAAAGATCTGGAGATGAGATAGAAAATGGACACGACGAGAACAATCTTACCCTAATAAACAACCCAAAGACACACCTTCCCCCCCCCCCCTCAGCACAGCAGGGAGTTTTATAAAGGATTACTCCGAGCAGCAAAGCAGACAATATTAAGAGTAGCTAGGAAGAGTTATACTATACTCGACCAACCCACTATTAAAAAAAAAAATGCATGAAGAGAAGAACAAAACGAGGCACATAAAAGAGTTGCAGTAATCTCATTAGAACCAATGTAACGTTACAAAAGAGCAACGCAAAATTCAACAAAAGAAAACTAGAATCTTAGAAGACAATCTGGAAAGAGATAGCTTCTGAAACAATATCTCGAAAAGGAATAGAGAAATTTGTGAAGAATAACCAAACAACTAAGCAACGATAATAATTCGAGGCAACAAACAATTATACTAAAGAGGCAGGTAAATGTTATAACCAACAACAAGCTATTTAATATTTGCAGAATGCTACAGGAATTATACTAATATCACCGTCGGGCCACGCAGTCAAAGAGACATTTGACAAAAACAACTTACGTTAAGCAATGTTTAGACATTTCCCTTTCAAAACAACATTTTTAAAAAGGAAGCTGCCCTTTCGCAAGCGATGAAGGCGACATCATCAGACAGTTTGTTTTGTTTTTTGATGATGTAACTCCCGCCCTATTTGGATTATAGTGATGACGAAACTGAGCTTCTCATCAACCTCACTCTCTGGTCCCGAGCTACCTTGTACTAATGGCAAGACATACGTCAAGACGACTGGAGGAAATTCAAGGTTTTCATCGCTCTGGTCCCACCTCCATGAGACCAGGGATGGCTTGAAATCTATGTTGCTCGAGCCCGCGCCGTTTCCGTGCATTGCTTTGAGAGGCGAGTGCCTTACCTCTCGACCACAGCGACCCTAAAAACATTTCACTATGGAAGAGCTAAAAGCAGCCTAATGGAAGCTAAAGGACACGAAATCGCAGGTTCAGATGATATAACTAACGAAAAACCAAAGTACCTTGGGCATACAGCAATGAACAAACTGATGCAGGTATACACTTATAGTTTAATGACAGCCAATGTTCTTCAGACGTCGAGAGATGTGCATATGTGCCCCATTTTAAAGACATGGAAAGATATGAAACATCAGTTACAGACTAATAATTTAACCAGATGTACCTGTAAAAAGCTGTAGATGGTGATCAACGGAAGACGAACATGGTACCTAAATACATGGAAAAAAATAATACTAGAAAAAGAAGGCTTTATATAGTGTAGCAGAGCAGAAGAACATATCACATTTGTATCCAAAATTGTTGAAACCTACTTCCAAGGGAATAAATAAATCGGTAATAAAAAGGGAATAAACCTTTTGAATTTATTTCTAGAAAACCTTCGATAAGGTACAAATAAAGTGACAAATTACAAAACAACAAAACGAATTGCATAAATGGTAGCATGAAAAAATGGATCAAGTCATTATTTCACAACCAGAAACCGAGTGTAACCATGGATAGTCAAAACATGTTTTTCAAGTCCTCATAAAACGCAGAGTGATTCATGGCTCAGTTCTGTCTGCCGCCATATTCCTTGTGTTGATCCTCGCCCACGATATGTCACGACTCGTGAATGCAGGTATAAATAGCGAGGACTTGATGATGTGTTGTGTAAGAGAACACCTAACAATTGCAAATAAGTGAATGCATAGATTGAGAAATGGACAGTGCAGGTCAACACGGACACATCAGCAACAACACTTGTTATGCTTTCAGACAAAGAAAACGCCTGAGAAATTCGATTTGCAAACAAATAGATGATTAATATCACATTAGATAAGAGAATGACATTGTAGATAGAAAGCGAAAAAAAATCAGAAGCAAAGACAAGGAGAAAATTGCCGAGCTAAAAAAAATGCAAAATAGAATTGAGGAGAAAACCAATCGACGAATAATAAAGTCTACACAGAGATAATATGTCTAATACTGGGCTATAGATAAGCAGTATTGCCCAGAGAAGCAATATATTACATCTTCAAATCTTAGTCAAGGTACAAAACCAATATATCTTTGATGGCCACTCACACCTTGGTTGGTTGGTTGGTTGGTTGGTTGGTTATTGATCCAGCGGCGCATGACTCCTGCCCTTAGGCCCAATGCCATATAGTGGTATCTATAAGTGTTTGTAAGCTGTTATTTAGTTCCGTACAAAGTTTTCCATTAGTCTGGCCTTGGAGGAAGAAGCTCTTTCCTAACATTGGCAAACGCTGGACATTCAAAAAGATGATGTCCAGCAGGTTCATAAGGATGTGTGCACAGCCGGCACTCTGGGATGTGTGCACAGCCGGCACTCTGAGATGTGTGCACAGCCGGCACTCTGGAATATGTTCTGGTTGGATTATGTTCAAGTAACTGTTTAATTGTATGTCTTGAGTGTGAAGTCGGAAAATGGTGCTTTGGTCTCTCCTTTTCAGGAGGTTGGTGTTGTCTTTGGAATTTTAGATGGCCATATGTTTGTAAATGTATCTCTAAGTATTTCCTATTGCCCATCTATTCAGACATGCCTCTTTGTTCGCAGTCCTCCGTAGTTGTTTGACTGTATGTAGGGTTGTTGGTGTTTATTGCTGTTCTTGACTTGATCCCTTCTTAGCTAGTATGTCTGCCTTGTCATTGCCCTGTGTATTTGAGTGACCAGGGATCCATTATATAACTATTCTGACTTCATGGGATGTGAGGAGCCACACAAAGTCAGACAAAGAAAACGCCTGAGAAATTCGATTTGCAAACAAATCAATGATTAATATCACATTAGATAAGAGAATGACATTGTAGATAGAAAGCGAAAAAAAATCTGAAGCAAAGACAAGGAGAAAATTGCCGAACTAAAAAAAATGCAAAATAGAATTGAGGAGAAAACCAATCGACGAATAATAAAGTCTACACAGAGATAATATGTCTAATACTGGGCTACATTATATAACTATTCTGACTTCATGGGATGTGAGGAGGTGATTGGCATCTAGGGATATTTAGATAAGTTCAGCAATACTGTAGAATGACTGTCAAAAAGAGAGCACCTTCGTGGGGTTTAATAGTGAACATGTGCTGGTATTAGACCCACGGAAGACAGTTCAGTCTCCAAACCCCAAAATGAAAGAGCGCCTGCTACGGTAATCTGGTCTTCACCCTGCAGAAATCGCAGGTTCCAGAAACTTGGCCATTGACAAACTAAAAGCCCTCTATTTATACGGTCTGGCTAATATTGAACGGGTGCTGGAAATAGATCCTCTGAAGACAGGTCAGTTTTACCCTACTAATGACAGGGCTTTGCTACGGTAATCCTGCTAAGCCCGAGAGGAGCCGCAGACATTTGGTTCACGTACTAGGCGGATAAGCCAACGGTGCGAGGTGAGGGATTACGGCCGAACGCCTCTAAGCCAAAAATCCCGCCTAGAAGCAGCCCAGCACGAATGCAAAGGGAGGCTTCGACATGGTGGGGACCTGGGGGCCACGCTCCAGCCCCGCCCGGTCAAGCCGCAGAATGAGGTCTCTGCCGTCCGCTGATAAAAGCGGGCGGGAAGCTGCTCGATATTCACCCCATACGGCGATGAGGTATGAAATCATTTGTAGAAGACTTAGTTCTCGGTCGGGTGCCCTAAGCAGTAGATCAGCTACCTCACTGAGAACTGCTGAGACCCAACCCTTGACCATGAGATATGTCCGCTCCCTAGGCGGACAACATCTCCGTGCAAGACTAGGCTTGTCACCTGGTCAAATGCACTATTTCGAGAGGAATCACAGGTCGCTGACATTTGGTCCACGTGCTTGGCTGATAAGCTACCATCTGAGGGATTACGGCCGAACGCCTCTAAGCCAGAATCCCGCCCAAAATCTCAGCACCGCTGAGATGGGAGGCTACGACATGGCTGGGGCTTGTGTCCCGGCTCGATCGAGCCGCAGGAATGCACCTGGTAAAATGCACTCCTTCCTCGCTCTTTGCATCTGTCTGCTATAAGTCATTCCAATGGACGCAGAAGAGATGCAGTCCAGCGGACATTGCACCTCCTGTCCTATGGTGACAAGCTCCCGGGTGGCGGGGAATGCTAGGCGTACCATCACTGCAGATGAGCCGAGAAAATAAAGCGAGCAAAAAGATACCTCACTCATATGCATATGCCACGTTTCTGGCAGGACGTGACGATCCTGGAAAAAAGTCACACTGTACTGCCTCTCTTCCGGGATAGTACAAACTAGTACATAGTCCATCATATCATTGCCAAACGCTATAGACACGAGTAGGGAAGACTCGATAGTCCTGCAAGACAACTTCCCAAGAGAGACAACTCTGACCAAAAACAACTGCTGCCTTGCAGTTAGGCTGGGGACAGCCAAAGGCTAAGGAGGGCAACCCTACAGAAACGCCTGTTGAAATCGGATGCACTGAGCCACTGGCTAACAAATTAAATCAGTGCAACGTAAATATCGCTGTAAACAGCGTACGATGAAGAAGAAGAAGATAAGTTCAGGTCTACAGTAAACACCATCTTCCAGAGGTTGAAGGGCAGAGAATGAGTCTTTAAAGATTACGATGCTTTGGGTTTTTGATGGGAAAGCATCAAATACAGTCCTCAAGTGACACAGAGCTACTTCCGATGATGTTATTTCTGCCTCATAATTCGAACATATCTCCCCACAGCTCGTCATATACTGTCTTGATACTCTATGTAGACGCCATATCCCACTTTAATGGTGGCCTTAAAAGCAGATCCATCAGAATAGACATGTCTCCATTATTTTGGGTAGGTGTCAATCGTTTTCTGTGATGCTCTCATAAAACGTACGGGATCGGAGCTCCTTGTTGTACTATATGTTAGTTTTGTTTGAATTTCTGGCATTTTTAAACGTGCATGTGGTGATAAATATCTTGTTCTCTGTGTTTCTTGCCTTTTTTCTGGGATTTGATATATGTCTTTAATCTCGTCGACGTAGTGGTGCAGGACTGACTTTTGTTTTATTCTCTTCTTTTGTTGCCATTTTTCTACAAATGCTTCTATTGGGGGACAATAAACGTTAAGGAAAAAGATCACATATATGTCATCTATATCCTATACACGGATCACCGTGGTAAAATCATAATAACACAATAACATGACAGCACATTCAATGACGACCAGATTCATAGATCTAGCCAGTGGAACGTGCAAGTAAAGCTGATTTATACATCGGTCTCAAAAAATAATTAAAACATATATGGTGGAATTGCCAAACACCAATAAGAAGGTCAATGTAAAAATTCTCCCAACCCGACAGCAACAATACCAACATCTCAGCATAAACACTTGATTAACTACCACCTGTCCCAACGGAGAAATATATATTCTCAAAATGAAATCAGCAGCATGCATATACGATCGAAGACATATGTCCCAGAGAAGCATGGCTGTAGGAATGCAGTGATGGATCAGAAACTGGAGTAGTGAACAATAAAGGCGCAGGAATCTATGATCTTTATCAAGGTCAAAAAAACGAAACCACTAGTTAACCTACTGGGAAAATGTTTAAACTACTCCGTTCAGGGGTCTCAAGGCAAGGTGTCCGCCTCGATTACTGGAGGTTGCTGGTTCAAATCTCGGTGGAGACAAGGTTTATTCACGAAGATCTTCCGGTAAAAATTCTCCTGATCTCTGGGTAGTGAGGTCGAACGTCCGTGTTCATTGTCGAGCAGGTTAAAAATCATTTGGCAGTTAGAATTCGAAAAGAGCTGCTCGAACAAAGTTTAAAAATTCTAGTTTCAAATGTACCCACATTATTTGTATCTTCCTCCAGACCTAGTGAGCCGTTAGAAGTTGTAAAATACCCAGTACTACTCCACTGAATTACACGCCGAAACCATTACTGCAGAAATAATAAACACAACCAGCCAATGCCAGTAGGTTGTATTTCCTGCAGATATAATGACATTGCTGCAAGCCCTAAATAATGATAGACTGTCAAACCTTAAAAAGCCTTAGCCAAACTAAAAGCCAAGAGAAAGGTAGGGCTACAGTGAAAACCATTACACAGTGACATTCCAGGAAACGAAAGAACGGATATATAAGCAAAGCAGGTAGGAATACAAGAACGAAAATAACAAATAATGAACTTCCAGGAAAAGAAAACACATTTTTAATCTATAATGAAAACTGATCAAGCGAGAGGCAACTGTCCCTACCTTGATCGACCACATCATCTAATTATTAATCGCATCAGAACAGGACATAACAGATTCAATGTCCGCTAACACAGAATTTAATTGGCCAAATCCCCGAGACATATCCTTCATGACTGTTATATGCTTAGAAAACTGTGTAGGAAGCACTGGCCCACTGGCACAAAGTTGTTTTGCAGCCTTGAAGCCACACCAAGCTATATCCAGAAAACTGGGCTACGTGCAGACGTAATAAAAGAACAGGGTGAACTAGAAGACAAAGACAATCGATAAGTCTGTCATACAATATATTAAGAAGGAAGAGTTGATGCAGTAAGGAGGCGAGAAAGACACACGAAATGATAAATATTAATTATTCATGAACTGGTGGGGAAACGTTGCGATCGACAAAAAAGCTGACTATAGGCAGACAGATGTGGAAATAGACAAGTCATTTAACGCCTAGATGAGAAACACACATACCTGCTACATTACTTGTGAGATGAGATACCACACATTACTTGTCAGATGAGATACAGTAAATATTTTCCATATTACTTGAGAGATAAGATACCACACATTACTTGTGAGAGGAGATACAACACATTACTAGTGAGATGAGATACCACACATTACTAGTGAGATAAAATACCACAAATATTGTCGGCATTACTTGTGAGATAGATACCACACATTACTTGTGAGATGAGATACCGCACATTACTTGTGAGATGAGATACCGCACATTACTAGTGAGATGAGATACCACACATTACTAGTGAGATGAGATACCACACATTACTAGTGAGATAAAATACCACAAATACTGTCGGCATTACTTGTGAGATAGATACCGCACATTACTTGTGAGATGAGATACCACACATTACTTGTGAGATAAGATACCGCACATTACTTGTGAGATGAAATACCACACATTACTTGTGAGATGAGATACCACACATTACTTGTGAGATGAAATACCACACATTACTTGTGAGATGAGATATCACACATTACTTGTGAGATGAGATACCGCACATTACTTGTGAGATGAGATACCACACATTACTTGTGAGATAAGATACCGCACATTACTTGTGAGATGAAATACCACACATTACTTGTGAGATGAGATACCACACATTACTTGTGAGATGAGATACCGCACATTACTTGTGAGATGAGATATCACAAATACTTTCCCCATAATGTGTCATAAATGTAAAAAAACAGCATTGTAACCTTTATTCAGTTCTTTGTCGACGCGACTATGACCTTTTCCACCGTAAATAGGGAACGGCTCTTGCAAATCATACGATGTTTGGTTGTTCTGGAAGATTCGTTGCGGTTGTCCGTCAGTTTGATGATGACATGATGAAATGATTACTGCATGAGGGAGAATGGTACGTTGTTTTCCGAGTCACCAACAGAGACAAACAGGTGTGTATGCTGACACGGGCACTGTTTAGCACGATCTTCGCAGCAATTATTTGTGATGGTGCACATGCATATCAGGTATAGGGCGCAGGGTCGGGTGTTCAATCCGTACGCCTGAAGTCTTATGCCAAGGTGAGTGAGGCAGCGATCTTGAATGTTCTGTACGCTGATGATTGCGCCCTTAAAACGTCCTCTGAACAAGATATGCAATCTCCGATGATGGAGTTTTCAACGGTATAGATTAAATTTGGTTTCAAGTTCAATGTTAGTAAAACTGAGGTACTTTTCCAGCCTGGTCACGGGAAGATGTACACTGAACCAACCATTACGGTACATAACCAGCATCTCCAAACAGTCGATATCTTCACCTGGATAGGCACCCTCACTAGAAAGGCGAATATCGTCTTTGAATTTAACAGCAAGATAGCAAAGACAAGGTCTGCGTTCTGGGAGGCTGCGAGCAAACGTCAAGAGCCGTCATGACAGCAGTGTCGCCATCAAGGTAAAAGTGTATCGTGTTGTAGTGTTATCCACTCTGCTGAATTCCTGCTAAACATTGACAGTGTAAAGGAGACACACTAGATAGCTAAATCGTTTTGCTTGAGGTGACTGCATACCCTTCTCGGGGTCGAGTGGCAGAACAAATGGGCCTAACTCTGAAAGTCCTAGTAAGACTAACATGATGAACATCTATACGCTTCTGCAAAAGGTCAAGATAAGATGGATTGGACATGATGTTCACATGCCTGATGAACGCATTCCCAAGCAGAGGTTAAACGGTTTGCCGGGAACAGGCAGTGTCAATTAGGATAGAAGAAACGCCGACGTCTGTCAAAATCTTAAACAATGACATCACGTCCTAGAATTTGCTTGCACAGAACCGTTCGACCTGGCACTTTCTAATCACCAACGGCGCTCAGACCACCGATAGAACATAACTCCATCGCGGAGACTAGAGTTAGTGTGCATCGGAGAAGGAAGAACGCACGACGACTCCACAGCCGTCTAATCACATAAGTACCATAAGTACCGGAAAAGTTTGCCGTTCCAGAATTGGTCGCTATAGCCATATGAGAACACATCTCGCATCTCAAGTATGATGCTATCGCCATTTTAGCTTACAATGTGCAACTATTATTATGAAATAGCCGACATACCTTCCACATTACGGAAATGGAAAATATGAAATTGCAGCGTGTTAATTAAAGTTATCACCTATATTGGGGTAAAAGTGTGCCACTTTCAAAGATAAAAACTGTTTTTGTTACATCATAATGTCTGAGCAATGAACAAATTAACAACATACAGACCTTGACTAACGCCGTATCTTCGTTTTATGTTTACTTATTTATTGTTACTGCTGCTACTGGTTGCTGCGTCGTTAACTCCACGACAGTTTTGTTCCCTCCCTCATCTCGTTACTTTCTGCACGTGTTGTCGAGTCCAATGTCTTTGTTTATATTGTAAATTGTTATGTTTTATCTTTTGTAGATTATCACTGACGAAGACCGTATCACCATCCTGATACGTTAGCTGAGCCGAACCTAGAAATGTTTTTATTGGCTTTTGGCAGGAAGTGGTATCTACCTAGTAATTACATGTGTTCCAAATTGAAGCAGAAAGAAATTATGAATATGAAGACAGATCTAGACAAAATGTTTGACAGTCCTGGTGTAAAATGTGATATTAAATCATGAGTATAAATATCTTCAATTTTGACATTATATCTCCAAAGGGCGATTCGAAATCTAGGTTATATCGATGTCTGCCCTTTACTATTTGAAGCATAGAACATGCCGTTTCGCAACACATTAAGCGACTAATTAATAAACCCTTGAAATTCCAAATGAGATCGCAGCCTCAATGTTACGTTCTTCTATTCAAAAGGACAACATTGTAACGCTGTAAAATTAAAAGTTAAAAAAATCAGAAGTATAAGGCCATTTATCCAACTGCAGCTGTCACAGTGTCCATGCTATCTGCTAAATGCAGTCCTGTAGATGGCACTGCTGACTTGGATTGTTGTTGTTGTTCTTGCTAATGCTTCTCTGACGACTTTGCTTGGTGGTGGATTACAGTGGCTTTCTTTACATCCTGAGGGACGCTTGAGAAGGTGGACCTGGGTCCTCATGGATTTAGTGCAGTTCAAGGAGTCATCAATATGAGGATCAAAGTGCCGATTCCAACATCCTTCCACAGATTAATATGAAACGGTATGTATTTATAGAGAAGTACTTGGAAGTGATTTAGGTCTTGATCAGGTTGTTTCATCTGACCCTGACTAATACGGTTTGATGATTATGACTCACCTGGCATTAACTAATATAATTTGATCATTATGATTCACTTGACACAGACTAACATAGTTTGATTAGTATGACTTGTGTACACTGACTAACATATTCTGATCAGCACAGTGTGTTTACTATGACTCACCTGACACTGACTAACATAGTCTCATCGGTCTATTTCTCCTGACACTGACTAACAAAAACTGAACAGCACCTTTCGCATGACTGACTGTTTCTCTCCTTCCCTAAATGGGAATGAAGTGCTATATATTTTACTATGCGTTGTTACAGCTTGTTTATTAGGTGTAGGGAACAGTTACCTTCCTCCTTATCGGAAAGGTCCTAACAGTCAGCCAACACCCATTTACAGATCGGTCAATAACGGGGTGGTGGTAACAGAAGTTGAGAAAAGCCATCTCTCTACCACCATGTTAACCAGGCTCTCAGATAAACTTGAGCACCTATCAGTGTCTTGGACTCTCGGGGACATATTTGTTTCATTATAAACATAATGGGGGCTGCAACATAATGTGCATATTGTATGCTAGCTCGACTGGTCATGCTCTATTTATTGTATCCTGCTTTCTGCTTTGATATCAAATGTCTTATTGAAAGCCTTTAATTCGTTCTTTACATTTCGCCTCTTCGCAACATATTTTTTTTAATTTTAATTTTTTATTTTTGCGTTCGCCTTATTTCTCTTATCCCCAAGGCGGTGTGCGTTGCACTGTGGTTTTTATTTTGCGCCTGTCGGCTCAGTGCATCCGACTTCAGCATACATTTTATGTAAGGGTTTGCTTCCTCCTGCATTTTCTAAGGGTTTGCTTCCCCGGAGTAACGACGGTGCTGTGATGGCGATCGAACCCAGCACCTTCCGGTTGTGATCCGTGCCATTTAACCACTAGGCCACGCCATCCCCTCTTCGCTCCATATGAGGTATTTGACTTCTAGTACCCCTGGCCTCTTTCCAGGAAGCATGTCTCCGATAATTAACTGTAGCGTTTTCTTCTTCTTCTTTGAACGCTTTCAGACGTCAGCCTACTTGTAGTGATCATCGTGCAGTTATTATAGAGTTTGTCCAGAACTGAACCGGTGTTAGCCAAATGTGTGTGTGGTGGACGTCAATGTAGAAGATGTTCAGCAGTGGTTATGTCAGTGCCGCTGATAATTTCATCCGTAAGTGGTGGCGGTTTTAATAGCACGGATTTTACGTAATGTGTAATATTATAATGGTATCTGAACCATACCAATCCATGCTTCTATACACTTTATTTTAATCCACAGTACCTACGCAACCTTCCCAACTTTATTTTACATAATGAGGCTGCTAGACCTATGTACAACTCGCTGTAGTCGATTTCTAGAACATGCTTCAAAAGCTGAGGCTGCCATATTCTGTCAACCCTCTGTACCTTATGATAAAGCCTTCCACTGCACATATGAAGCCTTCCATCTCAGCGATGCTGTACATGACATATAGGAGTATAGATAAAGTTAAATATAGCCACAACACAATTGCCATAGGGGCTGAAGTGTTAGGTCCAAATTTACAACTAAAAAGACTTGATCGTGTCAATCTGAGAGATGCAACAACGCCCCTTTCCGATAACAAACAAGTGCTCAAACATCTCGACCACTCTATTGCGTAAAGCAGGAAGAAGCAAACTAAAACACGATTGGATAGATAACCCTCTAATAATACCCACTCGAAATAACATTGTAAACAAGGAAGTTTATTATAGCTCGTTATATTCAAACTTTAGTAGCAATAACTCATTGCAAAGCCGAAACTGTCTTGCGAGTAAACTCTGGACCAAAACCCAGCGATAAGCTGTTATAATAGTTTTATACGTTCTGCTTGGAGTTACCCACACGAGCGTTAGTAATTATCTCCTCTTCCGCGTACAGAGAACATCGCCTTAATCATCATCATGAACATTTACCCGTAACTTCAAATGGTGATGTATAGACTAACATTGCATTTTGTTTGCACTAACCAGTTTTTAGAGGTTCTTCAACCCAGTTTTGTTTGCAGTCCAATTTCAGTAACAATGGTTTTTAACATGACCCGGTTGCATGCCTCCTGTCCAACATTCTCTAGTCGTCTTATGCGACATTTCGGCTCGGAAACAGTGGCTATATTTAGTTTACCCCGGGAACCACTTGAGTCTCGAGGCAAGTCTGTTGGGAGCGATCAGAACAGCGGGCAAAGGATAGGATTATCGTCCTTTGTGCGTATGAATTGTCTAGTTCAAGGAAGAGTCTTTACAGTGCTCCGCAACTTTACGATGACGAACTATTTGCTATTACCACTAACAACGTCATTAGGGACTCATAGTGCACTCGAGCTAAACACTAGTTCATCTATGCTTCTATGACATTCGTCGGTTTGCAATGCTTTATTTTAATCACAATCATTTTAGTTTGTCAGCAGTCAGCCATTCATGTGAGTCTGTTTTTAATTAGATGAGCGGTGTGGACCGCACAGAACACGGCGAGGCACTTGAGCAGCCGTGGTCATCCACTGTACCCGAGTTCATATCCAGTCGTCCTGCCTTGTCCTGCCACTGGTTAAAATTGGACTCGGTCGAGAGAGTGAGGTGGATGAACTGCGCAACCCTTCCTCACTTAAATCAAATTTATCGCGCAAGTCATTCTCTTTTCATTTATCCTTTACTAACACAGTTGAGCCGTGTGACGACGGGCGAGCGACGAAGCGGAGAGCGTAAGTCCGCTTGCAAGTTCAACTAGTCAAAAAGCTGCGTCAGTTGCGGGTCTCCTGGTTGAGCAATAAATCGGATGAGATACATGGATTTGCTGACAATCATGATCACCGTCTCTCGAAGCAAACTTTCCATGCTTTCATTTCCTGCAAGTATGCAGATCCCAAATCGAACTTGTCAGCCATCTCCGCACCCATCCACAGCCTGAATTTACAGAATACTCGACTTAAAGGACTGGATAAGTCAAAAAAAGTAAAGGTCCTCATCACTCGTGATAAACGAACAAACAAAAAAAAAACACAGATGGCGATGCATTTTGCTAACTTACTAGTCACAAATATTGAGGTCATTTTCCCGTGTTTTGTTGAATTTGTTTACCTTGACATCCAAAGTGCCTGGTAGACATTACATTGTGTAAACACTGGGTGACGGTAGTCACAATGATGATCATGATCAGTTTTAATTAGGCAGTCGAGTTACGCTGGTCAGCTCCAGGTATCGGATGATGAATGCCAACCGTCGACAGAGAGAAGATGCCGCCGAAGAGCTGTGACTTTATGCGGGAAGGTTGAAGACACGTTCCGAGCTTGGACGGCACATCCAAGTCTCACTTCCTAACTCGGCTGGACAGGGAGAGGAAATTTACGACTGGTAAGGCAAAACATACTGATCAGGCAATCTTAGTCAGGGCCAGGTGAAACATTTTGATCAAAACATACTGATCAGGCAATCTTAGTCAGGGCCAGGTGAAACATTTTGATCAAAACACGTTCTTACTTCCAGGGAGTTCTCTCTGGTAACAATATGTTTGATGACAGTCTGGGTATCGAAGTGGGGATCTACAAGATCCCCAACGTAGCGAAATCAGAGTGTGACCAGTTCTCGAGTATGGCATTGCGGCATGAACAACAGCAGCAAAGGCGAACTTCGATAAAGTTAGCAAACTCCAAAACCAAGCCATGAGAGTTATAACAGGAGGCATGAAGTCAACGCCAATTGTAGAACTTGAAAAGATTACAAAACTGCACTAAAAAGCCAGAAAAATACTGAAATTAATGATTTAAGAGCAGTACTCTGTCAACTATGCCAGCAGGCCGCAAAGAAAGGGTAGTGGTGCAGAGGGTTCAATCTCACTGCAACATCCAAGGCAACGAGGAGGCAGACAGACTGGCAAAAGAAGGTGCAAAACTACCACAACCAGATACTAGCATGACATACGAAGAGTAAAAACGGCTTATTACAGCTAGATACATGACCAAATGGGAAACCGAACATACTGGCTACACCAAAAACGATGCCTATTACCAGTTGAACAGAAGAGAGCAAGTCGTGGTCTTCAGACTTCGCACTGGCCACAACAGACTGAGGTACCACCTATTCAACAAATGGAAGATAGGTGGCACCGACGAATGCCCGTGTGGTACCGGGAAAATGACCGCTGAGCATTTGCTGCAAAACTGCCCGACATTCGAGGATCAGAGAGAACAGATGTGGCCATCACCAGTGGCAACACTAGACAAGCTCTATAGCAGTGTCAACAGCCTCAGGATGACGGCTGCTTTTTTTTGAAGAAAAAAATGGTTACTGTCTGACTGCGTACGAAGAAGAAGAAGAAGATCAAAACATACTGATCAGGCAATCTTAGTCAGGGCCAGGTGAAACATTGTGATCAGAACATACTGATCAGGCAATCTTAGTCAGAGCCAGGTGACACATTTTGATCAAAACATACTGATCAGGCAATCTTAGTCAGGGCCATGTGAAACATTTTGATCAAAACATACTGATCCGGCAATCTTAGTCAGGGCCAGGTGAAACATTTTGATCAAAACATACTGATCAGGTAATCTTAGTCAGGGCCAGGTGAAACAGTTTGATCAAAACATACTGATCAGGCAATCTTAGTCAGAGCAATGTGAAACATTTTGATCTAAACATACTGTTCAGGCAATCTTAGTCAGGACCAGGTGAAACATTTTGATCAAAACATACTGATCAGGCAATCTTAGTCAGGGCAAGGTGAAACATTTTGATCAAAACATACTGATCAGGCAATCTTAGTCAGAGCCAGGTGAAACATTTTGATCAAAACATACTGATCAGGCAATCTTAGTCAGGGCCAGGTGAAACATTTTGATCAAAACATACTGATCAGGCAATCTTAGTCAGGGCCAGGTGAAACATTTTGATCAAAACATACTGATCAGGCAATTTTAGTCAGGGCCAGGTGACACATTTTGATCAAAACATACTGATCAGGCAATCTTAGTCAGGGCCAGGTGAAACATTTTGATCAAAACATACTGATCAGGCAATCTTAGTCAGGGCCAGGTGAAACATTCTGATAAAAATACGTTCTTACTTCCATAGAGTTCTCTTTGGTAACAATATGTTTGATGACAGTCTGGGTATCAAAATGGGGATCTACGAGATCCCCAACGTAGCGAAAATCACTCACATGAAACTAAGCATAGTATACCAGCAGGGAGGGAGGGGGGTGACCACGGTCTACCTTCATCAGCACACTCGGGATAGAAAAAGGCTAATACAACCACCTACTTACGCTACCTTTACAGGACGTGCGAAAAAGTCCACATACTCAAGGCTGGCAACAACAACAGCTCCGGTCGGATAGATTCGGCCTTCAGAAAAAATCATTTTCTTGAAGTTACAAATCAAACACTTTTCCATAATACTGAAACAATGTAAGAACATGTAATTTTGTGTCAGTTTTTGTTGGTTTGTTTGTTGTTGCGTTTTATTTGTTGGTGGCGTAATAGGGAACAGATGTTCTTAAAGAGGCTTGAAAACGCATTTTTTCGAATTAATCCAACTATCACCTCCCATAAATGTTGACATTTTAGCTATGAAATAAACATGTACAAACCTATCTTCATGGATCCAGTCATTTTCAGAGCAAAGACATTCTTTGCAGATTATCAGACATGACTTCTTAAAACTGCAGATAATACTTCGCAAGACTACAGACAATACTTGTCAGGACTACAGACAATACTTCTCAAGACTACAGACAATACTTGTCAGGACAATAAACAATGCTTCTCAGAAGCTACAGACAATACTTGTCAGTACTACGTATAATACTTCTCAAGACTACAGACAAACATTCTCAAGACTACAGACAATATTTTTCCGACCTACAGACAATACTTCTCAGTGCTACAGATAATACTTCTTAAGATTACAGATAATACTTCTTAAGATTACAGATAATACTTCTTAAGATTACGGATAATACTTGCAGGACTACACACAATACTTCTCAGGGCTACAGACAGTAATTCTAAAGACAACAGACAATACTTGTCAGGACTACAGACAATACTACTGAACCACACTTTCAGCATTACAGAACTTTGTCTCAAATCGTTCCGTACCCACTTAAGGCTCCAGCGTGTTTGCAGTTTAAAATTAAACTCACATCTGTTTTACACTTGACTATACCTGGGTATATTATCTTGTACTATTCTGATGTTATTCCTCTTACTCCCTTGCATCTATCTCTGTGTAGTCTAACTTTACGCATATGCAATCTGGCTTCGTGATGTTAACTGACTAAAATACATGCAATGTTCATTGGAATGTTAGACTGCAACGAATGGGATGTATATATTCCTGTTGTGGGCTCTTTTATTGAGATTACTGCTGGGTTAGCCTCGTCTTCTATTGTTCTTCTCCATGTATTCAATGTCATCCCCACTCATCTTTAACTTTCTGGATCAATTTCAGAACATGTCTGATTATTTTGACAGGTTTGATTTGAGATTGTGTTTTATTCACTTCGACCCTCCCCATATCTCTCTCTTTCTCTCTATGCATGTATATATATATATTTAATCTCCAGCTGTATTGGTTGTTGTCATTATCTTTGTCATAGAACTACTTTTGCTGTCACATCTTGTATCATAACACGAAGTATCCGAAAGTGACATGTCTTGGTGAAAGTTTACAGTTTTAATGTGATGCCTTAAGTTTATCATCATCAGCAGGTGCCCTGCCGGTTGACATTGTCGATCATGGACCTCTATCCATTTCTATCACGTGTGTCGTTTACCAACTATGTTGTTAATTGTCTTCTATGCCATTCTCCCAGACTGTCCAGCATCCTCTCTCTGGGCCTTCCTGTCTCTCTTTCCTGCTATCTTTCCCGTTGTCACCACCTGGTCTAAACCGCCGTTTCTCATAACATGTCCAAAAAAGGATGACTGCCTTTTTCTGATCCTTGCAATAAGTTGTCCGCGTTTGTGGCTCATCGAGTACTGTATCATTAGTCCTCTTACAAGTCCATGGGTTGAACAACATT
The DNA here is from genome assembly GCA_036924085.1 of Ariolimax columbianus. NCBI lineage: Eukaryota > Metazoa > Mollusca > Gastropoda > Stylommatophora > Arionidae > Ariolimax > Ariolimax columbianus. The sequence goes on from JAVGWX010000017.1 coordinate 27,446,341, forward strand.
CTTCTGTAAGTTACATCACTCATTTTTACCTTGATTTTGAGTAGCTTAACATTATGTACCTGGTGAATCCTGCCGAGTGCTAATTTCATACGAGAAATGAGAGCTAGCCTGGCTGTAGCATTCATGCTCACGATGTTGATTTGTCCAATTGTTTTCTCTCTTTGTGTTCCTCTGAATTCTTTACTCAACATTTTCCAAGCTGCTTTGGAAAGAGAACATCTAACAAGTGGAACAAGTTGCAGAATGTGAGTCACGTGATCTGGTGTACTAACTTCACAAATCTCACATTTTCTGTCCACTTTTGTTGTTAATCTGCATGTGCAAGGTGAGTGTTTTCTAGGTGGAATCTACTTTAATGTTGTTATTGTTCAATCCATTTTTATTTAGTGTTTCTTTAACACCGACAGTTATTTTCTTAGTTTTCTGCTACCAATAAAACTATTCTATCTGACACTGGTCCTCACAGCATTGTTGTCCTTGGTCACATAAGTGCAGTGGGGTGCAACAATGGAATCACATACCTGGGGAGTTCTTTTTCATCCGACCTGACATGTTAAGGCTGATCGGTCTTGCTGCTTCCGCTATGAACGACCTTCGCCGTGTGTGGAATAATGGCAGACTCTCTCTCTCTCTCTCTCTCTCTCTCTCTCTCTCTCTCTCTCTTTCTCTCTCTCTCAAATCCAAAATTCATATTTATCAGACGTGTGTGATTCCTGTCATCCTGTATGGTTCAGAGACTTAGACTCTACTTAAACAGGACATATCAAGACTCCATGCATTTCATATGCGCAACCAGCGACGCATCCTCGGTATCAGTTGGTTCGATCTCATCAGTAATGTCGATGTGTCTGCAATAACGAATTTTCCCTCCATCTCGGACACTCTGCTCCGCTCCCGCCAGGCTGTGTTTGGTCACGTGATTCGACTGGATCGGAAAGTTCCGACTCACCAGATATATGTCCAAGTCAGCTGAGTGTAACAACTGTGTCCCATTGACCGTCTGGAGGCGTGGGAGGGACCGCCCCCATTCTACATGACTCTCTGACAGATAGCAGTCTCTCCTTTGGCGTTGAACGAGGTTTGGCTACAAGCCTCAGCAGTTGGGCATGGTAGTGGTCGATTGACGCAACAGGCCCTAGATGCCTAGGCAAACAGTATTATTATTATCTAATTTTATGAGGAGCGCGTGGCAGAATGGTTTCGATACCTGCCTGCCGACAATGAGGGCAGCGGTACGGCAAATGTTGTTTTTCTGTTGGGGGTGAAATAAACAAACATAGCCAGCACACGACGATGCGACGGCAGTTGCGAAGTGGCTTGTAGTCCTCAGCCTTCAAAACCCCTCGAGCAATGGGAATAATGTCGTACGGCAGTTTTTTAAATAGTTTTTTTATGAGCTCACCAGGAGAGAAGGTTTGGATGTCTTCTAGCCATATGCTCAACAAATATGATTATATGTGTGTCAATACATGGAATTAATATTAATACGATATTATTTCACTTTCTGTTGAATTTTTCATTTCTCACTCTTACTTTAACGATCCTGCAAGCCTCGCTCAAAAATATTTAAAATAAAGAAATAAAACGTTAAAAATGACTTATAAATACAAACCAGCATTTAAGAAAAGCAAAGAAATAATCAAACCTCAATTTAGACATTCGCTGCGCTCCCTCAAACATGTCAGAAAACACGAGCAATGTGAATGCAACGATTTATAAATTGTCAGCCCAGAAATATTTAAATTTGGCTTTCTGTCTTTCATATGTAGGTTTGGAAAGACACCAAGAATCGATCTCAGACCACACCTACACGGCTTCCGTAATATATATTAAGGGCACGTTATGAGCCATTATACGCAATGCGATCTGTAATTCTACATTGAAATGTATCTTATATCCGTTCTCAGTGCACGGGCACGTATTATTATAAACGTTTCTAAGAGAAATGGACTTCATTTACTCCATAACTTGAAACAATAAAAGATCTTTCAAACAAAGTTATCTGGGTAAAAGAAAAATGGTATATGCTGGCTAAACGGGACGAACAAATAACAAACTATTCTTACAAATTAATGAATAGTTACACGTACAACAAATTTATAATTGGTATTCACTTGCTTACAGAACGTAAAAAGTAAACAAATTGGGCATTTTTTACTGAATTTGCATTATTTACTCATGAAAATGGACAAGTTAAATACATTTAATACACATAAACACTGAATTTAATGTAAAAGAGGGAAAGAGTATACACTTGATTGAAACCGACAGAAAAGACATTCAAGAGACATACAATTACAAATGAATATAATGATTGCGTCAAGAATGACCAAAAATGGGCACTACACGAAAAGACAAATTGTGGTATATGGTTTTCCCTTATGGCCCAAACGGATTAATATGTATTGGGCTGTAGTTCTGAGTAAACTGTAGGTAGTAGGGATCAATATTTTTCTTCTCCACTCCCTGGGTTATTCTTCACCAAAAATAGAAGCGCCAACATTACAGGTGGTCCTTTATAGAATAATGTGGGAAAACACCTTGTTTACACCTGCAATGGTGATTTCTTTAGTAATTTTAATTTGACATGACAAGCTCAATATTTCTTCTTCTGTAATTGTTGGCCAATGACTGGAAAAAGGCTTGCCAAATCTGTTTCTATAAACATGAGTTATATTTACAATTCCGACACGTCAATCACAATTTTAAAATGAGAGGGATTTCGTGTTGTGTATTTATACTCCTTTGTACTGTCAGGTGCAAAACATGGTCAATAAAAAATCGATCGGTGCCCTTGAAATGTGGATATATAGAATAATAGAGTGCATCTTCTTGAAATAAAACAAAACACAAAAGAAAGTCTTGGAGAAATTCAGGGTGGACAGAGAAATGATGAATGCAATTAAAATCCGACAGTTAGGACATTTAGGTCACACACAAACACATAAGACATTTCTGCAAATAATACTGGAGGAAAAGATGCATGGCAATCGTGCCATAGATAAACGCAGTTATAAGTGAGATGATAAGTTAACGGATAGGTGCACGTCTTTTAGATTGCACTGTCAAGACATTGGGGATCCGTTTCAGTCGACTATCGATGTAAATATCACAATTGAACTAAACTGGCTGAGAGGGCAGTAACTCCCTCCACTTTATCCAGGACGTGATAATTCTTTTTACTGTTTGGTCAGCTCTTGTTCATCATCATCATGTCGCTGTGTATGGTTCCTCACAATGTTGGCACATTTCTCTTTTGTCTTCCTTTTGATGTCTATGGCATGTCGGATTTGGTGATGGCATAAGGGTTTTCTTTAGGACACTGCCGACCCGTGTTTAGAATGGAATAGTTATGATCGAGTGAATCTCGTCGTGGTTGTTCTGGATATGCAGTTCTAAGTTGTCGATGGTGCTCTGCCAGAAGCTAGCACTATTACATAACCCCAATGTAATCCATATTTACAACAACCATGAATGGCCGCAACGGCGATATTTTCATTTTCCCTGGCGTAGCTTAGATAACGTTTTAGAGAAATAGAGAAAATAAGTTTAGGTAAAACACGGCGAAGCAATATATGAATACGATGGTGAGAAAAAAGAGTTATGACAATTGGCATTACTTTGAACGTTTGATTTGGCAAAGGTTTTCATATATCATCTAAACTGTTACTATTTATATTGATAGACAATGACATTATACAGTTCTGTATGTTGATTTAATTCATAGTAACTTTTTGGCGCACATATTAAACATCGTAAATATTCAATTTGACATATTTTTTTCAAAGGTTTCGTTAGTAAGTCGTACAATGAATGGCGTACTGGTCACACAATCTCTCACTCAAATGGGAACAGATCCACCCAAGTTGCCGGCTCTTTCACTACATTCTTCATTAATTCACATAATCATTGATTCAATATTCACAATCTCTCATACTAACTTTAACTTTAGCATTCTGTCACTGACCCTTAAATTGATTTAGACTTGAAAAATAATAATTCACGTAAATAGTCATTTTCGCCTTTATTCATTTATCACTTCTCTCGATTAGTCGTGACATAAGACACTGACTGACTCATGAGTCATACAGTCAGCCATTGACTTATAAGCGACACAAGCACTGATTCATTCGTGTCAGGCATTTCTTCACTGTGTCTCCATTCCACTCGTTACAAAGCACAACTCTACGACTAAACTGGATACCTTAAGGCAAACAAACATCAAGCCACTATGTGTGCTTCTGCTGTGGTGAATTATATATCAGCTTGTTTTCAACCCCCGGCTTGCTTGATGCATGAACAACCCACTGAAGTCGACTTTTACGATATGTTTGATAGCATTTAACAGATGAACACGAAGTGCCATGTACATTTTATAACATTTAGATAATGATGCTAGTACTAAATCGCAATGGTAGTGTCTGTGATTGAATTTACTCACTAACTAATCAACTCATCAGACATATCCTTACTTATTTAGACTGCACTTTTCCAGACAAAAACGGACGGTAAGACAAACGTCTGGTCAGGCAAAACATGATGATTAGACATTTTAGTTAGGGTTAGGCAAAATATACTGGCCAAGATCCCCACCTCACTTCGACTTCCCTGCAGTCCTTCCTTGAAATGGGTTGTTTTTATGGCAGCCTGACTTACGAAGTGAGGGATCGACGTGATTTCCGTAGTAGTGATCGACACTCAGATGAAGCCAAGCATAGCACAACCGCCTTGAGGATCCTGGTCAACTTTTAACAGTACGCTCAGGATGTGGTCGTTAGACGACCTGATTCTCGCAGCAAACGTTCGGAATTTACTCTCCTGTAACTAAATGCTTTAGTTTACACAGATGTGAATGGACACCCGACTTATTATTAATAAAGACAATGCAACGGCATAGAGACTGATACAGTTGAGAAGCAGCTAGAACACTTCATATCCGACGATCGTGTCGGCAGTAGGATTGATTCTGTTTTTACAATTGTAGACGCAAATAGGGAGCAATGTTACTTCTCATGCTTGAACATGAAGGGGTCGATATAGTTGAAAGGCCGTCGGTATAGTTGGCAGGGGACCGGTATAGTTGACAGGGGGTCGGTATAGTTTAAAGAAAGCGATATAGGTCAGAGGGGGTTGCTGTAGTTGAGAGGGGGTCGGTATAGTTGAGAGGGGATCGGTATAGTTGAGAGGGGGTCGGTATAGTTAAGAGGGGGTCGGTATAGTTGACAGGGGTCGGTATAGTTGAGAGGGGATATCTATAGTTGAGAGGGGGTAGCTATAGTTTAGAGGAGGGGGTAGCTATAGTTGAGAGTGGGTAGCTATAGTTGAGAGGGGGTAGCTATAGTTGAGAGGGGGTATCTATAGTTGAGAGGGGGTGGCTATAGTTGAGAGTGGTAGCTATAGTTGAGAGGGGGTAGCTATAGTTGAGAGGGGGTAGCTATAGTTGAGAAGGGGTATCTATAGTTGAGATGGGGGTCGGTATAGTTGAGAGAGGGTAGCTATAGTTGAGAGGGGGTAGCTATAGTTGAGAGGGTGTAGCTATAGTTGAGAGCGGTAGCTATAGTTGAGAAAGGGTAGCTATAGTTGAGAGGGGGTAGCTATAGTTGAGAGGGGGTAGATATAATTGAGAGGGGGTAGCTATAGTTAAGAAGGTGTAGCTACAGTTGAGAGGGGGTATCTATAGTTGAGAGGGGGTAGCTGTAGTTGAGAAGGGGTAGCTATAGTTGAGAGGGTATCGGTATAGTTGAGAGGGGGTATCTATAGTTGAGAAGGGGTAGCTGTAGTTTAGAGATGGTAGCTATAGTTAAGAGGTGGTAGCTATAGTTGAGAGGGGGTAGCTATAGTTGAGAGGGGGTAGCTATAGTTGAGAGGTGGTAGCTATAGTTGAGAGGTGGTAGCTATAGCTGAGAGAGGGTAGCTATAGTTGAGAGGGGGTATATATAATTGAGAGGGGGTAGCTATAGTTGAGAGGGGGTCGGTATAGTTGAGAAGGGGGTAGCTATAGTTCAGAGGGTGTAGCTATAGTTGAGAGGGGGTAGCTATAATTGAGAGGTGGTAGCTATAGTTGAGAGGGGGTAGCTATAGTTGAGAGGTGGTAGCTATAGTTGAGAGGTGGTAGCTATAGTTGAGAGGGGGTAGCTATAGTTGAGAGGGGGTAGCTATAATTGAGAGGGGGTATCTATAGTTGAGAAGGGGTAGCTGTAGTTTAGAGGTGGTATCTATAGTTAAGAGGTGGTAGCTATAGTTAAGAGGTGGTAGCTATAGTTGAGAGGGGGTAGCTATAATTGAGAGGGGGTATCTATAGTTGAGAACGGGTAGCTGTAGTTTAGAGGTGGTAGCTATAGTTAAGAGGTGGTAGCTATAGTTGAGAGGGGGTAGCTATAGTTGAGAGGTGGTAGCTATAGTTGAGAGGTGGTAGCTATAGTTGAGAGGGGGTAGCTATAGTTGAGAGGGGGTAGCTATAGTTGAGAGGGGGTAGCTATAGTTGAGAGGGGGTATCTATAGTTGAGAGGGGGTAGCTATAATTGAGAGGGGGTAGCTATAGTTGAGAGGGGGTAGCTATAGTTGAGAGGGGGTATCTATAGTTGAGAAGGGGTAGCTATAGTTGAGAGGGGGTAGCTACATTTGAGAGGGCTTATCTATAGTTGAGAGAGGTAGCTGTAGTTGAGAGGGGGTAGCTATAGTTGAGAGGAGGTATCTAAAGTTGAGAGGGGGTAGCTATAGTTGAGAGGGTATCGGTATAGTTGAGAGGGGGTAGCTATAGTTCAGAGGGTGTAGCTATAGTTGAGAGAGGGTAGCTATAATTGAGAGGTGGTAGCTATAGTTGAGAGGGGGTAGCTATAGTTTTAGAGGTGGTAGCTATAGTTGAGAGGTGGTAGCTATAGTTGAGAGGGGGTAGCTATAATTGAGAGGGGGTAGCTATAGTTGAGAGGGGGTAGCTATAGTTGAGAGGGGGTATCTATAGTTGAGAGGGGGTAGCTATAGTTGAGAGGGTATCGGTATAGTTGAGAGGGGGTCGGTATAGTTGATAAGGGGTCGGTATAGAGAAAGGGTAGCTATAGTTGAGAAGGGGTAGCTACATTTGAGAGGGCTTATCTATAGTTAAGAGAGGTAGCTGTAGTTGAGAGGGGGTAGCTATAGTTGAGAGGAGGTATCTATTGTTGAGAAGGGGTAGCTATAGTTGAGAGGAGGTATCTATTGTTGAGAGGGGGTAGCTATAGTTGAGAGGGTATCGGTATAGTTGAGAGGGGGTCGGTATAGTTGAGAAGGGGGTAGCTATAGTTCAGAGGGTGTAGCTATAGTTGAGAGGGGGTAGTTATAATTGAGATGTGGTAGCTATAGTTGAGAGGGGGTAGCTATAGTTGAGAGGTGGTAGCTATAGTTGAGAGGTGGTAGCTATAGTTGAGAGGGGGTAGCTATAGTTGAGAGGGGGTAGCTATAGTTGAGAGGGGGTATCTATAGTTGAGAGGGGGTGGCTATAGTTGAGAGTGGTAGCTATAGTTGAGAGGGGGTAGCTATAGTTGAGAGGGGGTAGCTATAGTTGAGAAGGGGTATCTATAGTTGAGATGGGGGTCGGTATAGTTGAGAGAGGGTAGCTATAGTTGAGAGGGGGTAGCTATAGTTGAGAGGGTGTAGCTATAGTTGAGAGCGGTAGCTATAGTTGAGAAAGGGTAGCTATAGTTGAGAGGGGGTAGCTATAGTTGAGAGGGGGTAGATATAATTGAGAGGGGGTAGCTATAGTTAAGAAGGTGTAGCTACAGTTGAGAGGGGGTATCTATAGTTGAGAGGGGGTAGCTGTAGTTGAGAAGGGGTAGCTATAGTTGAGAGGGTATCGGTATAGTTGAGAGGGGGTATCTATAGTTGAGAAGGGGTAGCTGTAGTTTAGAGATGGTAGCTATAGTTAAGAGGTGGTAGCTATAGTTGAGAGGGGGTAGCTATAGTTGAGAGGGGGTAGCTATAGTTGAGAGGTGGTAGCTATAGTTGAGAGGTGGTAGCTATAGCTGAGAGAGGGTAGCTATAGTTGAGAGGGGGTATATATAATTGAGAGGGGGTAGCTATAGTTGAGAGGGGGTCGGTATAGTTGAGAAGGGGGTAGCTATAGTTCAGAGGGTGTAGCTATAGTTGAGAGGGGGTAGCTATAATTGAGAGGTGGTAGCTATAGTTGAGAGGGGGTAGCTATAGTTGAGAGGTGGTAGCTATAGTTGAGAGGTGGTAGCTATAGTTGAGAGGGGGTAGCTATAGTTGAGAGGGGGTAGCTATAATTGAGAGGGGGTATCTATAGTTGAGAAGGGGTAGCTGTAGTTTAGAGGTGGTATCTATAGTTAAGAGGTGGTAGCTATAGTTAAGAGGTGGTAGCTATAGTTGAGAGGGGGTAGCTATAATTGAGAGGGGGTATCTATAGTTGAGAACGGGTAGCTGTAGTTTAGAGGTGGTAGCTATAGTTAAGAGGTGGTAGCTATAGTTGAGAGGGGGTAGCTATAGTTGAGAGGTGGTAGCTATAGTTGAGAGGTGGTAGCTATAGTTGAGAGGGGGTAGCTATAGTTGAGAGGGGGTAGCTATAGTTGAGAGGGGGTAGCTATAGTTGAGAGGGGGTATCTATAGTTGAGAGGGGGTAGCTATAATTGAGAGGGGGTAGCTATAGTTGAGAGGGGGTAGCTATAGTTGAGAGGGGGTATCTATAGTTGAGAAGGGGTAGCTATAGTTGAGAGGGGGTAGCTACATTTGAGAGGGCTTATCTATAGTTGAGAGAGGTAGCTGTAGTTGAGAGGGGGTAGCTATAGTTGAGAGGAGGTATCTAAAGTTGAGAGGGGGTAGCTATAGTTGAGAGGGTATCGGTATAGTTGAGAGGGGGTAGCTATAGTTCAGAGGGTGTAGCTATAGTTGAGAGAGGGTAGCTATAATTGAGAGGTGGTAGCTATAGTTGAGAGGGGGTAGCTATAGTTTTAGAGGTGGTAGCTATAGTTGAGAGGTGGTAGCTATAGTTGAGAGGGGGTAGCTATAATTGAGAGGGGGTAGCTATAGTTGAGAGGGGGTAGCTATAGTTGAGAGGGGGTATCTATAGTTGAGAGGGGGTAGCTATAGTTGAGAGGGTATCGGTATAGTTGAGAGGGGGTCGGTATAGTTGATAAGGGGTCGGTATAGAGAAAGGGTAGCTATAGTTGAGAAGGGGTAGCTACATTTGAGAGGGCTTATCTATAGTTAAGAGAGGTAGCTGTAGTTGAGAGGGGGTAGCTATAGTTGAGAGGAGGTATCTATTGTTGAGAAGGGGTAGCTATAGTTGAGAGGAGGTATCTATTGTTGAGAGGGGGTAGCTATAGTTGAGAGGGTATCGGTATAGTTGAGAGGGGGTCGGTATAGTTGAGAAGGGGGTAGCTATAGTTCAGAGGGTGTAGCTATAGTTGAGAGGGGGTAGTTATAATTGAGATGTGGTAGCTATAGTTGAGAGGGGGTAGCTATAGTTGAGAGGTGGTAGCTATAGTTGAGAGGTGGTAGCTATAGTTGAGAGGGGGTAGCTATAGTTGAGAGGGGGTAGCTATAATTGAGAGGAGGTATCTATAGTTGAGAAGGGGTAGCTGTAGTTTAGAGGTGGTAGCTATAGTTAAGAGGTGGTAGCTATAGTTGAGAGGGGGTAGCTATAATTGAGAGGTGGTAGCTATAGTTGAGAGGTGCTAGCTATAGTTGAGAGGGGGAAGCTATAGTTGAGAGGGGGTAGCTATAGTTGAGAGGGGGTAGCTATAGTTGAGAGGGGGTATCTAAAGTTGAGAGGGGGTAGCTATAATTGAGAGGGGGTATCTATAGTTGAGAGGGTATCGGTATAGTTGAGAGGGGGTCGGTATAGTTGAGAAGGGGGTAGCTATAGTTCAGAGGGTGTAGCTATAGTTGAGAGGGGGTAGCTATAATTGAGAGGGGGTAGCTATAATTGAGAGGGGGTAGCTATAGTTGGGAGGGGGTAGCTATAGTTGGGAGGGGGTAGCTACAGTTGAGAGGGGGTAGCTATAGTTGGGAGGGGGTAGCTATAGTTGGGAGGGGGTAGCTATAGTTGGGAGGGGGTGGCTATAGTTTGGAGGGGGTAGCTATAGTTGGGAGGGGGTAGCTATAACTGGGAGGGGGTAGCTATAGTTGAGAGCGGTAGCTATAGTTGAGAGGGGTAGCTATAGTTGAGAGGGGGTAGCTATAGTTGAGAGCGGTAGCTATAGTTGAGAGGGGGTAGCTATAGTTGAGAGGGGGTAGCTATAGTTGAGAGCGGTAGCTATAGTTGAGAGTGGGTAGCTATAGTTGGGAGGGGGTAGCTATAGTTGGGAGGCGGTAGCTATAGTTGGGAGGGGGTAGCTATAGTTGGGAGGGGGTAGCTATAGTTGGGAGGGAAGTATTTCGACCCTCACAAAACAAATGAAATCTCTGTCGATTATTTGAATCCCGCATGTTTCAAGCATTCCTTGTCTCGAGAGCGGTGAAACCTTCGGAGACGGACTGTGCATGTCAGAGAACCACTGTCAGTTCAAAATAAAAATAGAAGCCTATTAGTAACTGTCCGGGAAAACAATTCTAATGGTAACGAACATCCTAACACGTATTAGTCGATAAAGAGGTAAAAAGTAGGCGGTTTCTACAGCATTATATACACAGCAGGTCATTCATCTACTTGTCTGCACACTCGTCTGCAACTATGAAAAAAATGCGCTATACCCCAACAGGAAAAGAAGAGGAGAAAGAGTATTTTCATGAGCGCGTGTATCAGTACATAATAACACGAGGAAGGGAATTGAATTACTGTTTCGGTCAAACTGATGGCCAATTGCAGTGATAAAGCTGATTTGCTGGCTTCTAAAATATACATAGTTATAGCATTGGTTCTGGATACCCGAGCATGCTAGAGTGAGAGAAGTAGTATCCCGGATGGAGTGGAATGGTGCATACATGACTGTAACCTCCAGATATAAGAATCGAGATTGTGACAGTCCCCACAGCCTGGAACGACTGCTCATGTCCGTTCCGAAGCACAGTGAAGCGTAGAACCTTTCCTGAACATTAAGAAAACTAAGATAATGTCCACTGACAAAACAGGACTGCCACCCCAGATTGCTATTACTTATGAATAACTCGAAAATGACACACGTTATGAATACCTCGGCTCTACGTTATCCAACAACTGAGATTGTTGAAAAGAAATTAGGAAACGTTTGGTCATGGTGGGCGAAACGAAGCTTTACAACATGCAAAATTTATGACATAATACTAACTGTATGAAAACAAAGAACAAACAAAAAACTGTCATACGACATTTTTCCCATTGCTGGGGTAGTCGAGGGGTTTTGAAGGCTGATGACTACATACATCTTCGCCACTGCTGTCGCCACGACGTGTGCTGGCTAAGTTTGTTTATTTCACCCTCAACAGAAAAACAACATTTGCCATACCGGGGATTCGAACCGCTACCCTTCTTGTCGGCAGGCAGGCCTCGAAACCATTCGGCCACGCGTTCCTCATAATAATAAAACTAACAAGCAACTAAAACTTAAGAACCTTGGAACATGCATATTCCTTGGGGCAATGTCCGGGTGCGAGACATGGACTATGACACAAGCAACAAGGACGAAAATTGGAGCATTCGGAACAAAATGTTACAGAAGAATTATAAAAATTCCTTGGAAAAAGAAAGACAAATTAAACCGTTCTAGAAGACCTTAATACTGAAGAAAACTGGCTTATAAACAATGTTGTTTCTTAAATTAATATGTTTCGGCCACGTCAAACGTCATTCCTGACTGGAGAACGGTCATGCAGGGAATGGTACCTGGAAGGCCACGCAGGTGTCGACCAAGGTGAAGGTGGATACAAGATATAAAGGATACTCTAAACATGAACTTGGAGCAAGTGGGAAGATCCACTGGAGACCGAGATTCATATCGGCTGGCTGTGATGAGAGCGACGTTCTACAAAGGACATGCCACATGATAATGATGAGAATAAATAGTTTTGAAATGGTGATATTCCACCGCAGGTGTCAAACATTTCAACTTTGGGCGCAGTGGGATGTTTTAGGTCTATTTTTATCAGCGACATTTTTCACTTTCCCGGATCTATGTCTAATAGTTCGACGTAGTCCTGTGAATGAGGACACGAGAAAGACGTAAGTCTTTAGGTTTACATATTCAGGCAGGAAACAGGGATGTGTCATTGACAGACATTGATGATGTGTGCAGAAACAAACACACATTGATGGCGTGTGAAGAAACAAACACACATTGATGGTGTGTAAAGACACAAACACACATTGATGATGTGTGAAGACACAAACACACATCGATGATGTGTGAAGACCTAAAACACACATTGCTGGTGTGTGAAGACACAAACACACATTGATGGTGTGTAAAGACACAAACACACATTGATGGTGAGTGAAGACACAAACATACATTAATGGTGAGTGAAGACACAAACATACATTAATGGTATGTGAAGACAGAAAAATAAATAGTGATGGTGTATCAAGACAGACAAACAAATATTGATTGACACTCACAAACACACACGCACACATATATAGAGTAGAAATAGTCATGAAATATGAATGATGCGTAAGACAGACATGCCATAATGTATTGTGTGGGAAGATAGGCATTCAAACTCGTGTGGTACATATATAGACAATATCACGTTTCTTGTGTATGGATTTAGACAAGCACACATGTACGGTGTGTGAAAATAGACACATATATATATGTATAGTGTGTAAAGATGGACATGAGAATATGTATAGTGTGTAAAGATGGACATGAGAATATGTATAGTGTGTAAAGATGGACATGAGAATATGTATAGTGTAAAGATGCACCAGAGACTAAACAATTTGGGAAATGGGAAACTAAAGCGGAGAAACTTTGCAGAAATAGCCAAAGCAAAGATGCACGAAGATCCCATAAACGCACTAACAACACCAAAGCCCATCACTACTGTACGAAAACCTATCTGGAGGCAGGATATATTTCCAGAGGTGGTAGAAAATATACCAGGTATTGCAAACAAAAACTGCCAGACTGAAAAAGAAAGGAGAGATACTACCCTAAGCTTTATATCGAAAAACTACCCAAGCATGGACTGGACCCATGCATACACCGACGGTTCTGTAACAAACACTACACAAAACGGAGGGGCAGGAGCATTCCTGAACCTACCAAATGGCAGAAAAATAACACTGTCATTCGCTACTGGTAAGTACACAAGCAATTTCAGAGCGGAGGCAGAGGCACTGAGGGCGGCAGTGGAAGAAATGGTGACACATAAAGAAAATGAAAGCCATACAGTCCTGCTTACAGATGCTCTGGTCGTAGTCCAGCGCTAAAAAGCCAGAAAAACACTGAGCTTAATGACTTAAGAGCAGCACTCTGTCAACTGTGCCAGCAGTCCGCACCAAAAAGGGTAGTGGTACAGTGGGTCCCATCACACTGCAACATCCAAGGCAACGAGGAGGCAGACGGACTAGCAAAAGAAGGTGCAAGACTACCACAAACAGATACTAGTATGACGTACGAAGAGTCAAAAAAGGCTTATTAAAACCAGATACATGACCAAATGGGAAACTGAACATACCGGCTACACCAAAAACGATGCATATTACCAGTTGAACAGAAGAGAGCAGGTCGTTGTCTTTAGACTTCGCACTGGCCACAATAGACTGAGGTACCACCTATTCAACAAATTGAAAATAGGTGGTACCGACGAATGCCCGTGTGGTGCCGGGAAATTGACCGCTGAGCATCTGCTGCAGAACTGCCCGACATACGAGGATCAGAGAGAGCAGATGTGGCCATCACCAGTGGCAACACAAGACAAGCTATATGGCAGTGTCGACAGCCTCAAGATGACCGCCGCTTTTTTCGAAAAAATAATGGTTACTGTCTGACTGCGTACGATGAAGAAGAAGAAGAAGAAGAACATGAGAATATTAATAGTGTGTAAAGATGAACATGAGAATATGTATAGTGTGTAAAGATGGACATGAGAATATATATAGTGTACCACCATAGACATGAAGATATGTAGCGTGTCTGAAGGGGACATGCAAATATGTAGTGTCTGAAGGTGTACATGGGTTTTTTTTAACTTCATGTGTCAGTTATATTTATCTTCAATGGATTCATTTATCTTTCTTTCGTCCTGTACTTTATTTTCGCTGAATGTAGTTAAAGGTTGATAAGAAAGAAGAATGTTATCTGAAGTAGCGGGCATGTCACAAGAACCCGTACGGTATTTCATTTTGATTGGACGTAATTTGAGCTGCTGCCTTGTTACATCACAATACATTTACATTTATTTTCATAGGTCATGCGCAACATACAGTAATATTGACACTATTGATGTTGCCGGGCCGTGTTCTTGCGCACTAATGTACTGCTGGGTCTATTCAAGTGCGCTGCGAAAGTTTACTTTACTATTTGGAGCTTGATTCTGATTACCCGTTCCTCGGCGTAGCTGAGGGTCCCAATTTCGTCTCCAGCTGACCCTGTTTTGGGCCACGGTAGTCCAATGGATGGAAAGCACTCCTCCAGAGGCGTCCCAGATGATATTGCGTACAGCAAGAGAGTGACCAACGCATTGGAAGTCTTCCCCGCGGTTTCTTTTCACGTTGTGGGTACTAGATTACTCTAATTGTGCTCCATCGATTATCGTTTCGTCGTAACATGTGACCTGTCCATCTATGTTTTGCCTTGTCTTCATAGATTACCGCATCATTCACCAGGGATAATCTTCGAATGTCAGAATAGTGAAGATTTTTCATACGTTGGTTCCGTTGATAGGTCTGAGTCACTCTCAATTTATCCTACAGGGATTTTGTTAGTTTCCATGTCTCATCACCATAGCACATCGCAGGCAGCACAGTGGAATTGAAGTGAGGTCCGAATGTTCTGCTCTTGGCAACCGTCCAAAATCGTGTTAATAGACGAAAAAGTTGTCCGTAACGCGTGGCTACGTCTGGTCATTTAAGTTTTCAGGTTGTTCTGCATATTGAGGAGGTGCCCAGAATACATTAACTCGTTGACATCCTCTAATCGCACCCAGCCAAGGAAGACTGGATCACAATTGGGAAGACGGTCGCGGATCACTTTGGTCTTCGAGACATTCATTTTCAGTCTCATTGTTCTGCCCTCACCATAGAGTAGCTGCATCATTTGGTTGATTTCTGCTGCTGACTCTTTTCCCATCATTATGTCGTCGGTAAATCGAAAGTGATTGTGGCGCCTGCCTTCAACCGATCAGGAAACAGGGCCTGAGTTTCGCTGTCACCCGTCGCATGTGCAAATCTTTAGTTACGATTTGATGGCACGAACCGACCGTTTGATATTTCAATATTATCATCAGCCTCTCTGATAATCAGACGTCGGTCAGCTCGTAAAATTTCTTACACACGTTCCTCAATCTCGTCAATGTAGGATGTGGATGGTCTGCCTTGACGGAGCCATCTTCAAAGGTTTTAGATCGACTTAGACAGAACTCTCCAAAAGCTGATTTCAGCATTTTGAAAGTTTTGGAACCAGATTTTTCTAGAAAAGAGCAGAAATCAATGTACACACGTTGTTGAATACGATCATCCATTTTTGAAATGCGACTAGCACTAGAAGGTTCTCTTCACTTATAGGCGCAAAGTTACCAACTTAAGGTTTGGCACAGGAGGTTTTTATAAAAAGAATCTCCCGAAACTTAGTGAACAGCAGTATACATATAACGGACATGCTACATGATGATAATAAATATATATATATATATATATATATATATATATATATATATATATATATATATATATATATATATATATATCATCATCATGTAGATGACCATTTTATAACGTCGATCCCATGACAATCTGTCTGAAAGAAACTCTTTCCCTTGCCAAAACTCCGGCCTCCGCCACAGACACACCCATACATTCTTGGATATCCTGGGGCCATCGTTTTCGTGGTCTACCAATGATCTACTCTAGATCTAAACTACAGATGTCCATGGTCTACATCTGCCTCTTTCGCCTGGCACCATTTTTTTTCATCACTGTCTTCTCAAGACCGTTGTGTCTCTTGATAATGACCAAAGTATTTACATTTTCTGGTCAAAATGGGGTGATAAACCAGGTTTCCTCTATATTCAACTCTTGTAGAATGTCTATATTTGTCTTTTCCTTTGTCCATATTATTCTGCGAATCTTTCTGTGATATTTTAATCTTGATAGATTCGATTCTTTGTCTAGAAGTGTTGGTAATCGTCCATGATTCGCAGCCATATGATGCCACAGGAAAAACACAGGCTCCTAAGACTTTCACTTTTGTCGTTTTGTTGGTGCTCTTCCATAATTTCTTCAGACTGTTCAGTCTCTGCATCGCCATAGCGAGTCTTCTTCTGATTTCTTTCGAGCAGTCGCCATTTTTGTCAATTCTGAAGCCCAGATATTCAAAATACGTGACCTGATCTATTTCCTCACCACCCACTGTAAATTTATGTTGACATCGTGTTTTGTCGGTGGTCATTATCTTCGTTTTGTTTATGTTTATAAACAGATTTTTATTTTTATTTTTTGGGGGATTTTTTTTGCGTTCACCTTATTTCTCTAATCTCCAAGGCGGTGTACGTTGCACTGTGGATTTTATTTTGCGCCTGTCGGCCCAGTGCATCCGACGTCAGCATGCATTTTATGTAAGGGTCTGCTTCCTCCTGCATTTTCTAAGGGTTTGCTTCACCGGGGTAATGGCCGGTGCTATGATGGGGATCGAACCCAGCACCTTCAAGTTGTGAACCGTGTCACTAGCCCACGCCGTCCCAAACAGGTTTTGATCTTTACTGTATCTATTTACAGCTGACATTAGCTGCTTCTAGTCCGTCTTCACTTCTTGATAGTTTCACTGTGTCGTCTGCGTATCGTAGCTCTGGAATCTCGTAACCACTAATCGTAAATGTATCAAAACTTTCAATGTTCTCGTCTTCTCGAATATTTCTCATTATACATTCCGCATATATGTTGTGTGGATAAAGTGAGAGGGTTAGTGGCTGCGCTCTCGACTCTCCGGTGTTTGTGTCGAGTTTTCCGAAGGTCAGTGGTTTCTATCTGGATTATATTTAACAACTCCTTCACCAGGTGGTATCAGGGACGTTATTCTGTGGATTTGAAGTGCCTTCGATCGGTTATCCTTTTTGTTATGCTGCATTTCGCTGCATTTCATGCCTGGCTCAGACAGTGGAAAATGAGTCCATGACGGAATTGAACGTTCCGCTTAACTGCACACCAGAATTATGTGCAGATTATCACTACTCAAGGACGTTTATGCTCTGCTTGAAGCACTTTCTCCGGCTTGTCTCTTCCTCCACCGAAGGCTACATGATACCTCTCCCAACCTGGTATTCTCAGCACTGCAAGAGTCACGCTGAACCACATGTGTAGACACAGTTAGACAGCAGCGGTACACATGGAAACAGAAAGTTTTACACGGACAGACACGAAAAACGTGACACAAATATTGGTCTAACACACTCCTCGCGGCCCTCATTCCAAAGCTGCAGAATACTCGGCTCCGCTTGGGGAGTCTGTAAGGATTTCGGTCGAAGACATAGCCTAGGCACTTGGACATGGTAGTGATCAATCGACACAACTGGCCTTTGACGCCTACGCGAACATTATTATTATACATTCCTATTTTACTTCCTTTTGTATTGCGAACAAATCTAAAGTTAGCCCATATAATCGGACAACGGTTCGTTGATTTTAGTATAATGCTAAACTGAGATGGATAATATGCACAGGAAACCCCATTTCCGTCATGATGTTCTACACATGTTGATGTTTTACCATATCGAACGACTTCGTGTAATCAATGAAACACGTGTACATGTATATGTTAAACTCTCTACGTTCTTCGTAGATATTCCTCATATTGAATATGTGATCTCTGGCCCATCTGTTGTTCCTAAAACCTGCTTGGACTTCGTGAATTTCAGATTCTTCTTCTTCTTCTTCTGCGTACACAGTCAGACAGCAACCATTATTTTTTCGAAAAAAAGCGGCGGTCATCCTGAGACTCTCGCCACTACCATAGAGCTTGTCTTGCAGTTCCACTGGCAATGGCCACATCTGCTCTCTCTGATCCCCGTATGTCGGGCAGTTCTGCAGCAGATGTTCAGTGGTCATTTTACCAGTACCGCACGGGCATTCGTCGGTTAACCCTATCTTCAATTTGTTGAATAGGTGGTACCTCAGTCTATTGTGGCCAGTGCGAAGTCTGAAGACAACGACCTGCTCTCTTCGGTTCAACTGGTAATAGGCATCGTTTTTGGTGTAACCAGTATGTTCGGTTTCCCATTTGGTAATGTACCTGGCTTTGATAAGCCGTTTTGACTCTTCGTACGTCATACTGGTATCTGTTTGTGGTAGCTTTGCACCTTCTTTTGCCAGTCTGTCTGCCTCCTCGTTGCCTTGGATGTTGCAGTGTGACGGAACCCACTGTACCACTACCCTTTTTGGTGCGGACAGCTGGCACAGTTTGCAGAGTGCTGCTCTTAAGTCATTAAGCTCAGTGTTTTTCTGGCTTTTTAGCGCTGTGACTACGGCAAGAGCATCTGTCAGCAAGACTATGTGGCTCTCATTTTCACTGTGTGTTGCCATTTCTTCCACTGCCGCCCTCAGTGCCTCTGCCTCCGCTCTGAAATTGCTTGTGTACTTACCAGTAGCGAATGACAGTGTTATTTTTCTGCCATTTGGTAGGTTCAGGAATGCTCCTGCCCCTCCGTTCTGTGTAGTGTTTGTTACAGAACCGTCGGTGTATGCATGGGTCCAGTCCATGCTTGGGTAGCTTTTCGTTATGAAGCTTAGGGTAGTGTCTCTCCTTTCTTTTTCGGTCTGGCAGTTTTTGTTTGCAATACCTGGTATATTTTCTACCACCTCTGGAAATATATCCTGCCTCCAAGTAGGTTTTCGTACAGTAGTGATGGGTTTTGGTGTTGTTAGTGCGTTTATGGGATCTTCGTGCATCTTTGCTTTGGCTATTTCTGCAAAGTTTCTCCGCTTTAGTTTCCCAGTTCCCAAATTGTTTAGCCTCTGGTACATTGGATGGTCCGTCAGTCTTCGGAGTTTCTCTGACTGCAGCTGGGCTCTGCAGTCTCTTCTGTCGGTCATGGATTGCAGTTTTGTAATCTTTTCAAGTTCTACAATTGGCGTTGACTTCATGCCTCCTGTTATGATTCTCATGGCTTGGTTTTGAAGTTTGTTAACTTTATCGAAGTTCGCCTTCGCTGCTGTTGTCCATGCCGCGATGCCATACTCGAGAACTGGTCTCACTCTTCCAGTGTACAGTTTCTTTAGTATGCCTTCGTCTGCTCCCCAGCTTGTGCCAGCAAGTTTCCTCATGATCGCCATTCTTTCTCTGGCTTTCATTCGGTTTCTCTCAATCTGACTTTTCCATGTCATGCGCCGATCAAATGTGACTCCCAGATAGGTTGGGTTGTCGTTTGGCTGCAGGATTTTGCCATTTAGGCTTAATTTGGTACTTTGGGGTTTTAATGAGAGCGAGAATATTGTGCACGTGGTTTTCTCCTCGTTTATTTTGACCAGCCATGAGTTCGCCCACTCTTCCAGCGATGTTAGTGCCGTTTGCATCCGATTTCTTGCTATGGTGAGATTCTTTTCAGAGGTCCACATAGCCAGATCGTCTGCAAACATTGAGCTATGGACTCTTCTTGGTATATTCTCTGTAATATCGTTTATATATACCAGGAAGAGTGTGGGTGACAGTACTCCCCCTTGGGGTACTCCCTGCTCGAGTGTCACCTTTTTGCTCATCTGCCCTTGTACTTGGACTCTGGCCGTTCTTTGTTTGAGGTAGTGGTTGATCCACTTGTACATCTTCCCACAAACATCACTTCTTCTTAGCTTGACTCTAAGTCCATCCTTCCAGACTTTGTCAAATGCCTTTTCCAGATCCACCCAAACAGCTACTGTGTGTTTCTGTGCCTGGTAGGCATCTTCTATCTCCTGGGCTATGAGGATGACCTGGTCCTCAGTGGATCTGTGCTGTCTAAAGCCGGCTTGCTGTGGAATTAGTATTCGTTTTTCTTCCAGATGCCACATCAGTCTGGTGTTTATCATCCGTTCCATCAGCTTGCCGACACAGCTCAGTAGGCTTATGGGCCTGTATCCATTCGGATCTGTTTTGTCCTTTCCTGTTTTTGGTACTGGTACCAGTATTGCATCTTTCCATGCCTGGGGTACAATACCCCTTTTCCAGCTTTGGTTCAGGACTGATAGTAGTTTTTTCTTCGCTGTTTGGCCCAGTCCCATCAGCATTTCGTTTGTTATCCCGTCTTTTCCGGGGGATTTCCTTCTCTTAAGTGTTCTCATAGCCTCTTCCATTTCGCGCATTGTTAGTTTGGCCATCATGTGCTCTTCAGGAGCCGTATTTATGTTTTCGTGCCCCTTTAGCTCTTCGCTAATGTCTGTATGCTTATCTGCAGGGACCTCGATGTGGTTTGCTCTGGCATAGTGATCGACAAAGGCGTTTGCGGCTTTCTTACCTGTGATCAAGTTCTCGCCTTGCTTGATAGTAATTTGTTTATTTGACGGGGTTTCGTCGTTCATGGCTCTGACTAGCTTCCATAGCTTGTTCCCTTCTTTGTCCAGGTTTAAACTTTCCGTTTTATTTTTCCAACTTTCTCTTGCTGCTTGCTTGAGAGTGTGTTTGTACTTCGCCGCGGCGGCTTTGAGGGCGATGTTTGCCTCCACGGATTTTTCTCGTTCTGCCATGTTCCTAGCATTTGTTACTGCATCTTCCACTTTCTGTAACTCATCATTCCAGTAGGGCTTATAGTTTTTTCTAGCTCCTCTTGGGATGGTTTCAGTGGCGGCTT
This sequence comes from Ariolimax columbianus, assembly GCA_036924085.1. Classification (NCBI taxonomy): domain Eukaryota; kingdom Metazoa; phylum Mollusca; class Gastropoda; order Stylommatophora; family Arionidae; genus Ariolimax; species Ariolimax columbianus. The sequence continues at coordinate 27,467,224 of JAVGWX010000017.1, forward strand.
GCATTATTGCCTTGCTTAGGCTCTCTACCATGGGCTTCATTTTGGTGTTTCGTGTGTTGATGGTTTCACACAGCCCATCTGTCAGGATTGCAAATCTGTCCCAGTCGGCTCGTTTGTAATTCCAACGTGGGAGCGGTTTTGTTTCCTGTGGGCCTACTTCCATGTCAATGGTTAGCCTGATCGGCCTGTGGTCGCTACCTGCCAGTTGGTTTAGCACCTGGCGGTCTATTTTATAGTGTATGTCCTGTGTGGAGAAGGCCAAATCTGGAGTCGGGGTGGTATGCCATGTTCTTGAATAGAAGCTAGGGCTATCCTCCGGCCTATTGATTAGGGAGAGATTTGCATCTATCTCCCAATCTTCCACTTCGTCACCTCTGCTGTCTGTGTCAGAGTATCCCCATCTCTCCGAGTGGCTGTTGAAATCTCCAACCACTATGCAGTTGGAGTCTCTGACCTCCATACTCGAGAGCGATAGGTCTCTGTTTGGTGGTCCGTACAGATTGAAAATGCGGAGCTTCGTCTCTTGAGCCATTATGTCAACTCCTACAATTTCTGCTTGTCCGGTGTGATTGACAGGTACCGCGCTACTCGGTATGCTGTTTCTGGTCAGTATCAGGACCCCTCCTTTGTGGCCTTCTCTATCTAGACGGAAAGTCTGGTATCCTCTGATTGAGAATTTATGGTTATTGTTGAGTGGAAAATGAGTCCATGACGGAATTCAACGTTCCGCTTAACTGCACACCAGAATTATGTGCAGATTATCACTACTCAAGGACGTTTATGCTCTGCTTGAAGCACTTTCTCCGGCTTGTCTCTTCCTCCACAGTAGTGTAGACACAGTTAGACAGCAGCGGTACACATGGAAACAGAAAGTTTTACACGGACAGACACGAAAAACGTGACACAAATATTGGTCTAACACACTCCTCGCGGCCCTCATTCCAAAGCTGCAGAATACTCGGCTCCGCTTGGGGAGTCTGTAAGGATTTCGGTCGAAGACATAGCCTAGGCACTTGGACATGGTAGTGATCAATCGACACAACTGGCCTTTGACGCCTACGCGAACATTATTATTATACATTCCTATTTTACTTCCTTTTGTATTGCGAACAAATCTAAAGTTAGCCCATATAATCGGACAACGGTTCGTTGATTTTAGTATAATGCTAAACTGAGATGGATAATATGCACAGGAAACCCCATTTCCGTCATGATGTTCTACACATGTTGATGTTTTACCATATCGAACGACTTCGTGTAATCAATGAAACACGTGTACATGTATATGTTAAACTCTCTACGTTCTTCGTAGATATTCCTCATATTGAATATGTGATCTCTGGCCCATCTGTTGTTCCTAAAACCTGCTTGGACTTCGTGAATTTCAGATTCAAAAAGCATGGGTAGCGAAAAGAAAAAATGCAGTTATCTTAAAAGAACTGGATATCGAGGCAAATTGGTTAGTTAACATCATCTTATTAGGAAAGCTAAAATATTTTGGACACATCAAACATCATAATGGCCTGGAGAGATCGATACTGGAGGGTATGGTACCTGAAAAGCGAGGCAGACACAGACCAAGGAGAAGATGGACGCAAGACATCACGGATGAAACTGACAACGACAGAGGCGGGAGTTATGACTAGGGATCGAGAGTTTTAAAGATCGGCTGTTATGTGAACGACTTTGTGAAAAGAATATGCTACGTGACGACATATATATATATATATATATATATATATATATATATATATATATATATATATATATATTTATTATATATATATATATATTATATATATATATATATATATATATATATATATATATATATATATATATATATATATATATATATATATATATATGCATATGCATATATATGTTTTAAAAGCATTAGTTCTATTTTCTAATGTGTTTCTTCGTTTTTCGCAGTAGTACCAGGACTCCAAGTATTTTCATCTGTCTTTGCCAATGCCCATATCTAATACTGATACCAGAGAGTAGGTTGGAATCCACTGTTGACATGCCAGTACGTATCTCATTACAATATAACACATGTTATTAACAAACGTGGGACGTTCTTATCTTGTTATACTTCACAATATCAATCAATGGTTCCGTGGAAAACACGTTTTATCCCAAGTGTGAATCAAAATAGGAAAGTTTGGTAATCTAAAGTCTACACGCTGTGTCTGCACTGATGGGATTAGGTTGGGAATTTTAAACTTGTCAATACCACTGGCACTAAAAAATACCATTTATTCTAAAAATAACTATTGTTACAGAACTTTATTACCAGTGCTGATGTCATCGATGAGGACTTAAAGGACTGAGGAATAAAGACGCGTGCGTTGCCCCTGCAATTACTACATAGTGTTCAGGTGTATTTTTATTTATTCCTAATAGAAACAAAAAATCCTATGTCTTGATGTTCTAACTTAACTTAACGTCTTTATACTGGTTTAGAAGATTATGCGGTCTGTACACAACGAGTTTCATTTACATTTCCTTGCTATAAAAGCTATGCGCATCCAATATATTTTTAAATACGTTAATTGTCACTGCCTCCACTACTTTGTGTGTCAATGCATTCCAAGCATTCACCACTTTCTGATCAAAAAAATATTTATTAATTTCTAATCTTGAACTTTCTTTAGTTAGTTTGTCTTGTTCTTGTAGGTTGTTGTATTTTTAAAAAAAAACGTGTTATAGTCTAATTTATCCTTTTCTTTGATTATCTTATAAGCCTGTATTAAGTCATCTGGAGTTCTGTTTTCTAGACACAGTAGGCCGGGTTTTCTGAGTCTTTCCTCATTTCTGTAATTCTGGAATTCCACTATCAGCTTTGTCGGTCTACTTTGTAACCTCTCCAGCATCTGTATATCCCCTCTTCAATAAAGACTACACACCTGTACACAGTACTCCAATCTAGGTCTAACTAAAGCTTTATTCAGTTTGACAATCACCTCCTTGCTCCTATGTTTAATATTTATTTTTATCATACCTAACATTCCATTTGCCTTTTTTCAATTTTACCTAGTCTTGTTCACTCACTTTACCTGTATTATTACCATTAGGTCACTTTCCATTTCTATCTTTCTAATATTAATCTTTCCCAATTTCGAAATTATGTTCCAAATTAGACTTACCCATGTGAATGATTGTATATGTATCTACATTAAACTCCATTTGCCAGCTCACAGACCATTCTCAAACTGTATCTAAATCCGACATCAATATATCTATCCCCTTCTGCTTCAGATGCGAAAAGACTGCATAGTGTTGTGTCATCCGCGAATTTTGCAATCGTGGACACAATATAAATGTCCAAATCGTGTACATATATCAACAAAAAATATTGATCTAAAAACGTAGCCGCCCTGTGGCACTCCAGTTTTACGTCACACCACCTAGAGCACTCCTTTAAAAAAAAATTTAAAAAAACTCTAAGCCTCGGGTTTTCCCCATTAACTCGGTCTCTCTCGGCAAATTGGTGCCCCATCTGTCGAGAGCATCGCACTAAGCACGAACTCCGTAGTTCCAGCGATGAACACAGCGATCTCCAGAAAAAATTTACATCATGGACTCGCAGCTCGAATTCGGGCCCCTACCGTCTGAACACGAGGAAAACGGCTTGACCACTTCGCCATAGAGACCCCCAGAGAACTACTTATTTACGCCCTTTGAAGACATGTTCTCGTGGTTAGAAGACTCACATTCACACTATCTTGTCAGTCACTGATCACCCTGGAATCAATATACGACGTTTTAAAAAATCAGATATACACAATTATGCTTTGATATACAAGCTGATACCATTCCTACCTCATTCAACACCCCAATGAACACAAAAAGTCAAGCAATCATCAATGTATTCAAACCTACTCACTCAGAGTGAGACATGGATCAAAACCAAGACGCAAGATTCACATGTGAAATAGATACTGGTGAATATAAACACGGTCATCAGAATAGACAGAGTAACATTTCAGGGAATACGTCTGAAAGTGGGAGCAGTGCGCCTGATATATTTAGCCAGATAGAGCAATACTTGGTTTTTTTCATATGTAGATACACAGGGGAATATTTGGCTTTTTTCATGTGTAGCCAGACAGAGCAATACTTGGCTTTTGTCATATGTAGATAGAGCAATACGTGAAATTGTCATATGTGGTTGTTGTTGATGTTTAATGACCACAATGAGTAAGTTTACTCTTTTGTGCGCCCTGAAAATGATGTTAAATTGTGGGTTATAGTAGCTTTTCTCAAATCCTGCGCATGCTGATCAAGGTAGACCGCAATCCTACAGGCAGTTGTGCTATGCTTGACTTCATCAGCGTGGCTCTCATTACTACTGGGATCACACCGATCCACATCTCGTCAGACACACTGCCTTGAAAACAGCCTGTTTCCAGGAAGAGATATTGTGGTCCTGGTCAGTGTATTGACCCTGACACGACATCCTGGTCAGTATTTTGTGCCTGACTGGACTAATGTCTCAGTTTCCCATAGCCATATGTAGACAGGGTAATACGTGGGTTTTACATATGTTTAGACTTTCTCTAAAACAATAAGACACATAATAATGTCCGACCAAAAGTAAGACGATGAAAGATATTACAGAGGCATGGATTGAAAACATCTTCGGTTTTCAGATGGGAAAAAAAGGTGAATACACTTCACCATAGCGCACTATTACACTTCCCCATGGCGCACTATTACACTTCCCCATGGCGCACTATTACACTTCCCCATGGCGCATGATTAGACCTCAACACAGCGCATCGTTACACTTTCCCCCATGGCACATGATGATACCTTCACACAGTGCATCGTTACACTTTCCTCCATGGTACATGATTACACTTCCACACAGCACATCGTTACACTTTCCCCCATGGCACATGATTACACCTCCACACAGCGCATCGCTACACTTTCCCCCATGGCACATGATTACACCTCAACACAGCGCATCGCTACACTTTCCTCCATGGCACATGATTACACCTCCACACAGCGCATCGCTACACTTTCCCCCATGGCACATGATTACACCTCCACACAGCGCATCGTTACACTTTCCTCCATGGCACATGATTACACCTCCACACAGCGCATCGCTACACTTTCCTCCATGGCACATGATTACACCTCCACACAGCGCATCGCTACACTTTTTACACTTTCACATTTCGCACGATCACACATTCCCATGAGTACACAATCCCAGAGCGCATGATTACATTTTCCCACGATTTGTGATTACAATTCCTCGCTGTGTACGATTAAACTTAACCACATCGCATGATTACACATCCCCACGGCACATAACAACGTGAATAGACAAATAACATGGTACGTTTGATATACAGATGTGTGCTAGTGTTTGGAGGACAGACAAACAGTAAAGAAAGTTCTCCAAGAGCGTGTTTTCCGTGAGAGGAGCATAGTGACATAATGGCCTTCTTTTCCACATCTGCGGGTTGAACTGTAAACAGTAAGATGATATTCATTCTATGAAAAGTCAGTTTTATTAGAGAAATGTATGTGATTAATTGAGAGTTGACGGGGATGTAGAATTTGAGACACACGAGTTCATATTTCTGTTGTTTTATCTTTTTCACTCCACCCGGATTAAAAAGCCATCCCTGCAGCAAGGCTCCTTTAGGAAGCCTGCACCAAAGCATTATGTGTGCTTTTGCAGTGATTCCCCCACTCGGGGGAATTATGACATTGTTTGACCATATACCCAAGTAGTAGCGATATTAAAGTATTTGTCTTTCTGTAATGTCTACACGCATGTGTTTCTTAGTTGATCCAACTGTAAACGGTTACCATAACTATGATATTGTCAAGGAAAACAACAAAAAGGAAGCAAAGTAAAATTCCCACATGAGAACAGCTAAGATCTCGCATAATGAAGTCTTTTACATTGTATCGCTAACGTCGGCAGCTGCTGACCATTAGAGGAGCAAATAGTAATCAACGCCAGGTGGGAGTGATGAGTAATCAGGGCCAGGTGAGAGCAAAGAGTAATCAGGGTCAAGTGGGAGAGAAGAGTAATCAGGGTCAGGTGGGTGTGAAGAGTAATCAGGGTCAAGTGGGAGTGAAGAGAAATCAAGACCAGGTGAAATAGAAAAGTAATCAAGGCCTGGGTCAGCGCCAGCTGAGACCGAAGATTAATAATGGCAGGTGGGAGATAAGAGAAATCATTGTTAGGTAGGAGAGAACAGTACTCATGTTCAGGTGGAAGCGAAGAGTAATCAGGATCAAAAAGGAGCGAAGAGTAATCAAAGTCAGGGCCAGAGTCAGGTGGGAGCGAAAAGTAGTCAAGGCCAGGTGGAAGCGTAGATTAATTAAGGCCAGGTGGGAGCGAAGAGTTATCAGGGCTAGGTGTGAGTTAAGGGTTATTAGGACCGGGTGTTAGCAAACAGTTATCAGGGCCAGGTGGGAGCAAAGAGTTATCAGGGCCAGGTGTGAGCGAACAGTTATCAGGGCCAGGTGTGAGCGAACAGTTATCAGGGCCAGGTGTGAGCGAACAGTTATCAGAGCCAGGTGTGAGCGAACAGTTATCAGGGCCAGGTGTGAGCGAACAGTCATCAGGGCCAGGTGTGAGTGAACAGTTATCAGGGTCAGGTGGGAGCGAAGAGTTATTATGACCCGATGGGAGTGAACAGGTATCAGGGTCAGGTGGGAGCGAAGAGTTATTATGACCCGATGGGAGTGAACAGGTATCAGGGTCAGGTGGGAGCGAAGAGTTATTATGACCCGATGGGAGTGAACAGGTATCAGGGTCAGGTGGGAGCAAAGAGTAAGCATGGTCAGGTGGGAGAGAAAATGAATCCAGGTCAGGTGAGAGAGAAGCGTAATCATGGTCAGGTGAGAGAAAAGAGTAATCAGGAACAGGTGAAACATATTGATCAAGACCCCAACCTTACGTCCCCATTCGCGCTCTAGAAAACAGGCGTTGTCCCAGTAATGTAGTAAACGAGGTCAAGATCGACACTACAAACACCATAGAAGGATCCATGTTCACTGTTTCGAAAATGCCTCTCTGGGTGTAGGATGGGGCATTGTTACCGGCTACCAACGTAATGTCGTCAAGAGAAGAATTAACTCAGAAAAGGTAGCTTCCCCAACAAACAACAACCTCAACCATATAGAATGGTTTTACTATCCTTCGAATGCCCTATATACCTATTAATCTTCCTCTAAAAACAAGGAATGATAATACACGTCCCCATCAATGTGGTTAGCGCGCTGGCTTCGCATCTGAGTGGTCCTGGGTTCATTCCCCAGTTGAGGCGGTAATGTTTTTTTCAGACCGCAATGGCTCCCGGGTCGACCCAGCCTTAAATGGGTACCGGTTCAGTCCGGGAAGTAAAAGCGGCGAATGAGAGGAGATGGCTACCGCCCTCATATAGCCAAGCCTTTGAAATGTGAGATCGCTAACACCTCACACCCCTACGGCAGTAATGCTATGGGATACTTTACTTTACTTTACTTTACTTTACTAGACAAAAATCTAGGTCAAAAAAAAAATGGACCAGGCAAATATTAATCGATTGCAACCGTGTAGGAAAAGTGAACACGAAAGATTCGACAGCTGTTGGTGTTTGTGAATTGAGATGTTCACATATGTCTGTATAGGCGTGTGTGTTAAAATGGTTGTGAATGTATATATATATATATATATATATATATATATATATATTTATATATAAAATGTGTAAGAAAATTAAGAATACTTGGGTGCGAGCAAGTAATATTAATTGATATTATTAATCAGTATACATAATTTTCTAGGTTTGCTTCAATGGTAAAAATGTAGATATCTTCGTTCACCAACAAGAGCCAACTATAATGTTAATTTTGTGGATTGCTCTCACAACTAACTTTAACGAATTGTCAACTTGTTCTTCGTTTTCTTCTTCTTCTTCTTCTTCTTCTTTGTCTTCTCTTTCTCCTCCTTCTGCGCTCGTTCTCAATATCCATCTACCAAGCACTGAACATGACTTTGCTAGTAGCAGAATATATTCCAAAGAACGGAATGCGTTGTGTCGCTTGTTTACAGCTTGACTGCGATATTTGCACCTTTCGGTCCCACACATTCGTCTTCAGCAGCATCAACATTGCATAGTACTGACGTCAATTAGCAACGATTTGTCTCGAAACAACTTTTGGGACGTCACATGCATTCAACCTAGTTGATCACACTGTATCTTTAATAATAAGCGAGCCTTGCGTTTCTGCAATATCAAAATGTAAACATAGTCTCATCCTTCTTCCTTTGGCCAGTAATCCACGGAACATTGAAACTAAAATGTTAGTATTTCATTGCTTCTGTAACGTAAGCGCTGAACTGTATCTTCAAGACAATATTGGACATAGTATTATGGATTCGTGGGCTCAAAGTGGCTGGACTGGGTCTGGGGAAGAAGAGATAAATTTCGGATGGGAGGAGTGTGGGAAGGTGGAGATCCTTTAATAGTGAAACTATTGGTCTTTGTTTTATATTGTAGATTTAGTTTGTCTGGCAGATAATCTGCTCTGGTATTACTGGTAAATATATAATACGCGCTCTAATATTGTCAATGACTCTTGAGTCAGCTAACAACATTGACACCTCTCATCCCCTAAGTTTTCAGTCATGTTTTTGTTCAACTTTATGTGGGATTTAGAACGGCTCGTGAATGTTCAAACTTTATGTAGGATTTGGAACGACTCGTTAATGCTCAAACTTTATGTGAAATTTGGAACGACTCGTAAATGCTCAAACTTTATGTAGGATATGGAAAGACTCGTAAATGCTCAGAAGAATCGGTTGTCGTGTCGTTCCACATGACATGAAAGGCACCATCAACTTTGACTGTGCGTCCTCAGAAGAGTATACAATCCAGCGTGGAGTAAAATAAGGTTGCGTACTTGTTCCAACCTTCTTTGGAATATATTTCTCCCTCCTCTTGAAGTATGCCTTCCGTGACCAGGATGATTGTATGTTCATTCATTCTCGCACAGATGATGGTGGCCCATTCAATGCCCAAAGGCTGAAAGCCAAGATCAAAATAAACAAGTTTCTGATCACAGAACTGCTCTTTGTAGATGATATCGCAATTACGACTTATTCAGAGAAGAGAAACTGCAAAGTTTATTATTTGCATTTGTGTATGCCTGATTAACAATAGGCATTAAAACACAAGTTATCGTGCAGGGTGCTAACAAGGCACCGGTAATCTCCGTTAATGATGAAGATCTCGAGGTAGTAGATCACCTCCCATTCTTAGGATCCTCATTCAATAATAAAGTATCCCTGGACCAAGAAATTAATATCTGACAGCAACACAATGAGCAGGATAGAGTGAACAATGTCTGTGAGAACAAGAAGCTCACTGTAAAAACAAAAACACTTGTTTACCAGACATTTGTCCTCAGCACCCTTTTGTCATAGCAGTGAGACATGGTCTACCTAAGCTCACCAGGAGAGGCGGTTAAACAGCTTTCACGTGAGGGGCCCGCGCAGAATCCTAGGGGCTGGGTGGCAAGACAAGACCACCAAAGCAGACAGAGGTGTTGGAGAGAACAGGCACTGTCACTATCTTTTACATGCTTAATCTTCGAAAGCTACGCTGGCTGGGACACCTTAGGAGGATGGATGATGGCGGAATACCGAAATATCTTCTCTATAGGGAATTACAGTTAGGGAAAATGTCTCGAGACCGACCACTACTTCTGGACAATAATGTATGCAAGCGGGATATGAATGATGCAGGCATCAATTTGGAATCATGGGAACATTCTGTCGTGGGCCGTGTTACGTGGAAGAGCGGGATTAAGCATGGAAAACAGACAAAGGAGACACTAATTGCGGAAAGGCTAAGGAGAAGCGTTTGAAAAGACACGCCACATCATGCCGCGCCGCAAACAGTCCTGACTTTAATTGAATACACTGTGGAAAACACTTCTCTGCTCGGATTGGTCTTACGAGTGACATTAGTTATCGTCATGGACTATAGTTACATCTCTCTTTCAAAGCACAATTACTATCGTCTGACAAACATGGAAACGGCCAATAATGACGTGTGATTTGACCGTTGTCATTTCACGCCCAATTTTCTTTATCTTCATGGCTCTTTTTCTTTGACTTCTATTCCTAATTTATAAACCTGAAACCTTCGTTCCAGCAAATTGATCTTCTATTATGTATTTATTTAAGTATACATTTGTTATTATACTTTTCGTTTAAGTTGTTGAATGTCTTATTTGATGTTTCATTTACAAATTATTATTGCCTGTGACAATTGGATGCACATTACATTTATATTTTCGTCTGCCTTGTTTTTCAAGGGAAATGCGATGTACTGTGTTCTGCGCATCACGGGTCAGTGCATCCAACATCAGTATACATTTTTAAAGGGGTTTGCATCCATTGGGTGATCGGCCTTGTCGGTTGATTAATCCGAGGACGCGTAAATGTTTAATCTGTGAGTCGTTCCACTAACCACGGTGCTACGAATGACACATGTCATACGGAACGCGTTGCTTTAAAGCGATTGAGCGATGGTCGCAACAGAAACAAAGGAATAGGAAACAGTTTTATATTTTGAGTTGGATGTGGAGTGATTAAAAACAATTGTAAGGCCTATGCGTTTCTTTTTCTACTTTGTTATACAATAATAATCTGCACTCTGCGTTGCGGACTGCAACAATAAGTGGCCTTTATTCTTCAGTTCTATAAATCTTCAACAAAAAACAATTAACAAACCAAATATTAACATCAACTGATTTTCGCTTTTTATGTGCTCATCATCTGTTAATTAAATTTCAAGGTTTTACAAAAAATATATGAAACTGTCTAGCGTTTCATATTTTGCGACATCTGATATCAAATTATTACAATTTTGCGACATAACTATTGCGCCTTGAACAGGTGAACCTCAGATTAATCGAGACATTTCATATTTTCTAACGACACATAAACGATTTGCACAATGTGGCGTTGCCCACTTTGTTATGACTAATTGTACATTGTATGTCATCTCCGGTTTGCTTTATAAATAACATTTAGTGACGATTGCTGCTGACTCGTTTTACAGTAAACCTATTTCTTGCAACTGTGGTTTCTGTTTGCGAATTGCTTTAAAGGTTACAGTGCCCCAACTCTTACTCATCGCTGCAAAGAAACCCCACCTCTTCCGTTTCGTGCGCTCTGCTTCCCTCCTCCCAACCCTCCGATTGTGACATTCAAATGAGTGTAAATGTTATAAAATACAAATTGTTTTTATTCTTTACAATGTGGTATGGAAATATGTACAGGATAATTAATACTTCCAAAAACTTTAGAGGGGTTATAACCACTTTTCTCTCAAACAATTGCACACAAAAATCATTCACAGTGCGACACATTTTCAATTTCCAATTCAGTATGCAACTTGGGAGATACAGAAACAAAGTTAAAAATGCGAGTACGAATCATAAAATATAACAGACATAATTTTTCTTTCAGTATTTCTGTAAATAACTATTAATGTCTTTAGATGTTCAATAGTTTTAATAGTTGTCCATCACAAGTGATGAAGCCACTCTCTTTGTTCAGCCGTGTGGACAGTCGTATCTCTTGCTGTGTCCGCTGAAATGGGTGACTTGCGCGGAGATTTGGATTAAAGTGAGGAAGAAACTGCGCCTTTTGTCAACCTCGCTCACAGAGCCTAAGCTACATTTTGCCAGTGGCAAGACATTTATTGAGACGACTGGAGATAGCATAGGATGCAGATTTTGCCTCAGGGTTACCACCGAAGCCTTTCCGTAAACATATAACCCGCAGGGTAGAAAGGTGGGAAGGCATCTAACGCAGTTTGTCGTGCCTTTTCGATAACCACAAGAGGTCGTATGGACAACACTCAGCGTGTGAGTGAGTCTGGCATCTCTCCCCAGCTGTATTCAGTTCATCATAGTAGCATCTAAAATTCCCACACGCCATATTCGTGAAGGTGAACCGGCAGAACTAACCCGTGAGATACGACACAGGTATAAGCGTAGCGCCATTCAGCCGGCGTCCAGACCAGGATAAACGGACGGAAGAAATCACAAAAAAAGAACGAAATAACAAGTCCAGACGGAAAACAACTCCATGTATCCGTGAACAGAAGTGTAAGTCGTCGACTAGTGTGAATTCCAGGCAAATCCGTGGTCTGGCGGCATCCATAATGATCCAAAACAGTAGAGAAATGTAGACTCGCAGCCAGTTACGGCGCCATCTTTGCCAGATTTCAATAGTTTTAATAACAGCTAGAGAAATATACAAAGTATTTGTTATAAATTATAAATATAAACAAATTATTTACAAGAGCTTTTAAATGTAACAAATAACTATTTTGAGCGGAGAATTGGTATTCTGGATTATAGTGCATCTTATAGTGCGTTCAGAAATATAGGCCGTTTTAATTTATAGGTACACTATTTTAATAATTCACTAACCCATGAACTTGAATATGTGCATGTGCCCTTATTTTTTTAATGATTTTAATGTGTTATGCAGAGATATTATGTAGATTGTGCAGATTTATTAAAACATACATTTTCTTTGTCATTCATTGCACCAAAACCTGCACCATAGAAGTCTTTCGTCTGTTATCTCAGCCACTTTTTGAACTTCGCTTTCAACCTCTTTGTCATTCGTGGAACATTTCTCTCCAAAATGGAGTCATGCATTATGAGGTAGGCTGCAAACATACCATTGCAGCTGCTACACTGTTTATCGTTATTTGCCTGTCAGGTGGAATCATCTCTCCCACCTGCCGGACATATGCTTATGTTGCAATATTACAGGACGACCAGGTCGGGCCTCGTCAACAATATTGAAGCGTCTTTTTGAGGGGAAATTCTTCTTTTTCTTCTTCTTCTTCGTCTTCTTCTTCTTCATTCGTTCTCAATCTCCCACTACTAAACCCTGAAAGGGCTTAAGTAGCAGAATGTAGTCCAGAGAACGGAATGCATTGTGTCGTAGTTTACAGCTTGGCTGCGATATTTGCACCTTTCGGTCCAACACATCTGACTTCAGCAAGCATTTTTTGAGTACCGGGTTAGCATTCCCACTTCGATGCCTTCTCCTTAGCCAGTCTGCCCTTCTGCAGCCTGTTATCCAGGATCACCGCGTGGAGGTGTAGAAGGGTCTTGGCAGCTATGGTTCCCTGGCCATGACGCAAGCAGTCAGCTATAGGTCGCTGACCGCTGCAGCTCATGTGCTGCTCAGCATCTTGATCCCCTCTGTAATTTGATTGTACATTATGAAAGAACTGACGCAATTTTGTATTTGAATTGCGCATGTGCATGATGCACCTACATTTTTACTACCAACAATAATTACAAAACTAAATGATGCTGGCACGTAATGGCATCTTTAGAAATAACAACTACATTTGTCCAGCTCTCCCACATCAGTGTGTGACCTACTTACTGACTTACCCTCGTATTTATTTAATTATTTGACGGTAGATAAAATGAGACGATGCCTAATAGCGTTAATATTGTTCCGATCCACTATAAAACCAACCATTCAGCCTTCCAACTACTCTATCGATATTATTGTTCCTTGAGTTTTTTTTCAATTCCAGATTATTTAATTTTATGATACTATTAATATATTTATTTAAAGAGGTTCAAAACTGATCATCGGAAATATACAAAGGCAAAGGAAATAAATGCAAAATAAATTTTAAGAAAAGATCATAAATTCAGAACGTGACATGATATTCTTCTCCGTCTGAAACGGTAAGTAGTAATGTCAGCCATTTTGTTGACCGTATGACGACATGAAAAGCACAAATCTTATGCTTGATGCTCGACGTCACAGAACTTAGTCTAGAGCCGAAGACACAGTGAGCGACAGTGCAGCAACCAGCGGCTCCTATCTGCCTGCTTCTGTGAAGCCCCACGAACCAGAGCTGTGAAAGACACTGTTCTGTCTCAAAGTGGCAACGGATCGGTCGTGCGCAGTCGGACATCAGGCTGGGGTTTCTCGGCTAGAGTGAGAGGAGAGGTCTTTTCTGAGCGCAGTAGGGCATACAGGTTAACAACCTCCAGTATGAGAATGGGGACGGAAGCAGAGACCTCAGCACTGAAATGGATATCTGAGACTTCTATAACAAATGCAAACATCGTGACAGACGCGCAAGCCGTACTTCAGAAAGTACAGAAGGGATGGTTTAGGTACTAGGGGATAGCTGCTGTTGAGGCCTCAAACCTCCAGGTGTTGACATGGATGTACAGTCCTGCTCATGCCGGAGTTTAGGGCAATGAAAAAGCTGACATCTTGGCTTCACAAGCTCCCATCATGGCCACATTAATGATGGATAGAAGTGACATTTTGAAATCAATCATTGACCGCCTGCTGGATGAGGACACCACAATAGATGAACAGCAATCCACAGACAGCAAAGTTTCGACATTAAACGATGTTCGAGCGGAGTGGGGCGCATGAGAGGACGGCGCAGGGGAGTGTACAACCAGTGAGCTACAGAGACCATCAGCAGCTATACCGTTCGCCATTTGATGAGAGAGACTAAGCACCTATGTGTATGCCCGGAGTGCAGTGACGTCTCTTCTTAGAAACAGAACAGAACAAAGTGGCAACTGTCGATAGAGAGTATGAATTGATAGGGCATGCAAATCGAATCTAAAAAATGTGTCGTACTGAAGCCAGAAATGTGTATATGTAGTAGTCTCGCTGTAAACTACCACACAACTTAACCAGAAACCATTTTCAGAAAGAACGAAGAGACAGAAGAAAGCACGATTATTGTTGTTGACATTTTTAGTTGTGGATTAATGATTAATGACTGCTTTTAACTAAGTGTGCTTCGGTGTTCAACCAATTAACAAAAAATACATTTTCTCTCGTCTCTACGTTTTGATTTGTCATATTTGAAGAAATAAACAATAGCCATTCTCAGGTTATCTGTATCTCAATAGTACTTGTCCATGAATCGTATGACCGTTTAATGTCTTACGAATTACTGTTTCCTATATCTTCGGCACATTGCAACTGGTTACTCGCGTCATTTGTCCAATCCATTTCAAAATTAGTTTGCACATAAAACTTTTCTAAACACCAGCATATGGTTTAGCCCATTTTGTTAAAATAGTTAGGAGTGTCCTTTAATGATCATTCTGTATGATCCCAGTAAACAGGTTTATTATAGTTGCTAATGTTGATTCCGTGGCGAAGTGGTTAAGCCGTTGGCCTCGTGATCAGATGGTGTGGGTTCGACTCCGGACTACGCCGTCTTTTTCACGGATGCTTGATGCGGAGTCCCCTGCATCTCGTAGTTGCCCCCTAGTCGTCTTGTCCTTGACTTTCCACAGGGGGGTCAGGCGGCTCGAGACGAGAGAGTGAGGATAAAAAGTAGCGTAGTTAATCCTTACTAAAAATAGCGCTAGCAAAATAAATTATGCATCATCGTCTACGATGATCAGCAGCCTGTGCCTTTGCTAATGTTGATTATATGTCAGCTTACAAATACGTGCTATATATATATATTTATTTAGTAATGCGGAATACCACATTCAAATTAGATAAATAATTATGTAATTGTTAAGCTTATGTTTTATATTGAAAATTGAAAGTTTCAACCCATTTACGATTGGGGGGTACGAGATTCCAGAGTTACGATACGCAGATTACACAGTGATACTATCAAGAAGTGCAGAAAGGCTAGAGCAGCTACTTTCAGCCGTTATTTGACATAGTAAAGATCAAAACCTGTTCATAAACATAAATAAAATAAAGATAATGACTACCGACAAAACACAATGTCAGCATAAATGTATAGTGGGTGGTGAGGAAACAGATCAGGTCCCGCATTTTGAATATCAAGACTCCAAAATTGACAAAAATGGCGACTGCTCGAAAGAAATCAGAAGAAGACTAGATATGGTAATGCAGAGACTGAACAGCCTGAAGAAATTATGACAGAGCACCAACAAAATGCTAAAAATAAAAGTCTTGAGAGCCTGTGTTTTTCCTGTGGCAGCTTATGGCTGTGAATCATGGACGATTACCAAAACTTCTAGACAAAGAATCAAATCTTTCGAGTAAAAATTGTACAGAAAGATCATCAAAGTACCTTGGACAGAAAAAAAAAAAATGTAGACATTCGGCAAGAGTTGAGCATAGAGGAGAACTGGTTCATCAATTCCATTTTGGCTAGAAAATGCAAATACTTTGGTCACATCAAGAGACACAACGGGGTAGGGGAAGACCAAGAAGACGATGGCACCAAGATATCCAGGAATGCCTGAGTATGACTGTGGCGGAGGCTGGAATTTGGGCACGAGTTTCTTTCAGACAGACTGTGATGGGAGCGACGTTCTACACATCATCTCGGTAGACTCCAGTAATGGCTGAAACGATGTAACGGTGGATGTTATTTTTAAAACAAGAAAGAGAAGAATAATATGATGAAGAAGCGATGAAACACTTGAAAAAAGGAACTGACGTCTGATAAACAAACAAATGTCTGGTTGAAAGAAATAAAAAGGAAAATTAATAATACAAACATAATAGTGAAATATTAGACAGATGTTGACATCGAAAACAAAAGCTCGCATATTAGAAATGAGAGTCAGCACCACTGCAATGGGAGGCTCCTACATGCTCGGGACCTGGGGCTTGCGCCCCAGCCCTATCAGGTAGAGCCACAGTAAGAGGTTCTTGCCGCCCGCCAATCAAAGCGGGCGGACAACTGCTTGATACTCACCCTATACGGCGATGGGGTGCGAAAAAACACCAACCAAAGACTTAGAACCTGGTCGGGGTGTCGAAAACAGTAGAGCAGCCACCTCACTGTGAACTGTCAAGACTCAACCACTGACCATGAGAGTTGTCCGCACACCAGGCGATCAACATCTCTGTGACATTACCAGGCTTGTCCTCTGGCGAAATGCACTCCGGCTACGATATCTACCTCTGTACGTTATCAGCCATAACTATCATGCTGGACGCAGAAGAGATGCAGACCAGCGGACATTGCACACCTGCCCCACTGTGTCAACACCCCAGGTGGCGGGGAATGCTAGGCGTACCATCCCTGCATAGAAGCCAAGAAAACAAAGGGAAAAAGAGATACCCCACTCACATGCAAATGCTACGTTTCTGGCAGGACGTGACGATCCTGGGATACAGACACACTGGACTGCCTCTCTTCCGGGTAAACCAGTCCATCTCATATATCATATCATCATTGCACCCTATAGACACGAGTAGTGAAGACTCGAAAGTCTGGTAAGACAACTTCCATAGGAGAGAAAACTCTGATCGTAAACAACTGCTGCCTTGCGGATAGGCTGGGGACAGCCAAAGGCTAAGGAGGGCATCCCTACAGAAACGCCTGTTGAAATCGGATGCACGGGGCCGCAAGCCTAACAAAACAGTGCAACGTAAATCACAGTATGATGGCAGCACAACCTATTCGAAAAACGTATGGCGCTCATCCTGAGGAGACCCGCCAGGCAGCGATAGCGCCGGGCCTCACGCCTCGAAGGGGCCCACCCTTGACTACCGGTGGTCACCCACCCATGTGTCGTGGAGTCAAGGCACATGGCTATGGGGTAACGTCTATTGGCCAAAACCTCAAGACCCTCAAAATACTACAGTGGAATGCGGAGGGAGTCATTAACAAAAAACTTTCCCTAACACACCACCTGCATGAAGGTAAGATTGACGTGGCATGTATCCAGGAAACGCACCTCAACAATAACCATAAATTCTCAATCAGAGGATACCAGACCTTCCGTCTAGATAGAGAAGGCCACAAAGGAGGGGTCCTGATACTGACCAGAAACAGCATACCGAGTAGCGCGGTACCTGTCAATCACACCGGACAAGCAGAAATTGTAGGAGTTGACATAATGGCTCAAGAGACGAAACTCCGCATTTTCAATCTGTACGGACCACCAAACAGAGACCTATCGCTCTCGAGTATGGAGGTCAGAGACTCCAACTGCATAGTAGTTGGAGATTTCAACAGCCACTCGGAGAGATGGGGATACTCTGACACAGACAGTAGAGGTGACGAAGTGGAAGATTGGGAGATAGATGCAAATCTCTCCCTAATCAATAGGCCGGAGGATAGCCCTAGCTTCTATTCAAGAACATGGCATACCACCTCGACTCCAGATTTGGCCTTCTCCACACAGGACATACACTATAAAATAGACCGCCAGGTGCTGAACCAACTGGCAGGTAGCGACCACAGGCCGATCAGGCTAACCATTGACATGGAAGTAAGCCCACAGGAAACAAAACCGCTCCCACGTTGGAATTACAAACGAGCCGACTGGGACAGATTTGCAATCCTGACAGATGGGCTGTGTGAAACCATCAACACACGAAACACCAAAATGAAGCCCATGGTGGAGAGCCTAAGCAAGGCAATAATGCAAGCCGCCACTGAAACCATCCCAAGAGGAGCTAGGAAAAACTATAAGCCCTACTGGAATGATGAGTTACAGAAAGTGGAAGATGCAGTAACAAATGCTAGGAACATGGCAGAACGAGAAAAATCCATGGAGGCAAACATCGCCCTCAAAGCCGCCGCGGCGAAGTACAAACACACTCTCAAGCAAACAGCAAGAGAAAGTTGGAAAAATAAAACGGAAAGTCTGAACCTGGACAAAGACGGGAACAAGCTATGGAAGCTAGTCAGAGCCATGAACGACGAAACCCCGTCAAATAAACAAATTACTATCAAGCAGGGCGAGAACTTGATCACAGGTAAGAAAGCCGCAAACGCCTTTGTCGATCACTATGCCAGAGCAAACCACATCGAGGTCCCTGCAGATAAGCATACAGACATTAGCGAAGAGCTAAAGGGACACGAAAACATAAATACGGCTCCTGAAGAGCACATGATGGCCAAACTAACAATGCGCGAAATGGAAGAGGCTATGAGTACACTAAAGAAAAGGAAATCTCCCGGAAAAGACGGGATAACAAACGAAATGCTGATGGGGCTGGGCCAAACAGCGAAGAAGAAACTACTATCAGTCCTGAACCAAAGCTGGAAAAGGGGTATTGTACCCCAGGCATGGAAAGATGCAATACTGGTACCAGTACCAAAAACAGGGAAGGACAAAACAGATCCAAATGGATACAGGCCCATAAGCCTACTGAGCTGTGTTGGCAAGCTGATGGAACGGATGATAAACACCAGACTGATGTGGCATCTGGAAGAAAAACGAATACTAATTCCACAGCAAGCCGGCTTTAGACAGCACAGATCCACTGAGGACCAGGTCATCCTCATAGCCCAGGAGATAGAAGATGCCTACCAGGCACAGAAACACACAGTAGCTGTTTGGGTGGATCTGGAAAAGGCATTTGACAAAGTCTGGAAGGATGGACTTAGAGTCAAGCTAAGAAGAAGTGATGTCTGTGGGAAGATGTACAAGTGGATCAACCACTACCTCAAACAAAGAACGGCCAGAGTCCAAGTACAAGGGCAGATGAGCAAAAAGGTGACACTCGAGCAGGGAGTACCCCAAGGGGGAGTATTGTCACCCACACTCTTCCTGGTATATATAAACGATATTACAGAGAATATACCAAGAAGAGTCCATAGCTCAATGTTTGCAGACGATCTGGCTATGTGGACCTCTGAAAAGAATCTCACCATAGCAAGAAATCGGATGCAGACGGCCCTAACATCGCTGGAAGAATGGGCGAACTCATGGCTGGTCAAAATAAACGAGGAGAAAACCACGTGCACAATATTCTCGCTCTCATTAAAACCCCAAAGTACCAAATTAAGGCTAAATGGCAAAATCCTGCAGCCAAACGACAACCCAACCTATCTGGGAGTCACATTTGATCGGCGCATGACATGGAAAAGTCAGATTGAGAGAAACCGAATGAAAGCCAGAGAAAGAATGGCGATCATGAGGAAACTTGCTGGCACAAGCTGGGGAGCAGACGAAGGCATACTAAAGAAACTGTACACTGGAAGAGTGAGACCAGTTCTCGAGTATGGCATTGCGGCATGGACAACCGCAGCGAAGGCGAACTTCGATAAAGTTAACAAACTTCAAAACCAAGCCATGAGAATTATAACAGGTGGCATGAAGTCAACGCCAATTGTAGAACTTGAACAGATTACAAAACTGCAATCCATGACCGATAGAAGAGACTGCAGAGCCCAGCTGCAGTCAGAGAAACTCAGAAGACTGACGGACCATCCAATGTACCAGAGACTAAACAATTTGGGAAATGGGAAACTAAAGCGGAGAAACTTTGCAGAAATAGCCAAAGCAAAGATGCACGAAGATTCCATAAACGCACTAACAACACCAAAACCCATCACTACTGTACGAAAACCTACTTGGAGGCAGGATATATTTCCAGAGGTGGTAGAAAATATACCAGGTATTGCAAACAAAAACTGCCAGAGTGAAAAAGAAAGGAGAGACACTACCCTAAGCTTCATAACGAAAAGCTACCCAAGCATGGACTGGACCCATGCATACACCGACGGTTCTGTAACAAACACTACACAGAACGGAGGGGCAGGAGCATTCCTGAACCTACCAAATGGCAGAAAAATAACACTGTCATTCGCTACTGGTAAGTACACAAGCAATTTCAGAGCAGAGGCAGAGGCACTGAGGGCGGCAGTGGAAGAAATGGTAACACACAGTGAAAATGAGAGCCATATAGTCCTGCTGACAGATGCTCTCGAAGTAGTCACAGCGCTAAAAAGCCAGAAAAACACTGAGCTTAATGACTTAAGAGCAGCCTTCTGCAAACTGTGCCAGCAGTCCGCACCAAAAAGGGTAGTGGTACAGTGGGTTCCGTCACACTGCAACATCCAAGGCAACGAGGAGGCAGACAGACTGGCAAAAGAAGGTGCAAGGCTACCACAAACAGATACCAGTATGACGTACGAAGAGTCAAAACGGCTTATCAAAGCCAGATACATGTCCAAATGGGAAACCGAACATACTGGTTACACCAAAAACGATGCCTATTACCAGTTGAACCGAAGAGAGCAGGTCGTTGTCTTCAGACTTCGCACTGGCCACAACAGACTGAGGTACCACCTATTCAACAAATTGAAGATAGGGTGTACCGACGAATGCCCGTGCGGTACTGGTAAAATGACCACTGAACATCTGCTGCAGAACTGCCCGACATACGAGGATCAGAGAGAGCAGATGTGGCCATTGCCAGTGGAACTGCAAGACAAGCTCTATGGTAGTGGCGAGAGTCTCAGGATGACCGCCGCTTTTTTCGAGAAAATAATGGTTACTGTCTGACTGTGTACGCAGAAGAAGAAGAAGAAGAAATGAGAGTAAACAATTCTTGTGTACTCGTCATTACTCTATGTCAGATGCATGAAATATGAGTAATTAGCTGGAGGAGATAATGTATGCCTTTGAAATATGGATATATAGAATAATGGGGCACATTTCGTGAAAACACAGAAAAAAACGAGGGCTTGGAGAAATATGGACAAAAACAGAGTTAATCAACAATGGAACAGATAGGACTTTGGGGAAAGTTGCAGACGACCGTTGATTATGCACAATTTAACCCTTAATATGCACAATTTAACCCTAAATATGGATAATTTAACCCTTAATGATGGAGAGTGGGTTATGCGTTTTAACTGCATGGCAGCAAATTAGTTGCCAAATTCCAGAAATGTTTCAACTTTTTCAAAAACTTTCGCTTTTTTTCTGGTTTGAGAACTGGCACCTTAATTTTGTTTAATGTTTTGTGTAACTTTAAAAATAAGCAAACATTTTCATTTTTAAATGCCTTTATTATATTTGTTTCGGTTAACCATAATATACTTATCATTTCCGTCTGTAAAGATGTATCTAACACTGAAAGTTGATGTATTCGAACTGAAACAATAATCCTAAAGTTTGGCAGATTTCCTATTTCCGAACTTCCAATTTCTGATTCGAAGGGTAATAACGGGGATTTACAAATTGCAAATCTTTTGGAATCGACTTAAATATCAGTAAAACTATAGTATTTGATATTAATTACAAAGGAGCGATCTTATTATATTTTCTCCAAAAATATGAGGTGAAATATGTCTCTGTAAACTCACTAGATGTTCATTTATATTGACATACATGTTAAAGCTATTTTTAAACATCAATATTATTTTGGCCATATTGTCAATGAAATGGAAATTCCGTAAGACAGCCGGATGTACGATAGTAAATGGGGAATAAACGTGTGTTGATTCCAAAGACTGATGGTCGACCAGAGGCTTATCGTAACCTGTGTTTACATAAAATTGCACGAATGTTTAGTAGTGCTTCAATACATGACAAAACACAAAAACAGAGAATAAACATTCCATCATTAGGTCAAATCAAACTTAAATTCATCATCATCATCAGTTCCGTAACATGAAAGATCATTGTGGCACCAATACTTTAGATTGTTGGACCAGTTCCCACCACTCTACTCGGTTTTGTGTCAGGATATTTGTTCTGGCTATGGACCTTTTCGTCCACTCTCTGATGCTGTCTTCGCATCTCTTTTTCTGCCTGTCTATCTTACGCTTTCGAGGCACAGTACCTTGCAGGACCGTCTTGGTCAATCCAGACGATCTTGAAACATGCTTATACCGTGCCATGCGAGCTTGTGTGTTTTTACCATACTCAATACGTCTTTAGATTGGCTGACTTCTTTCTAAACGTGTCCCGAACTGTATTATCTGTGACGTGGTCCAGAATTGAAATGCAGAGGATTCGACGCAGACATCTCATCTCCATTGCACACATTCTTCGCTTTAGAACTGCTGTCAGAGTCCAAGTATCCCACTCGTAAAGGTTTACTGAAGTTATAGGTGCATACATTAAATTCAACTTTATTTCAGGTCAATTCTTGTGTCCCTCCATATCACCCTCGGTTTGGTCATCGATGTTCGTACCTGAATCTCAGTTCTGGATCCGTCCGCATCCATCACTCAAAAAGGCAAAAGTAAAGGACGCCTTCCATCGTAGATGATGATGGCATATAAATAATTTTGCTAGCTATCACAAGGCCAACGGCTTAACCACTTCGCCACGGAATCCCCAATACTCCATAACTACTCCCAGTTATTTAAACTGTTTAACAATTTACAAAGGTTCGTCTTTCATCATAATCTGACTCGTTAGGCCTTCTGGGAAGTTGACCATGATTTTACTTTCCTCTGCACTAATTTCCATTCCAAACCTTTGAGCGGCATTGTCAAGGTTTGAGATTAGACTCGCAAGTTCTAGCTCTGTTCCAGCCATCCCTGTAATGTCATCAGTAAACCGGAGATTGGTAAGTTTAAGACCACCTATGCTGACACCACTAATACTCTTTACTACTTCAAGTTGTTTAGTTTTTGTGTTTTTTATTACACGCAAAAAAAACACAACTTAAAGTAGAAAAGAATATTAGACAAATTGATGATGGAGTGGTAGAACATGGTGGTAGAATATGGTGGTAGAACATGGTGGTAGAACATGGTGGTAGAATATGAAATTAGCTGTCTATGGGGCCTTACTTGTTGTTTTCCTCATCACTGCCACATATCTGTGTCTGTCTATGTACGGAGATCTGACATGAAATATGAAACTGACCTGAACATATGTTGGAGAGGATTCGCTGCCCGGTCCACTAGATTTAGAGGTCAGGTTAGGCTCCTGCTGTTCAACTAGAACTACTCGAACCCCGCCTGATCACACAGCTTTCAATAATACACATTTTCTTGAGCATAGTTCATTTATGTTCTGCCAACAGTGTCATATTGAGTGGGTATAATGTTAAAACCCGTTACTAAGATCTGCGCATGTACAATTGTACAAGAATGTTACAAAATTAATGGAACAAAAAAATCTAAAAGGCCTCATTTAGAACTTGAATAAGAAAATGATTAACAAGCAGGCATATTTGAAAAAGCAACAAAGACCAACTTTAATATTGTAAGCATCGTAAGATGTTTATCTAGAGTTTGCTAATTTGAGAAAGTATTTTACTCTCGGGAATTTAGTGGTCAATAGCCAAAACTAGTTTCGTTGATTGTACTTGCCTAGTAAAAACATGTCTTCTTTTCGCTTTTTGTTATCCTAGTTGTACCTTTCAGGGTCACGTTATGACGAGATTCGTTGACCGGACCCAACTATGTGTTTCGCACATGGGAAATTTCACTGCCTCTTATTTCTGCTATCCATCTTTTGCGTGGGCGGCTCTTGGCTTTGTATTCATTGTATCTATATTGCACATCTTTCTGAAGGATGCAATCTAGTGTATGACGTGCCATGTGGCCAAACCAGACATTGCTGTCTCTGTATGGGGTCTAGCACTGGTATTGTACATAATTATACATGTTGTGTCTTAATTTAATCGAATTTGGACATCCCTGGGTTGCTCTAAAAACCTAAGCCAGCCCGCATTGTAAATATTGCTACAAAAACTGCAACAAAAATAATCTCTTTGATTCAAATGGAATAGAAAAATGTGCAGCAAAATTGTAAGCGATTTCCTCTTGTGTAATTATGACCAATCAGAACGCGTGAACAGCGATCTGGAAACGTGTTCAGGAAGAGGAAGAATAATACGTACCAGTAGTCATTACACTTGAGATAGCAATCGAGAAGTTAGATAAGGAAAAATGTCCATCGAATGATTTAGCTGGAGGGTTGAACATGGAAAAAATAGTAATGATAAATGTGTTATACGATAACATATAATAACAATATGGGCAGGTCTATGCCAGAGTGGTTATTGTGGGCTTTTCGTGAGGCGAGAGTATGAATACTGACAAAATGAGTGCATGTTATAAGAAAAGATTAACAGTGTTGTCTATTTCACCAAAACACAGTATAACGCTGCAACTATTAACATATAACACCACGCTATTAATCCAAGCAAAACAAGTACCGAGTCTTCGTGTGAAAATCTGAGTTTGAAAGAAACAATATCTCATATTTATATTTATTACCAGCAATAAAAGGGTCAATAACTCCTTTACTTGGGAATCTGAAGATGAAAAGAAGGGACGACCTTAGAAAAGAAAATAGTCAGTTGGGGAATGTTGTTGTGCCCGGTTGCAGCATGTTAGTAAGACCATATTGGAGCACTTGATGGTACCAAGTTGAAGAGTGTTGACTGAATCAGTTTGTCACATGTTCAAGGGGCCATATTTGAGTTTGTTTGTGGGGTCCTATTGGTGCCATGTTATGGTGATGTATTGGAGCATGTTGGTGAGACTAGACCGAGGCATGCTGGTGAGGTTAGACTGTAGCATGTTGGTGGGGCTAGGCTGGGGCATGTTGGTGGGGCTAGGCTGGGGCATGTTGGTGAGACTAGACCGAGGCATGCTGGTGAGGTTAGACTGTAGCATGTTGGTGGGGCTAGGCTGGGGCATGTTGGTGGGGCTAGACTGGAGCATGTTGGTGGGGCTAGGCTGGGGCATGCTGGTGAGGCTAGACTGGAGCATGTTGGTGGGGCTAGGCTGGGGCATGCTGGTGTGGCTAGACTGGAGCATGCTAGTGAGGCTAGACTGGGGCATGCTGGTGGGGCTAGACTGTAGCATGTTAGTGAGGCTAGACTTGAGCATGTTAGTGAGGCTAGACCGGAGCATGTTAGTGAGGCTAGACCGGAGCATGTTAGTGAGGCTAGACTTGAGCATGTTAGTGAGGCTAGACCGGAGCATGTTAGTGAGGCTAGACTGGAGCATGTTAGTGAGGCTAGACAAGAGCATGTTAGTGAGGCTAGACTGGAGCATGTTAGTGAGGCTAGACCGGAGCATGTTAGTGAGGCTAGACTGGAGCATGTTAGTGAGGCTAGACTGGAGCATGTTAGTGGGGCTAGACTGGAGCATGTTAGTGAGGCTAGATTGGAGCATGTTGGTGGGGCTAGGCTCGGGCATGTTATAGGGCTGTATTGGAGCATGTTAGTGAGGCTAGACAAGAGCATGTTAGTGAGGTTAGACTGGAGCATGTTGGTGGGGCTAGGCTGGGGCATGTTATGGGGCTGTATTGGAGCATGTTAGTGAGGCTAGACTGGAGCATGTTAGTGAGGCTAGACCTGAGCATGTTAGTGAGGCTAGACCGGAGCATGTTAGTGAGGCTAGACCGGAGCATGTTAGTGAGGCTAGACTGGAGCATGTTGGTGAGGCTAGACCGGAGCATGTTAGTGAGGCTAGACCGAAGCATGTTAGTGAGGCTAGACCGGAGCATGTTAGTGAGGCTAGACTGGAGCATGTTAGTGAGGCTAGACCGGAGCATGTTAGTGAGGTTAGACTGGAGCATGTTGGTGGGGCTAGGCTGGGGCATGTTAGGGGCTGTATTGGAGCATGTTAGTGAGGCTAGACAAGAGCATGTTAGTGAGGCTAGACAGTAGCATGTTGGTGGGGCTGGGCTGGGGCATGTTATGGGGCTGTATTGGAGCATGTTGGTGAGGCTAGACTGGAGCATGTTAGTGAGGCTAGACCTGAGCATGTTAGTGAGGCTAGACCGAAGCATGTTAGTGAGGCTAGACCGGAGCATGTTAGTGAGGCTAGACTGGAGCATGTTAGTGAGGCTAGACCGGAGCATGTTAGTGAGGCTAGACCGGAGCATGTTAGTGAGGCTAGACTGGAGCATGTTAATGAGGCTAGACTGGAGCATGTTGGTGAGGCTAGACCGGAGCATGTTAGTGAGGCTAGACTGGAGCATTTTAGTGAGGCTAGACCGGAGCATGTTAGTGAGGCTAGACACGAGCATGTTAGTGAGGCTAGACTGGAGCATGTTGGTGGGGCTAGACTGGGGCATGTTGGTGAGGCTAGACTGGAGTATGTTGGTGGGGCTCTATTGGTGAATGTTGGTGGGGCTCTATTGGTGCATGTTGGTGGGGCTAGACTGGAGTATGTTGGTGGAGCTCTATTGGTGCATGTTGGTGGGGCTCTATTGGTGAATCTTGGTGGGGCTAGACTGGAGTATGTTGGTGGAGCTCTATTGGTGCATGTTTGTGGGGCTCTATTGGTGCATGTTTGTGGGGCTCTATTGGTGCATGTTGGTGGGACTCTATTAATGCATGTTGGTGGGGCTCTATTAATTCATGTTGGCGGGGCTCTATTTGCGCATGTTGGTCGGGCTCTATTAATGCATGTTGTTGGGGCTCTATTTGTGCATGTTGTCAGACCCTATTGGAGCATGTTGAGGAGCAGTATTGGAGCATGTTGTGGAGCAGATTGGAACATGCCTGTGAGGCTAGACTGGAGTATGTTGATGGGGCTCTGTTGGAGCATGTTGTGAAACCCTATTGGAGCATGTTTTGAGGGAGTATTGTAGCATGTTAGTGCGGCTCTATTGGAGCATTTTGTGCGGCTCTATAGGTACGTTGGTGGGGCTCTATTAGAAAATGTTGTGAGGCTCTATAGGTACGTTGGTGGGGCTCTATTGGAGAACGTTGTGAGGCTCTATAGGTACGTTGGTGGGGCTCTATTGGAGCATGTTTTAAAAACTTATTGGAGCATGGTTTGGGGCAGGATTGTAGCATGTTGTGGAGCCATATTGGTGCATGTTGTGGGGTTCTATTGGTTAGTGTTGTTGGTCTCCATTGTCACGTGACACGTCAAACACCGGATAGTATCTCTCAGAAAGAAATGCTATACAGATACAATGAATACAAAGCCACGCGCCGACCACGCAAACGATGGATAGCAAAAATAAACAGGAGTAAAGCTTCCCGTATACGAAGCATATACTACAGTCCGGTCAAGAAACCTCTTCATAACCTGACGCTGAAACGCACAAGCAGGACACAAGCGAAAAGAAGAAAGAAGAAGCGAGCAGGTGGTGGTTTTCAAGATCCGCACAGACCACAACCAAATGAGGTACCATCTATTCAATAAATTGAAGATAGGTGCTACTGACGAATGCATATGTGGTGCTGGGAGAACATCTGCTGCAAAATTGCCCGAAATACGAGGACCAGAGAAAGCACAATAACACATGTGGTCATCACCAGCGTCAACACTAGAAGAGCTCTTTTGCAATTTCGACAGCCTAAGAATAACCCCTGATTTCTTTGAACAAATTCAAGTCGACCTCTGAGAGCGTTCGAAGAAATAGTAGAAGAACTGATAAGTCAGATGATGATGATGATACGAACTACATGTTTTATTTTTTTCAAAAGCCTTGCGCGAGTGAATACAACCGTAACAACAACAAAAAATAGATTACACTAACAATCAAATGTGTATACACGATTAACATTTTTCTGGCGTTTTGTTTGGTTCAACAATAACCCATCAAGAAAATATGGCCATATTTCCTGTTCTCTCAGCAGCAGACGTAAGTTAACCGTTCAATTAAAGTTAAATCTAGATAAGCGATTTAAGAATGTAACTTACAGATTGCACATCACCAGTTATCATTCTAATACTAACAGCAAATAAGGATACTGTTGAATGCGCAATACTAGTTCGATAAGTCTAATACTGTAAGCTAACATCGACTGTGACTAATGTATGTTTTCTTGCAGAACGTGCGAACGAAGAAACTGTTGACCATTACTATTACTTGATTGCTCAGATTACTTATTACTGACTTTAGTCCCTTTGCTCTGCTCAATCATTCTCTTTATACCATTAGTAGTCCCAATTAAAAAGTAACACATCAAACAGAGAGGAATGTTAATATGACAGGACCTATGTAATCCTTATTCTGATATCATGATGGAAGAACTTAGAAGCTACCAAGAAATGCAACATTTTTGTTAAGTCTTAACTTAAGATCAATGGAGAAAGAATATGTTATGTACCATCCAATTTGCCGATAACCAAGGTTTGATCACGCATTGCTCAATTCAAGCCATCATAAAAGGAACGGAATTACTCACAAAAGCTGTTTGTCAGGATTAACGAAGCAGGGAAGCATATGATAAACTGAGTTAAATAGGTCTGACGAGGACATTGACATAACATGATCTAACATCAATACCAGTTTCCTTACACTTACTGATATGATGGATTATCCTTTATTTATTGTATGTGCCATTGTCTGGAATTTTAGAATTAAATAAGTAAATGATATTTATGTTATACACTCACATTCACCACACACATAACCCACCGTACTCACACGCACACACACATTATCCACACTCCATACCACACACATACCCCACACAAATAGCACCCCCCCCCCCCCCCCCCCACACACACACACATATATATGTAAATCAAAATTCATTACAGTATTAAACTAAAATAAAATATTATATTTCAGTCGCACACAAAATACATGCCCCTTGAAATTATTATTTTTTCTGATAGATTTTTAAACTGTATGACTTTATGCACGCTGACTGGACAATATTGACTTCAAACTACATTAATAGCCATGACCCCAAATAATCACATGAATGTGCAGATTCTGGCAGAGGTGAATATATCAGCAGAGGGTAACGGCATTGCCAGATGACTTTATTGATCATGAATTATCACTTATTGTGTGTGAAATTGTCTATCATTATAATTAGGTATTAGGTTTCTATTTCAAATATTTCTGTTTGTAGAGCCACAGAGAATATGAAACATGACGATGAAGGTCTACAATTGCAAATACTGAAACGCAAAATTCAGGAGAAAAGAACGGAAAGTCCAACAATAAAAATCTGACAATCTTTTCCAGGAATAAAAATTCCTTTACTGTATTGCTGAAGTAAGATCGTATTGAATTACAATTAAATCTATGAATGCTATTTACATGTGTGGTCTACAAATCGTACGTCAACAGTTAATATTTCAATATCAATTGAAATATAGGATGTTGTATCACTTATTGTGTTTGAGATAATTCATCATTGGCAAACACACACACTCCTCCATTTCCCTTCTCACATAAACCATGAGTGCAGACATCTCATACTCCATAGATATACTATACCTTCTCTTCATCAAGATATCAGAAAAACATGTCACTCCTAAACATGGCTATAGGTTTTAGGAAGGCTTTTGGTGCAATAGACCAAAAAGCAATTTGAAAAATGTTTAGGTATGGAATACTAGATAAATTTACAAAAATTAAACAAGATATATATTTCTTTTTATTTCTTCTTCTTCTTCATTTGTTCTCAATCTCCAAAAGGTTACAAGTAGAATAACCAAAATATTTAAATTGTTCAACTCATTTAGAGGTCAAGCTGCTGCCAGACAGGGATGTCAACTGTTTCAGCAATCTTTCTTGTGATCATAAATCCAGGATAAGACAAACACAGGTAAGAAAAACAAGAATGAAATGGATATTTAGTAAGCAGCTGAAATACCTCAATTTTACATATATGTGTATGCTGTCACATATGCATCGAGGCATACAAGAAAAGATGCACAGACTAACAAGTAAAGTAAAAGGGACATTGTAGATTAGTGTGAACAAAATAAAGGAAATGAGAATAAATAACAAACAAAGGGACCCCATAAAGACCAGTGGTCAGACAATTGAATAAGTGCAATATTTTTACATAACTAGAATCAATGCTAACATTGATAAAGACAAAGGAACAGACTAAAGTGTTAACGACAGGATCAAAAAGGCCATATTTGCTTTCAACTCTCTTCACCTGAAATGAAACGACAGCATTCTCAGTGGAGAGTAAGATCAGGCTGTTTAACGTGAATTTAAAGTATGTCCTGCTATATAGCTCTTGCACATTATTTGACTAACATTGTCAAATTCACACTGCCAATTTTTTAATAAAGTGTCTTTGTTGCATACTTCATGTTAGATGGTCATAGGTAATGGCTAACACACTTCATGTTAGATGATCATAGGTAATGGCTAACACACTTCACGTTAGATGGTCATAGGTATTGGCTAACATACTTCATGTTAGATGGTCATAGGTAATGGCTAACACACTCTGAAAAGAGCACGACAACAACAAACACAGCAAGGAATTCTGAAAGATAGTGGGGTTGGTTTTGAGACATTCAGAAAGAAAGTGGGGTTGGTTTGGAGACATTCAGAAAGATAGTGGGGTTGGTTTGGAGACATTCAGAAAGATAGTGGGGTTGGTTTGGAGACATTCAGAAAGATAGTGGGATTGGTTTGGAGACATTCAGAAAGATAGTGGGGTTGGTTTGGAGACATTCAGAAAGATATTGGGGTTGGTTTGGAGACATTCTGAAAAACATAGCTTTTTAAGCTCTTTTCAACCACTCCCAAAACCTGACAAATACCACATATTCCTCAGTAATGAGCGTAAGAAGAAGAAGATTCTTCAGTAATGATAAAATAATCACTCCAGAGAACATTTACACCAGGTATCTTGAAAAGATATTGAGAGTGACTCAGGCCTCCCTTGAGAGGCGCTTGGTTGGAATCACTCTTCGGGTCCAGCGTAAGCAAGGTCTCCACATTTCTGACATAAAAGAATTGTTCCTGGGGAATGATGTGGTAATCCATGAAAACAAGACAAAACATAGATGTCAGGCTACATGTTACGATGAAACGATGGCCAATGAAGGACAGCGACTGCAGTCTGGTACCCCGAAGTAAGAAGAGACTGTGGTGAAACCTCCATTGTGTTGGTAAGACTCCATTGCTGTACGCTACAGCATCCGAGATGCCTCTGGAGGAGTACTTACCACGCACTGGACTTCGGTGACCTAAGACAGTGTCCACTGGAGACATTGGGACCTGCAGCTACACTTGGAACAGGTCATCAAGATCTTGAAAAGATAGTCACCAGAAACATAATGTGCCATCTAGAACATCAATACGTTCTACCTGACATCCTTGGTAGTCATGGACAAACTAAGGAGACCTAGGATAATGCTGGGACATTTGCATATGATGTGTATGAAGTCTTCATGTGGAGATAAGAAATAGTCGCATTTACTTTAGACCTAGACTATGCATGTAACCATGTCGACTTTGGAGCATTGATCCTGTTTGAAGCAGTGTGGAATAAACACATGGCTTGTGAGGTGTAAATCAGCTACTCTGATGCAGAGAACAATTAAACTCTGCTTGGAATCTTGGACATTTCCATTTCAGTTAAGTATTTTCCAAATGATTTCAAACATGATTGTTTCATGCCAATATTTACACAGTTTTTCCATTACTCTTTGTCATGTACGCAAACATTTACTACGTACCAATCTAGCATTGCAAGCGTTTTGAAAGTACCTTTTTCCTTTTTTAAATTTTGTTATTTGAATCTCAGAATCAGACTTCGTGTCCAACATGGCAACACACCTTGCACAAACTTGGCCAGAACAGTGTGTATTGATGTGAAATTCAAAGCGTTTTAGACTCCAGGATGTGTTTTCTATAGCGATAAATAGTTTGTGCATAGTGACCCAAATTAGAAAATGTATGGCTTGGAAGCTAACAAGAACATATTCCGAGCAAATTCTTAATCTATGTACAAAACATAACTTAATTTTCAGTATCGCTTTCTATCAACACTGAAGAAGTTAAATTCTCATGTGGTACAGATGGAACAACACAAACCAGTCGTCTCAAATAGACATCATATTAACAAGAAAGGAATAGAGACACACAAGATAGTGTAATGGAAAAGTCAAAAGTCTCATTCAAGAAAAGAAAAAATGTTGTCACAGATGACAGAAATCAAAAACTAAGAAAGATTACAAAGCGTACAGACAAGCTGCAACAAACAGCAAAATAAAAGAAAATTGAAAATTGCAAAATATGATTCATGGACAAAATATGGAGCGCAAGTAGAAAACTTATATACTGCATCACCTATAAATTTTTTACAGAAGTATTAAAGTAATGAGAGTGAAAGAGGGAAAATTCAATCCATCAATAATTATCAACTTGAAGAAGAGAGAAATGCACATCAGCAACTCCAAAACAAAAACCATGGTGATCGCCAGAGATGAAAAGAGACATCAGATAACCCTGGGAACATGAGCACTGGAGCAGGTCAGCAACTTTAAATATCTAGGAGTGGTAATAGACAGCATGGGAGGAATCAAAGAGGAGCTAACTGCACGAAGGGCAGCAGCAGGTAGACTGTTCCATGCAATAAACAGAGGTTTCCTCATCAGAAGAGAAATAAGCAGGAAAACAAAGATGGATGTATTCTGCTCGACCTATGTGCCTGTCCTGACATATGGATGTGAGTCATGGGCAATGACTACAGCCCAAGAAAGGCAATTACAAACTTCAGAAATGAGGTACCTAAGAAAGGCGGTTCAGGGGACAAGGGACAAGATCCGTAACCTGACAATACGTAGCAGTCTTGAAGTTCAACCCCTGCAGACACGAGAGTGGAGCAGTCCCAACTACAGTGGTTTGGCTATGTCTGTAGAATGGAAGAAGATCGGATACCAAAGCGGTCATGGGAGATCAAAAGTCAAGGACGCAGACCCCGAGGACATCCCAAAGTACGTTGGGAAGACAACATACGACAGTCCTTAAGTGATAGAGGGATGGATTGGAAAGAGGCCAGGAAAAAGACGGCGGATAGAGCAGTGTGGCGTTCTCTTTGGCAAACCTCTACACCTCACGGTAGAAGCGGAGCGACTAAGTAAGTAAATAAAAATAATTATCAACAATAAGTTCAATCAACCATTTACCAACAGTCAAGACATAAGAAACTGATGGAATGAATACTTTAGTAAGCTGCTAAACCTAAGACAGTATGAACCAGCGCATCACGAGATGGAGAATGAAACACAGCACGGCTGAAATATATTGAAATCAGAAGATGAAGCAGCCCTGCGGGATAGGACGGCAAGAAAGGCACCGACAGATTGGCAGCAAGCGATCATCGTTCCTATCAGGAAAAATAAAGGCTACAAGCGAGAGTGCAAAACATATAGGGGATCTTCTAAGCCACACAGGCAAGATATATGCAAAGATACCAGAAAGTAGAGCAAGGACCAAAACTCAAACCCAACTAGATAATCAGTTACATTGAGGCAAACATGTGAACAGTAGAATACATGGTGATAACAGTCTTAAATTCATAGATCAAGAAAAGGTGTTTGATAGTCAATAGGAGATTTGCAGGAGATCCTAACTGATTATGGACTGCAAGGTCCTCTTCTTAGTCACATCAAAGCCCTATTTCAGGACAGCCAGAGTGGAGTAAGAATAACAGAAGACATGTCGGAGGGGTTTCCCATTGCGTCGAGCGTCGGACACAGTTGTGTTTTCTCACCACTCCTCTTTGTCACGTATATTATTAAAATTTTCTTGGAGGCAAATACAGAACAAGAAAGTACTAATGAATAGATCTTCGCAAATAATCAATGTTTGATCCATCCCAATGAACATAACATACAACGTCTCACTGTACTTGAACTGAAATAAGTGCAACATGAATATCAGCACATAAAAAATAGAGACAATGAGTAAAAGTAAAAAGCACACTGCATTTTATATTCATGTAAATGAGGAAACAATCAAGCAGGTGCAAGAATTTAGGTATTTAAGAACTGTTTTTAACTGCAAACTTGATAAAGAAATAAAGATGAGAGTGCAGAGGGCTAACGCTATCACTTACCAGCTGTCTCCACTACTGAGACACTCCAAGATTTTCCTCCAAGCAAAGAAGTAGATGATAAATAGTATCTTTATCTCTACCCTGTGCTACCAAAGCCAGACATGAGCATTGCATAGGGCTAAGGAATGAAAATTTGCCACCTGCGAAATGCGGTGCTTTCGAAAGGTCAATAAAAACACCAGAAGAGACTAAATCGCAAATACAAATATTCACGGGGAGGTTTGAACAATTCCCTGTTAAAATTACGTCGAGCAACAGAGAAAGAAATGGTTTGACCGCATTGTGAGAATGCAACCAGACCACATTGTTCATGCAACCTTCTACGGAAGGAGGAAAAATACAGAGGAAAAGGTAGATAGATGCGTAAATAAAACCTGCCTTAAAGTGGGGATAAGTGTCACTTGAGCCACAAAAGAGGCTGAAGACAGATACATACCTCGACACTGGGCTGCAACCCAGTAGAAAGTGAGGTGGCAAAAGAAGAAGAATCTTAAAATGTATTTTCAGAACTCCAAAATAATCAATTTTGGTTACAATTATCTAATGAAATTTCTAAAATCTTTAAAAGTAACTGCATAAGTTATGAATTAAGCATTCTTTGTTATTACAGACTATATAAATTATATTTATTAAGAATATTTAAAACAACTCTTTCTTTCTACCTATGATAATGACGTTTAACATTATTTTTCCATATGCAGAATGTACTAATCAGGCACACAGTTCATGTGAGGACCAATGTTGCCCAGTAAACAGATCCCCATTCTCTATGTAGATGGTGTATCGAATGGAGCAACAAATCAATACTACTTGGCACCGGAGACATCACATGAATGGTCAGACTAGTATTGAGCACAACCCCTAACTGCCTAAGGGATTCTGGCTCCTGATTTGTTCTCTGGGTTAACTCCCAAAGCCTTTTCCACAAGTAGATTTATGTGCACGGCAGCAGAGGTCAAGTATTGAAGTTGTTAGAAACAGGAGCCGAGACAACACAGCAGACTGATTGGGACCAACACAGCACAAATTGACAGTGAAAGCACAGGCCAGGACATCCACTTTGGTACCAATTCAAACTAATGTGCCTTCTAATAAGGTACAGTGATGGTACAGATACACAGGGAGAAGACACCTCCAGCTAATCCACATTTCTATCATTGACAACAAGCTGATCGTTTTTTACACATGCAAGTCTTACAATACCAATATGACAAAATATACAGCAGCTGGAAATAACACTCTCCCAACAATCATGCATACCAGTAGTATGCGTCCGGACTCTCTATTTGAAAGTTGAATTAAAACCAGTTTATAGCTCAGGACAAATCAGAAAGATATTTTTCAACTGTTATTTGCGGAGTAGGCAAAAAAGCACCACAATCTTGGTCGCTATTGTGACTTGCATCAATATTCCCAGGCAGTCAATAAAGAGATCACGTCTGAAGTCAACAGTTAAGATTGGCTGCTGGAATGTACGTTTCATGACCACATGTATAACAGAACTCCTCCAGGTAATAAACAATGTTTGCAAGACCTTAATCATAAACGAGTCTCGCCCGCATAATGTGACTGTCTGCTCAGACATTTTGGTCCCATTACATGCACTGTTTCAGGGAAGTCTGCGATATATGCAACAGAACTATAGGACGGAATGCAATAGTTAAAATGTTATAGTCCGGACATATTTATTTGAAACAGGACAATGCCAGACATTTAAAATGTGATACTGTGTAATCAGGCACCTAAATTAGACCTCACATAATTACCATTGTTTCCCAAATAAAATTGTCTACGCTATTGAGTGTGTTTTGAATAGAAATCTCTTTGGCATCGCCATCACATTTATGTTTACGTCAATGATTTTCAGACTTTAAATTCACTTTTAAAGATACGCAGAAAAGGTTACATTAATTAGTGCTGAGAAACCTGATGCAAATATTAATCCAAGATTCCATGACATTGTGACCAAAGTGTGATTTATGGATCTCCTGAAACGCTTAATAGCAGATCAGCCTACACAGTGAAAACAGTGTGTGTCAAAAACTGTCACAAGTAATGTGTAGATCCAACTACAGAAATTGGTAATGGTTACTTCATTTACAGAACAAAAATAATTGAAAGTGCTGGTCAAATTGAAATGTAAAATTATTATCTATATCATTGTGGTCTTTCTTTAATTCTTCACCTTATTTATATTAGATTCTTTGTATGTAATAGATGTAAAAGACTATTTTCTGAATCATTTGTCTACATTATATTTTGTTTCAAATGAAATAAAACCTGAAATTGCAATGGAAAATTGTTCTTGAGAAATTCTAAGTTGTCAAGTAAATGTAATATATAATGGCAGTGTTGTCTGTGGTGAAGATTTTCTCATATTTTCATTTTTGGTGACTCTACTCCAAAAAGATTAAATGATAATTCTTTCATATGTATATCATTATTTTTCTATTTTAAATAATATAAAATGAGAAAATATCCATTGTTTTTGTATTGTTTTATGTGATTTCATAATTTCCTTTCTCTTTTTCCATTTGCACAGTTTTGCAATACGACAATAATCTGCATTATTGACAAAAACAAATCTTTAATTACTAAAATACTGTCATTTTTTAAAATTGTGCACACCACACCATAAGTGATGGACAGAACCAAAGATGCAGCAGTGAAAATGAAAGCTGACAGCAGCCAGTGACTTATAGCTGCCTGCTTGCATCAGGGTCAGTGATCCATCACTGACCAATATCCTATTCCACCTCTATGTGGTGGCCCTAAAAACAGACTGCAACATGCTGTCTGGCTAAGATATTAAAGAGAAAAAGGAAGGTAAAGCCAGTACCTAAAATGTGCTGAAATCGTATGTGTTGAACCAAAATGCGCAGGTACTGCAGCCTTGCTATAACATACATCCTATTCAGGACCAACGCCAAAGAAGAAGAATAATAGACAAATGAAAACACTAACAGGAAAATATATGCAAGAAAATTGATTTATTAAACATAGAAGATTTGCTCAGCAATACAAAAGAACGTGAGGATATAGCCATAACATTTTCATGAAGTATTAAATTGATCAGTTCCACAATATCCTTCAGACATTCAATTGGTTAATTGTATGTGGTCAACTTAAAAAGGAATCTGGGAAGCTATTTTACTTCTGAAAGATAGTAAACCCACTGTACCAGATGGTGTCTCAGTAGAAAAATCAAATCAGGCATTACAACTTCAACAGAGTTGTACAGTTTTATATAGAGGAAACCCCAGCAGACTGGAAGAAATACTAAAATTATAGGGGTAGGAGATCAACTGAAGTATTTTAGAATGATTGAAAAAGGTCATAGATAAACAGTTGAGGAATGAGCAGGCAGATTTTAACAAAATAGATTCTATGCTAACCAGATAACTGTACTGCGATGAATTGTTCAACATTAGACTGGAATGCATACCTTTATATTGGATTCGTAAATTATGAGAAGACATTTGATAGTTTGGACACAGAATCACTTTGGAAATTGTCCAGGTATTATTGAGCTTCACTGATGTTCCCAAACATAATTAAGAACACTGTAGAGATCTACACGATGAAGAGCTTTCTGAGACCTTTGAGATAAGGACACTACTGCCTCCTTTCACCATTCCTCTTTCCACTAGCTTTTGACAGGATTATGAGAACATGGCGTTTGCTTACTAAAAAAATATGATCTTGGAGTGGCTGATGAATTGGCTATTCTTTTTCATAACCTTGACCAAATAAAAAATAAAATAAATCTACTTACAGAATGGTTCCTCAAATTAAGTTGAGTGTTCACAAAGAACATAAATACAATTTGTGAATAAAAGCACCAAACGACAGTAAGAATTTTGGGGGGAAACGATTCTGCTAGAGGTAGATTCATCCATATAATTTGGTAGCAATATAGACAAGTTAAGAGGTACTGATAGATTTCAAATTAAGAATTCTACACTAGGTACAGGCTTTTATTGCGTTATGTAAATTTCTGGAAATCGAAAGAAATGTCTATCACAAAAATACAAATCTTCAAATACAATGTCATTCGCCTATATCCTATGGCTCTGTGACGTCGGGAGCAAAGAGAAGTACAACTAAAAAGATATAGACTTTCATCAATGGACGATTGCACCAATCTGAAGGAATAAAATGGTATGATAAAGTCACTAATATAAAACTGTAGGAAAGAACAGGGCAAATGCCAGTGGGACTAGACGTGAAAATAAGACATTGGCGATGAAAAGAACAACATTATGGAAAACCCCCTGATAGCATCACAAAACAGTCTCTGCTTTGGAATCGTCAGGACAAGAGAAGTAGGGGCAGACCTAAATATGAGGCAACCATAAAAGTGGTATGAATGATTTCAGCTATATTTATAACGGGCAGATATTCTGCACGGGTCATCTAGTATTAATATAAAGATGCATATTTACAAGTGAACGACAACAATTGTGCACTAGTTTAAAACTTGAAAATGAGCAGCAAAGATGGTGCCCTACATTGTTCTGGTATTTTAGTTCATTTTGGATGCCGCCATGCCACGGATTTGATAGGAATTCACACTAGTGGACGATTTACAATTGTGTGGACGGAAACGTGTCGTTAAATGGTTCGTTTTTTTGTGTGTTTTTTTTTCTTCCCTCCGATTATCCTGACCTGGACACCGGCGATATGAATTAACATTATGCTTAAATCTATGTCGTATCTACACGGGCTAGTTCACACTGCTGAACTTTACGAGACTAGTACCCTTCGCCCTATCTGCAGACAACGTCGGTTTTGGTGTGACTAAAATTTAGACACGACTGTAATGGATTAGACCACGGCCCAGGAAAGATACCCAACACATCGCTCACGCTGAGTGATGTCCCTACGATCTCTTGCGGTTATGGGAAAGACACGACACTCGATAGATGTCATCCCCCTCCGCTGCCTTGCGGGATACCTGTTTACGGAAATGGCTTCGGGAGTAAACTCTGAGGAAATATGTGTATCCTGTG
The DNA here is from genome assembly GCA_036924085.1 of Ariolimax columbianus. Lineage (NCBI taxonomy): Eukaryota > Metazoa > Mollusca > Gastropoda > Stylommatophora > Arionidae > Ariolimax > Ariolimax columbianus. Next base: position 27,506,761 of record JAVGWX010000017.1, read on the forward strand.
CTATCTCCAGTTGTCTCGATAAAATCTTGCCAGTGGCCAAAGAGTGAGGTTGACCAAAGGCACAGTTTCTTCCTCACTTTAATCCAAATCATCGTGCAAGTTACTTATTTAAGCCGGTACAGCCAAAGAAATGACTGTTTACACGGCCGAACAAAGAGAATGGTCTTCATCCCATGGGATGGACGAACATCATTCATTCATCAATTTAAAACTATATAAAACTTCCTCTTACACTAATACTATCTTTTGTATTTTACTGTCACGAGGATCAGAAAAATATTAAAATCTGGAATAGTCATTGTAAAAACAAAGGCATCATTTAAACTAGGTTTTTGTAAAGTACGGGCCGCATTCTGTCCTTCTGATTTTATCCAGCTTGTGAGAACGTTCCATACAAGTATTTCACCTAAACAGAATATCGACCGATGGGGCTCTAGCAATAACTAGGTCTAACTTATGCGTTGTTGCTAAACGAGAAGAAACATGACAAGAAAACAATGACAGGAAATGGAAAACAAAAGCTGAATATGCAAACTAGCATTTCAACACATATACATGAGCCTAATACTAAGTTTCAAACTCAAGGGCAGTTTGTTCATCAACTGTATAAAAACAGTAAGTCATTTCCTAATACGCTTTGGCTCTAGGAACGTCAACTAAGGACACAACACTTATCGTTTTCTTCTACTTGTGGATCACTCCAAGACTCCCACTTCAGCTTCTTCGTAGCCTTCCCGGGCTGTTTTCACGACAGCTTGGCTAACAAGGTGAGGGATCGACGTGATCCCCGTAGTAGTGATCGTAGTTGGGCATAGCACAACTACCTGGAGGACCCCGGTCCACCGTCATCAGCACGCTGGGGATGTGAGGAAAGCTACTGCAACGCGTCACTTAATATCCTTTTCAGGGCGCACAAAAGGGTAAACCTACTTATTGTGAGCATTCGAAGGCCAACAATTGCGATTCATTTGGGAACGAGCTAGTCCTGTAATGAAGAATGCAACACCTGGTTCCGTAATTTTTCAGCACAGAAAGCACATTTAAAAATCTTGTCTATTTGACGTTGAGGTGTAACAAGCTCAACCTTCGTTATAAATGGAACAAATGAAACCAAGAATGCAACTGAAGACAAAAATCAAGGATGTTCTACTAACTTACTTTTATCAAAGCAATGGATGTATTTATTGATATGAAACTTACAACTTCTGCCCGGCATAAAAGAACGTCATTTAGAAGAGCTTACAGCTGCGAACAAGTTTGTTCGACAATGCATCTCGTTAAATCTCCAGCATTGAACGAGAAAAACTGATACACATCTTTCAAACAACTTGACTGTTGTACCGTCCGCTATGCTATGAACCAAACGTCCTGGTGAACGCATCTGATCTGTCTTAACCTAATTTAATATAATTTTTGTTAATTGAACTCTAAACAATTCTGTTCATTTAAATAAATATTAAGAAATAAAAAGATGAAATGTATTTCTTATTATGTTTAATGTGCTCGCGCATTTTGTATGTTAATGACACAACACAATGACATAACTAGTTAAAAGTTACAATACCTGACGCATTTTTGTCAAACAAATACTAATAGCTTTAAATTTTAAAATAACATAACAAGTATGCCCGCCGATATATTTAAAATTTACCATCCGGCCCGCGCTTTTGATGAAATTGCACATGCCTCATTTAAACCATTCGATCGATTACAACCCTGTGTCACAATAAAAGCACCATGATACTCAGAAATAAAGAAAAGAAGAACCCACTCAAAGAAACGTAAAATAAAAAGATTTTAAAAAACTGCTCAACAAGACTTGTGTAAATACAGTTAGGGACGAGGCTTCTTCATTGTTTCAAGAAGGCTGTTCACTCAAGTGGATACAAATCATAGAACCCAATAATTAAATAGATCACAGTCTGCGATTTCTCGCGTCTAATTAAATCTATAAAATCAAACCAGATATCAATGAATGAAATGGAAGATGCCATGAGAACTTTAAAGAAAAAGAAATCGCCCAGAAAAGATGAGGTAACAAACGAAATGCTGATGGGGTTGGGCCAAACAGCAAAGAGGAAGTTACTATCAGTCCTGAACCAAAGCTGGGAAAGGGGAATTGTATCGCAGGCATAGAAAGACGCTGTACTTATACCAGTACCAAAGAAAGAAAAAGATAAAACAGATCCAAATGGAAACAGGCCTATCAGTCTACTGAGCTGTGAAGGAAAACTGATAAACACTAGACTGATGTGGCATTTGGAAGAAAAACACATACTAATTCCACAGCAAGCAGGTTTTAGACAGCACAGATCCACTGAGGACCAGATCACTCTCATAGCCCAGGAAATAGAGGATGCTTACCAGAAGAAAAAACACACAGTAGCGGTTTGGGTGGATTTAGAGAAGGCATTTGACAAGGTGTGGAAAGAGAGACTTAAAGTCAAGCTACGAAGAAGTGAAGTTTGTGGGAAAATGTACAGATGGATCAGCCACTACCTCGAAAACAGAATAACCAGAGTTCAAGTACAAAGGCAGATGAGCAAAAAGGTGACACTTGAGCAGGTAGTACCCCAAGGGAGAGTACTGTCACCCCACACTTTTCCTGGTGTATATAAACAACATCACTGAGAATATACCAAGAAGAGTCCACAGCTCCATGTTTGCAGACGATCTTGGCTATGTGGACCTCTGAAAAAAATATCACCATAGCAAGCAATCGGATGCAGCAGGCCCTAACATCGTTGGAGGAGTGGGCGAACTCATGGCTGGTCAAAATAAATGAGGAAAAAACAACATGTACGATATTCTCGCTTTCAAATAAACCACAGAGCACCAAAATAAGTCTTAACGGCAAATATATGCGGCCAAACGACAACCCAAACTACCTAGGAGTCTCATTTGATCGGCGCATGACATGGAAAAGTCAGATCGAGAGAAACCGAATGAGAGCCAGACAAAGAATGGCAGTCATGAGGAAACTTGCTGGCACAAGCTGGGGAACAGCGGAAAGAATACTCAAGAAACCGTGCACTGGAAGAGTGAGACCAGTTCTCGAGTATGGCATTGCGGCATGGGCAACAGCAGCAAAGGCTAACTTTGATAAAATTAGCAAACTTCAAAACCAAGCCATGAGAGTTATAACAGGAGACATGAAGTCAACGCCAATTTTAGTACTTGAAAAGATTACAAATCTGCAATCCATGACCGACAGAAGAGACTGCAGAACCCAGCAGCAAGCAGAGAAACTAAGAAGACTGACAGATCCCCCAATGCAACAGAGACTAAATAGATTTGGAAAAGGGAAACTAAAGCGGAGAAACTTTGCAGAAATAAACAAAGCAAAGATGAGCGAAGACCCTATGAACACATTAACAACACCAAAACCCATCCCTACTGTACGCAAACCTACCTGGAAGCAGCATATCATTCCGGAGGTGGTAGAAAATATACCAGGTATTGGAAAGAAGAACAGCTAGACTGAAAAAGAAAGAAGAGACATGACCCTGAGATACATAACGAAAAACTACCAAAGCATGGACTGGACCCATGCATACACCGACGGTTCTGTAACAAACACAACACAGATGGTAGAAAAATAACACTGTCAGTGGCAACTGGAAAATTCTCAAGCAATTTCAGAACGGAGGCAGAGGCACTGGGGGCTGCAGTAGAAGCAATGCTGACAGGCGAAAGCAATGAAAGCCAGATAGTCATGTTTACAGATGCGCTGGCCGTAGTCACAGCACTGAAAAGCCAGAAAAGTACTGAACTTAATGATTTAAGAGCTTTACTCTGTCAACTATGCCAGCAGTCCGCACCAAAAAGAGTAGTGGTACAGTGGGTTCCATCCCACTGTAACATCCAAGGCAACGAGAAGGCAGACAGACTGGCAAAAGAAGGTGCAAGACTACCACAATCAGATTCTAGTGTGACCTACGACGAGTCAAAAAGGCTTATTAGGACCAGATACATGGCCAAATGGGAAACAGAACATACTGGCTACACAAAAAATGATGCATATTACCAGTTGAACAGAAGAGAACAGGTCATGGTCTTCAAACTCCGCACAGGCCACAACAGACTGAGATAGGACCTATTCCATAAACTGAAGATAGGTGGCACTGACGAATGCACTTGTGGTACCGGGGAAATGACCGCTGAACATCTTCTGCAAAACTGCCCGACATACGAGGACCATAGAAAGCACAAGTGACCATCACCAGTGGCAACACTAGATGAGCTCTATGGCAGTGTCGATAGCCTCAGAATGACCACTGCTTTTTCGAAAAAAATACAGGTTGACGTTTGACAGCGTACGAAGAAGAATAAGAAGAAACCAGATATGTTCGATTCAACGCATCTAGTTATTAGTTGTATAATATTGATAATGTAAGGTGTTCTCTACGTATCTGACTAAATAGATAACATGTTTCCTTGATTTGCATGAAAGCGGACTATGAAACTCTGGAATAGAAAAACAATTGATCGTCTTCCAATGTATAGGAACAATAATAGAACATACACAAGCATGTAAATACATATGTCTAGAAGCTGCTACCTTTCCACTTTTGAAGGTTCGTTTGGAAATTATGTGCGTTCTCGCCAGACCATACATTCATAAGTAAAATACTTTTCAGCTATTATATTTACAATATTGGCCTTTTTGTATTAGGAAGTATTATAACTGGTCAATGTAAAACAGTGCAGTAGAAGTAAAAGTAAAGATGACGTTTCACGTAAGGCGGCGTATGGGGAAAAGGGTGTTGGGTCCATATTATTTGGTGACCTGCATTACTTAATGGGTGATGTTGTCAGTTAGTTTTACGCCGGCCGACTTGACTTCTCAGATTGCTCTAGTAGTCAATTTCTGGGGAAGGAAGACTATCGTCAGGGTCAGAAAAAATATACTGGCCAAGACCGTCACCTTGGAGTCCTCGAAGCCCTTCCTGAAAACGAGCTGTTTTCATGGCAGACTAGCTAACAAGGTGAAGGATCGACGTGATTCCCGTAGTAGTGAGTGACACGCAAATGAAGCAAGGTATAGCACAACCGCCCGGAGGACCCCGGTCCAGTTTAATCAACAGGCTCGGGATGTCTAGAAAGCTACAACAAACCGCCACTAAATGTCTTTTTTAGAATGCAAAAAATGGTAAATCTACCCATTATGGGTATTCAACAACTCAATTTCTGAGGCTGAGAGAAACCATTGATTTACTATGTTTACCCCATTTAGAAAGAGAGACCATTGATTTACTATGTTTACCCCATTTAGAAAGAGAGACCAATGATTTACTATGTTTACCCCATTTAGAAAGAGAAACCATTGATTTACTATGTTTACCCGATTTAGAAAGAGAGCATTGATTTACTATGTTTACCCCATTTAGAAAGAGAGACCATTGATTTACTATGTTTACCCTTTTTAGAAAGAGAAACTATTGATTTACTATGTTTACCCCATTTAGAAAGAGAGACCATTGATTTACTATGTTTACCCTATTTAGAAAGAGAAACTATTGATTTACTATGTTTACGCCATTTAGAAAGAGAGACCATTGATTTACTATATATACCCCATTTAGAAAGAGAAACAATTGATTAACTATGTTTATCCTATTTAGAAAGAGAGTATTGATTTATTATGCTTACCCTATTTAGAAAGATAGGCAATTTATTTACTACCCTTACCCTAAAATTCAAAAAGTAGTCGTTGAGAGTGGCCGTTGATTTTGTCTCATTACCCGAAAATAAAAAGAGTGGAAGTTGATTTACTGTACTTACCCTAAAATAAAAAAGTGACTATTGATTCGGTGTGCTTTCACTATTTAAAAAATAGTGGTCGTTGATTGCCATTGCTTACAAAATTTCACACAAAAAGGCCTGCAGTATTGATCTGAGTAATATAGGCTTTATTTATATGTTATTCACTAGTATGGATGACTATGCAGCACAGACATGAATCGATAAAATGAGTGAGTGTTTCGCGCAAATGACACGTTTGGAACAGAACGTATCGGAAGTTGGTGGTTCATCTGCGAATATGGACCCTGATTCTTCAGAATAGATATTTGCAAGTTTTACACTCTACACCCTAAAACCTTGAAATGGAAAACACATATTCATAACAGCATGGAGATACTTCCTTCCTTTTCTCATATACTATTTGTTTACAAAATCTATTTAATTGCTATTCTAGTAATTAAATACAATTGAGATATTAAAATGAACAGAGTAATAGTTATGACTTCTAAACATACTATACTGGTCAGGTTAGGGTATAATGAGTTAGATGTTTTTGTTTTACATTATCTTCGAGCATTATGCACTACTTTCGCATGGTACGGCCACGCGTTAGAAATATATGTCGGTTATGTAATGGTACATCAGAAATAAGATCTGAACACTCGGCCAGCACTAAAGTGAAGATCTAACTAGATATGAGCTCTAAATTCTCAAAGTTTGCCTAGGTTGTATCTGTATTTGATTATGTCTTCCATTTCTGCTTCACTGTTGTTTGGTCATTAATCGCATCTCAAAATGTGTCATTTTGACAATATCTTTTAGAAAACCAAAATTTGAAATTAAGTTTCCTGACACAAATGAACCAATACTAACGTCAAAGTCAGTTGAAACTTACTGACAAAGGCCCTAGCTGACTGGTTTGCGAGATGGATCAACAATGCTATCCCAGTGGTAATAAGAAGCCCAGTATTGCACTATAGTCAGGAAGGCTGAAATTCATTTTCTTAAATGCGCCTTGAGGTACATGAAGTCACTTTAACCCTCTACTAAAGAAATATCATTAAGAGGATAGAACATATATCGAGTAGTTTCGAATAACAACAACAATAACACAAATGCTAAATTAATAAACAATTATAGCAAATTTATCGGGCCTGGTATTTTATCTGTGTCAACAGGCATACTGAGTGTACCGGGTTCCGACAGGGGAATACATAACAGCAACAGCGTAGCCTGTAAGGCATATCTTGTGTCGTAATATGTGACACAAGTGGGTTGGGCGTGTGGTTGTATACCAGTCATGTCAACCATTTTGATGCCTTGTGATGTATTTCTGGAGACCTTTTCTTCACATGGAGCTTAAAATGGTTTGAATGACTGATTTATTTATTGAAAAAACATGTATTCCGTATTGATCTTTGCCATAAACACAATATATCTTTCTGGCTAGTGTTTCATTGTAGCTCAAAAAATGGCATGCTTGAAGTTTCAAATTGTCAACAGTTTCTTAATCTTCTTCTGGTGGGATTTCTCAACCTGGTAAACCTTGGCTTAATAATCTTCTGATGGGATTTCTCAACCTGGTAAATCTTGGCTTAATCTTCTTCTGATGGGTTTCTCAACCTGGTAAATCTTGGCTTAATCTTCTTCTGATGTGATTTCTCAACCTGGTAAACCTTGGCTTAATCTTCTCCTGATGGGATTTCTCAACCTGGTAAACCTTGGCTTAATCTTCTTCTCATATGATTTCTCAACCTGGTAAATCTTGGCTTACTCTTCTTCTGATGGGATTTCTCAACCTGGTAAATCTTGGCTTACTCTTCTTCTGGAGGGACTTCTCAACCTGGTAAATCTTGGCTTAATCTTCTTCTGATGGGATTTCTCAACCTGGTAAATCTTGGCTTAATCTTCTTCTGATGGGATTTCTCAACCTGGTAAATCTTGGCTTAATCTTCTTCTGGTGGGATTTCTCAACCTGGTAAATCGTGTCTGTATCGCTTTACGAAGAGCATGAGTCACACACTGCAGCTGAGTTAGCAGGAAGTCTGTTCAAAGTCTGTATGCATGAGCACTTGTGATACTGATTCCTGTAGCAATTAATTTTACATGATGAGGATGCTTGCCTATTCCACAACACTTATTGGTGGCATTTTACAACATACATTTAAAATTATGGTTGTTCTTTTCATTTTTCATTAGCAAGCCATGACAATATATACACATAGGAGCGTTAATTGATTCATGTATTTGGGTTGTTTGTTTGTTTTTTCAATTTGAAAAAATTCCTCTAAGGTTGCGTTAGGCTTCAGATTTTTTCTTAGGTGAAGTGACCAACTTTCTTCCTCGCAGTCATACTTTCATGAATTGAAATTGATATAGACTGGAACGTGTAGATGCCGCGAGTTAATTCAGGAAACCGCGTTGCGACAGGAAGCGCTCTAACCACGATGATACTCAAGGAGTATGTAGTCAATTAACTGTACGCATGCAATTGGTTAGGAAAAAATATTTGGAGAAAAGATATAAATGAGTAAAACAACAAGAAGTATGTTAATTGATTGATTGATTAAATTATTGATCGATTGATTGCTTCAGAAGATGAAAGTACGAATGATGTGGAACTAATTAAATTATTGATCGATTGATTGCTTCAGAAGATGAAAGTACGAATGATGTGGAACTAATTAAATTATTGATCGATTGATTGCTTCAGAAGATGAAAGTACGAATGATGTGGAACTAATTAAATTATTGATCGATTGATTGCTTCAGAAGATGAAAGTACGAATGATGTGGAACTAATTAAATTATTGATCGATTGATTGCTTCAGAAGATGAAATGTACGAATGATGTGGAACTAATTAAATTATTGATCGATTGATTGCTTCAGAAGATGAAATGTACGAATGATGTGGAACTAATTAAATTAGGATCTGCTACAAAGATATCGAAAATTCGAGGAACAAAAAAAAAATCAAATTTAGTCATAACAATACGATTCCTGGAAAAGCTACATAGAAATACCAATTTTAATATTGTTTTAAAAGGTAGATGCTCATCGCAAGAGAAGATGGCGATATCATCAAACGTTTATGTCTTGATGATGGAACTTGCGCTGTATTTACATTATCTTGATCTTGATCTTGATGACCCGTTCCTCAGCGTAGCGGTGGGTCACAACTTCGTCTCCAGCGGACCCTGTCTTGGGCCACAGAAGTCCAGTGCGTGGTAAGTGCTGCTCTAGAGGCTTCTCGAATGTTGCAGCGTACAGCAAGGGAGTCTGACCAACGGGTTGGAGGTCTTCCCCACTGTCTCTTATTATTTCGGGGGTATCAGACTGATGTCGCTGTGCTCCATCAGCCGTCATTTTGCTGCAACATGGAACCTGCCTATCTATGTTTTGCCTTATCTACATGGATTACATCATCCTATATCAGGGACAATCTTCTATGTCCGAGATTTGGAGACCTTGCATACGCTGGTTCCAGAGAGTGATTCCGACCAATCGTCTCTCAAGGGAGGCCTGGATCACTCTAATCCATATTGAGAAGACGTCCCCGATAAATGTACTCGTTGACATCCTCTAATCGTACTTCACCAAGGAAGACTGGATCACAAGTGGAGAAGCGATTGCGCAACACTTTGGTCTTCGAGACATTCATCTCCAGTCCCGTTTTCTTGCCCTCTCCATCGAGTAGCTCCATCATTTGGTTGGCTTCTGCTGCTTACTCTGTGATGAACACTATGTCATCAGCACATCGAAGGTGTTTGAGTTCGCCATCAATAAGGATATCAAAGGTGTCCCAGGTGATTTGGCTAATGACCAATTCCTAGCATGCAGAGGAGAGGTGAGATAGGATCGTCCTGGCGGATCCCTTTTTTGAATTGGTATCAGAATTGGATGTTGGAAGGGGACGAAATATAGTAGTGCAGTTCGTATAACTGTTGGTGAGAGCTATGATCTAGCCAGGATCTGCACTATGTTCCAACAGTGAACGCCAGACAAAATGTGGTTCTACCGAATAAAAATCCTTTTTTATAGTCGATGAAGGTGAATATCAAGGGGTGTCTGGAACTCTCGGCCTGCCTCAATAGAACAGCAATAGGTTGACATATGGTCCATTGTGCTGTACTTCTTCTTCTTCGTACGCAGTCAGACAGTAACCATTATTTTTTCGAAAAAAGCGGCGGTTATCCTGAGGCTGTCGCCACTGCCATAGAGCTTGTCTTGCAGTTCCACTGGTGATGGCCACATCTGCTCTCTCTGATCCTCGTATGTCGGGCAGTTCTGCAGCAGATGTTCAGCGGTCATTTTACCAGTACCGCACGGGCATTCGTCGGTACCACCTATCTTCCATTTGTTGAATAGGTGGTACCTCAGTCTATTGTGGCCTGTGCGAAGTCTGAAGACAACGACCTGCTCTCTTCGGTTCAACTGGTAATAGGCATCGTTTTTGGTGTAACCAGTATGTTCGGTTTCCCATTTGGTCATGTATCTGGCTTTGATAAGCCGTTTTGACTCTTCGTACGTCATACTAGTATCTGTTTGTGGTAGTCTTGCACCTTCTTTTGCCAGTCTGTCTGCCTCCTCGTTGCCTTGGATGTCGCAGTGTGATGGGACCCACTGTACCACTACCCTTTTTGGTGCGGACTGCTGGCACAGTTTGCAGAGTGCTACTCTTAAGTCATTAAGCTCAGTGTTTTTCTGGCTTTTTAGCGCTGTGACTACGGCGAGAGCATCTGTAAGCAGGACTATATGGCTTTCATTTTCATTGTGTGTCACCATTTCTTCCACTGCCGCCCTCAGTGCCTCTGCCTCCGCACTGAAATTGCTTGTGTACTTACCAGTAGCGAATGACATTGTTATTTGTTTGCCATTTGGTAGGTTCAGGAATGCTCCTGCCCCTCCGTTCTGTGTTGTGTTTGTTACAGAACCGTCGGTGTATGCATGGGTCCAGTCCATGCTTGGGTAGCTTTTCGATATGAAGCTTAGGGTAGTATCTCTCCTTTCTTTTTCAGTCTGGCAGTTTTTGTTTCCAATACCTGGTATATTTTCTACCACCTCTGGAAATATATCCTGCCTCCAGGTAGGTTTTCGTACAGTAGTGATGGGTTTTGGTGTTGTTAGTGCGTTTATGAGATCTTCGTGCATCTTTCCTTTGGCTATTTCTGCAAAGTTTCTCCACTTTAGTTTCCCATTTCCCAAATTGTTTAGTCTCTGGTGCATTGGATGGTCAGTCAGTCTTCGGAGTTTCTCTGACTGCAGCTGGGCTCTGCAGTCTCTTCTATCGGTCATGGATTGCAGTTTTGTAATCTTTTCAAGTTCTACAATTGGCGTTGACTTCATGCCTCCTGTTATAACTCTCATGGCTTGGTTTTGAAGTTTGCTAACTTTATCGAAGTTCGCCTTTGCTGCCGTTGTCCATGCCGCAATGCCATACTCGAGAACTGGTCTCACTCTTCCAGTGTACAGTTTCTTTAGTATGCCTTCGTCTGCTCCCCAGCTTGTGCCAGCAAGTTTCCTTATGATTGCCATTCTTTCTCTGGCTTTCATTCGGTTTCTCTCGATCTGACTTTTCCATGTCATGCGCCGATCAAATGTGACTCCCAGATAGGTTGGGTTGTCGTTTGGCTGCAGGAATTTGCCATTTAAGCTTAATTTGGTATTTTGGGGTTTGATTGAAAGCGAGAATAGTGTGCATGTGGTTTTCTCCTCGTTTATTTTGACCAGCCATGAGTTCGCCCACTCTTCCAGCGATGTTAGGGCCTGCTGCATCCGATTTCTTGCTATGGTGAGATTCTTTTCAGAGGTCCACATAGCCAGATCGTCTGCAAACATTGAGCTATGGACTCTCCTTGGTATATTCTCTGTAATGTCGTTTATATATACCAGGAAGAGTGTGGGTGACAGTACTCCCCCTTGGGGTACTCCCTGCTCGTGTCACCTTTTTGCTCATCTGCCCTTGTACTTGGACTCTGGCCGTTCTTTGTTTGAGGTAGTGGTTGATCCACTTGTACATTTTCCCACAAACATCACTTCTTCTTAGCTTGGCTCTAAGTCCGTCTTTCCAGACTTTGTCAAATGCCTTTTCCAGATCCACCCAAACAGCTAATGTGTGTTTCTGTGCCTGGTAGGCATCTTCTATTTCCTGGGCTATGAGGATGACCTGGTCCTCAGTGGATCTGTGCTGTCTAAGGCCGGCTTGCTGTGGAATTAGTATTCGTTTTTCTTCCAGAGGCCACATCAGTCTGGTGTTTATCATACGTTCCATCAGCTTGCCGACACAGCTCAGTAGGCTGATGGGCCTGTATCCATTTGGATCTGTTCTGTCCTTTCCTGTTTTTTGTACTGGTACCAGTATTGCGTCTTTCCATGCATTGTGCTGTACGAACGCCGAAAGCCTGCCTGTTCGACTAGATTATAGTGAGGAAAAATACTGCGCTGGTCATCAGCCTTACTCTCTGGTCCCGAGCTACCATGAACCGGTGGCATAAGTCGAGACGATTGGTGATAAGTCAGCATGCATGCACTCTGGTCCCATCTCCCTTGACCAAGGGTTGCTTGAAACCTGCGGGACTCGCCACCGCTTTCGTTCATCGCTTTGGGAGCGGAGTGCCTTACCTGTCGACCACAGCGACAACCTTCCAATAGCCTCAGACTAATCACTGTTTTCTTTAGGTATGTTGAAGTTAACGTCAGAAGGTGTACGAAGATGAAGATTGATTATATAACCGATTAAGTATTGACTAATTAGTATTCTTGTTCCAATGAAGCATAGAGCGATCACCACAACTGACCCATTTACCCTACATCTGAACGTTTATGACTGGCGTGTCTGTACTATCGTTTAATAACACGAGGTTACTAACAACAAACCCATTGGCTTAACTGTGTTCTAAATCACTTGCAAAGGTGATTGTCCCAGGGAAGTGGAAAGACACAAAGGTGATTGTTCCAGGGAAGTGGAAAGACACAAAGGTGATTGTCCCAGGGAAGTGGAAAGACACAAAGGTGATTGTCCGAGGGGAGTGGAAAGACACAAAGGTGATTGTCCCAGGGAAGTGGAAAGACACAAAGGTGATTGTCCCAGGGGAGTGGAAAGACACAAAGGTGATTGTCCCAGGGGAGTGGAAAGACGCAAAGGTGATTGTTCCAGGGAAGTGGAAAGACCCAAAGGTGATTGTCCCAGGGAAGTGGAAAGACACAAAGGTGATTGTCCCAGGGAAGTGGAAAGACACAAAGGTGATTGTCCCAGGGAAGTGGAAAGACACAAAGGTGATTGTCCCAGGGAATTGGAAAGACACAAAGGTGATTGTCCCAGGGAAGTGGAAAGCCACAAAGGTGATTGTCCCAGGGAAGTGGAAAGACACAACGGTGATTGTCCCAGGGGAGTGGAAAGACACAATAGTGATTGTCCCAGGGAAGGGGAAAGACACAAAGGTGATTGTCCCAGGGAAGTGGAAAGACACAATAGTGATTGTCCCAGGGGAGTGGAAAGACACAATAGTGATTGTCCCAGGGAAGTGGAAAGACAAAAAGGTGATTGTCCCAGGGAAGTAGAAAGACACAAAGGTGATTGTCCCAGGGAAGTGGAAAGACAAAAAGGTGATTGTCCCAGCGAAGTGGAAAGACACAAAGGTGATTGTCCCAGGGAAGTGGAAAAACACAAAGGTGATTGTCCCAGGGAAGTGGAAAGACACAAAGGTGATTGTCCCTGGGGAGTGGAAAGACACAAAGGTGATTTTCCCAGGGAAGTGGAAAGACACAAAGGTGATTTTCCCAGGGAAGTGGAAAGACACAATAGTGATTGTCCCAGGGAAGTGGAAAGACGCAATATTGATTGTCCCAGGGAAGTGGAAAGACTCAAAGGTGATTGTCCCAGGGAAGTGGAAAGACACAATAGTGATTGTCCCAGGGAAGTGGAAAGACACAAAGGTGATTGTCCCAGGGAAGTGGAAAGACACAATAGTGATTGTCCCAGGGGAGTGGAAAGACACAATAGTGATTGTCCCAGGGGAGTGGAAAGACACAACAGTGATTGTCCCAGGGGAGTAGAAAGACACAATAGTGATTGTCCCAGGGAAGTGGAAAGACACAAAGGTGATTGTCCCAGGGAAGTGGAAAGACACAATAGTGATTGTCCCAGGGAAGTGGAAAGACACAAAGGTGATTGTCCCAGGGGAGTGGCAAGACACAATAGTGATTGTCCCAGGGGAGTGGAAAGACACAATAGTGATTGTCCCAGGGGAGTGGAAAGACACAATAGTGATTGTCCCAGGGAAGTGGAAAGACACAATAGTGATTGTCCCAGGGAAGTGGAAAGACACAATAGTGATTGTCCCAGGGAAGTGGAAAGACACAATAGTGATTGTCCCAGGGGAGTGGAAAGACACAATAGTGATCCGCTAGTGCAAAAAGGCGAAATATTCATTCAGCAAATTATAGATCTGTGAGTTTAATGAGCATTTACTGGAAAATTTTAGTGTCAATAATACAACAAATATTGCAATGCTTTTCGACATATTTAATCTTATCAGCAAAAGTCAGCATGAATTTACTAAAGGGAGATCGAGCTTAACACAATGATAGATGGAGGGAGCCAGTGGATGTTATTTATCTAGATTTTGCAAAAGACGTTGATAGGGTACCTCACCAAAAAGTGTTTAGGGAGTTAAACACCACATGGAATAGGTAGGGAAGTTGCAAAACGGATTGAAAATTGGTTAACGGGAAGAAGACAGAGAGTGTTCATAAAAAAGAGGATTATCTGAGTGGTGTGAAGTAAAAAGTGGAGTACCACAGGGTACGGTTTCGAAAGTAATTTGATTCTTGATATATACAGCGTATAAACGATTTTTACATTGATATCGAATCCAGGATTTTAAAATTCGATGATGATACAAACTATGCAGAAGTGTCTAATTTAAAGCTGTATTAGATATTTTGAGGTCGGATTTGAATAACAATCGGAAATAGTCTGAGAGCTGGTAAATGGATTTTAATGTAGATAAATGTACAGTCATCCACATGAGTAGAGCCATTATGGAACATAATTACAAAATGGGAGAGAACAATATTAGACAGAGAAGAAAAATGACCTAATGTTAATAATAAATCATACAGGTAAGGGGCGTGAGCAAATCCGAGTAGAATTAAAAAAGACAAATGCAATGTTAAGTATAATAAAAAGAAATATTAAACATAGGAGCAAGGAAGTGATATTCAAACTGTATAAAACATTTGTTAAAGCTAGATTGGAGTATTATGTGAAAATGTGGAGTCCTTATCGTACAGGGGATATACAAATGCTGGAAAGAATACAAAGAAGAGCAACAAAACTGATAGTGGGATTCCAGAATTACAATAATTAGGAAAGACACAGAAAAACCGTCCGAGAATTCGAGGAGATAAGGAGATTATAAGATAATCAACGGCAAGGATAAATTAGATTATAACAAGTTGTTTTTTTCAGAATTCAGACGCCCATAAAAGATCAAGACGGCACAGTTATAAATTAATTAAAAATAGTTTCATATTAGATATTATAAATATGTTTTATTCAGTGAGTGATGAATGCATGGAATGCATTGCCACCGAAAATAGTGGAATACGAAGCAATAAATGCATTCAAGAATTGATTGGATGCGCATAGGTATTTAAGATCAAGTAAGAGTAAAAAAAAACTGGTTGTATACAGACTATGCAGAGTATTCTAAACCAGTATAAAGAAGTTAAATTAAGTTAACAAACGCAACTCTCTTTTATCGCCTTTTACAGCGTGTTTGTTAAGTTTCCGATTTCCCATACTTTTGATCCACAATGCAAACTATATATATATTAGTATGCATATTGTTTGAAACTAAATTATTTCTGGAAAGACACAAAGGTGATTGTCCCAGGGAAGTGGAATCACCTTTCTGTAAAAACTCAGAGAATGAAGCTACAGTACTCAGTTAAAGTCATAACTAGCAAGTACAACACATTTTATAAAAAATTATTATTGCGTAACAAAGTGACCTTGAGGTTGCATAAGAAAAGTACTAGAAATAAAAGCACCGACAGGACATGTTTTTCTTAACACAAGGGCACGTGAACCCAGCATGTTATCTACGAACCGTCACTTGCCTGAAGCTCGTATCCAATCCACAGCTTTCAATCAAATGTTAACGCCCTTCGCACATGTTGTACAGATAATAGAAAAACACTGCCTTGTTTCAGGTAGAGATTCCGAAAGTCCTGAATAAATTCAGTTTTGCACCTATCCTTATCTGCAATATTATCAATTGTTATTAGTAGAAAGATCTTCAAGAACACGGTTAACACTATACTTACATTGATGTACTTTTATTAAAAGAAACAACAGCCACACTTTCCCAAATGTTATCACTGATGTGTAGACTTATTTAGATTATCGTACCTAGTTTAAATTTAAAAATAAATAGTATTTGCAATTTCTGTACCTTGCAAACACATGCAGCAAACACGTTATGGCACGAGATTAGAAGCACGGATTGTAAACAGCAATGGTAATGTTATTCAAAGTTCACTTTTGGGACTTGTTCAAGAACATCATTGTGTTTTTTGTTTTGTTTTGGGAACAGGGGTTAGAGAGAAGGGTGATCAATCGAGGAATATGCTTTTTAGTTTTTCCAGATTTACTGTTCATTATTAACAAAGTATCTAAAAAGGTCGTTTAATGTTATGTTTGTTTATGCTAGCTCCGTATCTCCTAATTACGTAGCTCGGATCGATTATTGACGGTCACATGACATCTCAGACCAATAAATGGTGGTGAATATTAGGGGAATCCCCTTTGAGAACACACTGCAGTTTGATTGGCCAAGTCGCTGCCTGGTCTCCATCAATGGCCTGGCTTGCTGTTATAAATCTATATCGTTAGAGCGTACATTGAGAACCTGGTCGTGTGCTCAGCTGTTATCTCGGTCGACGCTGGCGGCGGTGTCTCCGAGGTTGGGGGGGTCAGGCTGACTCGCCACGTCTGTCGCTCATGATCATTCAGACACGTCAGGTACCAAGTTTTGGTATTTTGTTCAGTAGCAAAGAATATCGTATGTGTTATGTATCACACACGATACGGGTTTGCTTTGCGTCACCGTCGTAATAATTGCTATGAAATACGGTATTAGCCTGCAGTAAAGAAGGGACCTCACATTAGTGGTTCTCTAGCCAAACACAATTGTGCCGTTGTTTTATTTCTTCAATGTCTTAACTTAACTTAACGTCTTTATATTGGAGTAGAAGATCCTGCAGAGTCTGTATACAACCAGTTACATTTACATCACATTGCTCTGAAAGCTATGCGCATCCAGTTCATTCTTAAATGCATTAACTATCCCTACCTCCCCTGGCAATGCATAACAAGCAGACACCACTCTCTGACTAAAAAAAAAATATTTCCTAATACCTAATCTGGACCTCTCTTTAGTCAGATTGTAGCTATGCCCTCTTGTTATTGTGGGTGGCTGTATTTATAGAAAAATACTTGTTATAGTCTAATTTATCCATTCTTCTGATCATCTTATAAACCTGTATTAAGTTACCACGAATTCGTCTCTCTTCTAGACACTGTAGGCCGGTTTTTCTGAGTCTTTCCTCTTAACTGTAATTCTGGAATCCCACTATAATTGTTGTCGCTCTTTTTTGTATTCTTTCCACCATGTTTATATCCCCTCTATGATAAGGATTCCACACCTGTACTCCAATCTAGGTCTAACTAAAGCTTTATACAGTTTGACTATCACTGCCTTGCTCCTATGTTTAATATTTCTTTTAACCATACCTAACATTGCATTTGCATTTTTCACTGCTACCTTAACTTGCTCACTCACCTTTCCTGTATGATCTATTATAACCAATAGGTCCCTGTCGTGAGATACGACATACGAATATTGTACATGTGGTTGCAACATCTCAACATTCTTGTTAATAATGCCACTCGTACTTGGGTTAGGCACTCTTGGTGACTTTCTTTGGTAACGGGTTACACTTGTTCGCCTTGCACCCCGAAGCGTACATTAGAAGGTGGAATGGAGTTCTCCTAGCGGTAGTACAATGCGATGCTCCTCAGTAAACTCACTAGTATGGGGAACATAGTGCTGATCCTCACCTGATTAGCCAAACTGCCATTTAACAGTAAAACCTGTTCTATAAAACCTCACTAATGTTTCTGTTTCTAAGAATCGATGTCACTGCACTTCTGACATACTAATAGGTGTTTATTCTCTCTCAACAAATGCCACAAGGTCTGGATGCTGATGGTCCCTGTACTACACTGGTTGTACACTCTCCTGCTACGCACTCCCATGCGCCCCATTCCACTTGAACCTCGTTTGATGTCGAAACGTTTCAGCCTGTAGATTGCTGATTCAGCTATTGCGGTGTCCTTATCAAACAGGCAGTCGTTGATTGATTTCAAAATGCCCCTCGTATCCGTCACTAGCGAGCCTATGGTTGGAGCTTTTGAAGCCAAGATGTCATCTTTTTCGTTACCTTGAACCCCAGCATGGCCAGGACAATAGATCAAAATCAACCCTTTGAGATTTGATGCCTTAACAGCTGCTATCTACTCGAACCTCAGCCAAATCTTCTGTACCTTCTGACGTATGGCTTGTGCGTCTGTCACGATGACTGCCCTTGTTAAAGGGGTCTCAGATAAACATCTCATTGCTGAGGTCACTGCCTCCTCGCTGAGGTCTACTGCTGTCATCTCCATTCTCAAACTGGAGGTTGCTGACGTGTATGCCTTACTCTGCTCAGCAACGACCTATTCTCTTACTCTAGCTGAGAAGCCCCAGTCTGATATCCCACTGCGCAGCACCTATCCGTCTGTGGATATGACGACATCACTATCCAGTGTGTTCGCAGTTATCAGCTGGTTCACCTCGAGCTCTGCTCTTCCGCTGCCCCATTCTCGGCAATCGACTGAATTGAGGTTGTAATTAAAGCAGGTTAGCGCAGAGCAGTGGTTAGCGAGCTGGCTTCGCATCTGAGTGGTCCTGCGTTCATTCCCTAGGAGAGGCCAAAATGTGTTTTTTTTCAGACCGCAACAGATCCCAGGTCGACCCAGCCTTAAATGGGTACTGGTTCAGTCCGGGAAGTAAAAGCGGTGAGGGAGAGGAGATGGCTACTGCCCTCTTATATCCGAGCCATTGAAATGTGAGATCGCTAACACCTCCTTTTTTAGAGGAGCCAAATGTAGTGTTGGAACCATACTTGAACATATTGAGTCACAGGGAAAGTTAGCTTTAACAAAGGTGGTTCTGAAACTGAAAATAGTTCGCGGACAGCGTCAGGACAAGTGTAATGTGTCAAGGATCGCGCCAGGAGAAGTGTAATGTGTTGAAGATCACGTCAGGACAAGTGTAATGTGTTGAGGATCACGCCAGGACAAGTGTAATCTGTCGAGGATCGCGTGAGGACAAGTGTAATGCATCGAGGATCGTGTCAGGACAAGTGTAATGTGTCGAGGATGGTGTCAGGACCAGTGTAATGTGTTGAGGATCACGTCAGGACAAGTGTAATGTGTTGAGGATCCCGTCAGGACAAGTGTAATGTGTCGAGGATGGTGTCAGGACAAGTGTAATGTATCGAGGATGGTGTCAGCACAAGTGTAATGTGTCGAGGACCGCGTCAGGACAAGTGCAATGTGTTGAGGATCGCACCATTACTCGGGTCTGCATTCTTCGTTTTCTTTCTCTCTGTGACCTAGAGGTCGTTGTCACAGAATATGTCACTGTATTGTTGTTGTTGTTGTTGAATTCCCACGGTGAGTGTGTGTACTCTTTTGTGCACCCTGAAAATGGTGTTTGGTGGCAGGTTGTTTTAGCTTTCTTTACATTTCGATCGTGTTGATGAAGGTGGACCTGGGTCCTCCAAGCTGTAATGCCATTCTAGGTTTCATATGCGAATCGCTTACTACTATGCGGATCAAGTCAATCTTGACCTCGCTAGTCAAGACGTGATGAAACGGTCTGTTTCATGTGGGAACTGCATGAAAGTGAGGTGTGGTCTTCTTCAGTAGGCTCACCTTCTTAATTAATTTCCGTGTCCAAGCACGATATTATCCATCATGCATCCACTATCCAGCGAAATGGATCACCTTGTCATTTGCCTCCTGCCTGTCGCACCTGTTGAACGTTTCCTAGAGGTTGTCTTCGTCCTGTATTGCGCTATATTCATCATATGTGTACTTCCATCTCTTCATGTTCCTCGTGCACCGTGATACACCAGTTCAGAGTCTGTTTAGCGACTTCGATGTTGCGTATGGTAGAAGATGTCCAGGAGCAGGTTCCTCCCGAAGTTCTATCCCTGGGGCCTTCAACAATTCGTGCCCTCTCTCAATAATGCGACTTTCAGGGATTGTCTTTATCGGCTTTATTGATTTTAGGAAGCTATATCTGGATTTGAATTGTGTGCAGTATGTTCACCTGACCCTGAATAATGCAGACTGATAAGTATGTTTAGCCTGACCAGACCTTAGTCTCCGCTCCCCTACTCACTGTAGTATGAGTTATCTGTTACTAGTGGTATGGAAAGTGAAAAGTATGCCCGAGCTTGACGAAAGCTTGCTTCAACTTAAAAACGGTATCTACTGTTCAGGTAATGTTGTTGCTGTTACGGATCCAGCAGCATCCAGGCTCTAACCCTTCGCCCAATGCCATGTAAGGGTATCTGCACGTGTCTGCTAGTTGTTGTCTAGTGCCGTACAACGTGTTTCATTTATCTGGCCTCTAACTAAGAAGCATGTTTTTATTATCGTAGATAACCTTGGGAGTCGCGTAGCGCAGTGATTAGCGCTCTGACTTCGTATCTGAGTGGTCCTGGGTTCATTCCCCAGTTGAGGCGGTAATGTTTTTTCAGACCGCAATGGTTCCCGGGTCGACCCAGCCATAAATCGGTACCGGTTCAGACCGGGAATAAAAGTGGCGAGGGAGAGGAGATGGCTACCGCCCTCATATAGCCGAGTCTTTGAAATGTGAGATCGCTAACACGTCACACCCCCTACGGCAGTAATGCTTTGTAGACACGACTCGCACTCTGAAGTATGTTGTGGTTGGTTTCTGTTCAGGTGCTTGTGTTCGGTTTACAGCCGGAAAATGGTGCCATGTGCTTTTCTTGTGAGTTGATGTATACTTCATTTGGATTGGGGCTTGCCAAATGCCTGTAGATCTCCCTTCTTGTGTTTCTCATGGCCCATATGTTCAGCCAAGTATCCATGTTTGTTGTTCTTATGAGCTGTACGGCTGCTTGTAAAGTTGTTAAATTTTGTGTAATGACTATTCTTGTTTTGATTCCCGTGTTTCTAGCCTGTCTGTCTTGTCAATGCAAGTGTGTTTGAGTGTCCAGGGATTCACTGCAGAACTATTATGACACGACTTGGGAGGTGATGGTGTGGTCAATGCCAAGAGATATTTGGGCAAGTCATGTCTACAATGCTCATCATCTTTCTAAAGTACGGACATCGTATCTATTAAAATAACAATAAAGTTCAAGTGATATCATCCCCCCTCTGACATGTCACACACATTCTAGCCCGGAAGTTGTTTTACGGCAAATTAGTCATAGAGCTTCCATCTTCAACTTTGTCTATCTTTTTCTTTTGTCATTTCACTTTCTACCGGGATGTTGTCCAGTGTTGTAGTACGTATTTGTCTTTCGCCTCTCCAGTGACCCGAATGAAATATTTTCTCCATTTTACGACAGGTCTCGTTTAAGTTGTCGATCCACTTTTTCCTTGGTCTACCTCTCGACCTTCTTCCTTATGTTCTTCTGTAGAAAGTCTATAAAAATATATTTTCCTAAAATCTAGACATTTCCTCAGCAGGAATTAACGAGAACAAACATGTTACAGTTAGTAACTAAGAATTATTCTCAATTCAAGAATTATTACTGATTACCTCAATATAGGTCAAATATAAAGTGATTTTCGACATTAATATAAAACGTATTTGCATAATTAGTCTGGAGTAAATGCAGCAACGTATGAATTGACAACAGGTGGGTGAATGCATCAGGGTCAGTGAACCATAGCTGACCAAGACCCTATTCTGCCTCCAGGTGGCGGTACTGGGAACAGACTGCACAAGTGTAGCCTGGCCAAGTGATACGGATCGAAGTTGGAAGCTAAATCCGGTACTCTGCACGACGGACAGAAGCTGCTCTACCATGGAGTACTTCATGGGGGGAAACAATTTGACCAACATTGTTTCTTGTTTATATTAACGACTTGGTAAAGGATCGCCCCGCTGGAGTGAAAGCTGCCTTATATGCAGAAGATCTAGTACTGTGGCGCGCTGATGAACACGCCACTATAACAAACCATAGAATACAGGTGGTACCAGACATGCTGTCGGCGTGGGCAGAGAAATGGAGTATCACAATAAACACAGACAAGACCTCAACGACGCTGTTTTCCCTTTCTCCAAAAGACCAAACAATCAGCTTGCGCTTAGTATTGTCCATGATCAAAGAAGAAAACTCTCCTACCAATCTTGGGGTGACATTTAATAAACGGCTTACTTGGAATAAACATATCGGAAATGTAGAAGGAGGTTTTGCCCACTCAGACAATTAGCAGGCACCAACTGGGGAGCAAACGAAATAACCCTTAAGTGTACAATGGAGTAATAAGACCTCACTTGAAGTTTGGATCCACAGCTTAGTCACCAGTTGTCAATGCACATATGCAGTCATTGGACAAGGTGCAAAACCAAACCCCAAACCCCCCCCCCCCCTACACCCTCCCTGGCTCATTATACAGGAGCCATGAAAACTTCACCGATTTTAGATATGCAGAAAGTTACTGGACTACAGATACTGTTCCATAGTAGAGACACAAAAAGTATGATCCAGATGGAAAAGTACAAGAGTATGCTACAGCACCCAATGAAGTAAAGACTAGAAGATTTGACTTTGGGTAGTCTTAAACGAAGAAGCTTTGTCCACCCGGGAAAGAGACTTAGAAGGCAGCACCAAACATACTTACCCATGAAGACAACACCGCTGAAACACACCCTTCTTCTTCTGCGTTCGTTCTCAATCTCCAGCTACTAAGCCCTGAACAGGGCTTTGTAAGTAGCAGGATGTAGTCCAGAGAACGGAATGCGTTGTGTCGCTAGTTTACAGTTTGACTGCGATATTTCCACTTTTCGGTCCGACACATCCGTCTTCGGCAGTGAAACACACCCTATATCAAATACCATCGGAAGAGGACAATGAACCAATACAGATAAATAAATCAGTACTTGGTCTCACGACTGGACACGACTACAACGAGCTGCAACAACGAACTGATACACTGAGCATGATCGGAGAAAACTACTAAAAATAATCGTGGATACATGCCTTCACAGATGGATCAGCAACAATCATGGATACATGCCTACACAGATGGATCAGCAACAATCGTGGATACATGCCTACACAGATAGCTCAGCAACAATCGTGGATACATGCCTACACAGATGGCTCAGCAACAGTCGTGGATACATGCCTACACAGATGGCTCAGCAACAATCGTGGATACATGCCTACACAGATGGCTCAGCAACAATCATGGATACATGCCTACACAGATGGCTCAGCAACAAATGCTGGTAAGAATGGAGGCGCTGGTATCTTTATAACATAACCCTAGGACCATTGTGAGACAAGGAGTGTTCCTACTTGTAAAGTATGCTACAACTATACAGCTGAGGTTCAAGCTCTCAAACAGGCTGCCAAATTGATCTAGAACAGCAATTAGTCATCTTCACTGACGCATTATCTGTGCTGCAAGCTCTTAATGGTGGTAGACTCGTGCTTCTGAGAAGGGAACTGCGTAGGCTAGCTGCTGGAAAGCGAACTATACTCCAGTGGCTGCCATCCCTCTGTGGCATGGCTGGAAATGAGAGGGGAGATGGGCTTGCAAGGAGGGGGAGGAGAATGTGAACAAGAAGACAGCGAAATCACATACTTTGAGAAAAAGAGAGTTGTCCAGGCTGTCACAAGAGAACAGAACCAACCCAACAATGACTACCACACCCTTGATCCGCAAGAGCAGATCATTCTTCGCCTCAGGACTGGGCACAATAGACTGAATAAACACATGTACAGGCTTCGTCTGTCTGCTTCGCCGGTGTGTACATGTGGGAGAGGCGAACAAACTGCCAAGCATGTTTTGCAGGACTGTCCTCTGTATGGTCAGTTAAGAGGGATACACTGGCCTAATGATTCGACACTACAATCAAAGCTGTATGAAGCTAAAGAGCAACTACAGCCAACGGTCGAGTTCATCGCAGAAACTTTCCTGATGATGTAAACATCTAGGATGCAATCACAAGAAGAAGAATTTAAATCCGGAACTAAAAACAAAAGTCTGCTGAAATTGAATTTGCCGAACCAAAAGGCCCATATCTAACAGCCTTGCTATAAACTACGAAACAACGTCTTAACGTCTTTTTCAAGACGGACGCCAAAGAAGAGGAAAAGTGAGTGCCCAATAAACTAAGCATCGAAATTCATACATTAGCAGCTAAATTAATGTCATCTTTCCAAGCAAAACGGACATTGTTGGGGTCAGCCAAAAATGACAGCAATTTGCCAATGTTTTGAAGAAAACTCGCTGTTGGGAATATCAGTGAGGATTGAATAAAATTGTCATTTTATGTTTTCTTCGTATTTATACAGAGTTCCTGATATGAAGCTAATACGCAGTTGTTGTGTGTTCTCAAACATGTTCTTTTGATTGTTCTGTAAAAATCACGCCTTCTGTTTTAATTGTTTTATTTTCTCTGTCATGCACTGCAAGCATATTTATGTTCTCTGTTTAGCTGGACCATGCTTTTATTTCAGACAAACGTAAATTACATCTTCAGTAATAAATAGTGCCCAATACTATAGCTTTGAAATATATAACCCTCTGAAAACGCTAACTAAAACAAACGCAAATCCCAATGCAGTCCAAAAGAAATGATTTCCCTAGCTGTATACATTTTGTTGGGGTTATAGAACTGCGTTTAAGCCCTAGTTAAAATAAGGTGCGAATTTACAATACATCAAAATACATCGGCTATACTGAAGGTCAAAATGTTATACTAACATTAACAGGTAACAGAGACGTAACTCTTTGTGATATATATTTATATATATATATATATATATATATATATATATATATATATATATTTATATACATATATATATATATATATATATATATATATATATATATATATATATATATATATATACACATTATATATCCTCACCATCATCATGCAGTATGTTCGTTGCAAAACGTCGTTCTCACAACAGCCGATATGTAAGACTGTCGATCTCTGGCCAGAACTTCTGCCTCTGTTTCTGTCATCTCCAGGACCTCCGTGATGTTTTGTGTTCATCGTCTCCTCGGTCTGCCTCTGTCCCACCTTCTAGGATCCATACTCTTCAGTATCGTTTTCTCTAGACCATTATGGCGCTTGATGGGGCCAAAATATTTTAGTTTTATAGACAAGAAATTGTTTACCATAGAATTTTCCACGATATCCAGTCTTTTTAGGATTTCTCCAATTTTCTGTTTCGCTATCCATGGTATTTTGAGCATTTATATTAACTATATATATATTTATTGTTGATTGAATTCTGAAAATTACATCGCAATTAGGCAATAACAGAAGAATCTAAATGTGATGATCAGCGATATATAATAACAGAAGCAAACTTGAATACATGATGTACACAAATTAAGCTAAAGAGTGTTGACTACAATGATAGAAACCTCAACACGTAGAAAATATGTTACACAGACCATCACAAAAGCAACAGAGTGCTTTTGGCACACGCTGTCGTGATGGCTCAACTGTGGTACTGACTATTTGTTCAGTTCCTATGTGCGACCGAAAAAAGTACGTGTTGGATCCATGTATTCTCCTGCACATCCTAGCGTTAGTGTTCAATCAAAGAATGGTTCATGCAGTTTCAAGTCCTTGCCTAGAGAAAAGCTTGGCGTTTCTTGATCTTGATGACTCGTTCCTTGTTTTGAGCTACGGAAGTCCAACTTGTAGTAGTCATTCCGCCAGAGGCGTGTGAGATGTTGTTTCGAGCAAGGGAGTCTGACCGTCACACTGGAGGTCGCTTCGTTGTCTCTTTCTGCCTCGGGAGTATCAGATTGCTGTCGTAGTGCTCCATCGTTTCATCGTGACATGTGACCTGCCCATCTATCTTTCACTTTATCTACATAGCTCATTCACCAATCGGGAGTGTATTATTAGTAAATAGAATATTGTTTGTTTGTTTTGTTTTTTTCCTTCGCCTTATTTCTCTAATCCCCAATACGGTGTGCGTTGCACCGTGGTTTTTATTTTGCGCCTGTCGGCCCAGTGCATCCGACTTCAGCATACATTTTATGTAAGGGTCTGCTGCCTCCTGCATTTTCTAAAGGTTTGCTTCCCCGGGGTAATGGCCGGTGCTGTGATGGGGATCGAACCTAGCACCTTCCAGTTGTGAGCCGTGCCACTAAACCACTAGGCCACGCCGTCCCCGAATATTTGTTTGATTTTTACATCTAAAATATTCGTTTTGTTGTTTTATATTGTTATGTTAAAAACAAAATTCCACCTTGTACGTTCTGTTATTTGTAACTAAACTATAAATTGTACTATTAGTAAATAATATATACGTTTCGTTGTTATAACATTTATTTACGGTAGGTTTTCAAGTAAAACATACGTTTATTTATTAGAAATGCTAAAATTTACGTTTATTAACTAAATGTAACATTTTATAATTGGGTAGAAAGTAAAGAGCGTTAGATTAGAATAGTGGTAGAGAACGTGCTTTGTTATAACAAAAGGTTCATCTTCCGTTACCAAGCACGCTACAGTCGACCCAGCTGTAAAATGACGATGTCTTATTGTTTGGGAAAGAAAGTCATCGAGAAATGAAAATGCCCATCCTGCCTCGTAAACAAGATGTTGCCTCGTACAGTGAAGTCTCTAACACGCCATCCTAAACTGCAGTGTGTGCTATTAGTAAATATAATATAAATTGTATTACTATCGACTAAAACATATATTTTATTCATAGATTTATAGGTCAAATATACGTTTTATCACTAGTAGCTAAAATAAAGATTCTAGTATTACTTACTAAAATATGTTTTTTTATTCAATCAATCAATCGACCAATAAAATCCACAGCCATGTGGTGCATAGATCTTCAATAAATATACGCCAATCCATCAAACATTGACTTGTTAAGGTATTTGTGGCTAAAAGTTGGTACAAAATGTGCTACCAGCCAGCCCCATGCCCATCTTCCTTAGTGGACTTTCTTCACAACATGCCTTGCAGGTTACAGTGTTGCTGTTGTTTGCTTCTCTATCTGGTCCTGTGACACACGGGCTATGTTTATTAATAGTAACAGAAATTTGGTTAACACTAACACCAAACATTTACCGTTTATTATTAGTAAAATAAATGTTTTCTTATAACAAAATTATACTTTTTATTTTTAGAAATGAGATGTGTTTTACTACTAAGAACAAAACATATAGTTTTATTATTAGTTTAAAAAACATGTTTTACTACTTCCAACAAAAATCAACTTTTTATTATTAGTAAAATAAATGTTTTACTACTAAACAAAACTATGAGTTTTATTATTAGTAGAAAGAATATGTTTTGTTAATTAAAAAAAATACATTTATTATTAATAACATAAATATGTTTTATTACTAACAATAAAAATATACGTTTTAGTATCAGTAAAAGAAATATGATTTACTAATTAACAAAAAATATGCGTTTTATTATTAATAAAATAAGTATATTTTATTACAAAAAAAATAAAAATTCATGAGCCATGTTTATTACAAACAATAAATATATACGTTTTATAATTAATAATGTTTTATTATTAGTATACTTACCTTTAAGTTGAAGTTGTAATATATGTGTTTCTGCCAACAAAACAGCCATACCATATTAACATGTCTTCTTGTACAGATGGCGATTGTCCTTACTTTAGAAAACACATGTTCAGGATGTTTCTAGAAAACAAGAAAACTTCTACAAAAAAAAACATCTACAATCTTCAGCGTATTTTTCTGAGATTCGCGATCCAAGAAAACTAGGATAGCTACTGCTACATTGAACGAGCACGCCACATAATGGATCGATGAAAACAACACATCTACACAGAGATAAGAGAAGACACTTCCCAGTAAATTGTTATCTTGAAAGCTTCCAAGAACTTAGACAACCTTAGTCCGTTACCTAATTGATACAATGTAGGTGTATCGTTACTAACTTTTAACCATTTATCAGAAAATGACAGCTGTACGATTCATACGAAGTATTAGACGAGTAGTGTGTTACCTCACAGGAAGTCTGTATCAATACACTTTCATTTGCTTTTGCAATGGCAGTTTATTTAGTCTTTTGTTTTACGTGGTGTGGTTGTTAGCATAACGCTACACCATCTAACTCATGCATTGTTATCATCATTCACATCCGATTATCACAAAATGTGATTTTCGTATTGAGCACTGGCGTCAAAGATAATGCTCTGATGTGTCACAGCAAAAGGGAAGTCAAATATTGAAGTTTTGTTCTATAGAACTAACATTTTGTTGATGTCATGGCGGCCATATACTGTGTATGGAGCAACAATGACACACGATGAAGAAGAACATTTACATCATCTTCCTTTTGTGCCGCAAGTGCTGGTGCCAATTTCTGACCCCCATCTTACATCTGCACGGCTAGTAGGCTATACTGCATCAACTTGGTCAGCGAGGTGTCGATCGATATTGTGGTTTTCAAAGTAGTGCGCCTATTGAGAAGCTTGACTTTTCACTGCAAAGAAGAAGGCCCCCAACACACATTCTTTTGCACGCTCTTATAAACAGCAACTGAAACCAGCCTTCAGAGAAAAAAAGAGAGATTGTAGCGTACTAGCTTCGTCAATATACTTAATTGTTTTTGTTTTTCTTCTACTTCTTCTTCTTCTTCTTCTTCTCCTTCTTCATCATCATCGTTCGTCATGAAAGGACGTTTGTGGCGGCGTGTTGTAGTTTACAACTAGGCTGTGTGTTCTGCGCATGGGTCAGACACTTCCGATTTCAGCATGGCGTTTTTGAGGAACTGAGTTTGCCTCCATCTTTGATCCCTAATTTCTTAGCCAGGCTGCATGGTTGGCGTCTGCTTCCAGGGTCACCACTTGGAGGTGGGATAGTGTCTTCATCAGTTATGAGTCACTGACCCTGATGAAAGCAGCCAGCTATGTTAGATCATTCACTGCTGCACCTTTGGTCCTGCTTCACCAACATCATGTGTACCAAATACTGTTTGACTCGTACCTGTCACAATTCTTACGTTTGGCTTGATCAGTGTACAAGATAATGATGTTCCACAGCATATATTCTTCCAAGCATGTATTAATAGTGTGACTAAAGTGGGGTGTGCATGTGGGTGGTAACCACATCATGTAAAACTGTTACTACGAGACTTTTACTGCAAGTACTGTGATACCGGCGTGTTGTAAAGGTAGGGAGATATAATGGAGACCCTATGCTTTACCTTGAGCTGAAAAGGGAAATCAGATAGTTGTTGTTGCTAATGCCACTCAAACTTAAATTAGGTTGTCTTATCAACTTTCTTTGTTGGCGGATTACAGTGGCTCTCCTCACATCCTGAGTTATACTTAAGAAGGTGGACCGAGGTCCGCCATACTGAAGCGCAAATCAATGTGGCCCATAAAACTCACCATTATGGGGATCACAGTGCTGATCCTCATCTGGTTAGCCAGTTTGCCATGAAGCTTCCTGTTTCCAGGAAGAACTGATTTGAAGTGAGATACTGTCTTGATCAGCATGTTTCCCATGACCCTGACTAACAAAGTCGGGTCAGTATGTTGTCCCTGGTCCTAACAAAGTCGGGTCAGTATGTTGCCCTTGACAGTGACTAACAAAGTCGGGTCAGTATGTTGTCCCTGACTAACAAAGTCTGGACAGTATGTTGTCCCTGACCCTGACTAAAAAAGTCGGGTCAGTCTGTTGTCCATGACTAACAAAGTTGGGTCAGGTTGGTGTCCCTGACTAACAAAGTCGGGTCAGTATGTTTCACCTGTGCCTGACTAACAGTATCTGATCTGTTTGTTATTCCTGATCTTGGCTCGATATTCATCTCACTGAAACATTATACCAAGGTCAATAAGCCGCTGTCCGAGTATCTGGGCAAACATAAGATTGGTTTGAAGTACAAAAGTGAGAAAGACATGGTTGTAATCTCTCACCTTATCTATACAACATATATGCAGATTGTATAATGAGAAATGTTCGAGAAGACGAGAACATTGAACGTTTCGACCCATTTACGATTGGTGGGTACTAGATTCTAAACTTACGATATGCAGACGACACAGTGATACTATCAAGAAGTGCAGAAGGGAGAGTGCAGCTAATTTCAGCCGTAAATGGAGGCAGTAAAGATCAAAACCTGTGTATAAACATAAATAAAACAAAGATAATGACCACCGACAAAACTAAATGTCAACATACATTTACAGTGGGTGGTGAGGAAATAGATGAGGTCACACATTTTTACTATCTGGGCTCCAGAATTGACAAAAATGGCGACTGCTCGAAGGAAATCAGAAAAAGACTAGCCATGGCAATGCAGAGACTGAACAGCCTGAAGAAATTATGGCAGAGCGCCAACAAAATAATAACAGTAAAAGTCTTGAGGGCCACTGTTTTTCCTCTGGCAGCTTATGGCTGCGAATCATGGACGATTACCAAAACTTCCAGACAAAGAATCGAATCCTTCGAGTCAAAATGTTACAGAAAGGTCCTCAGAATACACTGGACAGAGAAAAGGACAAATATAGACATTCGGCATGAGTTAAGCACGAGGAGAACTGGTTTATCAATTCCATTTTGGCTAGAAAATTGAAATACTTTGGTCACATAAAGAGACACAACGGTCTCGAGAGAACAGTGATGGAAAGTAAGGTGCCAGGTAAAAGAGGCAGGGGTAGACCAAGAAGACGATGGCACCAAGATATCCAGGAGTGCCTAAGTATGACAGTGGCAGAGGCTGGATTTTTGGCAAGGGAACGAGTTTCTTTCAGACAGACTATGATGGGAGCGACGTTCTATAAAGGACATGCTACATAATGATGATCCTGGCTACCATAGACGGAGCAGTATGTTTTGCCTGACCATATCATAATCTGATCAGTTTGTTTTCCCTGACCCTGACTAACATAGTCGGATCAGTTTGTTTTGTCTGATTAGACGTTAATCTTCTCATCCCAAAGAAGAAATATGTCAGACGCTGTAGAATTGGTTCGAAGTAGTGGGCTTTTATTCTGCAAAGATGTGGTGACCTAAGGTTATCGATTTCCTACTGCAATGCTTTGCCTATACAATCTATAAATAGATTTAGGTACCACTTTTACAGATACGCTTATAGGGTCACGATCCTGGTCCATTTGAAGTTTGAGAACGCGCTCTAAACACTTCTCGAATCGAACACATATACATGTTTCTTTCGAATAATAATATGGCGAACATCCAGAGAGTTTAAAGCAGCTATCTCACATAACAACGAGATATGGTTCGATCCCCGGTCACGGTACGCTGTATTATGCTCACCTGTGAATATGTACCGAGTTTATTACATGATATAGAACAAACAATCTATGTTGACATACATACCTCCCAGCGGCGAATGGCCGGCAAGAAACTCCCAACTGCAAGACGGCCAAGGGAGAGTCCAGACCCATATATCCCTTGATTGGCTGAATCGGAACACGGAAAAGTCGAAACACCGGTCACCCTAGAGCTGCAATTTCCTCGGGTCTATTAAGCGGCAGGAAAGAAACCACGTCCAAAGTTTTCAGCAAATCTTGCAATCATGGATCTTATATCAGTGTCCAAATTATTTATATATGTCAGAACAAAACTGGTCCCAAAACCAAGCCCCTCGACACCCCATCTTTTAACTCACACCACTCAGATTACTCCTTATGTATGCCCACTCTCTGCCTTCTTCCCGGTAGCCAATTTTCTATTATTCAACTTTATAAACAATCTTTGGTAAAATACTCTATCAAAGCCTGTTGCAAAAACTAGATAAATAACAACCACTGCAACCTTCCACCTATCATTTTGGTAATCTCCTCTTTGAATTCCATTACATTTGTTAAGCACGATCTCCTTTTAGAGAATCCATACTGACCAATCCTAATTTGATTAAATTTGTCTAAATACATTACAAAGTTTTCTTGGATTATTGACTTTAAACATTTTTCCAGATATTGCTCGTTAATCGTTCCGGTCTATAATTTGCTTAGTCTGATTGTTTTACCCTTTTAGTTACAATGAGATCACTACTGCATTTTTTTCAATCTCCTGGAAAAATCCCTTTCATAAGTAATTGAGAACATAATATAGCCAATGTGTTAACAGGTGTTAACTGGTTTTGGATGAATATCATCTTTCATAATGCAGACTGATTTAATGACTGTATCCCTTTGGAAATTATCAATGGACTCTGGGTTCTTGGAGCATTCTTCTTAGGTGTAGACTGTGCCAAAGTACTCATTGAGTAGATTAGCATCATCCGTGCTCTCGCTTATTATTTTTCCTGTACAATCTTTAATTTTCTTTCTGTGTGCATTTCTAATCTTAGAAAAGAAGCTCTTGCAATCAGTATTAATCTTTTGAGCAAGTTTTTTTTCTTTAATTCCATTCATTTATTTAGTCACTTCCCTTCTACCCTTTAGGGTGTATAGGCATTTATAGGTATTTAGGTATATATACCTGCAATCGAATGTGCAGCCAAACGGGTCTGCTGCGTGATTTGTTTATACAATTACTAATTTTCACGAGCTTTTTGCTTTAATTCGAAACTTCAAAATACTTTTATTATAATTGCTCTTTTGATTGTGCTTTTTGTATAATTTTGACATGGTTCTATTTCTTTTATTTTAACAAACTTGAGCATAACCTAGATACTATACTATCAAATTGTGGCGGTTATAATTTCATCAGTAGTGTTTTTTTTAAACCCAAATTTAATACAAGAACATTTTTTTTCAAACATCCATTTAAAATAAAATTACGTTTCCAGGGACACCAACAAAGAAAATACATTTATGGTTTTCAAATTGCTGATTCTTCCCCTTCTTTACAAATGCACTAAAAGTTTGTACCGGAAAATGTATTTTATTATATTTACTTCATTCAATCTTTCCCAAGCATAACTACGAGGGGCGTTCAAATTAAACCGGGACTCTTTGTTCTAGTTCTACCCGAATGGGGTAAAGCGTGCTGGAACTACTATCATTAGGGGCACTTGTTTCCTATTACTGCTAGGTGTTGCCGATGGGTTTCTAACACCAATCACAACCCCCTTTTGTCACATTTAACTACACCCAGTTATATCATGCTTGTCAGAATTCTTTTTGTTTAGGAAGATATTGCTATTTTGCTTTTGTTTTATTTTCTAAAATTTCAGTATGTATGTTTTAACGTATACCATATACGACTTCATGTTGAATGGCATGGATGTATATCTTGGACATGGCGGTGCACACAAGTGCTTGGGCATTGTGGTGGACCGCATATTATCGTACAAGGAACGCTGCGGTGTGATAAATCGAATGGTCAGTGCAGGGGTTAATATAGGTCACGGGCTGACGAGCACGACGTGGGCGGGATACTGAAGGGGTGGAGGGCGTAGAATCCCCATCGGTGCACTATGTCACTCAGCGGCAGAGTATGAAGTAACAGTAAGGAGCATCTACGCACACGAGGCAGGTTGATGTAGCAGTGTGTGAGACATGGCGAGTTGTGACAGGATACCTTAAACCGACACCAATAGAGGAGGTATATACAATCGCTGGAATCGCGCCCTAGGATTTTGGAAGACATCAATCAAGCAATAATACGCTTAGGCGTCCAGGGCCCGTCCTGTCGAGTTACCATGTCCATGACTACCTCTGATGGCCACGTTCCAGGCGGCCTGCGGTTATGTTGGGGAGGTGACGATCTGTTTTAGCCAGGTGTTGCAAGGCTTTATCTCGTAACTCCCCCACAGCATACCTGAGCATGCTAAAGGCAAGCAACGTGATCGAAGACGGAGAGACGACGGCGAACAATCGTTGAGACAGTGCCTGCAAATCGGGTACGTCGAACTATTTCACTGTTGAAAATCATGTCTTACCAGACGACCCCGAGGATGCACCTCTGGTTGCGCAGGTGGAAGGCATCACGACGCTGCCGGTCCTGCTGTAGTAGTGTACAGGTGGAAGGCCTCAAGACGCTGTCGGTCCTGCTGTAGTAGTGTCCAGGTGAAAGGCCTCAACACGCTATCGGTCCTGCTGTAGTAGTGTACAGGTGGAAGGCCTCAAGACGCTCTCGGTCCTGCTGTAGTAGTGTACAGGTGGAAGGCCTCAAGACGCTGTCGCTCCTGCTATAGTAGTGTACAGGTGGAAGGCCTCAAGACCCTGTCGGTCCTGCTGTAGTAGTGTACAGGTGGAAGGCCTCAAGACGCTGTCGGTCCTGCTGTAGTAGTGTCCAGGTGGAAGGCCTCTAGACGCTGTCGCTCCTGCTGTAGTAGTGTCCAGGTGGAAGGCCTCTAGACGCTGCCGGTCCCGCTGTAGTAGTGTCCAGGTGGAAGGCCTCTAGACGCTGCCGGTCCTGTTGTAGTAGTGTACAGGTGGAAGGCCTCTAGACGCTGCCGGTCCTGCTGTAGTAGCGTCCAGGTGGAAGGCCTCTAGACGCTGTCGCTCCTGCTGTAGTAGTGTCCAGGTGGAAGGCCCCTAGACGCTGTCGCTCCTGCTGTAGTAGTGTCCAGGTGGAAGGCCTCTAGACGCTGTCGCTCCTGCTTTAGTAGTGTCCAGGTGGAAGGCCTCTAGACGCTGTCGCTCCTGCTGTAGTAGTGTCCAGGTGGAAGGCCTCTAGACGCTGTCGCTCCTGCTTTAGTAGTGTCCAGGTGGAAGGCCTCTAGACGCTGTCGCTCCTGCTGTAGTAGTGTCCAGGTGGAAGGCCTCTAGACGCTGTCGCTCCTGCTGTAGGAGTGTCCAGGTGGAAGGCCTCAAGACGCTGCCGGTCCTGCTGTAGGAGTGTACAGGTGGAAGGCCTCTAGACGCTTCCGGTCCTGCTGTAGTAGTGTCCAGGTGGAAGGCCTCTAGACGCTGTCGCTCCTGCTGTAGTAGTGTCCAGGTGGAAGGCCTCTAGACGCTGTCGCTCCTGCTGTAGTAGTGTCCAGGTGGAAGGCCTCTAGACGCTGCCGGTCCTGCTGTAGTAGTGTCCAGGTGGAAGGCCTCTAGACGCTGCCGATCCTGCTGTAGTAGTGTACAGGTGGAAGGCCTCTAGACGCTGCCGGTCCTGCTGTAGTAGTGTCCAGGTGGAAGGCCTCTAGACGCTGTCGCTCCTGCTGTAGTAGTGTCCAGTTGGAAGGCCCCTAGACGCTGTCGCTCCTGCTGTAGTAGTGTCCAGGTGGAAGGCCTCTAGACGCTGTCGCTCCTGCTGTAGTAGTGTCCAGTTGGAAGGCCCCTAGACGCTGTCGCTCCTGCTGTAGTAGTGTCCAGGTGGAAGGCCTCTAGACGCTGTCGCTCCTGCTGTAGTAGTGTCCAGTTGGAAGGCCTCTATAAGCTGCCGGTCCTGCTGTAGTAGTGTCCAGGTGGAAGGCATCTAGACGCTGTCGCTCCTGCTGTAGTAGTGTCCAGGTGGAAGGCCTCTAGACGCTGTCGCTCCTGCTGTAGTAGTGTCCAGGTGGAAGGCCTCAAGACGCTGTCGGTCCTGCTGTAGGAGTGTCCAGGACTCAGAGCCGTACAGGAGAATGGGGACAATGCAGGAGGAGTAAATACGAAGCCTGGTCTCCAGGGAGAGCATTCGCTGGGACCAGACTTTGCCGAGCGAGTGCATGGATGAAGCCTCTAAGCCCATCCCACGGGTGATGTCGTGACTGCTGTGTGTGTCACAAGACTGTGCTGCCAAGGTAAAGGTAGTCCTCGTTAGCTGCAACAAGGTTGTCGTTCACGGTGATTCTCAGCGCAGAGAGGCCTCTTCTGAGATTTTTGATTATCTTCGTCGTCAAGAATATGTGCAAGCCTAGGTGGGCAGGTAATCGATCCAGTACCTCTATGGGGCCTATCAGGGCCTGAGAATCGTAGCTCTGTATGTCGACGTTATCAGCGTAAACGATATCGGTTACCCGGGAGTCGCCGACAAGGACCCCTGGGTTGTATGCAGAAGACTGTGTGAGGATCCCGTCCATGGCACTGCAGAAAAGTGCAGGGGTGAGGACGCAGTCCTGTTGGACACCAGCTGATGTAGAGAACTCCTCTATGAGATCCCGCCCGAGCCGAATTTTGGCGCTGGTGTGACTGTGAAGCTCCTCAATTAGGGTCAGCAGAGTGCCTGGATATCCTCGCGTTGTCGGGCCTTCCACGGGGGTAATCTGTTCACAGAATCGAAGGCAGCCCGTAGGTCAACGAAGGTGACGTGGAGAGGGTGGTTAAACTCGTGATGCAGTTCTGTGGGGAGGCAGAGGATGAGAATTGCGTCAATGGTGGAGCGAGAAGCTGTGAACCTTGACTGCTGTGGGCGACGATGCTTGTGTTATCCTATGACCTACGATGGACTCCATGCCGTTCCTGTCGGTTCCGGTCGTGGCGTTGAAGTCACCGAGGATAACAAGCTCGTAGTGAAGGGAATTGTCTGGATGGAGGATCGGAAGTTGAGAGACAAAAGCAGTCATGTGACCAGATACACCCTCTTTTTGGACATACACTAGAGGGATACGACTGAAATCGAGAGTATACAGCCAACTGAACAGTACCCCGAGAGAAACCGTATCGAAAAGTGGCGCCAACAAAACGGTGAAGGTTGGCTGAAGAATGAGGAAGAGCTTGCGCGGGGACCTGGACGGGATAAGGGCAGGTGTGTCCGGATGTTGGTCTGGTCTGATAGGGTGGAGATATGCAGACGATGAATACTGCGAATGTGGAGCCGTCCAGGACCGGGAACACCTGATTGTGTGCCCCAGTACAGGAATCATTTGTGGTTGAGAGCCTTCTGATGATATATAAAAGAGCACAGTCGGTGGCTGTGGGGGGCGAAGACCATGTAAGGTTGCCGGACACGGAAAGTAAGTAACGTATTTCAGCTTTTAATTAAAAAAATGTTTCTGATGCTTTGAATCCATAAATGAATCGAGGAATAACAATTTTAAAATGTTCAAGTATTATCTGTTAATATCTTAAATACTTATATATCGTGATGACCCGTTCCTCCGCGTAGCTGCGGGTCCCAACTTTGTCTCCAGCGGACCCTGTCTTCAGCAACAGTAGTCCAGTGCGTGGTAAGCACCCCTCTAGAGTCGTATCCGATGTCGTTGTGACAGCAAGGGAGTCTGACCAACGCATTGGAGGATTTCCCCGGTTCTCTTTTTATCTTGAAGGTACCAGATTGCTGTCGCCTGTGCTCCATAGACCATCGTTTTGTCGCAGCATGTGACCTGCCCATATATGATTTGCAATGTCTGCATGAATTACCGCTTCCTTCCCCAGGGACGATCGTCTTATGTCAAAATTGTGGAGATTTTACATAAGTTGGTTCCGCAGTGAATCCGAACAAGCGTCTCCCATGAGAGGACTGTGTCACGCTCAATTTGCTCTCCAGTGATTTTGTTAGTATTCGTGTTGGACAGCGCAGGTAGCACAGTGGAATTGAAGAGAGAGGCTCGTAGGATCTGGTCTTGGCAACCATCCAGGACAGTGTTAATGGATGAGAAGGCTGCCCAGCCCGTGTGACGACGTCTTGTTAGTTCCGGTTATTCTCCATATTGAAGAGGTGTCCAAGATAGATGTACTTGTTGACATCCTCTAATCGAATTCAGCCAAGGAAAACTGTAGCACAAATGGCGAAACGATTGCACAGCTTTTTGGTCTTGGAGACATTCATATTCAATCCCGCTTTCCTGCTCTCATCTTCGAGTAGCTGCATGCTTTGGTTGGCGTCTGCTGCTGATTCTGTGATAAGCACTGTATGTCGGCAAATAGAAGAAGATTGAGGAGTCTGTCGTCATTATGAATGACAAAAGTGTTCCAGTTGCAACGGATGATGACTGATTCCAAACATGCAGAGAAGACGTTTGGTAAGATAGAATTCTCCTGGCGGACACACTTCTGAACTGGTAACACTAACTAGATGTTGAAAGGGACGAAATGGGATAGGGCAGTTTGTATAACCGTTGACAAGAATTCTGATGTAACCCAGGATCGCGACCTTTAGTTACAAAAGTGAACCCCAGACAAAATGTAGTTCTACCGAATCTTTTTTGTAGTCGATGAGGGTAAATATCAGAGGTGTCTGGAACTCTTTGGCTGCTTCAAAATAGAATTTGTTCTACATCTGTACCTTGGCAGACTTTTTATCTTTAACCGAAAGTAAGTTACCCTGGAAGTATGGTAGATATAGTATATGAGAACATTGCAGATAGTTAACTTGTAATAGAGGGATATACAATGTTAAGGAAAGATAGGATAGTTGGAGACAAGACTAAGGGAGGTGGCGTTTTATTATACTGTATAAATTCTGTTAATATAACGATAAAAGATTATTTATCATGTGGTAACAAAAATGAAAGTGTTTGGGGAGAAATAGAAAGTGGGGGTGAAAAAAACAGTGATTGAAGTGTGCTATAGATGTCCATCAAGTCAAAAAGAGGAAGATGAGGAGCTGATTAGTAGCATAGCAAAGGCAAGTGAAGGAAAATTATTATTAATGGGGGATTTCAACTTTCCATACATAAAACGGGATATGGCAGAAGCACTTGTAGAGTCAAAACGATTTGTTAAGTGCATAACTGACAATTTTTTTAATTCAACATGTAGAAGCAGCCACCAGAGGCAAAAACACACTCGAACTAGTTTTTACTACAGAGGAAAATATGATTGAAAACGTTACCGTTGGGGAACTGTTTGGCTCAAGTGACCATCAAATCCTCCGTTGGGATCTTATTGCAGGGAAAGAAGTAAACATAAATACGCGAACATACGATTACTCTAAGGCATATGTTAAGAGGATGAAAGAGCTAGCAAACTACATAATCTGGAAAGATATTGTCGTAGGAACAGATGTTGAACAGGAGTGGGAGAGTTTTAAAACAGTTCTAGAAACGCTAAAAGAGGAATGTGTTCCATGTAGGGAGGTAAACCCCAAGCGTAAAAGTGAATATTTAGATTTGTAGTTAAATGTAGAAGAGCGAAAAATAAAGCATGGAAAAAATATATAGAGGCAGGTAAATCAAAAGAAACATATTTAAAATATTTGGACAAGCAGAACATATCCTAGAAAGCGAATAAAACAGCAAAAATAGACTTCGAAAAAAAACTTGCTCAGAGGATCAAGACTGACAGTAAAAGCTTCTTCTCTTATGTTAGAAATAAACAAAAAACGAAAGACAAAGTAGGCCCTCTCATAGACAGTACAGGGAAAATAATAAGTAAGATTAGGTAGGCAGCTAATCTACTCAATCAGTACTTTGGCACAGTCTATACAAAAGAGGACTGCTCCAAGATCCCAGAGCCTATATATATTTTTTCAAAGAGACATGTATACAACGGGATTAAGATCAATCTGTATCACAGAGGAAATGGTTTTAAAAAAAATTGGAGGGGTTGAAAGTGGATAAATGTCCAGGTCAAGATGATATTCATCCAAAATTGCTGTATGAAATTAGAGACCAACTAGCAAAACCATTGGCTATATTATGTTCTCAATCACTTACAAAAGGGATTGTTCCACGGGATTGGAAAGATGCAGGAGTGATCCCCTTATTCAAAAAAGGCAAAAAATCAGATCTAGCGAATTATAGACCTGTGAGTTTAACGACCATAATCTGTAAATTGTTAGAGTCAATAATCAAAGAAAACATTGTAATGCATTTAGACAAATTTAATCTAATTAGAAATAGTCAGCATGGGTTTACTAAAGGGAGATCATGCTTAACAAATCTATAAGAATTCGTGGAGGAGGTTACCAAAATGATAGATAAAGGGGAGTCAGTGGACGTAATTTATCTAGATTTTGCAAAGGCCTTTGATAGAGTACATCATCAAAGATTATTTCGAAAGTTAAAATTACATGGAATAGGTGAGGAAGTTGCCAAATGGATGGCAAATTGGTTAACGGGAAGAAGGCAGAAGGTGGGCATAAATAAGGAGTACTCTGAGTGGTGTGAAGTGAAAAGTGGTGTGCCACAGGGCTCGGTTTTGGGACCAATTTTGTTCTTAATATATATAAATGATTTGGACATTGATATGGGATCCATGATTGCCAAATCTGCTGATGACACAAAACTATGCAGTAGTGTCTCATCTAAAGCGGAAGTGGATATATTGAAGTCGGATTTAGATAAAATTCGAGAAGGGTCTGTAAGCTGGCAAATGGAGTTTAATATAGATAAATGTACAGTCATCCACATGGGTAGATCCAATATGGAACATCATTACAGAATGGGAGAGAACAATATTAGAAAGATTGATAAGGAAAGGGACCTATGAGTTATAATAGATCACAAAGGAAAGGTGAGTGAGCAAGTTAAGGTAGCAGTGAAAAGGGCAAATGCAATGTTAGGGATGATAAAAAGAAATATTAAACATAGGAGCAAGGAAGTGATAGTCAAACTGTGTAAAGCTTTAGTTAGACCTAGATTGGAGTACTGTGTACAGGTGTGGAGTCCTTATCATAGACGGGATATTAACATGCTGGAAAGAATACTAAAAAGAGCGACAAAGATGATAGTGGGATTCCAGAATTACAGTTATGAGGAAAGACTCAGAAATCCCGGCCTACAGTGTCTAGAAGAGAGAAGAATTTGTGGTGACTTAATACAGGTTTATAAGATGGTCAGAGGAATGGATAAATTAGACTATAACAAGTTTTTTTTTAATATAGCCACCCACAAATAACAAGAGGGCATAGCTACAAGTTGGCTAAAGAGAGGTCCAGATTAGATATTAGGAAATAATTTTTTAGTCAGAGAGTGGTGTCTGCTTGGAATGCATTGCCATGGGAAGTAGTGGAGGCAGGGACAGTTAATGCATTTAAGAATAAACTGGATGCGTATAGCTTTTAGAGCAAGGTGATGTAAATGTAACTGGTTGTATACAGACTCTGCAGGGTCTTCTAAACCAGTATAAAGACGTTAAGTTAAGTTAAGTTAAGTATGAGCGGGGTTGACAGTTACCCTGGTTTCCCGGAAAGATTGGATATGGAGCGTTTCAGGCGACGTTTCGAAAGCTAATTGTAAATATTGTAAATGTGTAGTACGTGCGCATCGTGGCGATTTGATTTCACATGCTTCAACTGATGGTTGGTTGCTTTGTTGGGTATTGATCCTACGGCCTCTGAGCTCAGACCCTCTGTTCCAATGCCATATAGTGGTATCAGCAAGTGTTTGTAAGCTGTTGTTTGGCTCCGAACAAAGTGTTCCATTTGTTTTGCTTCGGAGGAAACAGCTCTTTCCTAACACTGGCAAGGGCATGGCATTTAAAAAGATGATGTTCAACAGTTTCATAGAGGTGGATGCACAGCAGGCACTCGGGAGTATGTTATGTTTAGAATCTATTCAAGTGGCTGTTAAGTTGTATGTGTTGAGTGCGAAGTCGGAAAACGGGGTTTTTGTCTCTCCTTTTCAGGAGTTTGATGCTGTCTTTGGGATGGCCATATGTTGGTAAATTTCTCAGTATTTCCCAATGCCCATCTATTTAGCTAGGTCTTTTTGTTCGCCGTTTTCAGTA
The DNA here is from genome assembly GCA_036924085.1 of Ariolimax columbianus. NCBI lineage: Eukaryota > Metazoa > Mollusca > Gastropoda > Stylommatophora > Arionidae > Ariolimax > Ariolimax columbianus. The sequence goes on from JAVGWX010000017.1 coordinate 27,548,328, forward strand.
GTTGTTTTGAGTCCAGTCGTACATGAGGAATTACTAAGTAATTGGAAAGATTCTGCGTATTGTATTCATGTATAAACGTTGAAGACGATTCTCTAAATATTCTTAAGCTGTCTGATACACGCTGTCTATCAATACCCGGTAGCACCTTTTGTCACACCTGTGCTGGATCAGTATGATATTTGTTTTTTTTGTTTTTGCGTTCGCCTTATTTCTTTATTCCCAAAAAGCATAGAGGACGACGTTGCCTAGTGGTTAAGTGACACGGCTCACAAACAGAAGGTGCTGGGCTCGATCCCCATCACAGCACCGGCCGTTACCCCGGGGAAACAAACCCTTAGAAAATGCAGGAGGAAGCAGACCCTTATATAAAATGCATGCTGAAGTCGGATGCACTGGGCCTACAGACGCAAAATAAAAACCACAGTGCAACGCACACCGCCTTGGGGATTAGAGAAATAAGGCGAACACAAAACAAAAAATTCCCAAAAAGCGGCGTGCGTTGCACTGTTGTTTTTATTTTGCGCCTGTAGGCCCAGTGCATTCGACTTCAGCATCATTTTATGTAAAGGTTTGCTTCCTCCTGCATGTTCTAAGGATTTGCTTCCCCTGGGTAACGGCCGGTGCTGTGATGGGATCGAACCCAGTACCTCCGAGTTGTGAGCAGTGTCACTTAACCCCTAGCCCACGTCGTCCCTTAATCAGTATGATGAATTAAAACTTCATTTTCACGTTGCTAAAGACGTAGAGCGGAATTACACTGCTTAACTTTTGTACAATATATACAATGCAGCTGAAAATACATTTTATCTTATTTTCTTGCAACCCATCCTGCAAGAACTCAGCAGGGTTAAGAAACTCTTTGAGTTAGACAGAGCGAGTCCTGTCAAACTGTTGAATCAATTGATGACGTGATATCACTATATTCTGCAATGCGTCATGAGACCAGCAACATTCGATACATAAGCTTCGACTTTGACATAGACGAGCACTCAAATCATCTTTCCTTTGCAGAAGTTAATTTTGGAATAAAATTTCAAATTATTTTCTGGGAATCTCGCATTGCTCATACCCAGATGGTAAAAGATAGAAAGATTCGTTTACTAAATTATTTGATAGAAGTTTTAAAAGAAACGAGACAGAGATTGTCAACAAACTGCAATGTCTTGAATCGTTATTTAATCTTAGCCCCTTAGTAGTTTTGGACAAACAGAAGTCACATCTAACAACATTATCGTTTCTAACTTTATTTCAATGCAATCTTGGACAACTGGAACAACAGTGGAATCGGCTCAGCTTAATTTCTTGGCCAATTACTGATGACGCTGATGTTGAACGGTTTTGGGTGGACATTTCTAACCATACGGATGCATAAGGAGAATGAGATTTCCGTGATCTAGGAAATTGTGATGTCTCTTTTAACTTTACCATTCAGCAATGCATCTGTTGAAAGAGCATTTTCGCAAATCAATTTAATTAAAATGTAAATCAGGAACAAGATGCAACAAAGTCTGCTTGAACAGAATCTGTGCCTGAAGATTTAGATTTCTAATTGGTTTATTTTCATGTGACAGAGACATGCCACTATGATGATTCAACTCATTCATTATATATTGATATGTCTTTTTTTAAATAGCATATACGTTCCATTTTATAACATCTTTCCTTAAATTTATTGTTTATATCTATTTTCACCTTACATTGCATCGCTAAACTGCAAAATTGACCAGTTTTTGTGTGTGGCCAGAATAAGTTTCTTTTCTAAAAATATAAATATTAGCATAATAATTATGTTCATCTTGAACTGTTTTAAAATAAAGTTCACTCATTTCAAGTAATTTTTTATCGAACTACTTTTCAGCGGTTTTCAAGATATTTTTGGTCAGTTTTCTTAGAATCATCTGGCAACCCCGTAGAAAACTGATGATTACTTCCGTCTGCCCTTCTTCACGGGACTGTTACTTTGATCAGAACTGAGTTTTAATTCAAAATTGTAGAGTTTTGTAAGTAATACACACCAAAAATGGGGAGGCGATATTATTGCGACTACTGCGATAAATCTTTCGCTGATAATCCAGTCAACAGGAAGACACATCTGACCGGTAATGCACACTTACAGAGTCGGAAGGCCCACTACGACACACTGAGGGGCGAGAAGGAAATTCTAAATGATGACAAGAATAAGAAACCATGCAGGGCGTATCTATCCACAGGTCAGTCTGAAAATACCATTAGCTTAAAAGCATCCGCTACACTTAATAGTTTATTCCAGAGTTCTGGTATGTTAGTAAACAAACCGCATGACATGAGATGCTCAATCTAAAATTCAGTGAATCTCTCACTCAGCATTTGCCCCCGATTTGGTGAAATCAGAAATGTGGTAATACATTATACACGCACAGGCGGTTCTAACATCTTTCTGGTTATTCATATTCCTGCTCTCCTTTCAGGTCATTTATTGCAGCAAGAGGTGGCCATTGCATTGGTCAACATAAGATGTCACTCCTATATTTTCAAAGTCTCTACCGGATATTGTTCATTGCCACAAACCTCAACATTACGAAAACAATGTTCACAATGTGAATCACATAATCCCCTCAAGACAAGGCTTAAGCCACTTAAGGCTTCTATCTGCTATTCACACCATACTGATAGCCATCAATTCTGCTCCTGTTGAAACAAAGAGTGATAATCTAAAATGGTGACTGCCTTTGTAAAAGAAGTCTTAAAATAATGATCCCTTGAGCACAAGATGGTATCACTATCAGAGATAATAATGGTTAATACAAAAAATTAAACAGCTGTAAACTGTAAGGGCCAAAATGACATAGACATGGGGGAAGGAGACAAAACATACTGATCAAATATAGTTAGGGTCATGCATAATATATTGACCAACACCAGCCCTCCACCACCACCACACACACACATGTCAATTCCTCTTATTTCTCTCTGGGAACGGGCTGTTTTGTGGCATTCTGGCTAATGAGGTGGGGGATCAACATGATCCATATAGCAGTGAGAGACACAACAATGAATGCAAGCATAGTATAATTACCTGGAGCACCCAGGTCCACCTTCAACAGCATGCTTGGGTGTGATGAAAGCTGCTGCAATCTGCCACTTAATGCCGTTTTTAGAACCCACAAAAGGGTAATCTTACTCATTAATGCGCATTCAACAAAAACATTGTAACAATGGAAGACATTGATCTGTAACATAACTAGAAATATTACTAGATGATAGAAATCATAGATCGGTACCCACCCCAGAAGGTGCTGGGTTCGTTCCACATCACAGCACTGACCCATGGTAAGCAAACCCTTAAAAAATGCAACGAGGAAGAGCTGTGTGTAGGCTTCCCTGCACATTTCATGACACCTATCTATCTTTATTTCACTCTTTTATTTTTCCTGTATTTGTTCATATTTCTTTATTTATTTTCTGAATATGTGTGTGTAAGCACAAATATATTTTTCTATATATGTGTATTTCTTGATATATGTGTACTTGTAGTGAAGTGTGTTGGTGCCATTGATCCTTGGTTTATGTATTTTCATTTTTTGTTTGGCCCGCTTTATCCTAATTAGCATGTTATTATTTCTGCATTCTCTGTGACTGTCTGGCTGATATGACTGCTGTTGTGTGATTTGTTTGTTTTCTTCCTTTTTTTTGTCCCTTGTGGCCTTAATGTAGTTTTTATTTTGTTTTTGTCCTGGTGTGGTGACTGAGCCATTTCCTATACATGTTCTTTCATTTGTATTCATTTTACATATAGTCATATCAACCATTTTTTCTTGGTCAGTGCTTCTTCATAGCTAGAATACTATGACTCACATTTTTCTGGTAATTTCTGCCAAATAAAACCATATTATATCATGTCTTGGTTTTTGTTAGGATTTGTACCTTATGGCGTGGTTTTAGTTTTGTCCTGTTGCGATCACTGACCCATTACATGTGCATCTTTTTATCAACAAAAATAGAGTAATAAGTATACAGGTAGCAGTCATGAAATCTTTCAGGAGGGTGTTTTACAGGTGTAATACATGAATTTTATTTGTTCCAAAATTGTAATGATCTGAGGTATCAAAGATGTACTTATCACCCTGAACTGATTTCTCTACTTTCCTAGACTGTGATAGTTCTTCTTCTGCTTGTTATTGTGTTTGCTTGGGTGCTCCACAATTGCACGTGGCTGTGTCTCTGAGATCCATTCTGTGGAGGTGGGTCTTGAGTCTGCAATGTCCCGTTCTGAGTCTGAAGATCTTTGTATGCCCATCTCTGCGAAGTTTGTCTATGCTATCATTTTCTAGCTTGTATTCTTTTGCTGGTCTCTGCATTTCATCCTCATGGATCCTTTGAATAGTGTCTTTGCTTCTTATATGATAGAATAATTTGATAATCTCAGAAGCGTTGTTTGATCAGGGCTATTTTTCTGTCTTTGTCTCTTATGGTTTTCATCAGTTTTTTTGCTGCTATCCCTGCTTGTCATGATATGTGTAATTAAACATGTATCTTATGATGTGACCTTTTTTAATGAACTTTCAGTTTTATGTATTCTAAAAGCTTGTTTCTTTTGGACGTTAGTTGTACATAAATATATATATTGAGAAAAAAATTACGCTTTTCATCTTAATTATAATTTTTTCAAAACCAATTTTGCTTCAGAAGGTAATGTAAAACTGGTGAGGGAATAGCTGGCATAGCTGACTCAGTCAGTTGAATGACTTCTATGGATCTACTGGATCATGCTAATGTTTATGGCAATGAGAGAGGTTTGGAAGTACTAACTTGATCATGCTAATGTTTATGGCAATGAGATAAGTTTGGAAGTACTAATTTGATCATGCTGATGTTTTTGGCAATGAGAGAAAATTTGGAAGTACTAACTTGATCATGCTAATGTTTATGGCAATTAGAGAAAGTTTGGAAGTACTAACTTGATCATGCTAATGTTTATGGCAATTAGAGAAAGTTTGGAAGTACTAACTTGATCATGCTAATGTTTATGGCAATTAGAGAAGTTTGGAAGTACTAACTTGATCATGCTAATGTTTATTACAATGAGAGAAGTTTGGAAGTACTGACTTGATCATGCTGATGTTTTTGGCATTGAGAGAGTTGACATCCTGACTTAAAATGCACTTATAGTAGGGACAATTAATATGGATAGAGAGAAATACCAAAAGTATTTAGTGACCATCTGTTATATGTCACTGCAATCGGTGAATCAACAATACACAAATTGCAAGAGTCTTAAATCAGACATGTGTAGAGCATAGAATTACACCATAGTACAGAGCAGGAGTGTGTACAACCAGTGAGCTGCAGGAACCATTGGTATCCATTTGCTGATATAGACTGAGCACCTATGGATGCCTAACATAACATAAATCAAATATTTAACAAGAAAGATTACCAGTTGTTTTACAGTAACTAATTTGTTTCCTTTCATATGCTACAGTACAGTAAAATTAAATTTGGTAAATATTATGTGACTATGCTACAATGGTTTAATAATACAAAAATATGAAACTTTTTTCATTGAATCAGAAAAGATCAGTCTTGTATCAGCCTACCAGGTCACATTAGAACATTGTAGTTAAATAAGTACTAGTATTTATTGGAGTTCGGAGCATGTTGCCATCACTACAGTGGACCTCAAAACAGAATTAAATTCTGCTAATCCACAAGCAACCCAGGCCCATCACCATCAATGACTGCAGTTGATGGCAGAGTCCTAGGCTGCACACAGTGCAGATGGAGCGGAGTAGACACATCTGTCCAATGGTGACTTCTGGGTTGTACATTTCCAGCTGACTGAGGATCCAGTCTATGGGGCAGTAGAGCAAAGTACGATACCAAGGTGAGGACACATCCCTGCTGGACACCTGATGATATAGAAAACCTATCAGAGAGATGGTGACCCTGGTAGATGCTTGCTGCAGTGTAGCTGCTTGATTGTCTGTTGCAGTATACTGAGAACTTTGACTTTTTTAAAGACACTCCACAGGGCAGATCTGTCTGCGGAGATAAAGGCAGCTTTGAGGTCGACATAAGCGATGTGCAGAGGTTGGTTGAATTCCAATTGTACCTCCATGAGTAGACGCAAAACGGGGCAGGTAGGGAAGCCAGATGCTGGGGGCACTTATTCCTTGTCACCGAAGGTTGGATGCGGTTGAGAAGTATGGAGTCAAAGACTTTTCCTGGGACAGACAGCAATGTGATGGGCATGTAGCTGCTATATTCAAAGTGGATTCCTTTAACTGTGTATAGGGATATTCCATCCCTCCATGCAGCAGGGACCTGTCTGATGGACCAAACTGTTGGTCACATGCATATTTCAACTTCTCAGACGTAATGCCACCAGGTCCTGTGACTTGACCATGTTCAAACTTCTGTAGGACTGCATGTACTTCTGGAATGTCAGAATCTAGGTTGTTAACAGGAGGGTGTAAGATGGGGTCACTCATTGACTCTTGCGATGAAGCAGCTGCTGGACGGTTGAGATAATCATTATAGTTCTCAGTTAGAACCTGCTGGTTATCTCTTCAATTGAGTAACATGGGGTGCCATCAGATTTAGTTATCTGTGGGTGAATGTAGTTGCATTGGGAAGAGAAATCTACCATTAGGGTTTTAATTGCGTGATAAAATGTTTGCTAGTTTTTGTGTCTCATCTCTTCCTCTGCGTCATGGACTACGGTGATGAAGTAATACTCCTGATCCTTTTTTGTGGCATCACATGTTCTGAAGATGTGTGCATTCTGGTATATCGTTTTGACTCCTGGCTGCTCCTTTTTCTTTTAGTTTATAGGTGAAAAGCCTGACTGGGGATAAACATCAATTAAATAGACCTGAAGTTGCTGCATCTGGATCAGGAATCCTACATCAAATCATTTATGTCCTCTAGTAAAGGTAGTATCTGTGGTACTTTGTTGTTTGACATAACATTGCCAGCCCCATTCACAGCACTACTTAGTTGCCTTTATGATATGTATAGTTAGATGTCAATCTAAAAAGCAGACTGGTTAGAGCATTTGTTTCTCGCAGCAGGTGTACTGGGTTCAAGCCCCTGGCTCAACATGTTAAGTCTACTCAGCTGTAATGTATACCTCACTTACAGTTAGGGAGAACGAAGGATGCTAACATCTCACATATAACAAACACCCAATTCAATTAAACCTCTAATAACACTTCATCCCAGAGTTAGTGTCTGCTTCAGGACCACATTTGAATGTGAGTAGCGAAAGTCCAGTCTTTTCCTTCTTGGCGAGGGACTAATGAACTCATTCTGCTTTTGGTTTAAAAAAAAAAAAAACTAAACAATTTCAAAAATATCCAGTTGATATCAAGATAAGCGATTATAGCTTAGAACAGATACAAAAAAAACAAAACTTGCGTTACACGCAAAAAGGCTCTCATCAGAGACAGAGAGCAACACGAATGAAAACAACTAACGAACCATAACAATAATGAAGATAGACTGCAAAAGTACTGATTTGTGTCACCATATGCATATCATATATAGCTTTGAGCTCTGTGTTTACTATATAGCCATATTATCTCATATCAGTATGATCTTCAAATCCTCAGGAGAGTGCAAATTTGGTGAGAGGTGCCAATATTCTCACCTCACAAATGAGGACAGAGCTCGACTGTCAGAAGTCATTGCCAAGAAAGAAGAATCCGTTCAGGCTAGACTAAAAGACCAATCCAACTCTAAAGCTGACTTCAAGGAATCTTTAGACAAGTGGGTAGAGAAACGAAACAAGAAGAGAAAGTTTGACAACAGCCAGAAGGACGAGACAGTGAAGGTCAAAAAAAGAGAGATTCACGTATCAGAGTACAAGCTTGCTGATTGTCTTGTTGGTTGTCCTAGTATACCTCCTTCATTACTTCCTCCCACAAAGGAAGGAATACAGAACAGTGACTATGAAGAGTGGGGATGGTAATTTGTTTAATGTAAACATGTGAGGTAGTTAATAATGGTCCCACTACAGCTTGTGAAAATGGTGTGACCAGTGCCCTTTATATTTACATTGTCTTCTCTTGGCTAACTGTGCAGGTATCCATCTAAAGCTGGGTAGATTGGAACTTTCTGTGATGTTGACAGTAACTTGTTATTTTACTGTGAAAGACAATCACTTTATCAACCCTGATGCTTGTACACTGATGTGTCATGGACATGATTTTAATAATCTGCTGTGTGTTAAACAGATGCCTAAAAGGGGCGCAAAGAATATTAATACTGTGTTATACCAGGACTGTCATAAGAGGCATCTAAGGAGATGTGGGCATTGGGCCAAATGCTCCATTTTGTAGAAACCATAAGTATTTTGGAAAATTAAAGAAAGAGCTCTGGACCCAAAGATGATCGACAAAGTGAAGCCAAACTTCTAATAATATAATAGAAATTGCTTGTTGTTTGTGACCAAGAACACAAAAACAGTCACATTTCTCCTTCTTTGGTATTCATTCTGAAAAAGATGCTGTAGTTTACAGCAAGGCTGCGATATCTGTGTATTTCAGCCGATATATCCCATTTCAGCTAGTGTTTTTGGGTGCCTGATTTGTCTTTCCACTATGATCCCTCTCCTCTTAGCCATACTGCACTAGTACAGCCTGTTTCTAGGGCTGACACTTGTAGGCGGAATAAGGTTCTTGGTCAGCCCTGGTTCGTTGACCCTGATGCATTGAGTCGCTGACTGCTGTCAGCTCATTCACTCATTCACACCAAATATCTCATTGAGACCCAGGATCCATGTCTACTTTTGTAATCTGTCCAAGATGATTCTGTTGAATATCTTGCCTGGCACTGACAGCAATACAATTTGTTTATCATTGCTACAATCTGCCAGTTCTCCCTTGTTGGGCATCTCCATCAAATGTAATTATTTACATTCTATGGACACTCTATCTTCTTTCCATATCTTCTTGAATAATCAGTGTAATTTATCTTGGGCCTTATCTATAGCTGATAATATAGCTTCTGTTGCTATTCCGCCTGAGCCCACTATCTTCTCTGTCTTGAGACTCTTTTTTGCGTTTTAAATTTCTGTCATACTTAGTGGGTTGCAGTCTAAATCCAGAGTAGGATGTTTGGCGTTTCTTGTGGTAGAGGTCTGTTTAGGCTTTCTTTGAAATACTCAACCCATCATTTCTGTTGTTTCACCGACGTAAATATTGTCTTGTCTATCTGGGATTGGTTTGTCTATCTGTGTATACTGTTTGCTATTTTCTTTGCTAATTAATAGCAATCTCTCATATTTTTTCTCTGCTTGCTGTGCTAATGTATTCCCTGTTTATTTTTCATTATGCATGCCAACCTCTTTGTCTGTAGTCACATAGTTTTTCTTTGCTTCTGCTTTGGTGACTCTGGTTTGGCACTTATTAAGTTTAGCTTTCGTCTTTTACCTTTCTACTATTTTATTGAATGCCTTTGTAGTATTCCATGTTCTGCATGTCACCTATAAAGAATTATGCATTACCTAGCAACCTCAACATGTATATCTAAGTACATCAAAAACATCATCTTTGGTACATGCTCTCTATAAAGGGGCCAATTGCAGTATTGGTCCCAAACTCATATGTCCACATAAGAGAATGGTTTATCTTGTTTTTTGCTGTTAGCATTGGGCTATAGGGAATTATTACTGGTAATAATATATTTTTGAAATCATCACTTTGTGGAGAATAAAGATTTGAATGATACGCTCTTATTTAATTGTATTTTGTTTGTTTATAGATCTGTTTCATTAGTACAGTAAACATGTTCGGATCTATACAGCTAATACCAGTAGCATCATTTAGTGGGCATAATGTAAACTACCTGCTATATGTTGATGATTCTATGTACATAACAAAAAGTGATTCAGAATGCAAGACATAGAAATAATGGTCCTCAAAAGTAAAAATAAATGCCTCAACATATACAACGCAGAATTCAGTGCATTGCAGCATTCTTGTCAGTGAGAAGGGTGACATACTGTCAAGGGAAGGTAACTTTACATGATATAGGTATAACTTAATGAAAAGGCAAAGAAGCTTACCAGGTGTAGATACAGCAACAAGTGGGAAGCAGAGCACACATAATAACAACCAAAGATGCACATTACCAACTCAACACATGTAACCTGGCGTTCATTTTTGGACTCAGCACAACCCTCAAAATACTACAGTGGAATGCGGAGGGAGTCATTAACAAAAAACTTTCCCTAACACACCACCTGCATGAAGGTAAGATTGACGTGGCATGTATCCAGGAAACGCACCTCAACAATAACCATAAATTCTCAAACAGAGGATACCAGACATTCCGTCTAGATAGAGAAGGCCACAAAGGAGGGGTCCTGATACTGACCAGAAACTGCATACCGAGTAGCGCAGTATCTGTCAATCACACCGGACAAGCAGAAATTGTAGGAGTTGACATAATGGCTCAAGAGACGAAGCTCCGCATTTTCAATCTGTACGGACCACCAAATAGAGACCTATCGCTCTCGAGTATGGAGGTCAGAGACTCCAACTGCTATGCAGTTGGAGATTTCAACAGCCACTCGGAGAGATGGGGATACTCTGATACAGACAGCAGAGGTGACGAAGTGGAAGATTGGGAGATAGATGCAAATCTCTCCCTAATCAATAGGCCGGAGGATAGCCCTAGCTTCTATTCAAGAACATGGCACACAGCCTCGACTCCAGATTTGGCCGTCTCCACACAGGACATACACCATAAAATAGACCGCCAGGTGCTAAACCAACTGGCAGGTAGCGACCACAGGCCGATCAGGCTAACCATTGACATGGAAGTAGGCCCACAGGAAACAAAACCACTCCCACGTTGGAATTACAAACGAGCCGACTGGGACAGATTTGCAATCCTGACAGATGGGCTGTGTGAAACCATCAACACACGAAACACCAAAATGAAGCCCATGGTAGAGAGCCTAAGCAAGGCAATAATGCAAGCCGCCACTGAAACCATCCCAAGAGGAGCTAGGAAAAACTATAAGCCCTACTGGAATGATGAGTTGCAGAAAGTGGAAGATGCAGTAACAAATGCTAGGAACATGGCAGAGCGAGAAAAATCCATGGAGGCAAACATCGCCCTCAAAGCCGCCGCGGCGAAGTACAAACACACTCTCAAGCAAACAGCAAGAGAAAGCTGGAAAAATAAAACGGAAAGTCTAAACCTGGACAAAGACGGGAACAAGCTATGGAAGCTAGTCAGAGCCATGAACGACGAAACCCCGTCAAATAAACAAATTACTATCAAGCAGGGCGAGAACTTGATCACAGGTAAGAAAGCCGCAAACGCCTTTGTCGATCACTATGCCAGAGCAAACCACATCGAGGTCCCTGCAGATAAGCATACAGACATTAGCGAAGAGCTAAAGGGACACGAAAACATGAATACGGCTCCTGAAGAGCACATGATGGCCAAACATCCCATAAACGCACTAACAACACCAAAACCCATCACTACTGTACGAAAACCTACCTGGAGGCAGGATATATTTCCAGAGGTGGTAGAAAATATACCAGGTATTGCAAACAAAAACTGCCAGACTGAAAAAGAAAGGAGAGATACTACCCTAAGCTTCATAACGAAAAGCTACCCAAGCATGGACTGGAGCAATGCATACACCGACGGTTCTGTAACAAACACTACACAGAACGGAGGGGCAGGAGCATTCCTGAACCTACCAAATGGCAGAAAAATAACACTGTCATTCGCTACTGGTAAGTACACAAGCAATTTCAGAGCGGAGGCAGAGGCACTGAGGGCGGCAGTGGAAGAAATGGTGACACACAGTGAAAATGAGAAAGGCATATAGTCCTGCTGACAGATGCTCTCGCCGTAGTCACAGCGCTAAAAAGCCAGAAAAACACTGAGCTTAATGACTTAAGAGCAGCACTCTGCAAACTGTGCCAGCAGTCCGCACCAAAAAGGGTAGTGGTACAGTGGGTTCCGTCACACTGCAACATCCAAGGCAACGAGGAGGCAGACAGACTGGCAAAAGAAGGTGCAAGACTACCACAAACAGATACCAGTATGACGTACGAAGAGTCAAAACGGCTTATCAAAGCCAGATACATGACCAAATGGGAAACTGAACATACTGGTTACACCAAAAACGATGCCTATTACCAGTTGAACCGAAGAGAGCAGGTCGTTGTCTTCAGACTTCGCACTGGCCACAACAGACTGAGGTACCACCCATTCAACAAATTGAAGATAGGGTGTACCGACGAATGCCCGTGCGGTACTGGTAAAATGACCGCTGAACATCTGCTGCAGAACTGCCCGACATACGAGGATCAGAGAGAGCAGATGTGGCCATTACCAGTGGAACTGCAAGACAAGCTCTGTGGCAGTGGCGAGAGCCTCAGGATGACCGCCGCTTTTTTCGAAAAAATAATGGTTACTGTCTGACTGCGTACGCAGAAGAAGAAGAAGGACTCAGCACAGGCCACAACAGATTGCTATATTATCTGTTCAACCAACAGTGTACAGAAACTGGACTCTCTCAAGACACATCGTCAAATGCATCTTGCTTCTCTATGTAGTCTGGTATGACCCAAATACATTTGTAGCTTCTGCCTGAGATGTGAAGGAAAAACAAGGGACCTCCAGCACTATTTAACTCAAATCTTCAAGAGGTAATTGCTGCATTCAGGCTGATAAATAAGAAAAAATGGCAATAGCCTCGGACTAATCACAGATTACTTTAAATATATTCAAGCTGACCTCTGAAAGCCTGCAAAGAAAACAAACAAAAGTACTTAAGTTATGATCACTTCAGAGAAAAGTTTTAGCCGACCTGTACTTCTACAGAGGCAGATGCCCCTGTGAAGGTCCCAGCTCTGGCATGAACTAGATGTAGCCAGGATTTCCTGCTTGGTGGGCTAGGCTCAAGCAGCTTATTACTCCACAATGAAGGGTGGTTAACCAATGTGTGAGTCCATCTTAATAGACTCAAGACACTAGAGCAAAGTAAACCCATAACCTATTAGGCACCATCTACACTGCTCTTAACAAACCACCTAACCATGACTGGTGTTATGCCATGTCACAAAATTTTGTCACCTTTTACGACATGCTTTCTGTGGGGCAGTGGTGATATTCTTGTCCTTGTCATATACAAAGACCCTGATGGACTACATAATTCTCCCAAATAGAACTTCAAAGCAAATGAGATAAATATGTCTAAACTTGTAAATGCTTATTCCTTTAGTATAGGAGATAGGAGATGTAACTCCCAAACAAGGAACAGAACAATCCAGCTTTCCAGAAAATGATTTTTTTATGAATCAAATATTTGTCAATGGAAGTGTGAAAGAAAGTTTTTTGGTATTCTGTACAACTAAGTTTATCATATGGAAGTGAATCATGGACAATCACCAAATGACATAGATCCTTCAACAGAGGTGTGGTTTTATAGTAGAATGTTTAAAATCTCTTTGACAGGAAGAAAGCTAATGATGATGTGCTGATAGAAGTCCATGCACTAGGACAACTTCACATCACAACACAGACAATTTATAACACACATCTGAACAAAGACAACTTATTACACACATCAGAACACAGACAATTTATGACACACATCTGAACAAAGACAACTTATTACACACATCAGAACACAGATAATTTATAACACACATCTGAACAAAGACAACTTATTACACACATCAGAACACAGACAATTTATGACACACATCTGAACAAAGACAACTTATTACACACATCTGAACAAAGACAACTTATTACACACATCTGAACAAAGACAACTTATTACACACATCACAACACAGATAATTTATAACACACATCTGAACAAAGACAACTTATTACACACATCTGAACAAAGACAACTTATTACACACATCACAACACAGATAATTTATAACACACATCTGAACAAACACAACTTATTACACACATCTGAACAAACACAACTTATTACACACATCTGAAAAAAGACAACTTATTACACACATCTGAACAAAGACAACTTATTACACACATCACAACACAGATAATTTATAACACACATCTGAACAAAGACAACTTATTACACACATCACAACACAGATAATTTATAACACACATCTGAACAAAGACAACTTATTACACACATCACAACACAGATAATTTATAACACACATCTGAACAAAGACAACTTATTACACACATCAGAACACAGACAATGTATGACACACATCTGAACAAAGACAACTTATCACACACATCAGAACACAGATAATTTATAACACACATCTGAACAAAGACAAATTATCACACATCAGAACACAGATAATTTATGACACACATCTGAACAAAGACAACTTATTACACAAATCACAAGACAGATAATTTATGATACACATCTGAACAAAGACAACTTATTACACACATCAGAACACAGCCAATTTATGACACACATCTGAACAAAGACAACTTATTACACGCATCAGAACACAGACAATTTATAGAGTGCAACAAAACAGGGTAATAATTTGTTAATGACATTGTATGGGAAGAGCAGTGTTGTAACGACACACATTTCTTGGAAAAGGAATACAGGACGACAAGTAAAATTCTAAATAGTTGAACATCATGGCATGAATGTTAGTCTATGATAGAATGTGTGTGGATTCATGATCATCTTTCTTATGTATATAATGGTGAGTTAAGCTGAGAAACAGTTTTTGTGGACTGGACAAATCCATGATCATCTATCTATATGTATGTTATAGTGGGAAGCAGTTTTCGTGGACCAGACGTTGTGGATCTATGTTCATCTATCTATATATGAGTTATGGTGGCAAGCAGTTTTTATGGACCAGACGTTGTGGATCTATGTTCATCTATCTATGTCGGACTTATGGTGGCAAGCAGTTTTTATGGACCAGACGTTGTGGATCTATGTTCATCTATCTATATCTGAGTTACGGTGGCAAGCAGTTTTTATGGACCAGACGTTGTGGATATATGTTCATCTATCTATATCTGAGTTATAGTGGCAAGCAGTTTTTATGGACCAGACGTTGTGGATCTATGTTCATTTATCTATATCTGAGTTATGGATCCATGATCATCTATCTTTGTTTGTAGTGTTGATTTATGGTTGGAAACAGTTTTTGTGGTCCACAGTTTTGTAGACACATTTCAATTTTTGCAACTATGTATATCGATTCTCAATATCAGTTATCTCTTGCACTGTAGCATGTCCTTCTCTCTCTCTTTTCTTTCTCTCTCTCTCTCTCTCTCTCGCACACCCTTCCTACATTCTTTCTCATGTAACTTCTTATAAAGCATAGATGTATGACTATAATTTAAGATGATCCTTCACTTTATGTGCGTTTATCGTGGCAGTTTTTGTAGTAATTGTTGTAGTTAATATGATGAGGTTACTAGTCGCATGCGTAATTCTCTTTTGGTGTTTTTTGACCAGCATGTATGTTTAATGGTCTGATCAATTACTCCCCATTTAGTCATCCATGCACCAGAAGGTGAGTTTCAAGGGAAATAATACATTAAAAGATAAAAAATTTAGAATATGCATAATACCGGTTCTTTCCCTCTAACTCGAAATCATGGATCCACACAGAAACTCATCCAGACTTGATCAGCAAGCGGTGATTCGGTTTCTAACAGCTGAAGGATGTCGACCAGTTGACATTTATCACAGAATGCAGACAGTGTATGTTGACAAAAGTGTGTTAAGGACAACAGTGAAGAACTGGACAACAATGGTTAAAGAAGGACATGAGTTAATGCGACACTATGCACCTGACCTGGTCTCGGAAGATCTTTAGTTAACTCACTTCCTTCTTTGAACATCGTTGTCAAGTTTTTTAGTTGTCTTCGACACACTTTTGTCACCATACAATGCCAGCATTCTGCGATGAATGTCAACTGATCTTCTTTTGTGTAGACTGTGCCAAAGTACTGATTGAGTAGATTAGTAGCATGCCTATTCTCACTTTTTTTCTGTGCTATATATGAGAGGACTTACTTTGTCTTTCGTTCTCTGTTTATTTCTAACATAATAAAAAGCATTTGGTTTCAGTCTTGATCTTTTGATTAATTTCTTTTTCGAAGTCCATTTTTTTATTTTTTTTTTTATTTTATGTGTTTGCCTCACTAGTTTCTACTGGCGGAGGCGCGCCTATTCCACCCCAGACCGTAGTCAATTTGGGCGATATTAAGACGCATAAACCAGTGCTTGGATGCGTGTGTGTATCTGTTTGTACCTAACCTGGTGTTTCCGTGATGTTCCTCCCGTTGTTCCTCGCTTCTAATTATCCTTTCGTTATGTGTTTGCCTCACTAGTTTCTACTGGCGGAGGCGCGCCTATTCCGACCCAGACCGCAGTCAATTTGGGCGATATTAAGACGCATAAACCAGTGCTTGGATGCGTGTGTGTATCTGTTTGTACCTAGCCTGGTATTTCCGTGATGTTCCTCCCGTTGTTCCTCGCTTTTGATGTTCCTAGTTGTCCGCCGTAGGTATTTGCATAAATATGCACAATAGTTTTCCTGGGACCATTTTTATTTTCTGTCATACTTGATTCGGATCTCTTTTTTTTTTTTTTTTTTTCCTGATTTCTTTCTTTCTTTTTTTTTTTGTGTCCCCTCTTTCCTCCTTTTTTTTTTTTTTTCCTTCTATTTTATAAAAAAAAATATAAAGCCCCCTCATACATTTTATACACAATTGTGAAGATAGCAGTGTAATGAGGTGTACAACGAGAATGAATGAGATGGAATGATTGGGAAATATAACAAACAATATACTTGATACATAAGGATTAAGAGTACAATATAAATTAATTGAAATGTGTCTTCCTTCTGTTGTGAGGCCCATCTGTGTTGACTTCCTTCTGTCTGGTCTTGGTGTATCAGGTTTTGCCTGCTCTCATATTTTTCCATCGCATTCATGTACTCCAATTTGTAAGCGATTCACTGATTTGTGTGTCCCCTTGTAGATCCCTCATCTCACCTGTGCCCTCTAGCTCTCGCAGTCAATTATGTGTTGAATGTGTGGTAGGCTCAGGAACAGAAGAACAATAGAAAGGTAGATAATTGATTAAATAATTATAGATACAAAAAGGTTGATGTAATAGTAGTATAATTATATTAAGTGTGGATATATAGTGGTGAGGATGCCCGCAGAAGGGATATACATATATAAACCTATAAATACATACATAAGTGTAAATTAAAATGTCCACATATATATACTCATACGTACATATCTACACACCTACATATCTACACACCTACATATGTGCACATCTACATGTGTGCACACTGTAGCGTTCGTGATTTGTCACACCCACTTGCTACATAATCAATGGGCTAATTGTAGTGTGAGTCCGTTACATCATCAGTCGACGCATCCTCCCACTGAATCCACAAGCATCGACCACCGATCACCACGTGCAAGGCACAGGCGACACAGAAACTGTGGCCAAGCTAGATCAATCCACCGAGTCTATCGCCACATGGGCAACTGTGTGTTAATTTACCCACTGGCAACAATAGGTCAAATTTAGTAGAATGTAACCACACGAAGCACCACATTTTTAAGTCGCGAGGTATACCACTGTCATTTTCAGATCCAACTCAGCACGTGGAAAATGGACCTCCTGCACCGCAGGAGAATAACCCCGTGTGCAGTCATCGCAGGAAAGACGAATCTTACGCATCGTCGGACTGCGCACCAAACAAAGTGTCAAGACCTGCTATGTCTCCAACAGCCCACCAAGAACGCTTAGAGATGGTCGCACATGTCAGCAGGGCATTTCTGCTCGCTCCGGCACATGGCTAGAGAAGTCCATTTTCGCTGCTCTATTCAATTTATGAGCCATGTTTTGCTTGACCAAATAATTTAAATATGCATCTATTGGTCTATCTGCCTATAATTATATATTTTGTCCATGCTTTACTTTTAGCTTTTCTACATTTAACTACTAATTTTGGGGAGAAAGACTAACGTCTGATCAGGCACACCATACTGATCAGACATGTTAGTCAGGATCAGGCAAAAGATACTGGTCAAGACCCTCACCTCCGCTTCCTCATAGCCTTCCCTGGAAATGGGCTGTTGTCATGGCAGTCTGGCTAACGGGGTGAGGGATCGACGTGATCCCTGCAGTAGTTAGCGACACGCAGATGAAACCAAGCATAGTACAACTGGCTGGAGGACGCTCGGAAAGCTAATGCAGCCGCCATTAACGTCCTTTTCAGGGCGCACAAATGAGTAAACCTACTCATTGTGGACATTCTAAACAACTACTAGTTTTAGTTATCCACTTTTTATGCTTAGATACTACAAATCTTGATATAACTTTTCTTTGGTGTCTTCCTAGTTACTCATATTTGGTGCATTTGCAAGACGGAGGCTTGTTTGTTTCCAGTTAAGGTGATTCTGAGCACCATTAAATGGTCATTAATCCATTTTGGAACAATTGAGAGCCAAGTAATCAATCTCGATTTGATAGCAAAAGTAACACTTGATTCATCCTGGTCTTCGAATCCACGTCTTTTCCAGAAAAAGGTTTGCCTTATTTCTCTGTTACCCAAGGTGGTGTGCGTTGCACTGTGTTTTTATTTTGTGCACGTCGGCCCAGTACATCCGACTTCGGCATGCATTTTATGTAAGGGTCTGCTTCTTCCTGCATTTTCTAAGGGTTTGCTTCCCCGGGGTAATGGTCGGTGCTGTGATGGGGATCGAACCCAGCAACTTCGAGTTGTAAGCCGTGTCACTTAACCACTAGCCTACTCTGTCCTCTAGACGGTATATACAAGGGTATATATAATTCTAAAATTTGGCCGTCCAGTCCAGCTAGTCTCACTTAGGGCAATTATATAAATTCTGTATCTGACAAGCTCTTAGGCAATCAGATCTGATCTTCTCTCTGGTCTGTTAGCTTTTCCATGATCAATGAGGGTGCAAATATTCCACGCACCAAATATCAAGGTCACTCTATTTGAGCTTGCATTTTAGACAATTGCATTCGTGAAATTAAGATAAAGAGACGAGACATACGTGTGAATTTGATTTTAGTGGAGGGTTGTGCACGTCGGCCTCACTCTCTCATCCTCACCTGCCCTTATTCAGTGGCATGACATGGTCAAGACTACTGAGAATGTAGATATTTCCAAGGATTTTTTCCCACAGCCTATACAATGATCAAGTATCCCACAAGACAGTGGGGGCATAAATGGAACTGCAGAGGTCACAAGCTTGTACTCAATGATAACATGCATACAAAAGTCGGCATGCCGGAAACTCTCAGGAGACAAAGGGTATTCCAACGAAAATTGTGATGATGTATGCGAACCAAATATAAAGTTAGTTGTTTAGAAATCATAATGCATCCATGAGTTTGTGAGTGGACTGATATGTATCATCATCATCAGGTGCCTTGCCGGTTGGCCTTGATGATCATGGACCTCCATACGCTTCTGTCACGTGTGTCGTTTATTAACTCTGTTGTTGATTGTTGCTCATGCCATTCTCTCAGGCTGTCCAACATCTTATCTCTCTGTCTTCCTCTCTCTCTTTTTCATGCTATTTTTCCTGTCACAATGTGCTCTAAACCGCCTCTTCTCATAACATGCCTGAACCAGGATTTCTGCCTTGTTCTGATAGTTGAAATGAGTTGTTTTTGTGACATATATATAATCTATATGATTAGATACATTATCATTTAAAACTAAGAGAATTCTGAACATAACAAAAAAAATCTATAATTTGTTCAAACTCATTCATGAAGATTGTACATGCAATATCTGTCTTGAACATTGTCTCTGATACATGCAATATCTGTCTTAAAGATCTTTCTGATACATGCAATATCTGTCTTGAAGATTGTCTCTGATACATGCAATATCTGTCTTAAAGATCTTTCTGATACATGCAATATCTGTCTTGAAGATTGTCTCTGATACATGCAATATCTGTCTTAAAGATCTTTCTGATACATGCAATATCTGTCTTGAACATTGTGTTTGATACATGCAATATCTGTCTTGAACATTGTCTCTGATACATGCAATATCTGTCTTGAACATTGTCTCTGATACATGCAATATCTATCTTGAACATTGTCTCTGATACATGCAATATCTATCTTGAAGATCTTTTTGATACATGCAATATCTATCTTGAAGATCTTTCTGATACATGCAATATCTATCTTGAAGATCTTTCTGATACATGCAATATCTATCTTGAAGATCTTTCTGATACATGCAATATCTGTCTTGAACATTGTCTCTGATACGTGCAATATCTATCTTGAAGATCTTTCTGATACATGCAATATCTATCTTGAAGATCTTTCTGATACATGCAATATCTATCTTGAAGATCTTTCTGATACATGCAATATCTATCTTGAAGATTGTCTCCATAAGCTTGCACTATCTGTCTTGAAGATTGTCTCCATAAGCTTACACTATCTGTCTTGAAGATTGTCTCCATAAGCTTGCACTATCTGTCTTGAAGATTGTCTCCATAAGCTTACACTATCTGTCTTGAAGATTGTTTCCATAAGCTTGCACTATCTGTCTCGAAGATTGTCTCCATAAGCTTGCACTATCTGTCTTGAAGATTGTTTCCATAAGCTTACACCATCTGTCTTGAAGATTGTTTCCATAAGCTTACACTATCTGTCTTGAAGATTGTTTCCATAAGCTTACACTATATGTCTTGAAGATTGTTTCCATAAGCTTACACTATCTGTCTTGAAGATTGTTTCCATAAGCTTGCACTATCTGTCTTGAAGATTTTCTCCATAAGCTTACACTATCTGTCTTGAAGATTGTCTCCATAAGCTTACACTATATGTCTTGAAGATTGTCTCCATAAGCTTACACTATCTGTCTTGAAATTGCCCCTGATACATGCAATATATATCTTGAAGATTCTAGCTGATTTTTTGTTGAAGATTATCTCTGGTACATCCAATAACTTACTGAAATATTCTTTCTGATTCATGCAAGAAGGTTTTTGAAGATTTTCTCTGATGCATCCAAGAACAATCTTTGTAAGATCATTGCACTATTATCTACAATTGGCCAGAAGAACAAGGCACAGCTTAAAATTATTTAAAGACAAGCCCAGATTGGGTATTATTAATAATTTTGTTAGTCAGAGAGTGGTGAATGCTTGAAATGCAATGCCACAGGATATAGTTGCAGGGTCAGAACCTCTCATTGTGCTCTAGTCAGGAGGACCCTAGTTAACCTTCTCCAGTACACCTTTGGATGTAAGAAGAGCCACTGCAACCAAACAAGCACGCGAGTAGCTTCGAACAACAACATAATTGTCTTTTGCAACATGATTGGAACACCACAGCCAATCAATCAAATCATTTTCAGCTTCCCTGTGGAACATAGTTCCCCCCATGGAAGTCTCTTATGAGATGTGGATAGTTCTCTTCTTTCTTCCCTGAGTACCGCCTGGTGTGATAACTCTACCATCGTCAACACTAATGAACACAAATCATAAACTCTTCTTACAATAAGTTTTACGTTTTGGTTTATTTCATAGAAAGCATAGTCAAATGTGTTGTTAGTGCAAGGTAACTCAAGCTTGCGGTCCAACACCAGGGGCCCGCCGATGCAGCTTCAAATTGTGATACATCAAAGGTTAAACAAATGTGATGTTAGTGGAGGGTATTTTAAGCCTGGGGTCCAACACTTGAGGGCCCGTCGACCCATGTCCTTCAGCCTTAAATTGTGAGATCAAATGTCCATTAAATTTGATGTTAGTGCAAGGTAACTCAAGCTTAGGATACGACTCTCCGAGGTCCGTTGACCCATGGACTTCAGCCTCAAATTGTGAGATTTCAAAGCTTAAATACATTTGATGTTAGTGCAAGGTATCTCAAGTCTGGGGCCCAACACTCTGGAGCTCATTGATCCATGACCTTAAGCTTTAAATTGTGAAATATCCAAGGTCAAACAAATGTGATGTTAGTGCATGCTACCTCAAGCTTTGGGTCCAACATTTGAGGGTCCGTTGACCCATGCACTTCAGCCTTAAATTGTGAGATATCAAACGTCCATCAAATTTGTGATGTTAGTGCAAGGTAACTCAAGCTTGGGATACGACTCTCCGGGGTCCGTTGACCCATGCACTTCAGCCTCAAATTGTGAGATATCAAACATCCATCAAATTTGATGTTAGTGCAAGGTAACTCAAGCTTGGGATACGACTCTCCGGGGTCCGTTGACCCATGCACTTCAGCCTCAAATTGTGAGATATCAAACGTCCATCAAATTTGATGTTAGTACAAGGTAACTCAAGCTTGGGATACGACTCTCCTGGGTCCGTTGACCCATGCACTTCAGCCTCAAATTGTGAGATATCAAACGTCCATCAAATTTGATGTTAGTGCAAGGTAACTCAAGCTTGGGTTATGACTCTCCGGGGTCCGTTGACCCATGCACTTCAGCCTCAAATTGTGAGATATCAAACGTCCATCAAATTTGATGTTAGTGCAAGGTAACTCAAGCTTGGGATACGACTCTCCGGGGTCCGTTGACCCATGCACTTCAGCCTCAAATTGTGAGATTTCAAACGTCCATCAAATTTGATGTTAGTGTAAGGTAACTCAAGCTTGGGATACTTCTTCTTCTTTGTCGTACGCAGTCAGACAGGAACCATTATTTTTTCGAAAAAAGCAGCCGTCTTCCTGAGGCTGTCGACACTGCCATAGAGCTTGTCTAGTCTTGCCACTGGTGATGGCCACATTTGCTCTCTCTGATCCTCGTATGTCGGGCAGTTTTGCTGCAAATGCTCAGCGGTCATTTTACCGGTACCACACGGGCATTTGTCAGTGCCACCTATCTTCAATTTGTTGAATAGGTGGTACCTCAGTCTATTGTGGCCAGTGCGAAGTCTGAAGACCACGACCTGCTCTCTTCTGTTCATCTGGTAAAAGGCATCGTTTTTTGTGTAGCCAGTATGTTCTGTTTCCCATTTTGTCATGTATCTAGCTCTAATAAGCCGTTTTGACTCTTCGTACGTCATACTAGTATCTGGTTGTGGTAGTCTTGCACCGTCTTTTGCCAGTCTGTCTGCCTCCTCGTTGCCTTGGATGTCGCAGTGGGATGGGACCCACTGTACCACTACCCTTTTTGGTGCAGACTGCTGGCATAGTTGACAGAGTACTGCTCTTAAATTATTAAGTTCAGTATTTTTCTGGCTTTTTAGCGCTGTGACTACGGCTAAAGCATCTGTAAGCAGGACTATATGGCTTTAATTCCTTTTACCTGTCACCATTTCTTCCACTGCCGCCCTCAGTGCCTCTGGCTCCGCTCTGAAATTGCTTGTGTATTTTCCAGTAGCGAATGACAGTGTTATTTTTCTGCCATTTGGTAGGTTTCTGAAATGCTCCTGCCCCTCCATTCTGTGTAGTGTTTGTTACAGAACCATCGGTGTATGCATTGGTCCAATCCATGCTTGGGTAGTTTTTCGATATGTAGCTCAGGGTAGTATCTCTTCTTTCTTTTTCAGTCTGGCAGTTTTTGTTTGCAATACCTGGTATATTTTCTACCACCTCTGGAAATATATCCTGCCTCCAGGTAGGTTTTCGTACAGTAGTGATGGGTTTTGGTGTTGTTAGTGCGTTTATGGGATCTTCGTGCATCTTTGCTTTGGCTATTTCTGCAAAGTTTCTCCGCTTTAGTTTCCCATTTCCCAAATTGTTTAGTCTCTGGTGCATTGGATGGTCAGTCAGTCTTCGGAGTTTCTCTGACTGCAGCTGCGCTCTGCAGTCTCTTCTATCGGTCATGGATTGCAGTTTTGTAATCTTTTCAAGTTCTACAATTGGCGTTGACTTTATGCCTCCTGTTATAACTCTCATGGCTTGGTTTTGGAGTTTGCTAATTTTATCGAAGTTCGCCTTTGCTGCTGTTGTCCATGCCGCAATGCCATACTCGAGAACTGGTCTCACTCTTCCAGTGTACAGTTTCTTTAGTATACTTTCGTCTGCTCCCCAGCTTGTGCCAGCAAGTTTCCTCACGATAGCCATTCTTTCTCTGGCTCTCATTCGGTTTCTCTCGATCTAACTTTTCCATGTCATGCGCCGATCAAATGAGACTCCCTGGTAGTTTGGGTTGTCGTTTGGCTGCAAGTATTTGCCGTTAAGACTTAATTTGGTGTTTTGGGGTTTGTTTGATAGAAACTTGGGATACGACTCTCCGGGGTCCGTTGACCCATGCACTTTGCCTAAAATTGTGAGATTTTAAACGTCCATTAAATTTGATGTTAGTGCAAGGTAACTCAAGCTTGGGATACGACTCTCCGGGGTCCGTTGACCCATGCACTTCAGCCTCAAATTGTGAGATTTCAAACGTCCATCACATTTGATGTTAGTGCAAGGTAACTTAAGCTTGGGATATGACTCTCCGGGGTCCGTTGACCATGCTCTTCAGCCTCAAATTGTAAGATATTAAAAGTAAAACAGGATATACAGATCAGCCAGTATACGAGTTACACAGGCTACATATTTGTACACAATAACAAATGTCGTTACACAATGTAAACACTGATTATACGTGATTTTACCGTAGACTCTTCTATCTTCTTAGGTGCTATTGTATAATGAAAACAACAAACAAACACGCCCACCTGTGAAGTATCACATACCTTCAGTCGTACTATCGAGGCTTTATAATAGACACAATGCAAGAATCAGCAAGGTAATACAGGTTGAATTTAAGAAAATAAACCACACATTTGAACCAAGGGCCCGTCATTGGATGTGAGGGACGTTATTAAACTATGGTGCTGCCCTCGAGTTTTCACACTTCTTCTGAAGTGGCCCATTGGTGATAGGAAACTGTGCAGAGCAAAGTAGCAAGAAAATAATCATTTAAATATATAGAAGTACGAGGCGTGTTTATATGGAACCGGGCCTAACTGTACCAAGTAAACATACGTACGATGCACATGATGACGTAACTTCTGATGTAAACAGCACATATCAACCGTCAAGTTATGGAAAATTTCACTATCCTCTGACTCATAGTTTCCAGTTTCCTCAGCAGATCGTTGGAAATATGGCGGGAATCCGTCCAGAGTTGATCAGCGATCGGTGATTCGGGTTCTAACAGCTGAAGGATGTCGACCAGTTGACATTCATCGCAGAATGCAATCAGTGTATGGTGATAAACTGTGTCGAAGACAAAAGTGAAGAACTGGTCAACGTTGTTTAAAGAAGGACGAAATGTCTTCCGAGACCAGCTCAGGTGCATATTGTTGTGTCAAAAGATGACATCGCCGAAATTGATGCAGCAATTCGGAAGGACCGTCGCCGGAGCTTACGTTTGCCACACTTTTGTCACCATACACTGTCTACATTCTGCGATGAATGTCAACTGGTTTATATCCTTCAGATTTTAGAAACTCTGGGCGTATTATGTATTAAACTCGCCATGCTTTCAAAGCTCTGCCGAGAAAGCTATGAGTCGGAGGAAAATGACATTTTGCAAACGTGACTGTTGGGATGGGCTGTTTACATCAGAAGTGACGTCATCATGCTCATAGTACGTATGTTCACATGGTGCAGTTAGGTCTGGTTTCATTTGAACACGCCTCGTATGTCACGCTTGAATACCAATGTGTTTTTACTCCGTCCTTCTATCCATCTTATTGTTGGGTCATCGATTGGAGACATAGTTGTAAGGTCGTCAGTACTTCGTGCCTGACCCATCTGTATTTCCTTAACAATCTAGTATATATGGCGTCGTTGAAGGAACGTTGTCACTAGATTTCTGTGTTATGAATTCCGTTCCATTATGGAGACTCAGCATTGCTCTTTAGTAACTCGAAGCTTCCCTGCCTCTGCTTTATGTATGTGTCATACTCCACATATACATATTATATCCGGAATGTTAAGCTACTGGTCCTTATGTCTAATCTACTTTTATACCACTTGTCGAAACGTATGTGTAACAACTATAAACTATAATAGATCGCAAATGCTTGAATATAAAGTAAAGAATGACTCCTTAAAAGTAAGGAATCTTAGGGTCTAATAAGAAGCAATGACCACACGATGAAGGGAATCAGTGTCTCATAGGCGGAATTCAAGAAGATGGCCCCAAAAATTGAAACACTGGTGATTGATAGTTGCAGTTATACGAATATGTTCAAATGAAATTCAAAAAGAGACGTAGCAAAGTAGTAGTGACCCAATTGGTGATTAATGGGCGATTGTATAATATGTCAGATTGATTAGTTATTACAGGTAACGTTACATAACCTTTTATTTAAGTCGACAACGAATTCATTACATGTCACACAGTTATGTACAATAACGAAGTAACGCTTATATTATGTACAATAACGAAGTAACGCTTATATTATGTACAATAACTTTTTCCGGTTGTATAAGATAACGATCAAATACAATTATGGCGATGGTGATAAGCCATACGTCCGAATTTTGTTAGACATAACTTATACAATCAGTTTAGAAATAATGCATGATACGTTCAATTACATATGATATCATTTATGTTACATTTGATAGTCATGTCTGATATATATGTACGCCAGCATTTGGTATTTTACGATACTTTCATAAACCATGGTCGCACCATCTCATATGTAATAACTTGCTATACAAGGCATTCATTTCGTGTCATAAGACATGTACAATAATTTCATAAGTCATGCACGATATCTCAGTTATGTTCGAAAATTTCTTTAGCCACAAATGACAACACAAGACATGTTTAAAATTATATCATTAATGAGAACGGAAAAATGAACTATATAATTATTAATTTTGAATGATCATTACCAAAACCCAGATATAACAAAGACATTCTGTCCGCTGTTGAATGAAGTATGTGTCATCATAATGAGCGACAGACCTCCACAAACAACACCAACATATTAAAACAAATACACGTCCAGCAAACAGATAATAGTTTACTTTTTAATATTTCCTTTTAAAATATATCAAGAGCCCGACGTTCTCGAAAGATCATAAAATAATGGCAACCAACCCGGACTGAAATAAGTTGCTATGGTCGAGTTGAAACATAGACATTCAGGTCAGGTCATCCCGGTGAGGTCGTTGGGGCACACATGAAGACATCCTCACAACACCACGCCACCCTTCTCTGTCAGCGGTCGCTGCCTGTGACTCTTCTGGTCGGAGATTGGTCCATTCTGTTATGCTGTCCTAATATATATTTTTGGGACGGCCTCTGTGTCGTCTGCCATGCACCTTTCCGTGGAGGATTGTATTTGCATGACCATTTGATTTCGATGTGTGACCATACCAAGCGAGTTTCCTTCTTTTGACAGTTGCCAAGAGGTCTTCAAAAGGCCCCATTGCTATTGTAATTCTATCTCGTATTTCATCATTTGTAACTCGATCTTTGTGCTTGACGTTTAAAAGTCTTCGGAAATATCTCATCTCCAAGGCCTGTATTCTTCGTTGAAGGTCAGCTGTAATTGTCCATGTCTCACAAGCATAGAGGAATATTGACATGGCCAGTGTACGCATTAATCTGATTTTCGTGCATAGTGCTAACAATTTATCTTGCCAGATTTTGTTAAGCCGTGCAAGCGCCGCTATTGTCTGTGCTATTCTGGCCAACACATAGACATTAGAATGTAATAAAAATGAGTCTTCAGATACATGGTTGACTAGTCCTTGTCGTTTAGAAGGATTCCTGCAATGTAATGTAGTTTTTCTCAAGGACGACAACAAATTGCTGATGATGCCCGACCTGGTCGTCCTGTCCAGATTGCAACAGAAGCATGTGTGCAGCGCGTGGGGGAGATTATTCGAGCTGCCAGGGCAGTAACGGTAGACAGTGTAGCAATTGTAATAGGGTGTTCTTAGGCTTAGCCTACGTCATAACTTAACGTCTTTTAACTGGTTTAGAAGACTCTACAGAGTCTGTATTCAACCAGTTTCTTAGAAGGTGGTTAACTAATGTGCGAGTTACTAGACGCAAACATTTCAGCAAAGTAGACACGCAGCCTGTTAGGCACCATTTATGCTACTCTTAAAAACCACCTAACCATTGACGGTGGTATGCCATGTCACACAGTCGACTTTAAAGAAGGACGTGAGTTAACAAAAGGTCTTCCGAGACCAGGTCAGGCGCATATTGTTGCGTCAAAAGATGACATCGTCGAAATTGATACAGCAATTCGCGTGGGCCGTCGCCGGACCTTACGTTTGCCACACATTTGTCACCATACACTGCCTACACTCTGCGATGAATGTCAACTGGTCGACATCCTTCAAATTTTAGAAACTCTGATCAATTCTGGGCGTATCCCGTATTAAACCCGCCATGCTTTCAAAGTTCTGCCGAGGAACCTATGAGTCGGAGAAAAATGACATGCTTATGACATGCTATCTTTGGGGGCAGTGGTGCTATTCTTGTGAAACACAAAGACCGCAGCGTACCACTCGGAACTTACAATGTCATAATACATGACTGAGGGGACGGCGTGGCCTAGTGGTTAAGTGGCACGGCTCATAACCAGAAGGTGCTGGGTTCGATCGCCATCACAGCACCGGCCGTTACCCCGGGGAAGCAAACCCTTAGAAAATGCAGGAGGAAGCAGACCCTTACATAAAATGCATGCTGAAGTCGGATGCACTGGGCCGACAGGCGCAAAATAAAAATGACAGTGTAACGCACACACGCCTTGGGGAATTGATACATAAGGCGAACGCAAAAAAAAAAAATTAAAAAAAATAATACATGACTGACTGAATATCCTACAAGTGCAGACCGTAGAAACCCAGACAATTGTCTGACGACAACAACATTAACCGAATTGTCCTGTCCTTATACGGATACTGCGATGGGGTCTGTGTATCAATGTAGTGTAAATTATGTTGACAAATAAGGGTCAATGTAGGTACATTTGTTTAAAGTTGATTTATCACTCCGTTTTATTTATTATATTACTATATGTGACCTGTTTACTGACTAGTCGTTGGATAGCAGATTACTATTGAAATCAGCCACAGTTCTAATCCATGTGGGGACATGTAACATAACACGCTGCATTGATATCTGTTTCATGTAACGAGATAAGTTGCATTTGAGACCTATGCCATGCCCCCTGTAGCAAGACACGTTGCGGCTGAGACCTATGACATGCCTCCTCTAACGGGACACGCTGCGGCCGAGACATATGACATATGCCTCTTGTGAAAGACACGCTGCGGCGGAGACCTATGACATATGCCTCTTGTAACAAGATATGCTGCGGCTGAGACCTATGACATATGCCTCTTGTGACAGGACACGCTGCGGCTGAGATTTAACACATGCTTCCTCTAACGGGACACGCTGCAGCTAAGACCTGTGACATGCCTCCTGTAATGGGACAACCTGCGGCTGATACTTTTGAAATATGCCTATTGTAACAAGACACGCTGAGGCTGATATTTAACACATGCTTCCTCTAACGGGACACGCTGCAGTTGAGATCTATAACGTGCCTCTTGTAACAAGACACGCTGCGGCTGAGACTATGACATATGCCTCTTGTAACAAGACACGCTGCGGCTGAGACTATGACATATGCCTCTTGTAACAAGACACGCTGCGGCTGAGATTTAACACATGCATCCTCTATCGGGACACGCTGCGGCTGACCTATGACATGCCTCCTGTAACGGGACACGCTGCAGGTGAGACCTATGTCATGCCTCCTCTAACGGGACACTCTGCAGCTGAGACCTATGACATGCCTCCTCTAACGGGAAACGCTGCAGCTGAAACCTATGACATGCCTCCTGTAACGGGACACGCTGCAGCTGAGACCTATAACATGCATCCTTATCGGGACACGCAGCAGCTGAGACCTATAACATGTCTCATGTAACGGGACACGCTGCAGATAAGAACTATGGTTCACATTGGAGTGAACATGTTAATATCTGCAAATGTTCATAAATTGACTTCCTACAATAATGGCTAGCTGCAGCAAACACTTATGTTTCCATTCGGAGCAAACAAAGTGAAAGTTGAAGATAACCTCTTATGTAGAAGAGAAAGGCCGCTGTAGCTAGCCCTTGTCAATTCTTCATCTTCTTTCGTTCGCTTGGAGTATGTCTACATCTGCAAATTTGTCTCTTGTGTGAACCTCACTGTCTTCTGCAGTTCACACATAGGTCCATATAGTTTCCCTTCCAGTGTTGTTTCGCTAGGCCAGTATGTCCGCCTTAGTATCTCATACTCTGGACAGTCCTGAAGTATATACTCCGTGGTCTGGGCTGCCTGTCCACATGTACACATACTTGAGCTGCCAATCCTAAATTTTGTGTGCATGTGGCTGAGGAGTCGGTTGTGCCCCGTTCAGGCGCAGTATGACAATCTGCTCTTGCCCACTTATATTATGATAGTCATCTTGTATTTGTGCTGGAAGCTGTCTCATTAATTAAATCATCTTTTTCTTTTGATGTTATGTAACTGGTACATCTGGTTGCTCGTCTGCGACACCTTCCATCACCAGTGTGTCAGCTCTTTCATTTCCTGGTATTCCGCAGTGAGACGGTATCCACTGCATGGTGATTCTATGCTGGTTGCGCAATGTTGACAATAAAACTTGTAGATCTGACAGTTTCCCGGATGATAGTGCTTGGAGTACTGATTTTGCATCTGTCAGAAATAATATCACAGGATACGGGCCATGATTGGTGTTCAGCAATCTTTTCGTCGTCAATTTCAACGCTTGTATCTCTGCATCATAATTATGGCAAAATTTTCCGTTGGTGCTGCAACTGTTTCCATAGTGTTATTTGGGTATTCTATATTCACTCCTGCTCCTTCAATCTTTGCTGCATTCTATGCTGACCCATAGATCCTGTAGATATTCTTAATCCAAGAAACTGAGAGCAATTGTCTTACGTTGCACGCTGTTCTGTTTCTCCTTGCCAAGTATTCCCTGAATGGTTGTTTTGACTCATACTGATAGTCTACGCTGCTCTCTCCAGGGTGTTTGGACATACGGATAGTCTATGCTGCTCTCTCCAGGGTGTTTCTTCTGGCACAGTTGTTAAAGGAATAACAATTCCAGGCAGTTCTTAGCCGTGTCTACGAAGTCGCTTGGCTTGGTGTACAAAAGCTACTTCTTTTCAATCGTCCCATTGCTAGGCCCTGGAATCTATCCCTCATTGGGTTACTCGGCATACAGTTTAGCTTTTCTGCCTGTGTTAGCACCTTCGTGTCTGTACGTGCCCCTAGTGCTTGCATCCTCTCCACTTTAGGCGTTGATTTTATTGCCCCTGTAATAGCCATTAACCCCTGCTTTTGTACCTTATCTAGATCTTTCAATGTTGTGATTGATGCTGGACACCAGGCAGCTGATCCATATTCCAGACGTGGTCGTATGCCATGTTGGTAAACACTGCTAAGTATTTTCATTCCGGCTGTCCATGTGGTTCCACTTAGTTTTCTCAGGATGACTAACTTCCTTCTGGCTTTTCCTGTAGCCTTAGTGTCTCTAAGTCAGCCTATCATCAAATATAACCCCGACTTAGGTGGGTTGTTTATCTGCTCTTGTCAATGGCATCGGACCTTACAGTGTTTCTGTAATAATTTGATATGCATGATGAGGTTAGCCATCAAATGCACAACCCTCTTCAGTTGCCGTTGACAACATGCTAGAAAGATTACGGATGTTCTATTCTGTTCAGCCCAGGCACAACTAGAATGCTCAGATCGTATAAGTTGGAGTATCTGATGGTTTTCTTCATTGCTGCTTTGAAGAGCCATCAAGACGTTTTTATACCTGGGTATTCTGGAGCGTGTCGAAATCTTAGACATCATTCTAACTACTGAAATTTAAAAAAAAATTATAGTTGCTCATCCTAAGCGACATCATCAGACTTGCGTTGTGATATGTGATCGAATATGGCTGGAAACACCGATCCTGGTGCGAGACGCTTTACTGCACGTGGACAAACATAAGGTAGTTTGGCTATATATGTATACTCTGTGCGTTCGAGCACTATGCTCTTTCTGAGCCTCAGTAGTTTATGTTTGATCAGCATTATGAGCACCTTGGGAGATGGTAATGTGACAGGCGACGCTATGCAAACGTCTGCCGTGAGGGGACATTAATATTGAAACTGTTCATACACACTTGCAATGGGTCTTTGAAGAGTTTCTTGTGTCCTCCGTGTGATCTCCTCCATGTCCTGAGCTCACGGTACATCGGCTGCCTTTAGAAGTGTTTATCTGGTCGTCAATAACATGCCTGGTCCATCTGGTAGTGACACTCTTCAGCAGCGTGTGGATGCTCGAGAGTGATGACCTGTTGATGACTTCAGAGTTGGCTATTTTATCCTGCCAGATGATTCTAAGAAGCTTGCGGAGGCAGCTCACGTGGCAATGGCTGAGTTTCTTTTTATATCAGATATGCTGTCCATGTTTTGCAGACGAGTGGTGAGCACTACATCACGATATATCTAGATGTTGGGGGCAACATTTATTCTTTGTCGATCCAAAATATATGCTCGCAGTCTTTCAAGTGCAGCACTTGCCTTGGGAATCCTATTTCTGATCTTATAATTATATGTTGGCTTCGTTGGTATGGAGGCAGCAAGAGGTATTTTATTGTTTGAAGATGTTGGTCCTGTGCCGGAGATGATTGGTTAGTGGCATGGTTTCCCGGTATCATGTAGAAATATTCCCGTTTCCTCATGTTGATGAAGACAAATTATTTGACAGGGTCGCGGGAGTAAAGTAGGGGGTGTTTTGTAGGAATACAGTGTTAGGGGACAGCTACTGGACAACATACATGCTAAGTACGTCAACAGCGAAGGACGGTTAGGACAGACAAACTAATTCTCAGTGAAAAATGGGAATTATCAAACATGTATGCTATCCTCTCTTTTATTTACCATCTACATGGATAAAATCACTAGAATAGCATCACTATGAATAGTCACTCAATGAATTTATTTTCGCACACGAGCAGAGATTCTTCTACAATAAACAAAGGACTTTACAACAACACCTTACCTGTCTCGGCTCAGCCTGATTAGAGTATGCCATGAAAATTATCTATGATAATAAATCAACTATAACAACCAGAATTCAACCGACACAGCGAAGGTTTCAGACTGGCGGCAAAACGTTAAACTGGTACGGGAATTAACGTACTAGAGAGGTGTCTTCACTGTTGACGCAGACTGCACAGAGAGATAGAAAAAAGAGATCAAAAAGCAAACAATGTGTACTACCAGCTAGCACCGATACTGAAACATCTGTGGCACTACGTCCACAAAACAGGCGTTTGTCATCCCTGCGTTATGTTATCATTGATGCTGTAGCCCAGAGCTAACGCATTCGCATTTCAAATTGATGAACAGATACTGTGGACGATCGAATCTGGCAAATTTCATGCGACCACTAAAGTGAAAGGGGATCCGAGTGCCTGGATCCTGAGCTACCTACAGTTGTCTTGACTAATGTCTTGCCACTGGTTCAAGGTAGCTAAGGACCAGAGAGGGAGGTTGATAACCGACGCAGTTTCTTCCTCACTATAATCCAAACAGCGCAAGTTACGTCATCAAGACAAAACAGTCTGATGATGTCGTCATCAACGTTTGCGACGGGAAACTAAATTTATTAGTGTCACACAAGGACCCCATTCGACGGACAGAAACACAAAATCGAGACCAGTGAGAGACCAGTTATAGACTAGTGAGAGACCAGTGAGAGACCAGTGAGAGACTAGTGAGAGACCAGTGAGAGACTAGTGAGAGACCAGTGAGAGACTAGTGAGAGACCAGTGAGAGACCAGTGAGAGACCAGTGAGAGACTAGTGAGAGACCAGTGAGAGACTAGTGAGAGACCAGTGAGAGACTAGTGAGAGACTAGTGAGAGACCAGTGAGAGACCAGTGAGAGACTAGTGAGAGACCAGTGAGAGACTAGTGAGAGACCAGTGAGAGACCAGTGAGAGACTAGTGAGAGACTAGTGAGAGACCAGTGAGAGACCAGTGAGAGACTAGTGAGAGACTAGTGAGAGACCAGTGAGAGACTAGTGAGAGACCAGTGAGAGACCAGTGAGAGACTAGTGAGAGACCAGTGAGAGACCAGTGAGAGACTAGTGAGAGACCAGTGAGAGACCAGTGAGAGACTAGTGAGAGACCAGTGAGAGACCAGTGAGAGACTAGTGAGAGACCAGTGAGAGACCAGTGAGAGACTAGTGAGAGACCAGTGAGAGACTAGTGAGAGACCAGTGAGAGACCAGTGAGAGACTAGTGAGAGACCAGTGAGAGACCAGTGAGAGACTAGTGAGAGACCAGTGAGAGACCAGTGAGAGACCAGTGAGAGACTAGTGAGAGACCAGTGAGAGACTAGTGAGAGACCAGTGAGAGACCAGTGAGAGACCAGTGAGAGACTAGTGAGAGACTAGTGAGAGACCAGTGAGAGACCAGTGAGAGACTAGTGAGAGACCAGTGAGAGACCAGTGAGAGACTAGTGAGAGACCAGTGAGATACTAGTGAGAGACCAGTGAGAGACTATGTGTACGAAATGTAGCAGGACAGAAGTTTCATGGCAACATTCGAAACAGCGCGCTGATGAATATAGTGGGAATTACATCGGTTAACTTCTATATTCTATATATGGATGTGAGTCATGGGCAATGACTACAGCCCAAGAAAGGCAATTACAAACTTCAGAAATGAGGTACCTAAGAAAGGCGGTTCAGGTGACGAAAAGGGACAAGATCCGTAACCAGACAATACGTAGCAATCTTGAAGTTCCACCCCTGCAGACACGAGTGGAGCAGTCCCAACTACAGTGGTTTGGCCATGTCTGTAGAATGGAAGAAGATCGGATACCAAACCGGTCATGGGAGATACAAAGTCAAGGACGCAGATCCCCCGGACGTCCCAAAGTACGTTGGGAAGACAACATACGACAGTCCCTAAGTGACAGAGGGCTGGATTGGAAAGAGGCTAGGAAAAAGACGGCGGATAGAGCAGTGTGCCGTTCTTTCTTGCAAAACCTCTACACCTCACGGTAGAAGAGCGGCGACTAAGTAAGTAAGTAACTTCTATATTCACGCATACAGAAGATAAAGTAGTTTGGTCATTTGACAAGGATGCAGAATGATCAACCTGCAGAGAATTCATACTACATGGAGGTTTCAAGGCCGCACGCAAGATGTCAACCCCGGCAGCTATGGAAAATGGAATTTAAAAAAAAGCACTCCAAAAGTCCCAAATGTCGGCAGCACGAATCTCCAACATAGCGCGAACCAGAAGTCTATGATTACTTCCTCTCTGCGACGCCGCAAGGAACGACTAATAGGACAAAAGAAGACGTAGAGAACGGTAAAACCAACCCTAGTGCACGTATCCTAAAACTCATTCATGGTGGTCTGCATATCCTGTTCTGAACATGAGTTCATCAGCAAAAAGGAGATATAATCTGGTTGCTTCTATCACTTTTGTGAGGGACATCATGCCCCGCAGACTGAGACTCTTCCTGTCCGTCTTACGTCTGATAGTCACGCTAGTGGTATTACCATGTAATAGATTTTGAAAGAATAGTAGCAAATACAACGCAAAGAAGCGATTGGGACAACACTGATTTTCGTTTGACTGTGTATTCGACAAAAACGGCTTCAGACAGTTGATAATTCAGCACATGAGCCAACATGGCATTACCAAACTAACTGACAACTGTCATGCATTTATCGGGTCAGACGAATTCGGTTTTGATTGTCCATGTCCGTCCCTGTTGACAGTCAATGACTATGTTCATATTAACTAAGGTCGTGTGCACGTCAAAATAAATACTCTTATTGATATTTCTTATGAATATGACGAGATGTAAATTACATTTTGATCATTTGGCTACCGGTTCGGAAATCACACTCCTTGAAAACAGCATCTGCTCAAAATGATTTTCTAGGCGGTTGAACAAAACTTCAGTTAGAATTATTCAAGTGATTTACAGGAAGGAGATTCCAATGTGACTATTTACAGATTGATGATTTCCTTTGCGCGTGTGCATATGGACAACTGTGGCGTCTATAAGTTGTAAAGGTTTATGTAGCTCATCCCAAATTAAGTGAAGTCAGGCTGATACGCGTGAGCCAGCATGGTGCTTTCTTCTTTGTAAACCTCGCCGGGAACGGGATTTAATCGGAGCTTCATGGCTAGACAATACGCTGACTGCTTCCATGACATCATATGGGTACGGTGAAGCGTCGAATAAGGATATCTCTGATGGTCCAGTGGTTATGCTGTTAGTGGGTTTCATTTTTAGCACTGGGTGATTTTGAAATATCGGCCTAGTATGTTTGAATCTCTGAAGTTCATTTTACTTGTACAAGTTTTCTGTCATAATGTGTGTGCTTTGAGCGTATGTCTTACTTTGCCTGATGGTAGTTGTGTCGGAGTAGACATGATAGGAAGAACACACAGTACAGGATCACATTAGGTTTATAAATTTGGAAACAGTTGTAGAAAGTAATGACAGACGTTTGCTTTAACTCCACCCATCTGGTTCCCATTGGAGCAATGCGTGCTTCCCATATTGGGTTATGAACCTCCAGTCCCTATGTGGACATCCAAACAGGTCACAAATGAGAAATCATGGAGAATATGTATACTCGTCATTTCTGCATGGCGCAGAAACGTAGATAATGACCAGATAATTGAAGACGAGAACTGGTGCTTTTGAAATGTTGATATATAGAAGACGAGTGCACGGCTCGTGGAAAGAATGGCAAACTAATAAGGAAGTCTTGGAGAAACTAGAGGTGCAAATAGGATTGATGAACGGAATCAAAGTCAATAAACTTAGTGGCGGTGGATGGACTTTGGAGTTAGGCATGCACCTTTGAAAATATGGTCTGCGGTTGAGGGTGGGTAGTGACAACTGTTCTATTGATCTATTTTTATTTCGATGTTATCCCATTAAATACTTTGTATAAGCATTAAAGACCACGATAAAATGTATATTCGACCTTTAGTACACAATTAATAAAAGACATGTCGTAGTTCGACATAAGATGTGAACATGAATTTTTGCTCCTGAAAGTTAACTTTTTTTAAACAGCCCCAATAAAATTATTTCATATTTCATTAATGAAAATGATTTATGGATTAAGATGTTACTATACAACTTTTTTTCTTCAAATTAATTAAATAAATTTAAAAAAAACAAAAAAACACCTTTTCTGAATTTTTTAACTAAAAATCTAGACTCCGCTCCTTGCTCACAAATTCGTCAATGACCGTCTTAGAAAAGCCCGCCTAGGTGAAGGAAATCAGTTGTTTTTCTATTGCCATTAAAGCTAGGTCAGCTGGTCTATCATTCTTCATACCAATGTGTTTATAGGTTGTATTCTTCAGTAAGCTGAACAATTTTTCATTTGATGCGATCTGTTGTCTTTGGCAACGTAAGAATTAATGTACAGAGCTCCAATGCAGACTTCACATCTGTTGACGTTGTTGTTGAATACTCACGATAAGTAAATAAACTCTTTTGTATGCCCTGAATAGTGCTATATTTAGCGAGTTGCAGTAGCTTTCCTTACATTCCGAGTATGCTGTTGAAGATGGACCTATATCAGCGAGGCAGTTGTGCTATTCTTGGCTTCATCTGTGTGTCGCTCACAACTACAGTGATCACGTCGATCCCCCACATTCTAAGCAAGACTGCCAAGAAACAGCATGTTTGCAAGGAGAACTGCGTGGATGTGAAGTGGGGGTCTTGATCAATATATTTTATCTGCCCCTAGCGTTGTCTGATCAGTATGTTTTGCCTGACCAGACGTTAGCCTCATCTCACCTCAAATCGGTGTATTGAAATACATTTAGTACAGCTGATAATGCGCATGTGCCAATAATTAGCTTGTCTCAGATCATATGACCAAATACTCGTTAATTGGGCATAGCGTGAAAGAAAACACGTCAAGGTTTCTATGAAACACATATAGCCCAATTCTAACCCTTCACCTCATATTACTTAACCCGGGCATATAGGAGTGAAAGCAGAATCTCTTTGGCTTCACGTACCTTCTGCAGTCACATTTACAAGGGAGATCGAGTTATATTGTAAGGTATAGTAACTCGTATTCAGCTGCAATAACATTGAATACAGCTAAGTCTGCCATGGCGTATTTTCACAGCCTGCTATGGTATTTTACGATTTCAAAAATATGTATGAGCTAAAGGAAGAAAAATATGGTATTGATTCGTTTGTTAAGGAAAGGCAATCACTGCTTATATAGACTGCCCGCACCTGAATAGACTTTGCTTGAAACAATACTGAAACGACAGTTGTAGTGCAAGTGTGCAATAGATAAATAATAACGCTATAAGTAGGAGGACAACATTAGATGGTGGAAAGGGAAAAACCTGGCAGCTTGTCCCATCAAGGCAATATACAGAGGACCTCGAGATCCTTTGGAGTAGACCATCGATGGAACGAACTGAATTGACATCCACATACGGCTGAGTGTTGCCCGAGCAGAAACGACTATATTAAGGCTACTGTAACATGGACAGCATGTAAAAGTGAAATAATTCGTGTTGCGTACGGGACTAGCAAACTCATAATGTAAAACTAATCGCTGTAAAAATAATCATATCATTATATATATGTGGTTTCAAGCAGACTGTCTGTTACTGCGGTCGCAGCAGTATTATTCCTATACCTCATACAAAAACCAAAATACACCCGAAGACATCTATGTGCGCAGTTTTTGGTGATCTGGTTTTCCGATTCAGTGATTATTGACAAGAATCGATTGTGTAACGTCGTGCGCCTGGCAGTATCTCGTTTTGTTTTATATCCTTCCTATTTTTGTTGTCGCTGGATTTTTTTTGTGGCTAGTCGGGATTTCATTAATAAAATATATCCCCAGCTATCTAATTCAAAGCTCTCCTCGTCCAAATAGACACGACAATTATATGACAGGTAAGTCTCATCCTGAACTCTTCAATTACAAAACAATGGCTAATGGGTTTTCTCCCTGTACGGATCTGACTTCACTCTATTTGCTTCCACTTTTCCACTGACGCGCATATGTGGATTTATTTGTGTTGAGGCTAAGGGAAAACATACGAGACGTGTTCAAATGAAACCGGACCTAACTGCACCAAGTAAACATAGGTACGATACGCATGATGACGTCACTTCTGATGTAAATAGCTCATACCAACCGTCAAGTCTGCAAAATTTCATTATCCTCCGACTCATAATTTCCTCAGCAGACCGTTGAAAACACTGCGGGTGTGATTCGGAATCCGCCCTAGGTTGACCAACGAGCGCTGATTCTGTTTCTAACAGCTGAAGGATGTCGACCAGTTGACACTCATGGCAGAATGCAGGCAGTGTATGGTGTCAAAAGTGTATCGAAGACAACAGTGAAGAACTGGTCAATGGCTAGCTGTCCATAAAGGACATTCTTTCGCAGCCTCTAATCTTCCATGCGATAAACATGTCCCAGCCACCGTAGACGTCGCTGGTTCAACATCGAGTACATTTTGTGAGTGTCTGCTCACAGTAAGACCGTATTATCTGACACTTTCTCTTGTCACCCAATCCCCAATATACGCCGTAAATACTTCACGTGAAAGGTGTTCAGCAGCCGTTCACATGAGGTGTCTACGCCGTATATATATAAATAAAGTGATTTGGTGAAAGATTATATCCTCCTCTCACCAATTTTAAAAAAATGAACGATCTTGTAGATTTCTTTATGTACACAAATATTAACCGATTGACCCCAGTAAACATTTCCGTTAACACTTTCCTTGAATTTTGAATTTTCCAAGCCTTTGTCATCATATCTATATTTCAAACTCTGTCGAAGCATTTCTCTAAGCGACGAAGAAATGATACAAATCATCTTGCGACACAAACAAACTTTTTTATTATTGATCTCCAATGTGATGGAATTCAGCTGGCTCATTTCCAAAGAAACTTTGATTACAAGCTTTTGCAATGATTCACTTTTTCGTTTCAATGTGAAGTATATGTTTTTAACTGCATCTGGTCCCTTTACATGAAACATGTATCCGAGTAATTGAAGTGTTTGATTATAATTACAACTTCTGTTTACGTGATTAGATTGCCAGCACCAATCACATTCCGATTCAGTCGCCTGTTACTACTTGAAAAGCATTTATGTATTTAATATGTGTATAATACCATTTTCGCGATTTTACATTCATAGTGCACAGGAAAAAAGTCACCAACAATGGTATAATTTACAGATTAGGAAGTCCTAAATGTAAAAGACATTTAACATAATAGTTCAATTACTCTGATGGATTGATACTGGAAGTGGAAATGATGAAACACTATTTAAGAAATTAAAACGAATTTCGGTTGAAAAACAAGTCAGTAAAATTCAGAGATGCGCCACAACAGTAACAAACATGCATGTCGGTTTCGACCCTAATAGACTTTTATTTTTTTTAAACTGCGCAAGATCGCCATTTGGTTCCAATGTAGAAAAGTTAAACTTCAAAGAAATTTTAAAATTTAATACCAAAAAGCATGTAGCCAGTAAGAATACAATCTGTTCCTTGTCATATATTGTTAAGGATTAGCTAGATTGTAACAATTTGTAGTAAAATTCGAAGTTCCAAAATAATAAATTTGAATAAAACGAAAGGAAAACAAAGAATAACACATCATATGAAGGTTCTCAGACCAATTTGTGTATCCGATATTCAAACCCTGAACCCGGCGCGATTTGGCTTTACGGCCACAGTAAAATCGTGTCAAGAGACATATGGACCAAGACCCCACCTCAGTTCCTCGTAGTGCTCTAAGAAACGGGCTGTGTAATTCCATTACGGTCAAGGAGAAATCCTCAATTGTCGCGCTACCATGGTCCACTATACACTTTAAAGATGATTTCTGTTAAAAATGAATTACCTGTGCTAAAATTGTCTTCAACTTTATGAATGATTATTTCCGCTTCAGAAATCTTTATGTTAAAATACAGGTGTACCTCAACTTTCGATAAATATAATAATGTGCTGACGGAATTGATTGCGTGTTTAGGTATTTGACAGTCCATTTAAGTATGTGATTGTGTTAATGTTGGTTATTGTGTGTTAATGTTGGTTATTATGTGTTTGTTTAGTTATTGTTATCATGCTGTTCAATTTATATATATATATATATATATATATATATATATATATATATATATATATATATATATATGAATAAATATATATATATGCCACACTTTGATTCATTATTTAAAGAATTAATTTCTTTTCTTATGTAAAAAATTACTAATATTCAGCATCACGAAAACAAATTTCAGTCCTTTTCAGGGCTAACACTAGGCCGGATGCAGGATGATCAGGCCGGTAAACACGCCCTGTTTAAGAAAAATATACTGTCTATGGTTGAAAGACTCCACACTTTTCAAAATGAAAGAATGATACCAAATTTACAACAGTTTCCATAAACATTGATAAATGATGCACGAAACGATATTTCTTTATTTCTGATTGCCTTGACAACATTCGAACATGTCCGGACGGCCGAAAGTGTCTCAGTTACCATTTGAAGTAACCTATTCCATAAGGACAAGGTCCTGTATACGTAAGGTTGAGGTATACGATAAGGTGGGGGTCTTGTATATCATAAAGACGACCTCTGGTATAGGATAATGACTTGGTCTTGTATATTATAAGGACCAGGCCTTGTATACTATAAGGAACAGGTCTTGTATACGATAAGCACGAGGTCTTGTATAAGATAATGACTAGGTCTTGTATAATATAAGGACCAGGTCTTGTATACTATAAGGACGAGGTCTTGTATAAGATAATGACTAGGTCTTGTATAATATAAGGCCTAGGTCTTGTATAAGATAATGACTAGGTCTTGTATACTATAAGGACGAGGTCTTGTATAAGATAATGACTAGGTCTTGTATACTATAAGGACGAGGTCTTGTATACTATATGGACGAGGTCTTGCTTAAGATAATGACCAGGCCTTATATATGACATTGGCACGGCCGCTATAAACCAAATAGCCTTTTATTATCTGATAAACCATCTGAAATTCGATAAGGGCTAGGCTGCCATAAAAGCTCAAATGATAAGGGCAAATCAGCTTGAAATCGATATGTTGATATGACCTATAAGGACCTTAGATAATAGAATATGAAAAACATCACAGCGTTATGAGTATCAGAGTGATAGATCGCCAGCTTCTGTGAAGGTATCGGGCTCAATCCAATTTATCGTCATTCTCCTGTCAAATCAGCTGAAAATGTAAATGTGTACATACGTTAGTCTTAGGGATTGAAAGCCAACATTGAAAGAAAAGGAAACTAACACCCCAACAGTATTTTAAATATCGCCGAGGGTTAATACAATGAAGTCGCTAACATTCGATCTTTGACAACAGTGATTGCTGTGAGATCACTTTTACCGTTTATAAAAACTAATCCTCTTACTTTGTTGGATGGAAGGCCTCATTATACCCAGTTATATTACACGTCTTGGGTTTTCTACCGCCGTCAGGAGACAAATGGACGAATCTTCGTGTTCCTCACATGTTTTCGCCTAGACATCATCTCCATTAGCATGTATCCTGATATTAGAGCAATCACCGCAAAGATGGACACACACAGAGAAACCACAACAGCTATAAGCGGTCGGGCAGTGTCTTCATCCTCATCCATCCAATCAAATCCACCACCACTACCTTCGTTAGGTCTGACCTTCACTCCACCTGAACCAGAATGATCGAATTTTATTTTACCTTCATCTCCACCTCCAGAAAACACGGAAGAGTCTGGAAGAAATTCACACAAACATTCAATATTCTCAGAAACATAGTCTTGTCTTTCCTGTTTGCCCCGCTTATCTACACGAGAATTCACATCGTAACAATCATTAAATAAAATATTATAAACATCGGGTGCGCATAATTTGTAAATATTTACCAAGGTGCTTCCAGCAGGAAGGAAATTTAAATTATCCAAATCGTAACGGAAAACTAGAAAGGAGGTATTAGTGGTAATGATTACGTCATCAGCATTAGTGAACTGTAATGAGGCAATCAGTGTTGTTGTGACGTCAAATAAATCCCCGACTAACAGCGGGTACATGGTTGTGGGACGAGTTTTGCTGTCATTTCGTAAAACATAGAAACTGTGTGGGTTAATTTCTCTTTCAAAAACCGAAGGACACATGCAAACACAACCGTGATCAGACATGTTTCCGTCACATGTGAAATAATGTTCCACACTTGGTAGAAAGAAGCCGTTCTCCGCGCACATTTTCAATGAAGGCGATGAAGTGTTGCTGCATAGCCTAAGTTTGATGTAGATGCTGACAGGATGGGATGCAGTTATCCATGCTGAGGAGGTCCTACTAACTTCGATAATGTTGTTTCCTGACTGATCTAGAAGAACTTCTTTGGAGGCTGAGTCTGTAGTAATGTCAAGGCTGGTGTTCTCTAGACCTGAAACGAGAAAGAAAGTCAATTAATCTACTCATATCTGTATGTCTGTCTATCCATCTATCACAACAGTCATATAATTTACACGCCCATTCATTTGTCTTCGTGCATACTCTGTATGTTTGTCTGTCTATTTATGTGGCTGTATGATAGTCTATCTGTCTATCCAAATCTATCTAATATGTCTTATCTGTCTAATATGTTTTGTTTGTCTACTATATTGTATCTATCTGTCTATTTATCCATCCATCCATCCCTCTCTCCTCCCTCCCTCTCTCTCCACCCAGACAGCCATCCATCCCTCCCTCCATCTATCTATCCGTCTATCTATCCATCCGTCCGTACATCCATCCATCCATCCATCCACCCATCTATCTGTTTGACTGTCTGTCTATCTTATATTATTTTAATGCGTGTCTGTCTGTGTAATCCAAAATGTATGTCTGTGTCAACAACTGTGCCATGAATTGCCAAGGCCAAAGACAATTCGAACATAGCCAATCAGAGAACAAGTTAACATATGTCATAACGGCAGAGCAATGTGGGGAACTGTCTATAATAAAATAACATAATAATGTATGTAAGAAGTTTTCAATGGTTGGACACAAACTATGCATGTATATTTAGTGTCAGGAGTTGGAAACACCAGACCGTGCGTTCGTCGGGTCAAGCGTTCCTAAAATAGTTATATTAAATCGATGTCGGTTAGGGCCTAAAGGCATACATGAGCGCATGTCTAGCACCTTCTTTAGTCAGTTGCGTTTATATTAGCAGGGTAGAATATGCCACACTTCGGTATGGGGGATGGGGAATACGATCCAGAAAATAACTGGTCTGATATGGATCTTTATATATATATAAATATATATATATATATATATATATATATATATATATATATATATATATATATATATATATATATTTGAAACTAACAATTGTTCTTGATGGCAACCATCTCAACACCACTGAGAATTTCAAGCACGTAGACAATAAACTTAACTCTAATGCACGGAGCCATCCGAACACCATTCGAATAGCTGATCTGGTTGCCGGCTCTATGAACGCACCATCCCGCCTCGGTCTAAGGCCTGAAGAGTGTTTCACAGAAAACCAAGGTATGCCTTTTGTCTTCCCCATCCTGCTGTACCGTTCCAAAATCTGGACTATTTTTAGGAAGCTATGAGAAGTGGATATAATCTTTCAACATGCGCCGTTAATGGTGCATTATTACGATCCACTCCAACGACGAGATCACCCGACGGACATGCCTCGAGAAAACACTCTACATGATAAACCGTCGCCGTTTGCCACCACAACGACATGCAGTGTTCCTTACCAAGGATGCACCCGCCAACCAGCTCTTAAAGCAGGCCTTGAAAATCAAGGATACCGAATGACCATCTCAGCCAATTTCTCGCTCACTGGTTAGGTCACATCGGAAAGACATCACATATTTTG
The DNA here is from genome assembly GCA_036924085.1 of Ariolimax columbianus. Classification (NCBI taxonomy): domain Eukaryota; kingdom Metazoa; phylum Mollusca; class Gastropoda; order Stylommatophora; family Arionidae; genus Ariolimax; species Ariolimax columbianus. Next base: position 27,593,292 of record JAVGWX010000017.1, read on the forward strand.
CATGCGGCCTGTGACTCGGCTACTCATTGTGCTCATGGACAATTTGTGCTTCGGGTCCCTATCGCATAATCGGGCTACCAACCTACCAGTCTACATATATATATATTAACATTTAAACATCGTTGTTGAGTTCTTCACTGTTGTCTTCGACCCACTTTTTGACACCATACGCTGTCTGCATTCTGTGATGACAACTGGTCGACATCCTTCAGCTGTTAGAAACCGAATCACCGCTCGCTGATCAACTCTGGACGGATTCCGTATCACACCCGCTTGGTTTTCAACGGTCTGCTGAGGAAACTATGAGTCGGAGGATAATGAAATTTTGCAAACTTGACGGTTTGTATGTGCTGTTAACGTCAGAAGTGACGTCATCATACGCATCGTACGTATGTTCACTTGGTTCATTGCATTTGAACACGCCTTGTATGTACATATATAGAACTTCTGAGTAATAGTTAGAGCTGCTTCTTATAACAAAGTAAAGAAGGCTAATCCCAGGTCTCAACCAAACACTCCAGTCTACATGTAAACAGATACATTACTTAGTTGAACATAAATCGAGAACACACAAACATTTACACAGCTATTTAATCTCCATCGTTGTACTGTAAGTTGTAAAGTGTTTCCTTAAAATAATTGCTTAATACTGACGAAAAAAAATCGCTGACTCATCAAACTATGTTAAAATGATGTCAGCGTAGAATTCATCCAATTTTCCTCTACAGATAAAGCTGAATTCCTGTCTATGTTAGATCTGGAAAACATTATCGAACCCACCGTTATATGATATGAGACTGTCGTAACATATACAATGGTTGATACTAAATTGTAATACTATTGACCGAAAATATCTTTGATATGTGTTATTTTCTCGTGTCGTTTTATTTCTGTATGTGTGCATCGTACATATATTACTCACAGAAACGACGCTCTCATATATATATTTTAGATATGTCTAAATGATTGTAGAGCGCAACTATCGGGTCGAGATCTTATTTGGAAAAGGGAGAAACGATTATGTTAACGAAATGTTGCGTAAATGGAAGCCACGATCTGAGAAAAAATAACATTCAGGAGAAACTAGGTGCCGGCAGTGTTGTAATGCTGTTTGCAAATGTAATGTTCAAGTTAACGATTTTTGGCTTTCGAGTTTAACAGACGTGGGCTTATTAACTTGGCATTTAAAGTACGCAAACAAACAAAAATAGTAAACAAAGTGCCAACGACACAAACCCAAAATTCGTGTTATAATTGTCAAGTTTTTTTGTGTGGAAAACTTTATTTCTAACACGACAGCAAGTCAATAAATAGGTCCCAAATGGCTATTTACCACCCAAAATAATTATTTAAAAAAATTGAAGTTAAATACGAACTTGAAAACAATTTTATATTGCATTTTAACCTATTTTGTCTTTTATTTATCTACACAATTTGCAGCAACTTTGAAACACTTATTCCGTCGCTTTATCAGCGCAAAAACAGGCCCACCTGGTTCATTTTATGTTCGTTATTACTGTTTGGGCATACTTCGTGAGCACATTTTTCAGAAATTCAATCGGTCATGCATTATACTGCAGACTAAACCACGTGAACACTCTATTGCAATTGTAATACTATCTATGGCAACAGACAAAGTCGTGAATCAATCAACAATTACTATATGGAATTAGAAGATGTTAAAGAACTTGAGTATTTAGGATCCACATTAAACAATTATAGGGGTCTGTTCGATATATTCAACCTAAGTTTTGCTATTGTCAAACACAAACTGATGCAGATGATAAATGTGAAAGAAGAAGAAGGAGATTCAATTGATCAAGATACATGTTTCCCATGTGACAACATATGTGTGCGAGACATGGACACTAAATAAAAAACCATTGCAAAATGGATATCATCTTTCAAAATGAAATGTAATAGAAGAATATTTAAAATAACTTGAACAGAGAAGAAATAAAATAGAGAAATGTTGCAACAACTTGGCGTAGACGAAAATGGTCTTATCAATAACATCACAAGAAATAAGTTATTAGGTTGATTGATTGGCATCCTGTCAGTCTCGAGAGGCAATTGACTTCCCGCTAGAGAGGGGCAGTCAGTTTTTGTCTTTGCTTTTGTCGCACACCTTTGGAGTCTTCATCTTGACGCATCTTGTCTTCCCCTGTCTGCAGACCAACACACAAAGCCTGTCTCCAGCCGGGTCTGTCTTTGGTAAGTTCCTCCCAGTTGCAGGTGTTCCAATCCAATGCCTTCAGATCACGTCTCCATCTTTGTAGCGGAGGAAGAGTCTACGTTTGTTACACTTGCCTGTGGTCAGCTCTCAGTGTAGGATATCTTTTGGTATTCGCCCATCCTCCATTCTGCACGTGACCAAGCCACAGCAAGCGGCGCTGGCGGAGGATCGAAACTAAACTGGCAATCTTTGCAGGGTCCAACACGTCGTTGCTAGTCACTCTATCACCCCATGCAATTCCAAGTATGCGTCTCAGGCAGCGCATTTGAAACGAATTTAGCATTTTTTACACGTGAGACCATGTTTCACTGGCATAGAGCAGGGTACTAATCACACATGATCTGTACACATCAATCTTTGTGGAGATGGTCAGCATGTTGTTATTCCACACTCTCTGTGAGATCTTGGCAAGTGCTGATGAGCCCATTGATGAGCTCTGCGTCCACTGAAAGATTCTCGGTGATGATAGATACAAGGTAGTTGAAGTGATTTACTACCGCCAGATTTGTATCGTTTAAGACAATGTCTGGAGAATCTGCACCCTGTGCCACCACTTTCGTCTAAACAGTTAGTGTGTGTATATTTATATATATATACTATCAGACATGGACAGAGCTTCTGCTTGCCAGTCGAACTGTGCAAAATGAAAGTAACAATAGCAGATTAACAATTACATGTTCTCCCTTTCTGCACCCATCCCTATACTACTATTTTCCGCAACCATTTTCCCAACCCACTTTCCCCAACCCGTGCATCTCTCGCACCTTGTTGAACCTCTACCTCCACCAGCTCGCCTCTCTATTTTGCACATAAATAGTGCCGCGTGTGTTTGATTTATTGTCAATTAGAGTGGGTTGGTGTTGTTGGTCCTGAATTTTATCTGAACACGACTGGTGATGAGTTCGATATTCATCACAGCACCGGCCGTTACCCCGGGGAAGCAAACCATTAGAAAATGCAGGAGAAAGCAGACCCTTACATAAAATGCACGCTGAAGTCGGATGCACTAGGCTGACAGGCGCAAAATAAAAACCACAGTGCAACACACAGCACCTTGGGGAATAAATAAATAAAGCGAACGCAAAAAAAAATTTAAAAAAAAAATAAATATAAAGATGACGCCACAATCAAGTAAAATGTTTTGAAGAAAAGCTATGAGAAATATCAAATATAAAATCTAAAGACACACAAATCATATTACTCGTCTAGGAAATGAACGACGGCTTCTAGAATCCTAATCGACGATCACCCCCATAGACTACCATACGTATTGAACATTGTTTTAGTAGATGAAGTAAGTCGTGTTGGTTTGTTTTGACTGTGGAGGCAGACAGAAATAAGTTTCGTTTTGTACCAAAATGATCTCGTGTTATTGATAAGAATAAAAAAAATGAGCTTGACCTACGACCGTGCAAATTCGGTGACGCTCACTGATGGACAATAAGCAAACCACAGATGTTCCCCAAGCTCGACTGCCTTTTTTTATTGACGCATTATGGAACGGAAAGTATTTATCAGGTCTTTTTAATAATCATAACAAAAAATTCAAATACTAGTACGAGATTTGAGCCTTGAACACCCTACGCCATATCGAAGATCACGTGATTCGATTAAGCAATCACGAAGAAATTGGAGTGCCACAGGGCTTGGTTTTATGACGAATTTTGTTCTTCATACAAACAGTGCATAAAGGATTTGGGAAAATATATCAGATATATGATTGCAAAATTGGCGGAGGACACAAAACTATGCAGAAGTGTCTCGTCTAAAGCAGAAGTGGATATATTGAAATCGGATTTAGGCCAAATTTGGGAATAGTCTGAGAGCTGGCAAATGGAGTTTAATGTAGATACGTGTACAGCCATCCACATGGGTAGATCCAATATGGAACATAATTACAGAATGGACGAGAACAATATTAGAAAGATAGAAAAGGAAAGGGATAGGGGTTATAATAGATAATACAGGTAAGGTGAGTGAACAAGATCAGGAAGCGGTGAAAAGGACCAATTGAATGTTAGGTATGTTATAAAGAAATATTAAACATAGAGGCAAGGACGAGATAATGCGTATAAAACATTATTTAAACTTAGATTGAAGTACTATGTACATGTGTGGAGTCCTTATCGTAGAAGGGATATAAACATGCTGGTAAGAATTCAAACAAGAGCGACAGAATTGATAGTGGCATTTCAGAATTATAGTTATGAGGAAAGAAAAGAGAAGAATTTGAAGTGATTTAATACAGGTTTGTAATATAATCTATGGAGAGGATAAATTAGACTATAACCACTTTTACAAAATACAGCATCCTATAAAAATAAGAGAGCACACCCACAGACTAATTAAAGAAAGGTCAAGATTAGATACTATGAAATGTTTTTAAATGCTTGGAAGGAATTGCCACAGGAAATATTGGAGGCATGGTCAATTAATGCATTCAAGAATATACTGGATGGACATACACATTTTTAGATAAAGTGAATGTAAAATAAACTGGTTGCATAGAGACTCTGCTGAGTCTTCTAAACCAGTATAAAGACGTTAAGTTAAGTTAACCAAACAGTACAGTGGCGGCCTTGATGGTTAACCAAACAGTACGGTGGCGGCCTTGATGGTTAACCAAACAGTACAGTGGCGGCCTTGATGGTTAACCAAACAGTACAGTGGCGGCCTTGATGGTTAACCAAACAGTACAGTGGCGGCCTTGATGGTTAACCAAACAGTACAGTGGCGGCCTTGATGGTTAACCAAACAGTACAGTGGCGGCCTTGATGGTTAACCAAACAGTACAGTGGCGGCCTTGATGGTTAACCAAACAGTACAGTGGCGGCCTTGATGGTTAACCAAACAGTACAGTGGCGGCCTTGATGGTAATACGGTTGAAGTAACATGCTGTGAGGGAATTACTGACAGCGGAAGGCTGAATGTCCATGGACATGCATTAGGGATGCGTTCACATTATTTCTCTATTTCATAAGGCCGTGTGGGTCGCACTATGTTTTTATTTTGCAGCTGTTGGCACAGTGCACTCGAATTCTGCATCAATTTTATGTAATGGTCTGCTTCCTCCAGTTTTTTTCTAAGAGTGTGATTGTCGAGACTAACGGTGGGGAGCGAACAATGCACCTTCGAGTTGTGTCACTTAACCACTGTCCCACCTCGTCCCTCATCGAAAAATAAGTGCCGTATGTGGTGACACCTGTGACAGTACTGAAACAGACGAATCGAATATCCAACCACAATGAACATGCAGGACAAGGGTTGCAGCAGACGGTCGATTATAGCGGTGGATGACAGCACCCACCTCGCGTAGACGAACTGATTCGTCAAGCAGAAAGATATCGTCGTTATGATGATGATCTCGATTGAGTGAATCCATCACATTATCCATGCCCTGATTGGTTATAGCAAAGTGTGCGCGAGATAACTCCCTCCCATGCTGACACTGGATATGAAACAGCGCCAATAGCAAGTATCAGAAATATTGGACACGATATGAACAAGAAGTCGACAATCTAATTGTCATTGGCGACGAGTCCTGGACACATCTTTATCGCACAGACAACAAGCGCCAATTTATGGAGTACAGGCATAAGAATTTACCTACCCAATACAAAATTAAGGTCATCGTTTCTGCGGAAAAGTGATGATGACCATCTTTTGGGACTGCAGAGCGTACTCTACATTGTTATTTTGGAAACCTGTTATCGTCAACTCCAATCGATATGTGAATACTTTGCGGAAACTTTGAGCACGATTACTGCGTGTTCGAGTTGGCATCCACGTAATTATTCAGCACGATCAATCTCGGGCAGATACGAGTCGACAAACAGTGGCTGGATTGCAGTGTCTCAAATTTGACGACATTTTACCGCACACTTCACACAGCCACGATCTGGCCCCTTATGACTTCTTAATCTTCTCGAATTTGAGGGAATACCTCAAGGGACACCGTTACGCTTCTGAGTAGGAGGTGTAAGCAGCTGTGCATACCTGGTTTCGGAAAATACGTCTGATGTTTGTCCTCGACAGGATGCAACAAACTTATCCGACTTTGGCGTTTGTGTGTGGACCGTGGTCGTGGCTACGTTTATGAACAATGACACATCACTTAAACGACATTCCAAGCTTCAAGACAATACAAACATAGCTCATGTTTAAATCTTGCACATTAATTAAATTATCTCCTCAAAGGAAACAGTTTTCAAATTATTTGGTGCCGTTGCTTTGATCGAGGGAGCATCAGGGTGTCTCTGTTCCAGGAAGGAAGCTGAACAACTGTATTTGTTCACAAGGATGACATGTTCTACGTAAGCCTGCATGAGAGGAAGTCCATTGCTGTTTCAACCTAATCCATATAATAAATATATACTATATATCTGTGTGTATATGTGTGTGTATGTGCGTGTGTGTATGTGTGTGTGTTTGTGTGTGTGTGTGTGTGTATATATGTGTGAAATGCGACGGAAACTTAATAATTGTTGCTAAACAGCGAACAGATTGGCAGCTGTAGCTGAGCAAGAACAACACCATAGTTCACAAGTAGATCAGATTATACATCGGCTGAAAGAGTAACTTCTGCATTTGAGAAGATTAATCACAAAGTATTGTATTACCTTTAGTTTAAGTTTAGCAGTTTCAAATCTTGAATATTACATTACAGAAAACATTAGACACACACATTAAAGTCAATAAGAATAGTGTATCCAATGTATTTGTTATGTTGACATGTGCGGTTGAAAGAATGAAGAACGGCAGAGAGTAGCTTTGCATAACAAAGTGTTGCCTAGAGCGCAATTTAGGCTAACACGTCCTTGTTCACAGACACCCAAATGTTATCTACCATTGATTTAATACACTTCAGATAAATCAATAAGCCGCATTCCCATATTTCCCTAAAATAGGCCTCTTCGTATAGGGAATCGTTGATGGAGAGAACAACTTCATCAGCAAGGGAAAGACAGAGCCGGTTCAGTGTTTCGTAATGAGGCAGGGGATTAAATATTGCCAATACTGGAAACGGGTGACACTGAGTTATTAAAGTGACTGGCAGAGCCGATGTGTGAGTTCCAGGAGAAGGTAATGGAAGTACCCAAAACGTGATGTCTCTGTAAGTCCCATTTCCGTTTGTAGTTCTAAAGACAGGCAAGGGGTCATTCCTTTCTGCTTTTAAAGGCAGGCACGGGTTCCTCCCTTTGTACTTTTAAAAACAGGCAAATGGTCATTCCTTTTTACGTTTAAAGAAAGGCAAAGGGTCATTCCTTTGTACTTTTAAAGACAGGCAAGGGGTCCTCCCTTTGTACTTTTAAAGACAGGCAAGGGGTCCTCCATTTGTACTTTTAAAGACAGACATGAGGTCATCCCTTTGTGCTTTCAAAGACAGGAAAGGGGTTTCCCCCCTGGGCTTTTAAAGACAGACATGAGGTCCTCCCTTTGTGCTATCAAAGATAGGAAAGGGGTTTCCCCCCTGTGCTTTTAAAGACAGACATGAGGTCCTCTCTTTGTTCTTTGAAAGATAGAAAATGGGTTTCCCCCTTGTGCTTTCAAAGATAGGAAAGGGGTCCCCCCCCCCCCCCGCCGTGCTTTCAAAGATAGGAAATGGGTTTCCCCATGGCTTTTAAAAACAGACAGAGGGGCTATACCTTTGTGTATTGAAAGACAGACAGCGTAGGGATAAAAACATCCTGGAGGCACGTTTTGATATAATCCACTCAATGTATCAATGCGATTGTCGGGGCAATGCTCTCAAATAAGCGGCACCAAGAACGGCAAACACAAGCAAAAGCTAATTTCACGATGAGTACATATTATTCCATAGATTATACTGCTGTTGGAGATGACGTGTAAGAGACTTCATTGTACCAGTCCTCAGCTTTTTCTTTCAGGTAGGGTGGCTAGTTCTTTCTCGTTGCATTTTCTACTTAAGCTATGTTACAGTAACCATTTACAGGGGCGTAGACAGAGCGTGTCATTAATGTTTCACGACAATTAATATTATGATTTAGCATACCATCTGTCAAACATTAGAAAACCACGAACCATCGAGTTCATATAATAGTTTCAAGAAAATTGGCCACATTTAAACAAATTTAAAACATAGAGTTCAACTGAAAGTTAAAGCCTACTCAATACGCAGTTTGGGATACATTCATCAGAATATACCTAACATATTTATTTTATAAAACACACAATTACAATCACACACTTAGAGTTGCAAGTCCATGGAAAGATAATGAACAAAATAGATCAGAATTTGTACAGTTGAAACAACACAATTCTCAATGACAAATAAGCGCTTGAGAAAACAAGATCTACTAATAACCAAAAACAAAACGTTACCTTTTCGAAAACAATCTACTGAAGAAAATATAAAATATACGTCTAGAGAAGGTTAAATCTACTAAACATTCACTACAGTCTTTAACTTTACAATAAGATAAATCGACGAATCACCCACGATAAAAGATCTCTTTAGATATTTAAAAGGTGTTAAGCAAACACAACAATGTTGTGCTCTAGAGCAGACGATGTTAAATCTGCTAAACGATAACGTCAATATATAACAATAAAGGAAGTTAAATCCGCTAAACAACCACTACAATATGTAATAATAGAAGATGTTAAATCTATTAAACAGCCACTACAATATGTAACAATAGAGGATGTCGAATCTACTAAATAACCACTACATTATCTAACTATAGAAGATGTTAAATCTACCAAACAGTCACTACAATATTTAACAATCTATCAATCTAATCTAATCTAATCTAATCTAATCTAATCTAATCTAATCTAATCTAGTCTAATCTAATCTTATCTATCTATCTATCTATCTAGCTATCTATCTATCTATCTATCTATCTATCTATCTATCTATCTGTCTATCTATCTATCTATCTGTCTATCTATCTATCTATCTATCTATCTATCTATCTATCTATCTATCTATCTATCTATCTATCTATCTATCTATCTATCTATCTATCTATCTATCTATCTATCTATCTATCTATCTATCTATCTATCTATCTATCTATTGGCTGATCCTGGTTTGCCTTTCGGCGTCAGATGTATGTGACATCTGGACAGCGCCTTGGTGTACGCTTCGTATAAGGCAGAACTGGTTGCCTCAGATATTCCATCAATCCATCTTTTGCGGGGTCTGCCTCTAGCTCTGGTACCGCTGTGTTTAAGTGATTGAGCCATCTATGGGACGCTGCTGTGTTAGAGCCATCTGTGGGACGCTGCTGACTATTTTTTATTTTACAAACATTCACAAATGCCTATCAAGTACTGACTAAATTCCATAGTTCTTTAGTGTTTTCCTCAGCTGTTGTCGGTTAATCCTATCGAACGCGTTTTCTTTATCTATGAATGCCAAATAAAGAGTTTCATCGTATTCGATGGCTTTTTCTGCTAATTGCCCCAAGGCAAAGATGGCATCGGTACAGATCCTGTTTTTTCTGAAACTCATTTGCGCTTCGCTTAGTTGGAATTCTATGATTGAGCGAAGTCTTTTTTCTACTATTTTACAGAAAATGAGGATGTTATATCTGCTAAAAGCAAACATTCAATATGTAACAATAGCGAATTTTAAATCGACTAAACAACCACTAGGATATGTAACACTAAATGATATTAAATATGCTAAATTACCCCTAAATATGTAACTCAAGAGAACTTCAAATCTACTAAACATCCCCCAACTATGTAACTTCAGAGAACGTTAACTCTGCTAAACATCCCCCAAATATGTAACTTCAGAGAACGTTAAATCTGCTAAACATCCACCAAATATGTAACTTCAGAGAACGTTTTCTGCTAAACATCCACCAAATATTTAACCTCAGAGAACGTTCTCTGCTAAACATCCACCAAATATGTAACCCCAGAGAACGTTCTCTGCTAAACATCCACCAAATATGTAACCTCAAAGAACGTTCTCTGCTAAATATCCACCAAATATGTAACCTAAGAGAACGTTCTCTGCTAAACATCCACAAAATATGTAACCTTAGAGAACGTTCTCTGCTAAACATCCACCAAATATTTAACCTCAGAGAGCGTTCTCTGCTAACCATCCACCAAATATGTAACCTCAGAGAACGTTCTCTGCTAAACATCCACCAAATATTTAACCTCAGAGAACGTTCTCTGCTAAACATCCACCAAATATGTAACCCCAGAGAACGTTCTCTGCTAAACATCCACCGAATATGTAACCTCAGAGAACGTTCTCTGCTAAACATCCACCAAATATGTAACCTCAGAGAACGTTCTCTGCTAAACATCCACCAAATATGTAACCTCAGAGAACGTTCTCTGGTAAACATTCACCAAATATTCAACTCTAGAGTAAAGGTAAACAGCCACTTAATAGTCATTATCATGTGTGACACTTGAAAAATAAAAAATATCTGATGGATTCGGTGTTTTGCAGCGAACACTATATCAGGTTCCTTATTTATTCCAAAAAGCCACACTGACTTTCAGGGGAAGACCTGCATTAAGATGAGCTGTGAGACGATTCAGAAAGATTTTTGGAAATATCTTCTCTGTGATTGATAGTAGAGGGATGCCTCGGTGGCTGTTACAGGCTTGACGATTACTTTCGCCTTTATACACGTTTAGTTGTCGCATCTTTGAGATCTTGAGGAATAGTTTCCCCCTGTCATAATTGTTGGAAGATTATGTGAAACTCCTCTGATACAACTCTTCCGTAATCTTTATATATCTTAACAGGGACTGAATCTGAGCTGGGGTTGGGGGAAAGGAGGGTGGGGGAGCTTTCCACTGGGACCTTGACGAATTGTTTTGTGTTCTCTTCTATAGTTAATATAACCACACATACTTTGTGTATATGAACTTGGGAAAGTGCACTCGCTCGCTTCAGTGCTGATGAATGGTGGATTGTTCAGAGTGCCATTAACATTTTCGACCCGGCGTTGGAGAGTTTTATTCTGTGTCCGTAATTACTGTTTTTTCCATCAGCATGGAGGAGACCCGATATAGTTGAAGATGTAGGGCCATATACCACTTTGAGTGTGTGGTTAACGTTTTTTATGACATGGTTGTCAGGAAAAACCTTCAATCTCATCTGCTTTATTACTCAACCATGAGTCCCACAAGTGAGGTAGTTTATCATGGACGATTCTACTCATGTTGTTCAAAGCGTTCATTTTGGATGTAGATAATGGTTCGTTGAGATAGGCTTTGTAGAGACTTTGCTGTTCTGCTTTTCGTCTTTATTATATCTGAGTTCTAATTGAACCAGCCATGTTGTTTTCTGATGGCGTGACCCTAAATATATGTAGCAGTCCTGTAGATCTGCTGACTTAGGACTGTTCAATTTGTTGCCACACTTTTGCTGGTGGGATCCAGGATCTCTGTAGCAGTGCTGTAGATTGGCTCACTTAGGACTGCCCAATTTGTTGCCACACTTTTTCTGGTGGGACCCATGATCTATGTAGCAGTGCTGTAGATATGCTCACTTAGGACTGCCCAATTTGTTGCCACACTTTTGCTGGTGGGACCCATGATCGCTGTAGCAGTGTTGTAGATATGCTCACTTAGGACTGCCCAATTTGTTGCCATACTTTTGCTGGTGGGACCCAGGATCTCTGTAGCAGTGCTGTAGTTATGCTCACTTAGGACTGCCCAATTTGTTGCCACACTTTTGCTGGTGGGACCCATGATATCTGTAGCAGTGCTGTAGATATGCTCACTTAGGACTGCCCAATTTGTTGCCACACTTTTGCTGGTGGGACCCAGGATCTCTGTAGCAGTGCTGTAGATATGCTCACTTAGGACTGCCCAATTTGTTGCCACACTTTTGCTGGTGGGACCCAGGATCTCTGTAGCAGTGCCGTGGATATGTTCGCTTAGCTCTGCCGGGCTAGTTGGATACGAATTTAGTTCAGATTATTAGGTGAAAATCGGTCGAGCCAGCATTCAGCTCTACATATGGACTTGGTTACCTGAACATCTCATCTATCACAAAAACATAGTCGATTTGGTGCCATTGCTTTTGAGCGAGGGAGCATCCGGGTGTCTCTGTTCCAGGAAGAAAGTTGAACAATTGTGTTTGTTCACAAGGATGACATGTTCTACGTAAGCCTGCAGGAGAAGAAGTCCATTGCTGTTACAACAACCTAACCCATTTTTGTACCAAGTGACGTAATTGCTATGTTGTATCTGACAAGTTTTCTCTAATTGAAGGCAGTACGCTCTTCAGGCTTGTTTGCGAAAGTCTCTTCCAAGCAGAATGCGAAGATTCTTTGCATTTAGATTTAAAGAGAAAGATCTTTTCGTTCTGAATATTTTTCTTTTGCGTCATCCGCTGGAAGTGATGAAAGAGTGACCTGCACAGTGATTTGGCTTAAAATGAGTACAGACTGAAAATGCGCGAACCACTCTCTCGTCCGGAACTACTTTAGTCCAGTGGCAAAACAAAATCGTGAACACTAGAGATAGTATAGTATGCAGAGTTTTCATCAGCGTTTCCTTCTGAAGCCTTTCTCGTTAACTGAGGACGCTCATGACAGCGGGGGGAAAGGTGGGGGAAGTGACCTCCGACAAGTTGAGATTGTCAGTGGGCAGTCGAGGATCATGAGCCTGCTAGAGAATGTATCAGCGTAATTCGTTTGGACCAACGATCATATTACAGGTTAGAGAAACTATATATTGTTATGTTTATAGCAACCAACACATAAGCAAAAAAAAGCGCGTAACATGTAAGTCCTTTTCGGCTAATTAAAATACCGCCATAGTGAGAGACATACCATGAAAAACAATGTGATCGGGGTATAAAGGGCCCATTAAAGGTTATAGTCACAGTAAAATACAGCCTCCCAAAGAAATATATCCCAATAGTGCGACAAGTGCACGATGTAATGGAGACGAAAGTTCAGGAAAATTGTGTGCTATTTTAGTTTTTTCCCTTCACAAATGGATGGGCGCATGCATGCACACTGATGACTGATACTTGGAGGGGTCATTGGAATCGACATTAGATATCGTATATGTTGGTTTAACCGTAGAGGGCTTCAAGCATAAACCAAAATCAAATCACATATCATCAGATATGTTTTCTGCAGGTTGATCCATCATTGTTGGCTCAGAGACTATCTTCAAAATAGCGGGGATAGATTATCCGAAGCTTGTTCAAATCTTGGGCTTAACATCAGGACTCAGAAAACATAAATATTGTATGAACCTGCTCCTGTCAGTAGCTATATTGAGCCAATTATCAAGGTAAATGGTGATCAACTGAAACATGTTAACAACTATCATAGAACGTCGCCATTGATGATTAGGTGAACGTTAGAATATCCATGTTTGGTATGAAAGTTGAATTAGTCTACTATAACCGGAAAAGCGGAAAACTACCCAAGCATGGACTGGACCCATGCATACACCGACGGTTCTGTAACAAACACAACACAGAATGAGCGTAACAAATGGTAGAAAAATAACACTGTCAGTGGCAACTGGAAAATTCTCAAGCAATTTCAGAGCGGAGGCAGAGGCACTGAAGGCTGCAGTAGAAGCAATGCTGACAGGCGAAAGCAATGAAAGCCAGATAGTCCTGTTTGCAGATACCCTGGCCGTGGTTACAGCACTAAAAAGCCAGAAAAATACTGAACTTCATGATTTATGAGCACTACTGTGTGAACTATGCTAGCAGTCCGCGCCAAAAAGAGTAGTGGTACAGTGGGTTTCATTCCACTGTAACATCCAAGGCAACGAAGAGACAGACAGACTGGCAAAAGAAGGTGCAAGACTATCACAACCAGATTCTAGTGTAACCTACGAAGAGTCCAAAATGTTTATTAGGGCCAGATACATGGCCAAATAGGAAACAGAACATACTGGCTACACAAAAAATGATGCCTACTACCAGTTGAACAGAAGAGAGCAGGTCGTGGTCTTCAGACTCCGCACAAGCCACAACAGACTGAGGTACCATCTATTCAATAAACTGAAGATAAGTGGCACTGACGAATGCACCTGTGGTACAGGGAAAATGACCGCTGAACATTTGTTGCAAAATTTCCCGACATACGAGGACCAGAGAATGCACATGTGGCCATCACCAGTGCCAACATTAGACAAGCTCTATGGCAGTGTCGACAGCCTCAGGATGACAGCTGCTTTCTTCAAACAAATATTCAATCTGACGTCTGACAGAGTACGAAGAAGATGAAGAAGAAGAAGAAGAATTAGTCTACACAGGAAGCTAAGATTTACAGAGCAGTGGCGCTTCCAGTGCAACTTCATGCTTGTGAAACATGGACTGCATAACGACGTCACGTAGAAAAAAAGAACAACTTCCACATAGTCTGTCTCAGAAGGGTAGTGAAGATCAAACAGCATTACATGATCCCAGATACCACTGTTCTTGAAGGGGCTGGTATCCCTAGCATCAATAATATTCTGATTCAGTAACATAATCCCTGGGCGGGTTTTGTGGTCCAAGTGTTAGTCCTGATATCAGCTACCAAAAATATTTATGGTACTATGGTAGCCAAAAGAAGCACGTCAAAGACATGCTTACTTCGCTTAAATCTTTTTGTAAAATAGCTGAGACATAGGAACCTGGTACTCAAGACCGAACCACGTGACGTACTTCTGTTCATGAAGGTGGAGCTTCATGCGAGACATCCGTTAAAATAGTAGCTGAACTACGTAGGCAGGCTAGAAATACATGTGAAATGAAGCCGTCACATTAAGCGTACATCCCCACTATCCGAGGTCTTTCCAGAACCTGATCGAGCTCATACGTCACCTTCGACCTCATCAACTGACTGAACACATTCCAAATGATGGAAGAGAGAGAGAGAGAGAGAGAGAGAGAGAGAGAGAGAGAGAGAGAGAGAGAGCGGTCTTATTCATCCGTTATGAGTGAATTTCATCACTTCAGATGAGAAAATATGCTGACCGCACATTAATACATTTTCTAACAAACGACTGAAAAAAGTTCATAGGCCTCATAATTAGCAACACATTTTTGTCAGAAACCATCACTACGTTGGCTGAAATCACCTAAAGAATCATTGACAGTGCCTGTACTGTGCTTTGGAAGTAGGGGAATGGGATAAAGCAAAGACGAAAGGAAAGCTTAAAATAGCAATTCTCGACTAGAATCTTCTCAAGATATTTTGTTCAAGTGGCATTTACACATCGAATATTGGCTGCAATGGATCTCTAATGGGGGTCTCCTCGGTGTCCGCCTCGGTTACTGTAGGTCGTGGGATCGAATCAAAGTGAAGACCGGGTTTTTTTTCACTCAATCTTTTGGTAAATATTACCCTGATCTCTGATAAAGTGAGATCTGACTCCCGTGTTCAATGTCGTGCACGTTAAAATTCCCTTGGCAGTTTTAAATCAAAAAGAGTTGGGTAAATAGCCGCTGCACGGACACAATTACAAAATTATAGTTACAAATCTACGCAAATTATTTGTGCCTTCCCCCAGGCCTAGTAAGCCTCAGGAAGTATAAACTACCAACTCCGGATAGTCTTCTGCTACCTGGCAACGTACATTAACAATATGCCTGTTTGAATACCAGGTATTTGAAGGATCTCTAATGTTCTCAGTCTTCTGCCTTGGTGTAATCTGTTTTTCCCTGACCATATTTTCATGTTATCCTCTGACTCATAGCATCGTTTACTCTGCCACGTTTACCATCTAGATTTCTTTCAGTATTATTTTCAATACGGTGTTATGACATATCAAACAGATGGGCGGATTATACTAGGGAACTATTTGAGGACAGTCGCGGAGCAAAACCATCATTATATGATCATGAAGGAGCCAGCATCCTCAGATCAGAGGCGGAAAAGGTGATGAAAACTATGAGAAAGTGATAGCAGCAGGGCTGGACTATCAACGCAGAAATGATAGGAATTTGGTATAGATATACTTACTGGTTTGTGTAATGGCATATACAATACTGGATGCATACCAACGGACCTGAAAACCTCAACGCTTATAACGCTCTCAAAAAAACCTCATACAACAGAATGTTCAGATTTTAGAACAATAAGTTTAACGAGTCACACAATTAAAATACTACTCTAGATCATCTAAGAGAGAATAAGAGGTCAAAAAGAGAGGGAAGTTTTAAAAGAACAATTTGGTTTTCGAAAGTTTAATGGAACAAGGGACGCAATTCTTTGTTTGCGAACTTTGACTGAGAAATATTTAGAAATACAAATTGACATATATTTGCTTCATAGACTACCAAAAGGCTTTTTACAGAGTCAAACATGAGAAATTAATCAAATGTCTCCAAAAAATATGTCTAGAAGGTAAAGACATAAGACTGCTCCGTAATCTGTATTTGGAACACACTGCTACAGTACAATCCCCAAAGTTATATTCCAAGTATAGATGTGAAAAGAAAAGTGAAGGATGTGTCTTTTTAATATTTACACAGAACAAATATTCAACAGATAGAGGGGATGCCAAGGCTTGTCATTGGAGGAGTGGCAATGAAAAATCTTAGATATGCGCATGATACAGTTTTGATGGCAAAAGGTGAGCAAGAATTACAGGAGCTTGTGACAACAATTTGCACAATAAGTCAAGAGTTTGGATTGTACATAAAAATGAGGAAACAAAGACTATGATAATTTGAAAAAGAAACAAAAAACCCTGTATGCAGATAAATATAACAGATCAACAACCTGAACAGGTACAACATTTCTCCTATCTAGATCATATAATAACGAAAGATGGCAGCTATGAAAAATAAATCAGAAAGACAATAGTATGGCCAAGCTGGTGTTCGGCAACATGCGACACATACTGACACCCAAACAGATAATCAGAATTTGAAAATGAGAATTGTCAGGTGTTATGTATACTCGTAACTACTTTATGGCGCAGAAACATGAACAATGAATAACAAGTTGGAAAATAGTATTGAAGCCTCGAAATGTAAGTATATAGAAGATTGGGTCGCATTTTAGGGAAGGATAAGAAAACAAGTTTG
Organism: Ariolimax columbianus; assembly: GCA_036924085.1. Classification (NCBI taxonomy): domain Eukaryota; kingdom Metazoa; phylum Mollusca; class Gastropoda; order Stylommatophora; family Arionidae; genus Ariolimax; species Ariolimax columbianus. The sequence goes on from JAVGWX010000017.1 coordinate 27,610,532, forward strand.
GAGGTATTGAAAAAGTTGAAGGTGAAAAGAGAATTAATTACCGTAATCAGGGTTAGACAGTTACGTTATTTTGGTCATATAACAAGACATGCCTCCTTGTTGAAGACAAAACAAGAGGGCATTGTGTAAGACACTCCTTCAAGGGGCAGACAACGCTTTAAGTGGGTGGATAACATCAGGAGATGGACTGGTAAAAGCCTCTCAGATTTCACAATTACGACAAGAGATAGAGTACACTGGAGATCCATTGCAACCGACCTTCGATGCGGAGACGGCACTTGAACTGAACTGAACGGTGTTATGTCTTTTGATATGATCAAAATCATCATTATCATCAGTCTGGTAGCCTAGGAGGTCGTTGAGGCACCGTTATTGTAGTTCACGCCAAATATCTCGGTTTTTGGCCAGGGTATTATTTTCAGCTATAGACCTTCCCGTCCACTCTTTACATTGTCTTCCAATCTCTTTTTTGGTCTTCCTCTCCCTCGCTCCCAGGCATAGCGCCGTGCATGACGGTCTTAGACAGCTCCACCGTTCGTGATATGTGTGGATAATATATCAGTGTACAATAATTCAAGACTACATTGCCAAGAACAATGGTAGAACAGTTTACCAACTAGTTAGAAAGCTGACAAAGAAGTTCACGCCTCCGATAATAACAATTCAAGATGAGGCAGGGAATACCATGACTGCGGAAAAGGATGTCATGCAGAGATGGACGGAATATTGCTCCCAGCTGTACAATATGATCAAAATGCGTTCACTAAATGACTGATTATTCTCTTAAAATTCTCATTGGCTCGCTGTTTTTTCCAAGACTTCCTAATTGTTCTTTTCCTGCTACGAGATACGCCCCATTCTTCTATATATCCACCTTCCAAATGCATCAATTCGCGTCTCTGATTATTAATTGTCCATTTTTCTACGCTCTACAGAAATTATGATACATAACTGCTGTTCACTATAATTATTTAGTTTGTGTCTTACTTATTTGGATGTCAATTTATGACTAATGTTTGGTGAAAGCAGATTTGTCCATCCCTTTTCCATTTTTGATTTTCAGTTCTCATCTTCCGCTCGCCCTATTAAATTTACAAAACATTTTCTTAGTGTTAATGTTAAAATCTATAAGTCTGACATTTTGTTCTTTACTTGAATCTCATATTCTGGTAATTCTTGTTTGCTTTCAGGAAGCATAGCTGCCTTATCCGCATGTCTGAGATGATTTATTGACACTCTACCAATAGTGATTCCTAGAACGTCTTCTATTCATTGAAAATTGTGTTCTGTGTAAATGTCAAACAGACAACGGGGCTGTAGACATCCTTGTCACACTTCTATTTTCACATCCATTTGCGGTGAGTCAGTCCTGCCAAATTTTCTAGCGGCAGTCTGCTCCTAGTACTGGCTATTGAGTATTCTTCTGTCTTTTCCAGACATCTAATTAGTTTCTCATGCTAGATTCTGTCCAAGGTCGTTTTGAAGGACATAAAACATATGAAATGTTTTTTTGTATTTTTATACTTTTGTAATACTTTTATATTTTTATACCAATGTCCTTATGCTGAATATTGCTTTTCCTGTTCTGCTATTTTGTTGAAATGAAAATCGAAATTCCGAAATGTTGTTATCTACTCCTGCACCTAATTCTGTCCTGCAGAATGTTCGTAAGTGCTCTGTGGCTCATCATGCTTTTGGTTCTAAAATTTGAACAGTTGCAAGTGGTTTCTTGGGACGTTTTATAATGACTGTTGTAGTTAAGTCCTGCGACATTCATTCTGTATTGTATATGTATTTATACGAATAAGTAAATTTATCTACAACTAATTTCTCTAAATACACTTTCCCATTTATATTTATTTTGTTCATGCCATTCGCTTTCCCCTTGCTCATATCTTTTATTGCTTTGCCTATGTCTAATGCGAAATTGCTGTTTTTGATGTTTGTTGTTTTACTGCTTTTACAGAGCTTTTACAATGCAGATTCTGAGAGGATGACGAAAAAAGTTGTTCGCACTTGTGATAAAGGGGCAAATGACAATGCCATCATATCTGCTGATGATTAAGCCGTTGTGGGATTAGCATCAATGCAATGGTTGCTTGAACAAAATTAACGACGCCGTCAAATAGTTTAGCATGATAATAAACACATTGACAACAAAGACTACGATAAATAAAAGCGCCAATGGAGAAATAATAGAATAAGTACAGAAGTTTACATATTTATATTAAGCCATCACAGAAGATGCCAGCGATGAGACGGAAAATAAGACGAGTTATAACGAAAAAAAAAGACTTTAGAGAGAAACATACATTGCTTATCTTAAAGAATATCAAGGTAAAACTAAGGAAAAGAATCATTAATTCTCATGTGTGACCAAAATCACTAAATGGGACCGAAACGTGAACTGTATAAAAGTAAGGGGAAAGAAGCTTGCATGTGTGGGAGGTGTAACTGCAGAATGGAACGAGTGTGTTGGACAGAAAACACGATCCAGTGAAAATGTCCTCACTCAGGTAAACAGAGACGACACATTTTTAAAATAATACAAACACGAAGGTTAACTTGGCTGGGGCACAGTATGTGTCCTGAACGTCTAATACAGAAGATACTAGAAGGCGACATCTAGTGGAAAAGAGGAGTGGCGATATAGACTCACCTTTACATCTCAGGTGTGCAGAGACATTAAAGTACGAACCTATGCTGAAATGAAGAGAGCCGAAGAGGATAGGGTCAAATGAAGCGATATGCTCAAATAACCTTACAACCAGTATTAGGGCTGACCAACCAGAGCTCATGATCAAATAGAGAGACATAATCATACAACATTACAACCAGTCTTAGAGCTGACAAATCAGGTTATTGGGTTAAATGGAGAGACATGCTCAGGCCTTACAGCCAGTCTAAAGGCTGACCAGACAGAGAATAGGGTCAAATGGAGAAGACATGCTCAGACAACCTTACAAACAGTCTTAGGGCTGACCAAGCAGAGAATAGGGTCAAATGGAGAAGACATGCTCAGACAACCTTATAAACAATCTTAGGACTGACCAACCAGATGATCATAATGGTATTTTACCTCAATTGTCTTCGAATAATTCACTTATACATTTTGCGCACTTGTTTCCTTATATGCAAGCAAGACATTATCCTCAAGTTGTGCTTGAAAGATGTATTATTTTTGCTTTCATAGCTCTCGCACTGGGTTTTATCTCGTGTCTTCTATTAACTTGCATTTTTATTATATTGTTTGTTCATTTGCATGTCGATACAATGTATTCGGTTGTCCAGTACCATAAACTATCTATCAAGTGTTTTTTCCTCTTTGTATTTTTTTTTTCATTTTGCCAAAGATGTCTGTCATCTACACTTGATTTGATGTAAAATCTTTTAGTTGCAATGGCCATTTGTATGCTTGTGTGTAGACAATGCCGTTTAGTTCTTCTATTCCGGATATATCTACCCACCAGTATTTATGCATTTGTTCTTTCATGGCATGCGGTTAAGTGTATACATAGCATGGCCACTGTCTCTTCCATACTGTTCAGGCATATTTGTTGATTCGTCCCAATACGTATCTAGTGTACCACACACCTCCTTGTTCTAATTTGAGAACTTTTGATGTTCACAATTCGACGACCTCCCTCAACGTCTCGTGTACTAGGGGAAGAAAAGACAATGCGATTGGAAGGGCATTACCGTAAGGTGGAAGGACATTACCGTAAGGTGGAAGGACATTACCGTAAGGTGGAAGGACATTACCGTAAGGTGGAAGGACATTGCCGTAAGGTGGAAGGACACTACTGTAAGGTGTAAAAGACATTACCGTAAGGTGGAAGGGCATTACCGTAAGGTGGAAGGACATTACCGTAAGGTGTAAAAGACATTACCGTAAGGTGGAAGGACACTACTGTAAGGTGTAAAAGACATTACCGTAAGGTGGAAGGGCATTACCGTAAGGTGGAAGGACATTACTCTAAGGTGAAAGAACACTACCGTAAGGTGGAAGAACACTACCGTAAGGTGGAAGGATATTACTCTAACGTGAAAGAACACTACCGTAAGGTGTAAAAGACATTACCGTAAGGTGGAAGGACATTACTCTAAGGTGAAAGAACACTACCGTAAGGTGGAAGAACACTACCGTAAGGTGGAAGGATATTACTCTAACGTGAAAGAACACTACCGTAAGGTGTAAAAGACATTACCGTAAGGTGGACGGACATTACTCTAAGGTGAAAGAACACTACCGTAAGATTTAAAAGACATTACCGTAAGGTGGAAGGACATTACTCTAAGGTGAAAGAACACTACCGTAAGGTGTAAAAGACATTACCGTAAGGCTGAAGGACATTACTCTAAGGTAAAAGAACACTACCGTAAGGTGTAAAAGACATTACCGTAAGGCTGAAGGACATTACTCTAAGGTGAAAGAACACTACCGTAAGGTGTAAAAGACATTACCGTAAGGCTGAAGGACATTACTCTAAGGTGAAAGAACACTACCGTAAGGTGTAAAAGACATTACCGTAAGGCTGAAGGACATTACTCTAAGGTGAAAGAACACTACCGTAAGGTGTAAAAGACATTACCGTAAGGTGGAAGGACATTACCGTAAGGTGTAAAAGACATTACCGTAAGGTCGAAGGACATTACCGTAAACTGTATATCTCTTATCTTCGCGCCACACACAAGCTGTTTGATGCAGTCATATTTAAAACACAATAGACAAAAACAGTCAATCTGAAAGGCAGCAGAAGTTGTTTGTCGCCTAAGTTGTCCCACTTTGGAAGGCAGTTTTACTTGACTATCGAGTATTTTATTCTCGTGCACGTTAAATCGCAGTTCAATCCAAATGAGAGATAGTTAATACATGAACACAACTCGCTCGTGGCAGTTGTTATTTCGAATGCCCACAATGAGTATGTCTACTCTTTTGTGCGCCCAGAAAAGGACGTTAAGTGACGGGTTGCAGTAGCTTTCCTCACATCTCGAGCGCGCTGATGAACGTGGATCAGGGTCTTACAGGCTTTTGTGCTATGCTTGGATTTACCTGCGTGTCGCTCACTACTACGGGGATCATGTCGATCCGTCACATCGTTAGTCAGACTGCCTTGAAAACAGCTCGTTTCCAGGAAGGGCTACGACGAAGCTAATGTGGCGATCTTGGCTAGTTTGTTTTCCCTGACGTGACTAACATGTCTGATCAGTCTCGGCCCAGGAAGTCGTCCTATTCAGTGTCATCCAACCTTGACCAGAATATTACAAGCAAACTTCGCGATCTGCCCCACTGATGTAATACTGGATTGACGAGACATTGCAGATATTGGAAAGTTGATCGCCATACCTTGTTGTATAGCTTAAAAATCACTTTGTCATTTGTAAACCCAATGAATACAGCTTCAGGTGTTTTGTTGATAACATATTTTCAATTTTTAAACTTTGCAAGAAATAAAAATGGAATTAGACGTGGCTATCGACCTTTAAATCTACACGGTGCTGTAGTATCAACATAAACCACGCACTGGCACATCATAAACACGCAAATCGTCTGCTTGAGGTCTTTTCAGATGATTTACGAAAGTTATATTTTTGCTACGTCTGTACATGACTGATTAACTGTGCAATTGCCTGTGAATGCGTACTCACTAGAATCCGCTATATTTGATTTTTCCAACTACAGCTAACTAATACAACCAACCACTTCCAAAAATTTGATACAAACACTATTACAACCAACCATCCACTAGAATCTTTGACACAAGAACTAAATAATACAACCAACCCTCCACTAGAATCTTTGACACAAGAACTAAATAATACAGCCAACCATCCACTAGAATCTTTGACACAAGAACTAAATAATACAACCAACCACCCTCTAGAATATTTGACACAAGAACTAATACAAATAACCATCTTCTAGAATCTTTGACACAAGAACTAAATAATACAACTAATAACCCTCTATAATATTTGACACAAGAACTAAATAATACAACCAACCATCCACTAGAATCTTTGACACAAGAACTAAATAATACAACCAACCACCCTCTAGAATATTTGACACAAGAACTAATACAAATAACCATCTTCTAGAATCTTTGATACAAGAACTAAATAATACAACTAATAACCCTCTATAATATTTGACACAAGAACTAATACAAATAACCATTTTCTAGAATCTTTGCCACAAGAACTAACTAATGCAACCAACGATCTCTAGAATCTTTGACACAAGAACTAATACAACCAACCATCTTCTAGAATCTTTGCCACAAGAAATAAATAATACAACTAACCACCCTCTAGAAACTTTGACACAAGAACTAACCAACAAAACCAACGATCTCTAGAATATTTGACACAAGATCTAATACAATAAACCACATCTAGAATCGTTAGTACCAAATCTAATACAACTTAACAACTCTGGAATCTTTTACACAAAAACTAATACAGCTAACCAACTCTGGGATCTTTTACACAAAAACTAATACTTCTTCTTCTTCTTCTTCATAGCTGTCAGACGTCAACTTGAATTTGTTCGAAGAAATCAGTTGTCATCTTGAGGCTGTCAACATTGCCATAAAGCTTGTCTAGTGTTGCCCCTGGTGATGGCGACATGTGCTTTCCCTGGTCCTAGTATGTCGGGCAATTTTGCAGCAGATGTTCAGCGGTCATTTTCCCTGTACCACAGGTGCATTCGTCAGTGCCACCTATCTTCAGTTTATTGAATAGATGGTACCTCAGTCTGTTTGGCCTGTGCGGAGTTTGAAGACCACGACCTGCTCTCTTCTGTTCAGCTGGTAGTAGGCATCGTTTTTTGTGTATCCAGTATGTTCTGTTTCCCATTTGGCCATGTATCTGGCCCTAATAAACCTTTTGGACTCTTCGTAGGTCACACTAGAATCTGGTTGTGGTAGTCTTGCACCTTCTTTTGCCAGTCTTTAACCATTTTTTCCACTGCCGCCCTCAGTGCCTCTGCCTCCGCTCTGAAATTGATTGGGAATTTTCTAGTTGCCACTGACAGTGTTATTTTTCTACCATTTGTTAGGCTCAGGAATACCCCTCTCCTTCCATTCTGTGTTGTGTTTGTTACAGAACCGTCGGTGTATGCATGGGTCCAGTCCATGCTTGGGTAGTTTTCCGCTATGTACCTCAGGGTTATGTCTCTTCTTTCTTTTTCAGTCTGGCTGTTCTTGTTTCCAATACCTGATATATTTTCTACCACCTACGGAGTGATATGCTGCTTCCATGTGGGTTTGCGTACAGTAGGGATGGGCTTTTGTGTTGTTATGGCGTTCATAGGTTCTTCGCTCATCTTTGCTTTGGCTATTTCTGCAAAGTGTCTCCGCTTTAGTTTCTTTTTTCCAAATCTATTGATGCATTGGATGGTCTGTCAGTCTTCTTAGTTTCTATGCTTGCTGCTGGGCTCTGCAATCTCTTATTTCGGTCATGGATTGCAGATTTGTAATCTTTTCAAGTTCTACAATTGGCATTGACTTCATGCCTCCTGTTATAACTCTCATGGCTTGGTTTTAAAGTCTGTTAATATTATCAAAGTTCACTTTTGCTGCAGTTGCCCATGCCGCAATGCCATTCTCGAGAACTGGTCTCACCCTTCCAGTGTACAGTTTCTTGAGTATTCTTTGGTCTGCTCTCCAGCTTGTGCCAGCAAGTTTCCTCATGATTGCCATTCTTTGTCTGGCTCTCATTCGGTTTCTCTTGATCTGACTTGTCCATGTCATGCGCCGATCAAATGTGACGCTCAAGTAGTTTGGGTTGTCGTTTGGCCGCACAAATTTGCCGTTAAGACTTATTTTGGTGTTCTGTGGTTTATTTGAAAGCGAGAATATCGTTCATGTTGTTTTTTCTTCATTTATTTGGACCAGCCATGATTTCGCCCACTCCTCCTCCAACGATGTTAGGGCCTGCTGCAGCCGATTGTTTGCTACGGTGAGATTTTTTTCGGAGGTCCACAAAGCCAGATCGTCTGCAAACATGTAGCTGTGGACCCTTCTTGGTATATTCTCTATGATGTTGTTTATAAAGACCAGAAAAAGTGTGGGTGACAGTACTCCCTCTTGGGGTACTCCTTGCTCCAGTGTCACCTTTTTGCTCATCTGCCTTTATACTTGAACTCTGACAGTTCTGTTTTCGAGCTAGTGGCTGATCCATCTGTACATGTTTCCAGATACATCACTTCTTCGTAGCTTGACTTTAAGTCCCTCTGTCCACACCTTGTCAAATGCCTTCTCTAGATCCAACCAAACAGCTACTGTATGTTTTCTTTCTTGGTAAGCATCCTCTATTTACTGTGCTATGAGGGTGATCTGGTCCTCGGTGGATCTGTGTTGTCTAAATCCTGCTTGCTGTGGAATTAATATTTGTTTTTCTTCCAGGTGCCACATCAGTCTGGTGTTTATCATACGCTCCATCAGTTTACCTGCACAGCTCAGTAGACTGATAGGCCTGTATCCATTTGGATCTGTTCTATCTTTTTCTTTCTTTGGTACTGGTATAAGTACATCATCTTTCCATGCCTGCGGTACAATTCCCCTTTCCAGCTTTGCTTCCGCTTCCGCTTTGCTGTTTGGCCCAACCCCATTAGCATTTCATTTGTTACCTCATCTTTTACGGGCGATTTCTTTTTCTTTAAAGTTCTCATGGCCTTATTCATTTCATTTATCGTAAGTTTTGCCATCATGTGCTCCTCTGGTGCAATCTTGATGTTGTTGTCGCTCTTTTGTTCTTCCCTTATGTCTGTATGCCTGTCTGTAGGGAAAATCAATGTGGTTTGCTCTGGCATAATGTTCTATTAAGGTGTTTGCTGCTTTTTTTCCGGTAAGCATGTTGTCACCTTGCTTAATGGTATTTTGTTTATGTCGATGTTGTTTCGTAATTCGTGGCTCTGAATAAATTCCATAGTTTGTTCCCTTCGTTATCTAGATATAGGATTTCTGTTTTTTTTCCAACTGTCTCTTGTTCTTTGGTTCAGTGTTCTTTTGAATTTCGCAGTGATGGCCTTGAGGGCGATATTTGCTTCCATAGATTGCTTTATCTCTGCCATGTTCCTAGCATTTGAGACTTCATCCTCAGCTTTCTGCAGTTCATGATTCCAATATGGCATGTAGTTTTTCCTTTCCCCTCTTGGGATGGTCTCGGTGTCTGCTAGCAGTATTGCTTTGCTTAGGCTTTCCCCCATAGGTTTCATGAAAACTAATACAACTAACTAACTCTGGAATTTTTTACACAAAAGCTAATACAACTAACCACCTCTGGAATCTTTGACACTAAATCTAATACAACCAACCCGTCTCTAGAATCTTTGACACCAAAACTAAATAATGCAACCAACCACCCTCTATATCTTTGACACTAAAACCAGATAATACAACCAACAACCCAGTAGAATATCTTTAATTATAGCTAATGCAACCAGCCACCTACAATAATCTTTGGAACTAAAGTAAACTAATACTACAAATCATTAAAAAATAAAACAAGAAAGCCATACATTTATCCCAACAGCCAACATCTTTGATGATACTTACCCATCACAAACAGTCTAAAATCTGTAACTCTGGGGAAGGCTATGTAAAAGTACTTCCCTTTGACGGAATACGGGGGCACAAAATCCATCAAAGACAGGGCCACACCCAAACAGAGGCTTTCATTGTCAGAAAATGGCTCTCTTGCTTGCACAAGAATAACTGCAAACACGTCAGTAGAATGAAGTCTGTACCGACGAAAGGTGTCGATATAATATTCATAGATTTCAAAGGCATCCAGTTTAACAGTTGTTGATGAAGATGATGAAGACGAAAAAGACGGTGCTAATGAAGGCAGTGAAGATGTTGACTGTATAGTCGAACCCATTGCATCAGATAGATGAATGATGGTAATGCTAGTATTGTTAAATGGGCTGAAAATGTACAATGCACCATCGTGATAGTTTTTCCCAGAATTCTTGCTTCTGTTTCCAAGAATATCTTTGAGCGAATGCAAGCGTGGAATCTCGTAATCTCGAGCCAAAGCGTCGATAGGAAACACAATCATGGAATCACCGGATGTGTTGTGAATGTAAACAGATATATCTTCGTTGCTTCTGACAACCAAACCTGAAAATAAATTCAGTTCAAGCATTATTAGCAAAGATAATGACAGCTAATACAACCATAACAGCTGAAGCCAACTGATAGTAATGTTGAGATGCATAAATTAACCTAACGTAACTTAACGTCTTTATACTGATTTAGAAGACTCTGCAGAGTCTGTATACAACCAGATTTTTGGAGTGTGGTTAACCAATGTACGAGTCCTTCTTAATAGAATGACAAAATTGTGGGTGGTGAATAAGTCTGCTTTAGCTTTCATAACATGTCACAAAAGGTTACTAAGGAAGGTTGTGTACAATTCTAGAAGCCTTCTTAAGCAAAACACTATGGCACAGAAACCGCTACTGCTTTGGTACACAAGGCACTTTGCGTAGGCTTCATTTGATAGTGTACCACCTTCAGTTTCGACGTGTCCAGCACAAAGAGATAAATGAATTGAAGTTCATGTATTTCACATCCATTAAATATACGAATTTAAGTGTCATAGTCATATCAGAATATATAAGAGTTGTCATAAAAATGATTGGTGGTTAACATGATTTGCCAGGTATCCGTAAGTAATACATGTTACTCAAAATAATTAATGGGTCACTTCACAAATCTCACCGCATAGAAATGCAAAATGACAGTGAAATTTATAACATTTAATCACATTTTTCAGAAGTCATTTGGACATTATTTGTGCGACAGTTTCATGTAAACAATGAACTTGAATGAGATAAATTGCTCATTAATTGCACACTCCTCTTTCTGAAATTCAGACATATCGACTGCTGAAATAAAGATGGCCAGTAACGTGTGTGACCATCACTGGCATTGATTCAAAACAAAAAAAGTTGCTTCGTGAATACAATAAACCCACTGACAGTGTGCAGGATCTTAGACAACCTGACTAACATGTCCGTTCCGAATGTTTTGCCAGAACCTGACTAACATGTCCGATCCGCACGTTTTGCCAGAACCTGACTAACATGTCCGATCCGTATGTTTTGCCTGACCAGACGTTAGTCTTCCTTCCCTGGAGAAGTCATTTACATGACGATCTCGGCGAAGATGGGTGCGATATAGGAGCACAGCACCTTGCCTCATTGACTGAAGTGATGGAAGTGCAAGAGGTTGAAGAACATGATCTCTATAAATCATTCATGTCAGGTTCCCTTCCATTTCAAACGATGTAGTTGTGTTCTTTACTGCATATGGCTCCAGGCTGAGAACCGCTGGACTAGAATATGGGATGCCCAGAGAGTGACCTTTGCTATGAAATCCAACGCTCTAGCTACTCATAAGCTCTATCAAGTAAAGACAACAGAAAAGAACAAATTAACACAAGTCCGGAAGATAGAAAGAAATAAGCGATCGATCATGAAAATGTCAAACCACCGCCACAAAAAGTCAGATTTTAACAGCATTGGGAATTCGCGAGACAAGTTAGGATTAAATTGAAAGAGAGAGAAATAGAGAGAGGGAGAGAGCGGGAGAGAGAGACGAATTAGAGAGTGAGTGAAAGAGTGAGAGAAAGCGACAATTGCATCACGTTTATGGTAGAGATCACTGATCTCTACAATAGCACTAATCGCAAGGGAACTGGCTAGATACAACATCTGCATAGCTGCCCTGAGCGAGACATGACTGGCAGAGGAAGGGCAGATCACAGAAGAAGGCGCTGGTTATACTTTCTTCTGGAGCGGCCGCAAAGAACGCCGTGAAGCTGGAGTTGGCTTTGCCATCAAGACCAACATGGTCGACAAGCTCACAAGCATGCCCAGAGGAATTAATGACCGCCTGATTACACTGCGTCTCCCCCTAATAGGAGGGCGCCATGCAACACTCATCAGTGCATACGCACCCACAATGACAAATCCTCAGGAAACAAAAGATAAATTTTATGAGGACCTTGAGGCGCTCATCGCTGCAGTCCCCAAATCTGACAAACTGGTCATCCTCGGTGATTTTAACGCTAGGGTTGGCACAGACCATACAGCATGGGAGGGGACCATTGGCAGACATGGTATCGGAAAATGCAATAGTAACGGACTGCTCCTTCTGAGGACATGTGCCGCAAATGAACCTCTCATTACAAACACAGCTTTCCGACTACCTGTCCGAAATAGAACCACATGGATGCACCCAAGGTCCCGACACTGGCACCTCATTGACTATATTATCATCAGACGTAGGGATCGAGCGGATGCTATGGTAACGAAGAGCATGTGTGGTGCAGAATGTTGGACCGACCATCGACTTGTCATTGCCAAGCTAAACTTCAAGATCCAGCCCAGAATGTGCCCCCAGGGAAAGAAACCACCGAGGAGGCTAAATGTCTCTCAGTTGAAATACGAACCCACGAGAGGAGGCTACCAGGAAGAGCTTGAGGGTAGACTGTCTGAGCTTCGTTTTGAAAAGAACGACATCGAAAATAACTGGGCATCATTGAGAAACACACTCTTCGATACAGCTGTTAAACACATTGGCCCAATCACGCGCAAGCATAAGGACTGGTTTGATGAGAACGATCTAGAAATACAGGGCCTTCTCGATGCAAAACATGAAGCGCACAGGGAATACCAGAGGGACACACCATCTCCGGCAGCAAAAGCTGCCTTCAATACTGCTCGCAAAGCTGTCCAGACCAGGCTTAGAGAGATGCAAGACTCCAAGCTCAGCAAAAGAGCTGACGAAATTGAGATGTTCGCCGAGCGTCATTACACCAAACGGTTTTACGAGGCACTGAAAGCTCTATACGGCCCGCAGCCCTCTAGTAATACTCCAGTTCGCAGTGCGGATGGGGTACTGCTAACAGATAAGGTTCAGATTCTAGACAGATGGGCAGACCACTTCTGCAAAATACTAAACCACCCATCGTCCATAAATAAAGAGGCCATCCGGCGAATGCCGCAGGTGGAACTGAACCTGGCGTTGGATGAAGTCATTACTGAGGAGGAAGTCGACAGGGCAATCAGTTCACTATCTATAGGAAAAGCTCCAGGAGCTGATGCAATACCAGCAGAGGTATATAAGACAGCTGGCCCATCCCTCACCAGAAGGATCACTGAACTCTTCTGTCACATGTGGGCTGAAGGTAAAATTCCGCAGGAGCTAAAGGACGCCTCAATCGTTCACCTATACAAAAGAAAAGGCAATCGTCAGGAATGCGACAATCATCGAGGAATATCGCTACTCTCCGTAGCAGGCAAGATCCTAGCGCGCTTACTGCTAAACAGGCTCAACAAACACCTTGAACAAAGCCACCACCTCCCAGAAAGCCAATGTGGATTCAGAGCCGGAAGAGGAACAGTGGACATGATTTTTGCCGCTCGCCAAGTACAAGAGAAGTGTCGAGAGCAAAATCAGGCCCTGTACACCACATTTATTGATTTGACAAAGGCATTTGATACAGTAAACAGAGGAGGGCTGTGGATGATAATGTCTAAGTTTGGCTGCCCCAATAAGTTCATAACAATGGTGAAACAGCTACACGAAGGCATGTTTGCTCGTGTACTGGACAGCGGTGCAATCTCTAAAACGTTTCTAGTATCAAACGGAGTAAAACAAGGATGTGTACTCGCCCCGACTTTGTTCAGCATGATGTTCGCGGCCACGATGACAGACGCCTTCAGATCATTGGAGCTTGGAATACCCATAAAGTACCGCACAGATGGCAAGTTACTCAATTCCAGAAGAATGAAGGCCAAAACCAAAGTGGCTGGCGACATAATCAGGGAACTTGTATTTGCTGACGACTGCGCTCTAATGAGCAACTCAGAACTGAACATGCAGGTTGGAATGGACCAGTTCTCTGCCGCATGCGAAAATTTTGGCCTGACCATAAATGCCAAAAAAACAGAGGTCATGTACCAACCAGCACCAGGCATGCCGTACACAAAACCAGAGACTACAGTCAGCGGGCAGACGTTGAATGCCGTAGACAAATTCACATATCTGGGCAGCACGCTGTCGAGATCTGTCAGCCTAGACGATGAGGTGGCAAGCAGAATAGCAAAGGCCAGCACAGCCTTTGATAGAATGCGCTCGATGGTCTGGGCACGTCGTGGCATCAGCGTCAAGACCAAATTGAAAGTCTACCGTGCAACCATCATTCCAACCCTACAATACGCTTGCGAAAGCTGGACTGTATACTCTGGACATGCAAGGAGGTTAAACCACTTCCACACAGGTTGCCTGAGGCGAATATTCCACATCCGATGGCAAGATCGTGTCACTGACATCGAGGTTCTCTCGAGGGCTAACATGCCCAGCATCCATGCACTGCTAGAAAAAGCACGACTAGGACACCTCGTCCGTATGTCAGACGAGCGGCTCCCAAAGAAGCTTCTCTACGGTGAGCTGAGAGACGGATGGCGCGAGAGAGGGCGCCCAAAGAAACGTTTTAAAGACGGTCTGAAGGACTCACTAAAAAGTTGCCAGATAGACTTCGACACCTGGGAATGTCTTGCGAAAAACAGATCTGACTGGAGAAGCGCAGTCAAATCGGGTGTAGCTGCCGGTGAAGATGACCGTGTTGTGAAAGCCCAGAACAGACGCGAGACGCGGAAATCCCGAGCAGCGGGAACACCATCCTCTTCTACAAACCTCGTGTGCCCGATATGTAGCAGATGTTTTCGTGCTCGCATTGGCCTGTCCAGCCACATGCGCACCCACACCCAACAGGGAAATCTGTGACAAGGATGATGTCGGCGGTCCTCATCGACAACGATGGACAGCTATTATTATAGAGATAAAGAAAGCCCACAGAACAGAAACTGCAGCCAAGGAAGAAGTGTTAGAGACTTCACTATCCCTTTCGGTAGCTTTTATGAATTTATATAATCATGTTTCGTCCTATCTGTCTTTTTTGCCCTTTACCGAAAAATAGTTACACATTTACAGCTGGGTCAACAGGAGCGAGTCGTTAACGGTGATCAATCCCGTACTTTCGTTTGGAGAAGCAAGGGGCTCACTACTCCTAGTATGGTAGTCACACACTGATGGTCAGTAAATAACATCGTTTCTCTCTGTTGTACGGTTTGTTCTCCTTACTTACTGATCAGGAGAGTGCTAATAGCCGGAATTGAGCCCGGTAATTTATCGGGAAAGGCGAGTGCTCTAACACTATGCCAGTCAAGCGATTTATTAATTTATGGAAGTAAAAATGACAGAGCGAGATCATCACTTCAAATTTATTCACAACAGCTCTCTAAGAGATCTTCCATTGGGTTGATAGAGGTATAAATATAGATGGCAAGAGGCTCAACCATTTACTAATAACAGACGATATTGTGCTTATCAGTCATACCATTGACGAGGTACAAATATCCTAAACCGACCTAAATGAGATCAGCAGACCTGATCGTCTTAAGATTGATACAAATAAGAAAAACAGTGCTTAAGAAATCCTTACTGCCTACAGCACGAAGTCGAGCTAAGAGATGAAGTCGTCCAGGATGTCAGCTCCTACGTCTGCTTAGGTCAAGAAATAACTGTCAAACACTATATATTGATCGCTACATCTCGGAGCGGATAATAACGGCTTAGTATAGCTTCAGTTGCACAAAGCCGATAAAAAACATGAGAAATACCATAGCAGAATACAGACCTCTAATTCAGTGGTCACCCCAGTTATAATTTGCGAATGTGAATTGGTGTAATTGCACAAAACAGATGATGACAAGCTCCGAGTTAGTCACAGAGATATGAAACAGCGTGTACTAAGATATATCGATAAAGATCAGATTCAAGATGAAACAATTCGACATCAAACTATTCCCGGACGTCGTTAAAAAAGCAAGCATTATCACACAAATACAACTGGACTGATCACGTGGTGTGTGTATTTGACACTAGAGGAACATTTGATGACCTTATGGTTATACACTTCGCTGTGGTCGAGAGGTAGGACACGCTCCTCTGAAAATGATGAACGGAAACTGTGTTGGTTCGAGCCCAGCAGATTTTAAGCGACTCCTGGTCTCAAAAGAGGTTGGAACAGAGTGCCTGCATTCTTAATTACCACTAGTCGTCTTGAATTATGTCTTGCCACTGGCACAAGGTAGCTCGTGATCAGAGAGTGAGTTTGATGACCAGTGCAGTTTCTACTTCACTATAATCCAAATACAGCACAAGTTACACAAGTTACAAAACCGTCTGCGATGAGCAACTAACTATACACGACCACAAGGTTACCCACATATTCGTTGGAAGAATGATTTGACAACATACTTGCTACAGCAAAAGATCGATGGCAGATGCGCAGTTCAAAACCCCTATCCATTTCGTCTTCTTCTTCTTCTTCGTACTCAGAAAGACAGTAACCATTATTTTTTCGAAAAAAGCGGCGGTCATCATGAGGCTGTCGACACTGCCATGGAGCTTGTCTTGCAGTTCCACTGGTGATGGCCACATCTGCTCTCTCTGATCCTCGTATGTCGGGCAGTTTTGCAGCAGATGTTCAGTGGTCATTTTACCGGTACCGCACGGGCATTCGTCGGTACACCCTATCATTAATTTGTTGAATAGGTGGTACCTCAGTCTATTGTGGCCAGTGCGAAGTCTGAAGACAACGACCTGCTCTCTTCTGTTCAACTGGTAATAGGCATCGTTTTTGGTGTAACCAGTATATTCGGTTTCCCATTTGGTCAGGTATCTGGCTTTGATAAGCCGTTTTGACTCTTCGTACGTCATACTAGTATCTGTTTGTGGTAGTCTTGCACCTTCTTTTGCCAGTCTGTCTGCTGCCTCCTCGTTGCCTTGGATGTTGCAGTGTGATGGGACCCACTGTACCACTACCCTTTTTGGTGCGGACTGCTGGCACAGTTTGCAGAGTGCTGCTCTTAAGTCATTAAGCTCAGTGTTTTTCTGGCTTTTTAGCGCTGTGACTACGACGAGAGCATCTGTAAGCAGGACTATATGGCTTTCATTTTCTTTGTTTGTCACCATTTCTTCCACTGCCGCCCTCAGTGCCTCCGCTCTGAAATTGCTTGTGTACTTACCAGAAGCGAATGACAGTGTTATTTTTCTGCCATTTGGTAGGTTCAGGAATGCTCCTTCCCCTCCGTTCTGTGTAATGTTTGTTACAGAACCGTCGGTGTATGCATGGGTCCAGTCCATGCTTGGGTAGTTTTTCGATATAAAGCTTAGGGTAGTATCTCTCCTTTCTTTTTCCGTCTGGCAGTTTTTGTTTCTAATACCTGGTATATTTTCTACCACCTCTGGAAATATATCCTGCCTCCAGGTAGGTTTTCGTACAGTAGTGATGGGTTTTGGTGTTGTTAGTGCGTTTATGGGATCTTCGTGCATCTTTGCTTTGGCCATTTCTGCAAAGTTTCCCAGCTTTAGTTTCCCATTTCCCAAATTGTTTAGTCGCTGGTGCATTGGATGGTCAGTCAGTCTTCGGAGTTTCTCTGACTGCAGCTGGGCTCTGCAGTCTCTTCTATCGGTCATGGATTGCAGTTTTGTAATCTTTTCAAGTTCTACAATTGGCGTTGACTTCATGCCTCCTGTTATAATTCTCATGGCTTGGTTTTGAAGTTTGCTAACTTTATCGAAGTTTGCCTTTGCTGCTGTTGTCCATGCCGCAATGCCATACTCGAGAACTGGTCTCACTCTTCCAGTGTACAGTTTCTTTAGTATGCTTTCGTCTGCTCCCCAGCTTGTGCCAGCAAGTTTCCTCATGATTGCCATTCTTTCTCTGGCTCTCATTCGGTTTCTCTCGATCTGACTTTTCCATGTCATGCGCCGATCAAATGTGACTCCCAGATAGTTTGGATTGTCGTTTAACTGCAGGAATTTGCCATTTGAACTTAATTTGGTATTTTGGGGTTTGGTTGAAAGCGAAAATATTGTGCATGTGGTTTTCTCCTCGTTTATTTTGACCAGCCATGAGTTCGCCCACTCTTCCAGCGATGTTAGGGCCGTCTGCATCCGATTTCTTGCTATGGTGAGATTCTTTTCAGAGGTCCACATGGCCAGATCGTCTGCAAACATTGAGCTATGGACTCTTCTTGGTATATTCTCTGTAATGTCGTTTATATACACCAGGAAGAGTGTGGGTGACAGTACTCCCCCTTGGGGTACTCCCTGCTCGAGTGTCACCTTTTTGCTCATCTGCCCTTGTACTTGGACTCTGGCCGTTCTTTGTTTGAGGTAGTGGTTGATCCACTTGTACATTCTCCCACAAACTTCACTTCTCCTTAGCTTGACTCTAAGTCCATATTTCCAGACTATCCATTTCGTCTGACCCTTACCAATTTCTTTCCATGACAACTAGACACTATAATTTTGGCATTTCGCTAGCTCTTCCGCCATCCTCCAGAATGACTTGCACCCACCATTTTGAACAGCAGTCTGACTCGTGTTAAATTTTTAACATAATCGTCCTGGACTGTGGAACTATTTACTATAATTCTAAGTATCCTCTGCCCTGATAATGGACACTGAAAAATCCTCGTTGGCTTTGACAGAATTGACAGATGTTCTGTACTCTGTCTCAAACCTGTGCCTACACATGCTTTCGTTGTCTCAGCTAACGTTAGATTTTCAGTAGCCAAGTTGTAAGCTATTTTACATGATATTTTCAGATATACCTGACACTAACACTATTATATAATATATGCCATTGCCACTGCATTTCACACATACCTGAAAGTAACACTGTTACACTATATCAAAATAAAAATCAAGCCCGAAATACAAACTGAAATTATTTTATAAAAAGTAAGAGGGTGAAACTGCAGCGGTACTAAAAAAAAAAGACCAACAACGAAAAGAAGCCGCAAAAGTAGGAATAGAAACATGTAAATGTGTGGCTGAAATCCAGCGTCGCAGCAAAAACATGAATGAAACAAATAACCATCAAAAGGTCTCAACAGAGTCGAAGAATAACTCAATATGAAGACACGAGACACATCACGAAGGTAATGATGAATATGGAAAGTGTATTTATTTCATTAGGTTCGCCTGAATAACAGAGCTTTAATGGATGTGTATTATTGATTTATATGGCTATGGTGGATGTGTATTATTGATTTATATGGATATGATGATGTGTATTATTGATTTAAATGGCTATGATGGATGTGTATTATTGATTTAAATGGCTATGATGGATGTGTATTATTGATTTATAGTGTCATGATGGATGAGTATTATTGATTTATAGTGATATGATGGATGAGTTTTATTGTTTTATAAGCTATAATGAATGTATAGTACTAATTTATAGTGTTATAATAAATGTGCATTATTGATTTATTAAGACATATTCAAACACATGTATATGATGTACCCAAAAAAAATGATAACTCAGAATACAAAGATGATGAACACGAGAAAGAAAATGAAGACACGTTGAAAAGAAGAAGGTACAAAGAAATGAAACCAGGAAAAAGAATAAGAAAAATAAAGAATACAAACATAACAAACATAAATGATTTTGTAAAACAAAGCGGATGGTATAGTGGCCTAGCTGTTATGATATCCGTTAATTAATCGTAATTACACGGGTTTGAACTCTGGCAAGGTTTAAGCTTTTGCCTATCTTCCTCTTTTCTTTTGACTTTTTTTGATTTGCTTGTGCTTTCAGCGTCAAGTTATGAAGAGGTTTCTTGACCCCGCCCTAATAAATGCTTCGTTCAGGGGAAGCTTTACTGCTTCTGTTATTTCTGTTTCCATCTTCCGCGTGGTCGGCCTTTGGATCCATTATATCTGTATATCATTGCTTTCTGAGTGATACTAACTGTTGTTTGACATGTCGCGTAGCGAAACCATTTGCTTTATTGCCTCTTCATGAGGTCTAGCATTTGTGTCGTAGCAACTTGACTCCTTATATTTTAGTTGCTGATTCTATCCATTCCTATTACTTTAAATATTCTGAACAGACATTTAATCTCTGTGGTTTCAATGTGTCTTTTATTTTTGTTAGCTAAAATTTTGCATATCTTCGGTGAAATAAAAACCTAACCTGGACACTGCAAGACGAACAAACCCGCACATCGTCTCCTCTAATGACCATCGCAAGAAAACTGCAGTGATGAAATATGTTGAAGCTGTAGCTCGACATAGCCCCTCTTTGTGGGGTCCAAAGATGTGATTTCAATATAATCTCCTGTAGCGTTTTTGCACTTATCCCAGTGTTTAAGTCATTCTTGAAAAGCTACAGGGTAGAACGATTTGTCAGAATGCCTGAATCGATCCAGGACAGCCTGTTCCACTCGTCATCAGTGTTGAAATGCTAATTCTCCCCCCCCCCCCCCGGAATTATTTTAGAGGTCCAAACAGGTTGAAATTTCTTGGAGGGAGGTCTGGTCTGTAAGGTGGATGTGGCAATACCTCTAAGCCGATTTGCTGCAGATGGCACATAGTGCGGTGAGCCGTATGAGGTTGAGCAGGCTTGAACTCTTCTTTGCTTGTCAAAAGCGGAAAGCTGTTTTAGCATCCAATGTGCACTAACCTTCCGAAAATGGAAGTTTTTATTAATCATATAGTGTTCACTGTACCCAGAGAAAGACTTGCCTCTTGTGCAATTTCGCGACAGGTTATGTGTCGATTTTCCAGGATAAGACGTTCCCCAAACTGGATATTCACAGCAATGACTGGAGATCGGGGATGGGAGTGTTGTTTGAGAGCCACCACGGCCGGGATCATCACTCACGGATGTACGGCCTTCTCTAAAACGTTTATACCATTCAAATTTCCTACTGCAGCTGAGTGTCTCGTTGCAGTATTGTGATTGATATCTTCTGTAAATTTCCACAGTTTTTACGCCTTCTTTCACAAGAAACTTTATCACAACACGCTGTTCCATGCAAGCAGTAGCAGTGTTTTATTTATCTGTCACGTGACTGACCTATGCCAATTGGACCACATAGCAGTAATAGGACACAAGTGCCCGTAACGTATGATAGTAGGACCCGCACGCTATAACACATTCAGGTAGAACTAGATAAAAAAAAGTCCCGGATTATTTTGAACACCTCTCGTACATATCAACTTCTAGTAACAGGCCAAAGTTGCGTTTGTATGTGAGCTGTAAGCTTTGTGTCTAACATTATTTCTGTGACGGGATCACAGTTAAAACTGAGAAGCTGTGACATCGTAACTTAAGGTTATACTAGACAAGAAACATAACGAATTAATTACATAATCGGGGCCCGCGTGTGCTAGTGGTTAAGTGATACGGCTCACGTTCCAAAGGTGCTGGGTTCGATATCATCACAACACCGGCGGTTACCCAGGTGAAGCAAACTCTTACAAAATGCAGAAGGAAGTAGATCCTTACATAAAATGCATGCCAACGTCGGATTCACTGCGCCGACAGGCACACAATAAAAACTGCAGTGCAACGCACACCACCTTGGGGAATATGAATAAGGCGAATCCCCCCCCCCCCCCCCCCCCCAAAGAAAACAACAACAAAATTACATAATTAAAATACTTGCTGCAGCGATGTACATAATTTTTCATCCTGATTTGAGTGTGCACATTTGAGCAGAATTTTCAGGACTGACACGCAATTTGGAGGATGGATACAAATATTAATTTTGCAAATAAATAGAATGGTATATCCGGAAGATATGGTAGCTAATACTCGTATTATATATCAGGACATGCATTTTCGCCGTTGGGATATATAATTGTGAGACATGGACATTAAATAAATAAATTGCCAAAAATGTACGGGAGGATGTTGAAAATAACGTGAAAAAATGACATTAAAGCTATAGAAAATTAGCAAACGCTGATTATTGCAGAAAATTGTCTTCTAGAACACATTGCAAGAAAAAAACTTTGATATTTAGGTCACGTAATGCGAGATAACGATAGTAGTCTGGAAAGAGCGCGAATGCAAGGCATGGTTTCTGGAAGGATAAAAAGAGATCGACTCCGACGAGGAAGACATCAGGATATTATGGACAGTCTGGATCTGTCTTTGTGCGTAGCGTGCCGACCTGTTCTAAACACATGTTGAGATGACAATATGACTTGCAGGTGAGTTGGATTTAAGTGAGGGAGAGTTACACACCATCAGCCTCACTCTCTCGTCCTGATTCTAATTGATCCAGTGGCAAGACATGAGCAAGACGACTGGACCAGTAATCCGGATGCAGTGAACGACCAAGGGGATCTTCTGTGTTTAGCCTTGCTCTTAACGCTTCACGCTTATTAGACCCTCTCTTGGTTTAGCCGGTCATGTTGAGACCGTTGCCAGAGGTATGGTCACTGTCGCATGCTGGCAGCTACGTGGAGTCACAAATGCGAAAGTTGAGTGCCACGTGATGTCCAATAATGGACAAACTACCAAATATAGGGCACGACATGTCCGCCACTAGAAGTACTACACCTCCCTGACATCCCATGCACGAAACACAAAGTTACCGTGACAGAGACTTCTTTCTGGAAATAATTTAACACATGATGATAACAAATGATAGCTAATCTGTTCTGATAAGACAGGACGTCATTGCACTCCTGGCAAATCAATATGTCTTCGATTCGTCTCAGTAAATTTGGTAAAGTGTTCCCACTGTGTTGGGCCGGCGATTGATTTCAAAACTGTAAAAGCTGTGCATTGACAAACGCCTCAAAGCTCTTCAGTTAAAATAAAAACACACCCACAAACCTCTTCAGTTAAAACAAAAACACCCCCAAATCTCTTTAGCTCAAACAAACGCTCCAAATCTCTTTAGGTCAAACAATCGTTCCAAATCTCTTCAGCTCAAACAAACGCCTAAAACCTCTTCAGTTAAAACAAAAACACCACCAAATCTCTTCAGCTCAAAGAAACGCCTCAAACCTCTTCAGTTAAAACAAAAACACCACCAAATCTCTTCAGCTCAAACAAACGCCTCAAACCTCTTCAGTTAAAACAAAAACACCATCAAATCTCTTCCTATCAAAAAAACGCTCCAAATCTCTTCAGCTCAAACAAACGCCTCAAACCTCTTCAGTTAAAACAAAAACACCACCAAATCTCTTCAGCTCAAACAAACGCCTCAAACCTCTTCAGTTAGAACAAAGACACCACCAAATCTCTTCAGCTCAAACAAACGCTCCAAATCTCTTCAGATCAAACAAACGCCTCAAACCTCTTCAGTTAAAACAAAAACACCACCAAACCTCTTCAGCTCAAACAAACGCTCCAAATCTCTTCAGCTCAAACAAACGCCTCAAACCTCTTCAGTTAAAACAAAAACACCACCAAATCTCTTCAGCTCAAACAAACGCCTCAAACCTCTTCAGTTAAAACAAAAACACCACCAAATCTCTTCAGATCAAACAAACGCCTCAAACCTCTTCAGTTAAAACAAAAACACCACCAAACCTCTTCAGCTCAAACAAACGCTCCAAATCTCTTCAGCTCAAACAAACGCCTCAAACCTCTTCAGTTAAAACAAAAACACCACCAAATCTCTTCAGCCCAAGCACACGCTTCAAACCTCTTCAGTTAAAACAAAAACACACCCACAAATCTCTTCAGTTAATACAAAACACCACCAAATCTCTTCAGCTCAAACAAACGCCTCAAACCGCTTCAGTTAAAACAAAAACACCACCAAATCTCTTCAGCTCAAACAAACGCCTCAAACCTCTTCAGTTAAAACAAAAACACCACCAAATCTCTTCAGCTCAAATAAACGCCTCAAACCTCTTCAGTTAAAACAAAAACACCACCAAATCTCTTCAGCTCAAACATACGCCTCAAACCTCTTCAGTTAAAACAAAAACACGACCAAATCTCTTCAGCACAAACAAATGCCTCAAACTTCTTCAGTTAAAAAAGAAACACCACCAAATCTCTTTTGCTCAAATACACCCCCAAGCCTCCTCAGTTGAAACAAAGGCACTGAACTTCTTCATTTAAAACAAATAAAATACAAATATAGATGCATCTAAACTCTCTCCGTCCCCGTCTCTGTTTTTTTCTCCCTATCTGCATGATATTTTCATTCCTATTCCACATACATAGTATAGATGTGTGCTGTGTTCACCTTTACAGTAACGTGTGCAAACAGGGCAGACTGCAGAACGGCTAAATGGTCAGTACAGTGTTTCCAGAATCGGGAATATGTAATAGGTGCATCTACTAAATTCGGTGAAAATCGATATTCCAAGCCGTCTGTGTTGAAGATTGACCATTTTTGTTGTTGTTAGAGTTATGTAAGTAATGTTGTTAGACGTATGTAAATGATCTATCTACACCACCGAATAATATTTGTTTAAATGTATCTGATTTACCCTATAATATGTGTTATCTGAACGTATACATTATAAATGAAGTGCAATAGCATACATTCTGTAGCGGATGACGCGTCAGCTTCAATGTGCGAGGATACAGTTTGCTTATGAGGGTGTTTTTTATGAGGGTGTTTTTAATGAGGGTGTTTGTAATCATGTGTTTTACTGTACTTTTACGCTCTCTTGTATCCTATTTCTCTTGTGTTTTACTGTACTTGTACGCTCGCATGTATCACATTTCATGTGTTTTACTGTACTTGTACGCTCTTATGTATCCATTTCATGTGTTTTACTGTACTTGTACGCTCTCATGTATCATATTTCATGTGTTTTACTGTAGCTGTACGCTCTCATGTATCATATGTCATGTGTTTTACTGTACTTGTGCGCTCTCTTGTATCATATTTCATGTGTTTTACTGTACTTGTACGATTTCTTGTATCATATGTCATGCCCTTATTGTACGTGTACGCTCTCCTGTATCATATTTCATGTCGTTATTGTACTTGTACGCTCTCTTGTATATGTTATGTGTTTTACTATACATGTACGCTTTCCTGTATCATATTTAGTACCTTTTTTCTGCTTTCGCCTAATTTCTCTATTCCTCAAGACATATTGCCTCCTTGCAATATATTTTTATTTTGCGCCTGTCGGTGGGTGCATCCGACTTCAGAAATCATTTTATGTAAGAGTCTTCTTCCTCCTGCATTTTCTAAAGGTTTGCTTCCCCGGGGTAACGGCCGGTACTGTGATCGGGAACGAACCCAGCACCTTCGGATTGTGAGCCGTGCCACTTAACCACAAATCCACGCCATGTGTTTGACTATACCTGGACGCTCTCCTGTATCATATTTCATGTGTTTTACTGTAGCTGTACGCTCTCATGTATCATATTTCATGTGTTTTACTGTAGCTGTACGCTCTCATGTATCATATTTCATGTGTTTTACTGTAGCTGTACGCTCTCATGTATCATATTTCATGTGTTTTACTGTAGCTGTACGCTCTCATGTATCATATTTCATGTGTTTTACTGTAGCTGTACGCTCTCATGCATCATATTTCATGTGTTTTACTGTAGCTGTACGCTCTCATGTATCATATTTCATGTGTTTTACTGTAGCTGTACGCTCTCATGTATCATATTTCATGTGTTTTACTGTAGCTGTACGCTCTCATGTATCATATTTCATGTGTTTTACTGTAGCTGTACGCTCTCATGTATCATATTTCATGTGTTTTACTGTAGCTGTACGCTCTCATGTATCATATTTCATGTGTTTTACTGTAGCTGTACGCTCTCATGTATCATATTTCATGTGTTTTACTGTAGCTGTACGCTCTCATGTATCATATTTCATGTGTTTTACTGTAGCTGTACGCTCTCATGTATCATATTTCATGTGTTTTACTGTAGCTGTACGCTCTCATGTATCATATTTCATGTGTTTTACTGTAGCTGTACGCTCTCATGTATCATATTTCATGTGTTTTACTGTAGCTGTACGCTCTCATGTATCATATTTCATGTGTTTTACTGTAGCTGTACGCTCTCATGTATCATATTTCATGTGTTTTACTGTAGCTGTACGCTCTCATGTATCATATTTCATGTGTTTTACTGTAGCTGTACGCTCTCATGTATCATATTTCATGTGTTTTACTGTAGCTGTACGCTCTCATGTATCATATTTCATGTGTTTTACTGTAGCTGTACGCTCTCATGTATCATATTTCATGTGTTTTACTGTAGCTGTACGCTCTCATGTATCATATTTCATGTGTTTTACTGTAGCTGTACGCTCTCATGTATCATATTTCATGTGTTTTACTGTAGCTGTACGCTCTCATGTATCATATTTCATGTGTTTACTGTAGCTGTACGCTCTCATGTATCATATTTCATGTGTTTTACTGTAGCTGTACGCTCTCATGTATCATATTTCATGTGTTTTACTGTAGCTGTACGCTCTCATGTATCATATTTCATGTGGTTGACTGTACTTGTACTCTTTCCAATATTGTGAGGATAAGTCAGTAAATAGGTCACCGACTGATAAGAGATAGCTTATAAATATAGCTGGTAGTTTATAAAGGTATTATTACGTGGCAGAAACATTCTGCTTTGTCTTTAATGTACATAATTTATATTTCAGACACTAGATGCTGTTTGCACGTGAGCAGACAAGATAAGCAGAAATGGTCTCGGTGGTTACAATGTGTGCAATTAATATACAGTGTGCTTTGTTTCCTATGGGGTGGGGGGGGGGGGGGGGGTGGTGGCTAAGAGAAAGATGGACGGACTGCCTGCAAAGAATATTCACAAGAAAATGTTTCAGGTTTACTGTGAGAAGTATATGTCTCGCAACGCGGTGCATACATGGACGTCCAAAAATTGCTGATGAAAGCCGCGTTTGTCATCCTGTCAAATTGCACCAGAAGCATCAGCGCGGTGGGAGGCGTAGATGATTTGAGCTGACAGGTGAGTACCGATAGACAGTGTAAGAGATGATTTGAGCTGACAGGTGAGTACCGATAGACAGTGTAAGAGATGATTTGAGCTGACAGGTGAGTACCGATAGACAGTGTAAGAGATGATTTGAGCTGACAGGTGAGTACCGATAGACAGTGTAAGAGATGATTTGAGCTGACAGGTGAGTACCGATAGACAGTGTAAGAGATGATTTGAGCTGACAGGTGAGTACCGAGAGACAGTGTAAGAGATGATTTGAGCTGACAGGTGAGTACCGATAGACAGTGTAAGAGATGATTTGAGCTGACAGGTGAGTACCGATAGACAGTGTAAGAGATGATTTGAGCTGACAGGTGAGTACCGATAGACAGTGTAAGAGATGATTTGAGCTGACAGGTGAGTACCGATAGACAGTGTAAGAGATGATTTGAGCTGACAGGTGAGTACCGATAGACAGTGTAAGAGATGATTTGAGCTGACAGGTGAGTACCGATAGACAGTGTAAGAGATGATTTGAGCTGACAGGTGAGTACCGATAGACAGTGTAAGAGATGATTTGAGCTGACAGGTGAATACCGATAGACAGCGTAAGAGATGATTTGAGCTGACAGGTGAGTACCGATAGACAGTGTAAGAGATGATTTGAGCTGACAGGTGAGTACCGATAGACAGTGTAAGAGATGATTTGAGCTGACAGGTGAGTACCGATAGATATTGTAAGAGATGATTTGAGCTGACAGGTGAGTACCGATAGACAGTGTAAGAGATGATTTGAGCTGACAGGTGAGTACCGATAGACAGTGTAAGAGATGATTTGAGCTGACACGTGAGTACCGATAGACAGTGTAAGAGATGATTTGAGCTGACAGGTGAGTACCGATAGACAGTGTAAGAGATGATTTGAGCTGACAGGTGAGTACCGATAGACAGTGTACGAGATGATTTGAGCTGACAGGTGAGTACCGATAGACAGTGTAAGAGATGATTTGAGCTGACAGGTGAGTACCGATAGACAGTGTACGAGATGATTTGAGCTGACAGGTGAGTACCGATAGACAGTGTAAGAGATGATTTGAGCTGACAGGTGAATACCGATAGACAGTGTAAGAGATGATTTGAGCTGACAGGTGAGTACCGATAGACAGTGTAAGAGATGATTTGAGCTGACAGGTGAGTACCGATAGACAGTGTAAGAGATGATTTGAGCTGACAGGTGAGTACCGATAGACAGTGTAAGAGATGATTTGAGCTGACAGGTGAGTACCGATAGACAGTGTAAGAGATGATTTGAGCTGACAGGTGAGTACCGATAGACAGTGTAAGAGATGATTTGAGCTGACAGGTGAGTACCGATAGACAGTGTAAGAGATGATTTGAGCTGACAGGTGAGTACCGATAGACAGTGTAAGAGATGATTTGAGCTGACAGGTGAGTACCGATAGACAGTGTAAGAGATGATTTGAGCTGACAGGTGAGTACCGATAGACAGTGTAAGAGATGATTTGAGCTGACAGGTGAGTACCGATAGACAGTGTAAGAGATGATTTGAGCTGACAGGTGAGTACCGATAGACAGTGTAAGAGATGATTTGAGCTGATAGGTGAGTACCGATAGACAGTGTAAGAGATGATTTGAGTTGACAGGTGAGTACCGATAGACAGTGTAAGAGATGATTTGAGCTGACAGGTGAGTACCGATAGACAGTGTAAGAGATGATTTGAGCTGACAGGTGAGTACCGATAGACAGTGTAAGAGATGATTTGAGCTGACAGGTGAGTACCGATAGACAGTGTAAGAGATGATTTGAGCTGACAGGTGAGTACCGATAGACAGTGTAAGAGATGATTTGAGCTGACAGGTGAGTACCGATAGACAGTGTAAGAGATGATTTGAGCTGACAGGTGAGTACCGATAGACAGTGTAAGAGATGATTTTAGCTGACAGGTGAGTACCGATAGACAGTGTAAGAGATGATTTGAGCTGACAGGTGAGTACCGATAGACAGTGTAAGAGATGATTTGAGCTGACAGGTGAGTACCGATAGACAGTGTAAGAGATGATTTGAGCTGACAGGTGAGTACCGATAGACAGTGTAAGAGATGATTTGAGCTGACAGGTGAGTACCGATAGACAGTGTAAGAGATGATTTGAGCTGACAGGTGAGTACCGATAGACAGTGTAAGAGATGATTTGAGCTGACAGGTGAGTACCGATAGACAGTGTAAGAGATGATTTGAGCTGACAGGTGAGTACCGATAGACAGTGTAGGAAATGCAAAAGGTGTTTGCATGATTTATCCTACGCGTTATTGCACAATCCCACTTTCAATGGAAAAGTTTGCCGAATGATGAAGAGATTGAAGGTCAAGAGCATATGTGGCTGAGGCAGCAAAAACAGAAGACTTGTATACTGCGTACCTGATCTCCGATAGATTGTGTATGGGACAATAATAAGAATAATACAGTTTGCTGTGGGTAGAGCTGACAAACTGATGTTGTTGAAAAACGTACTAGGATAACCACTGATGATATGAGATCCCCATTGTAGTGAGCAGCACGCAGATGAAGCCATACACAGCATAGCTGCCTGGAAGATCCAGGGTCCACATTCACCAGCACGCTCGGAATGTGAGGAAAGCTACTGCAACCCGCCACTGAACGTCCTTTTCACGCCAACAAAAGAGTAAACAAACTCAACGTGGGTTTTCAACACAGCAACGATAGAAATGCTTGTTAATGGCAGCACGATGTCATGTATTTCTGTGCGTAGATGCACTAGCTCATATTTAGAAGGAATATGTCTTTCTACTTAAACACCTAGAATACACCTACACATAAGCACACACATACAAAACTATCACCAAGGACAAACATAAGCATAGTAACATTTCAATTACATGAAAACCATCACGTAAAAGTGTACTGAAAACCGCAAGAGAACTACTGGGTATCCTAACTGACAGCAAATTCAGAATAATTGACATTCTGATGCTTAGGGTCTTATTGGCAGATCCAATTTAGACAGTGTCTCTTTCTTTCTTTTTCTCTTTATTCTGATCCGTGCGAATGGGAGTTATTTTTGCTCGTCTACTCATTTCATATAGAGTACTGTTTCTAAAGCTTTCTTTCCACTCTAGAACGCTACTGTTCACGCTAACGGTTCTGTCCCTTGTCATGGCGAGATAAACGAATCCATGAGCTGGATTGGAGAGGCTATACCTTAGAACATTTTAGTTTCTCTGGTGAATGTCAGCAGACTGGACCTAAAGCCCTTAGTTGGACGACATGTTTCCTAGAGGTATAGAAGGAATAGTTTTACATTCCTGTTGAACTTGATATAACAAAGATGGCAGCGTTCTGTGTGTAACAAGAAACGAGAATATGACCACATCCACACTGATACCTTGTTGTATGAGACGACTAACAGTGAGGTAAAGTCTCTGATGTATAGAAGACGCTCCAACGCATAGTATATCCTGTCATTTATTCAGTGCAGAAAAGAGTTGCCTTGAGTGTTTGAAAGTAAGCTCTAGAAACAATACCTCAGCTATAATACTCGAGCATTAATGAATGAGTTATTAGACGGTTTCCTTCTGAATCTAATGGTGACGAAAAATAGTTCGCAGAATACTGTTTACTATTTACATATAATAACTGTTAATAACTGTAATAAATGATAATAAATACAGATACAAAAATATCACGCACAGACAAGTATGGTGAGGTCAGATCAACAGAACACATCAAGTGACATTTTCGTTGATAGAATGGGTGATACGGACTGTCCAAAAGTGGAACTACCCTAGGCGGAGAGAAGTTGTTTTGTAGTGGTGGTCAAAGTTTAGATGCACCTGCAATCAGTCTAACGTTATGTTCCATGAAGATACTAATAGTAACGATATTTCTTCTTTAACAATCTCGACCGACAAGCTAAACTACGTTGTGAATCCTTCCAAGGGGCCCTTTTCTGGTAGAAAAGCTCGATAAGCCAGCATGACAGCTTGCATATGAGAGAACTCTGATAACAAGCATCTGTTTCCTTGCATGTAGATCGGGGCAGTCGAAGGCTAGTAAAGCATTCGAAAACAAATGCATACTGAAAACGGATGAACTAGGCGCCTGAAGAAGAACAGTGTAGCCAACCAGCCTCACAAAGCAGCCACAAACGGGGCTTTGTTACAGCCAATGATGTGGAGGGCTTGTGGTGAATGATGAAAAAGGACAAGATTGACAGAAAAACAGGGAGTGTTTGTGCCGTCGACAGAGCCTTTTTCATATCTACCATTTCTTGGATATGTTAATTCGATTTGTGTTATGCAGATCACTGTTGGCAATAAATGTAATGGCAAATATGACCTTTAATGACAGGGAAATCGCCTTTTTCGTTTCCGAGAAACGATCCAGGCGTTGCTTAACCATGTACAGAAGTAATGGGATTGTAGATTGAGTATGACCGCTCATACAATGCGACTTTCTGTTAGACACAAAGAGCGTCTGGGGCAAAGAGTGCATGCACGAGCACCAGTAAGTGCGGGCAATGTTGGCAACAAACAGTAATTTAAAACCATTATTTTGCTGGAATAGCTTAGATAAGAGGTTCGAAATATGTGGACAGACGCCCACGGCACGCTGCCACGTTTAATATCAGGCAATATCCTGATTCATGAGCATCATTTAATTACATACTGTGAACGTCAATATGAATTCCAGTACGAATTTCAAATACTAATAATCTTCGGCTCCCAGTGGAGCACATGTGTTAGTAAATTCCCGCCAAGTCACCTGTTTTGCGCAATCCATATCTGCTTCCCTCACGTTTTTCTTTTTCATTGTACGCCTGTTCGACTTCCTTTCTCATAAAAAACCTTTAGTCGACCTCAATTTTTTTTACCCTGGTAATTACAGGATACAGACTGTCTTCTAATGACATCTTTTGGTATTCTTAATGTGTATCTCATCCAACGCTAGAATTGTATCCCAAACTTTCAGTTCAATTGCTTGCCTAGTTCTCTCCCAAACGTCCAGTGATCCTATGCTTTCTTTTCAAACTTTATAATCTGCCAAATTATCTGACAAATTTTATTAATGAATGTCTATCATTTTAGATGGTGCTTTTGTAGATATTCATGTTTCATAGTTATACATTGGAACTCAATTGCTTTAAATTTACGAAAGTGTCTAAAGGTTATACCCTTTAACTTATTATTGTTTATTTTTAATTTTATATCTTGATGTACTCGAAATTATCATTTACCTGAACTTAGCTTGAATTTAATACTTACTTCTCTTGTTTAATCTTAAATGTTTCTTTGAATTGTATTTATGAAATACATGTGATGATATATCAAACTGCGTCAAGCAAATCTTTGACAACATTTGCTTGTAGCTGTTCTGGTATCTAATAACACGTATATCGGGTTCTACGTTGACACATTGCTTTTCTCTTACAGCACGCACAAGTTTTTCAAGCTGTATAAGAAATGTAAACCAACGAGGAAGAACGTCATTCATCTCAATTCTCGAGGCTAATAGCTAGATTATTGAAACTTCTAACACGTAATTCCTACCGGCAGTGTGTGGCATTCGAAAACCTTTACATCTGTTATCAAATGTCCATGTACGCCGTTAAACGTTATTGCAAGATGCACTTTTCCGTCGCGTGCCATAGGTGTGATCTTAGTTGTTGAGAAACAGAGAGTACAGATATCAGGTAGCATTAGTATGTAAAGTAAAATAAACCGACCACGTGTGTCTGTTCTGTGACAATGTACGGTTCTGAAGCACATACAATAAACAGAAGAGAGGAGAACTGATAAGAACTGAAGATAAGAACTGAAGATAAGAACTGAAGATAAGAGTAAGATAAGAGTAAGATAAGAGTAAGATAAGAGTAAGATAAGAGTAAGATAAGAGTAAGATAAGAGTAAGATAAGAGTAAGATAAGAGTAAGATAAGAGTAAGATAAGAGTAAGATAAGAGTAAGATAAGAGTAAGGTAAGAGTAAGATAAGAGTAAGATAAGAGTAAGATAAGAGTAAGATAAGAGTAAGATAAGAGTAAGATAAGCGCACTGAAGAGAGTACTGATATCAGGTAGCATTAGTATGTAAAGTAAAACAAGCCGACCACATATGCCTGTTCTGTGACGATGTACAGTTCTGAAGCACAGGCAATACACAGAAGAGAGGAGAAACACGTGGAGGGTTTTGAGAAGTATTGCTATTGAATTATGAAAAGTGTGAGCTGGACAGAGAGCAAATCAAACGAAGGAGTGTTGACAGAAGTAAGAAAAAATAGTAAACTGTTGCAAAAGATGCAAACACAACGACTGGACTAGCTGGGTCACAACCTACATCGTGAGACCCAGTTTAAAAAAGGCTTGGCAGGCAAAACATAAGGAAAGAAAGGAAAGGGTAGACCAAGAAATCATTTTGTAATTCTAGCCCATGCAAAGACATGGTGAATTTGCCACAGATGGCAGGCAACAATGCAAAGAAATAACCATGAGCTTGCAAACGAGTTCCAAGACTGAATGACTTGCTGATGATATTTCTAAATGGCACATGCATGACGTTGTTGTTTCTTTCTTTTTGGTTTTGTTGTATTGCAATCTGTTTCTTTATACACGCTATGAAAGGAATTCCTTTCAATCACTTATTAAATACACATAATGCGTAGCTTCTAAAGATTTCTCTATAAAGAAACATATACACATAAGCAGTTATTGTTGTTGAAGTCAAGTTGCATACCTTATTTAGGATATCTTCTATTTTCAAATCTTTTTGTAAAAAGTAAAGCAATAATCTTATCATAAATAATAATTAAGCTGTATACCTGCTCAGGTTTACTAGCCCACCACTAGTGTGTCGTCAAAATGTATTTATTAGACATTGCACAACGACATTATAAGCTGTGTAGATGGATCCTCAATCTTGTTTTACAGTAAATGATGTCAATCGTCTAGATGACAACGTGAGAAATCTTGCATGAAGGAGATCATGTGCATATTTGGATATATTGATTGTGTCTGTCGCTTATTTGCTTATTACGTATTATACAGTCTAGGCCTCCACATCTTCCCATCTCACGAACCTATAATACAATACAGCAGGGAATTAAGTCAACATGATGACCAGTAAACAATCACATTGTAACAGTTCAAGGTCACACCGTCTTGACACTAGGCCGACAAAGGAATCGAGGGGTTTAAGTGGGAGAATTTGTCTGGTACAGGGGGGGGGGGGGGGGGTGTTCGGAGCTGAGGTGGGGGTTCGGAGCTGACCATTCTGGCATTCCGATTTAGCGTAGTGGGGGTTGGTGACAGTTAGAGGCCGCCACGATCGGGTACAACATTTAGAGTGACAGGATGGGATCAAGATGCTGAGCAGCACATGAGCTGCAGTGGTTAGCCACCCATAGCTGACTGCTAGCGTCAGGGCCAGCGAACCATAGCTACCAAGACCCTTCTACACCTCCACCTGGTAATCCTGGATAACAGGCTGCAGCAGGGCAGACTGGCTAAGGAGAAGGGATCGAAGAGGGAATGCTAACCCGGTACTCAAAAAATGCTTGCTGAAGTCGGATGTGTTGGACCCCAAAGGTGCAAATATCGCAGCCAAGCTGTAAACTGCGATACAACGCATTCCGTTCTCTGAACTACATTCTGCTACTTAAGGCCTTTAAGAGTTTGGTAGTGGGAGATTGAGAACGAACAAAGAAGAAGAAGAAGAGGAGAGTGACAGGGATTCGGGGTTACTCATCCAATAACAATAATAGTGGTGGCTAAATCAGACAACCAACAGGAGATCATTGGACAGCCATGATGTTGCTTGAGACTATCAAATACTCGGCACAGATGAACTCAAACATGCTGGCTAGGAGAATGAGACTGAGAGTGAGTTTGCAGGGTGCCTGAACCAGCATACACCTCGGATTTTGGCCAGTCACTCTATATGTGTTTATGTTGGACACCTGTGAACAGTAAGAGATCTGAATGTGTGTCGTACGTGCAGGGCACCTACGAAACAATGCGTGATCTAATTACATATGAATGTACCAATTCGTGTGAAAACGTGAAGTGATCGAAGTAATTGTGAATGTATAGATCGTCTAAGGAGGAGATCTGAATATCTGTGGTATGTGTACGCCGCACAGATCGGCTGAGTATGTGACCACAAGTTAGTACGTGATCCGACTATACGTGACGCGATCTAATTGCATGTGAATGCACAGATCTCCTCAGCCTAAGTGAACCAATTGCATGTGGATGTACAGATCACCTGACTAAAGGTGATCTGACTGTGTGTGAATGCACATAACGACTGAGTATGTAATCCGATCGTGAGGACGACTTGGTAATTGTGTGTTGGCTATGCAGATAAGAGAGAGCAGCGCCGAGAGCTTGGATTATGTAACGTTGGGAAACCACCAAAAGCTAGTCCTTACAAACCTCCTATGTAGCTCAATATATATTTATATTTATATTATGATTGCTTAGTTAGATGTATTTTGTTCTTTATGTTCATCAATCACATATAGTGTGTACTGTGTTATATACTGTGTGAAGTCGTGTTGTGGTGTAGATACATGTTGTAACTCTTTAGATAAGTAACTACTCAGGTGAACCTTGACTCTGCCTTAGCATAATGGTGTTAAATATAAAATGAAGTCATAATACATTAAAAATAATATCGGTTCCGTAGATGGCACACGAAAACAAATTGCACTTCCTCAGGACTCTGAAGACAAAATTGAACATGATATGAGATATGAAGTTCTCTAGAAGCACTCAGCTGCCATAAAAGAAACCATACGTCGTCTGTGGTTACCATTTCATTGTGATGTTTTGGTGGACTAAAAAGGCAAGCACCTTTGTGAATAGGAGAGAGGAATGCCAACAGAAAGAAGGAGAAATCACATACATTAATCAAATCTACGCCGTTAGGAAATATTCGAAACAAACACAAAAGAGGCCTCCAAATAGGCTGTAATCAACACATCAATAAAGACGTCTACAGGAAACGACATTTCAGACGGCCAATTCTTTCACTTTCAAAGTACTACTGAAGCATCATAGATTATGCTGCACGTTGGAACATTGCAGAGCATGTTTTGCAGAATCTATCTCTGTGTTAGCCAGTTGAGTAGAGATGAATAGATTGGAGCTTCTGAGGTACTCAAAGTCAAAAATCGATAAAACCCCATATCGGTAATGACGGATCGACCGAGGCAGGAACAAAATAAAATGACACCTACATAAGCGTCCTTGACTTTGTCAATAATTTCCATCCCTCAATATGCTTCTTT
This sequence comes from Ariolimax columbianus, assembly GCA_036924085.1. NCBI lineage: Eukaryota > Metazoa > Mollusca > Gastropoda > Stylommatophora > Arionidae > Ariolimax > Ariolimax columbianus. Next base: position 27,646,667 of record JAVGWX010000017.1, read on the forward strand.
TCTAGTATCTCATTAATCAGTAAAGCCTTAGACTGTCTCTATATGCCATCTTGGTCTTTCCACAACCGTCTAACCTACTGACCCACTTAGTTAGCCCCTTAGCACTTTTTCTGACCCTTAATCTTACCGTTACTCAGGCACGTTTTCTTAACTTTCCCACTTTCGTTTTCTCATCCTGGAAGACGAAGCTTTTTTCATAAGGCAAATCAGATGCTTGACGTTTGCGATTTTGTCCTGAATCAATTCTCATCTCCCTGTTTCAAAGTATCATCCCTACCTATTTTACTGATGCTCCTAGCCCTTCCTATCGTCTCCGATTTGACCATGTTCTTACTTTTCCCGATTTCTATGTCCACGAGAGCATGTTGAGCTATCTCCCTATCTGTCATGCGGATCCCTCCACACGGGCGGTATCTCTTGATCCTCCTCTGTTTCTCTTTTAATTCTTTCCTATCTCTCTCTCTCTCTCTCTCTCTCTCTCTCTCTCTCTCTCTCTCTCTCTCTGTCTCTTTCATGTATATTTCTACATCTTCTCTACCTGTTGTAACTTGATTCAAAGTTTATATTCTCAGGACGATCCACACATATATTTACTTCTTTGGTTAGCTTGAAAATATACTTCTATATGGTCATTGTTGTCTCTTGTATCAATTGCATTGTCTTTTGTAGTTCACACATAGGTCCATAAAGTTTCTCTTCCAGTGTTGTTTCTATGGGTCAGTGGGTTTATGCCAATATATCATATCCGGTGCAGTTCTATAGTTTGTCCGAAATACTACAGGCTGTTGAGTGAAATTGGTGTTTAACAATTTCTCGTTTGCCACCTTTATTACGTGAATTTATGCCTCATATTTATGCACACGTAATTACTAATATAACGATTATTATTTTAGAATATTCTCATGAAACAATATAAATGCCCATAAAGTACCTAACGTTCTGCTATAATACTTTTTCTTGACCCATCAGACTTATTACTTGGTTGTCCACAATTTACTTCCTTATGCTCATTTCACAATTACTGAAATATTCAAGCCGCAATGATTACACATCGTTTCTGCTGGGTCTGGCAAATTTTCTGGACTGCTATATCTACTGCAAATGTTTATTCACTTTAACTGTATGCGAGCTTCAGAAACAAATGTATCTTAAAAGACATTCGAGAACACAGATCTTTTATCAACAAAAAGCGCTAAAACGTCACAAATTGTAAGTGCAGTTATTGTAGTTGGCACTGTGGTATTGTGCAGTACGTTTATACAAACTGCTTGATTAATTGTAACCTGAATCAGACAAAACTGATTAAACAACGCTCTGGCAACAAATACATTGTGTGTTTCTCTTCAAGTCTAGATGAGAATAATAAGATAATCTTAGTTCTCAGTCGTCCTGTACTACTACATGGGTAGATGCCAATGTGTAGGGACCAGCTCAGGTATGACTTGTACGTAGCCTGGAGAAGGATTTTCTGCTTAGCGGGCTAGGCTTGAGCAGCTTAATACTCCACTGCGTTGGGACAAAAGTTTACGGAGGGGGGTTAACCGATGTGCGAGTTCATCTTAATAGATTCAAACACTAGAGCAAAGTTGACCCATAGCCTGTTAGGCGTCATCTATGCTGCTCTAAATAAACCACCTAACTATGGCCGGTGTTATGTCATGTCACAGTTATTCGCCTCTTTCGACATGCTCTCTGTGAGGCAGTAGTGCTATTCTTGTCCTTGTCATACACAAGACCCCGGCAGACCACTCGGGTCATAACAAGATAATGAGAAATGCAAACCTTGGAGTTGAGACGCCAGAGTAAATAGTAGCGGTTGAAACACTTGTACAACCGGTATGAGACACTTCAGATGATCAGATCACCCTTCCAGTTTTTTAAACTCGACATAGAATGTAAAATGAGAATAGTTTTTGTACAATATCACGTGTTATTTCTCTTTTTTCATTTCAGGCCTAAGCAAAGTATAAGGTGACCACTGCAACTGGTCCCAATGTGAAAAACACTGACAAAAGAAAGTACGTGCAATCTCTAATCGGTGCTTTCTGTAGCAATGGGTCTACAATAACGGAATTGATTATCCAATGTATAGTCGCTCTTTTATCATATTTTACATGCTTCAAAGGTTGCATAGGGCTTGGTACTTGCGTCTTAATTCCTCCCAAACAAAACAATACCTATTTTTAATACCTAATTTCCGAAAGTGACGTCCGAGAAAAGTTCACATTTTTACTGCTGTGGGTGTCAAATAGTCTTCGAGAATATACAAGAAACTCTGCTGCCGCTTGTTCCTACCGTCTTTGCAATGAATTTTTGGAATATGTCAACGTTGGTCCATAATAAGGAGAGTAGCATCCAGTTTCTACAGCAGTATGGCATAATCCATGCTGTCAAACGACGGAATAGCAACAATGTTATCTAGCCGAAACCCTAACACTAATCATAACCATATCCTAATCCTAAACCTAAACCTAACCCTTAACCTAACCCTATACCTAACCCTAAACCTAACACTAAACCTAACAATAATCCTAAACCTAACCAAACCCTAACCATAACCCTAAATCTAACTCTAACCCTAAATCTAACCCTAAACCTAACTTTAAACCTAACCCTAAATCTAACTCTAACCATAACCCTAACCCTAAACATAACTCTAACCCCAAACCTAACACTAACCCTTCACAAAACTAAATGTAACCATCTTTTCTAGACTTCTATCTTTATCTAAAATGTACTTATTTATTTAAAATAAAATTATATCGACTTTTCCTCCCCTTAACCCGAATTTGAATGCCCCGTTACTTACAATGGGAACCCAGTTAAGTCTGTTTGGGGTGAATTAAGGCGGAAGAACCGAGGTCTTATTCGTTTCAACTATCTATATAGAAACCGAATCACCGCTCGCTGATCTTCTTCTCCTTCTTCTTCGTACGCTGTCAAACGTCAACCTGTATTTTTTCGAAGAAAGCAGTGGTAATCCTGAGGCTGTCGACACTGCCATGGAGCTTGTCTAGTGTTGCCACTGGTGATGGCCACATGTGCTTTCTCTGGTCGGGCAGTTTTGCAGCAGATGTTCAGCGGTCATTTTCCCGGTACCACAATTGCATTCGTCAGTGCCACCTATCTGCAGTTTATTGAATAGGTGGTACCTCAGTCTGTTGTGCCCTGTGCGGAGTCTGAAGACCACGACCTGCTCTTTTCTGTTCAACTGGTAATATGCATCGTTTTTTGTGTAGCCAGTATGTTCTGTTTCCCATTTGGCCATGTACCTGGCCCTAATAAGCCTTTTGGACTCTTCGTAGGTCACACTAGAATCTGGTTGTGGTAGTCTTGCAACTTCTTTTGCCAGTCTGTCTGCCTCCTCGTTGCCTTGGATGTTTCAGTGGGATGGAACCCACTGTACCACTACTCTTTTTGGTGCGAACTGCTGGCATAGTTGACAGAGTACTGCTCTTAAATCATTAAGGTCAGTATTTTTCTGGCTTTTTAGTGCTGTGACTACGGCCAGGGCATCCGTAAACAAGACTATATAGCTTTCATTGCTTTCGCCTGTCAGCATTGCTTCTACCGCAGCCCTCAGTGCCTCTGCCTCCGCTCTGAAATTGCTTGAGAATTTTCCAGAGCCTCTTTCACTGCATCAATTCCCAGCACCTGCCCTTGTGCAGACATTGTTCTCACCCTGATGAAATAAACACCTACTCATTTAGTGCAAGATGCTTGCGGTCTGTGGAAAAGATTCTTACAAGCACTGCTGACAATAGCAAACACTGTACGAAGCAGTAAAACAAATGAAGAAAGCCTGTATCTTCATAAGAATATCATTGGGCTGCCAACAGCATGTTTGCTAAGCAGCTATGGGAAAACAACAACAACGGGTCCCTACCAATTCAATCAACCTACTTTTTGTCCCATGCTCCTACAAATTGTAAACTTTTCTTTAAGCTTCTGTTTTTTACATAAACTAGCAGGTGTGAGGGACTTCACATCACACTCAGCGTAGGCTAGTTGTTAAGTGACACGGCTCCCAATCCAAAGGTGTTGGGTAGGCGTCCGATTACAGCACCGGCTTTTACGCCGGGGAACCAACCCATTAGAAAATGGAGGAGGCAGCAGACCCTTACATACAATTCATGCCGAAGTTGGATGTACTGAGCCTACAGGCGCAAAATAAAAACATAGTGCATCGCACACCGCCTTGGGGAATAGAGAAATAAGGCGAACAAACAAAAAAGAATGTCAATCAACTATGCCTTTCTGTTCATTTTGAATTGTTAAACTTATATAATATTTAGTAGGTAAGAAGACTAACGTCTGGTCAGACAAAATATACAGATCAGACACGTTAGTCAGTGTCAGGCAAAACATACTGGCCCAGGCCCTCATCTTGGATTCCTCATAGCACTTCCTGGAAACGGACTGTTTTTATGGCAGCCTGGCTGACAAGGCAAGGGATCGACGTGATCCCTTATCATGCAGATGACGCCAAGCATATCACAACTGCCTGGAGCATCCCAGTCCACCTTCATCCGCACGCTCGGGATGTTAGGAAAGCTACTACAACCCGCCACTAAACGTCATTTTCAGGGCGCACAAAAGAGTGAACCTACTCATTGTGGGCATTCGCAAACAACAAATAACAGCATTATATTTAATACACGTTTGACATCACCGAGGAACCTACCTTCGTGTTTAGCCTTGTTGATTTTGAGCAGGCTCTGCTCTGTCATGTCGCCTAAGATGACATGGAAACTATGGATGACCTCACCAGCTGGTGTTGCCATAGTTACGATGACGTTTGGCGTGTCGTTAAAACACGGAATGACCTCAAGATACAGTTCACAGGCCGGGAACATTGGCAGAAAAAAGTAATGGCCGCACGTGTCGGTGACTAGAGATGGATAGAAGAATTACAATTATGATTATGATTACAGCGTAATGGAGCATTTTGAGTTCCATAACAATACTAGCAGGATGACATTATCAGAGTAACATATTTTTAACCAGTTCGTGCATGTTTATTCCTTTTGCACATTCATTCTTGGAATTGTCGGTTTTTCAAAATTTTCTGATTCTGGGACAAAATGTATTTAATCTCGCATTGAAGCATCAACATGTGGGTGTTGTTTCTATACTTTAGTTTCCAACACATGTCTATTCCACACTCATCAGGAGATTTAACGTTCTGGATGGCAGAGCGTTGATGTATTGCCTTGCCCAACGTTGAGGCCTCTCCTAGGGCGCCGCGATGCGACAAATCGTTCATTCCCCATAAGAACTATTCGCCCCTTGGACTTCGGCCATTAATTGTGGTCACAGACGATGAACGCGCCGGGCCTTGGTCGCCTATAAAGATAATTATTATTATTGTTATTATTATTATTGTGGGATTCCGTGGGGAAGTGGTTAAGCCGTCGGCCTCGTGATCAACTGGTGTGGGTTAGACTTCGGATTCCTCTGTCTTTTTTCACGAGTGTCTGACGGATTCCCCTCCGGATTCTCGTAGTCAGCTAGTCATCTGGGTTCGGGTGGCTCGAGACGAGAGAGTGAGGATAAAAAGTAGCGCAGTTAATCTTTATTAAAAATAGCGCTAGCAAAATAAATTATGCCATCATCGTCTACGATGGACGGCGGCCTTTGCCTTTGCCTGTTATTACTGTTATTATTATTATCATTTTTTATTATTCATGTCCAATGTGGGACTACCCCTTTGTTTTGAAGGTATATCCCATTCCGAGACTCAATGAGGAACATACTTTATAACGATCTTCTTCTTCTGCGTACGTTCTCAATCTCCTTCAAGAAACTGCCTGAATAGGGCTTTGCAAGAAACAGCATGTAGTCCGGAGAACATAATGTGTTGTTTCGCCAGTTTACAGCTTGATTGCGATATTTCGGCAGTTATAATGATCTAAAAGTTATAATTAAAAAAAACAAAAAAAAACGTTACTGTCGAGAGCATCGCACAAAGCATGAACTACGTAGTTCCAGCGATGAACCCATGGATCTCCGGAAAAAATTGACATCATGGATCGACCATCGCAGAGCATTAGAGCACTTTGAGCATATGGTTTTTCGGTTAGGACACATGTGTCTTATGCATAAAAGGCGGGTTTAAAAGCAAGGACAACTTAAACATTTGTTTAAATATCGGCAATTAAATACGAACTTAGCCGGCACGCTGTGGGCTGTCAGTCTGAGCAAGTCCCATTTATTTTCTGTCAATTAAATCACCAAGTTTCACTTTAGTTTAAAAAACAAAAGTGATATAAATGTTATTAATCTAGAAACCTACTTGCTACTTGTGACATGTCATATGCATCTAGACCACATAGCACATTTTGGCGCCGATAATAAAGTAGCAATGAAACTTCGATGTAAGCTTTTTGTATTTCTTGTCTCGAAGTTTTATAAGCGTGCACTAATCTACTGCTGGGTAAATTAGAGCGTAAGACGCTAGAGTCAATATTCGGTTAGTTCTTAAAGTAAGCAAACACTCTTAGCCTTTTCAACAGTCAGGCTCTCAGAAAGGAACAAATAAAAAAACAGGTCTTTTTTAACAAAATTCAAACATTCATTAGTAGACTGAAGCGAATTGATAGTCAATCGATTGTAATACACAAAAACTACATTCTGTTTGCTGTAATATTACGACACTAATTCAACCAAAAACAACATTCTCGTACCGAAAAACACATATTCTTTGTAAGGGTGTTTTTGTCTTTAGCTAGATACTCAACTTTCAGCTACAGGGGAGGTTTCCTTGGTTGGGGGCATAAACAATCATCTACTTATGACAAAACTACACCATTGGAATTAGAAACTGGTTGTCTACAGGCTCTACAGAGTTTTCTCGGAGCTGCTGTGGTCGAGAGCTAAGGTACTCGCCTGTCAAAGCTATGAACAGAAACGGTGCGTGATGGAATCCTGCAAGTTTTAAGCGACTCCTGATCTCAAGAGAGATGTAACGAGAGTGCCTGTATCCTTAGTTACCTCCAGTCAACTTGACTTATGTCACTGGTTCAAGGGAGATGGAACCAGAGTGCCTGTATCCTCAGTTACCTCCAGTCAACTTGACTTATGTCACTGGTTCAAGGGAGATGGAACCAGAGTGTCTGTATCCTCAGTTACCTCCAGTAAACTTGACTTATGTAACTGGTTCAAGGGAGATGGAACCAGAGTGCCTGTATCCTCAGTTACCTCCAGTCAATTTGACTTATTTCACTGGTTCAAGGGAGATGGAACCAGAGTGCCTGTATCCTCAGTTACCTCCAGTCAACTTGACTTATGTCACTGGTTCAAGAGAGATGGAACCAGAGTGCCTGTATCCTCAGTTACCACTAGTCAACTTGACTTATGTCACTGGTTCAAGGGAGATGGAACCAGAGTGGCTGTATCCTCAGTTACCTCCAGTCAACTTGACCTTGTGACTGGTCCGAGGGAGCTCGGGATCAGAGATTAACGTTGATAGCCAGAGCAGTTTCTTCATAACTATAATCCAAGTACAGTGCTTCCTCACTATAATCCAAGTACAGTGCTTCCTCACTATAATCCAAGTACAGTGCTTTCTCCCTATAATCCAAGTGCAGTGCTTCCTCACTATAATCCAAGTACAGTGCTTCCTCACTATAATCCAAGTACAGTGCTTCCTCACTATAATCCAAGTACAGTGGTTCCTCACTATAATCCAGGTACAGTGTTTCCTCACTATAATCCAAGTACAGTGCTTCCTCACTATAATCCAAGTACAGTGCTTCCTCACTATAATCCAAGTACAGTGCTTTCTCCCTATAATCCAAGTGCAGTGCTTCCTCACTATAATTCAAGTACAGTGCTTGCTCACTATAATCTAAGTACAGTGCTTCCTCACTATAATCCAAGTACAGTTCTTCCTCACTATAATCCAAGTACAGTGCTTCCGCACTATAATCCAAGTACAGTGCTTCCTCACTATAATCCAAGTACAGTGCTTCCTCACTATAATCCAAGTACAGTGCTTCCTCACTATAATCCAAGTACAGTGCTTCCTCACTATAATCCAAGTACAGTGCTTCCTCACTATAATCCAAGTACAGTGCTTCCTCACTATAATCCAAGTACAGTGCTTCCTCACTATAATCCAAGTACAGTGCTTCCTCACTATAATCCAAGTGCAGTGCTTCCTCACTATAATCCAAGTACAGTGCTTCCTCACTATAATCCAAGTACAGTGCTTCCTCACTATAATCCAAGTACAGTGCTTCCTCACTATAATCCAAGTACAGTGCTTCCTCACTATAATCCAAGTACAGTGCTTCCTCACTATAATACAGGTACAGTGCAAGTTACATCATCAACAAGAAATGTGTCTGATGATGCCACCATCATCGCTTGCGATTGGCAACTAGCTAACTAACTTACTAACTAACTAACTAACTAACTAACTAGCTAATTAACTAACTAACTAGCTAACTAACTAACTAACTAAGTAACTGACTAACTAACTAACTAAGTAACTGACTAACTAACTGCCAGTCAACTTCTCAAGCGTGAAAGACCTGATAAGATTACCCAGAAGGCATTTACACTGAGCAAACTTTGATGAAGTGTGGAACAGTTATCTGGTTTGATGGAAAGCGTTATATATAATCACACCATACATGATAACACCATATTTGTATAAAATAAGAGAGTGAATAACTTCTGTATTCTGCAGAACGGAACATGACAAAAACTACCTTTTTTTAGTAATGGTTAGTTTGTGTGTTATATCATAGCGTGGCTGCCACCATGATCGTGTGGCAACCGTCCTGGAATTACTCCAAAAGAAAGATCCACTGCAGCTCTATGCAGGCTGCGAAAGGCGACCAAAGAGAATTGCGCATGGTGCTAATGACCTAACCACATGAAACAATTTGCTACAAAAACCACAACATCAATCGCAAGTACATAGCTTTGTCACAGGCTTCCTCAAAGATGTCAAATATAGTGTTGGCCATGTACTTGAACTGCAGGAAAAAAGAAGACAAGAAGAAGATGTGATTTAATACCGCAGGGTAACTGACATCTGTTATCCTGGTATTCAATCAGGTGCCTGATGGTAAGAAGTCACGTGTCTTGGAGTACGATGCTGGACAAAGGTCTTTAAGCGAGGGCTCGACTTCATCACCTCGGATTTTCCCCATTTAACTCGGTCTCTTTCGGCAGAAGGGTACCTCATCTGTCGAGTGCACAGCACAAAGCACGAAGTCCGTAGCTCCAGCGATGAACCCAGAGATCTCCAGCGATGAACCCAGAGATCTCCAGCTATGAACCCAGAGATCTCCAGCGATGAACCCAGAGATCTCCAGCGATGAACCCAGAGATCTCCAGCGATGAACCCAGAGATCTCCATCGATGAACCCAGAGATCTCCGGAAAAAATTGACATCATGAACCGACCGTCGCAGTTCCAATTCGAACCCCGACCGTCTGAACACGAGGCAAAGGGCTTTACCACTTCTCCCCAGAGACCCTCATAAAGGTCTTTACACAGACCATCTCTTGTTCATATTGGTAGACGTCTTAGTGAATACTTGAAGCTGTTGAGTTATCAGGACGTCATATTTGCACCCTTCTGTTGTCACGTATACCCACACACATTTTCTTAACAATCGACATAGGAATGAACAATTGACATAGGAATGATTGCAATATGTAAATGAAACGAAAACAAGGTAACAACATGATTCACAAAGAAGCAAATGCAACCATTATTTTCTTCATATGAAATTCAATAGTGCAGGCCTATGTTTTGGCTATTTACTTATTAGTTTAGGCTCTGCGATCTAAGATAACCGAAAGGTAAGTCAGTGGTTGAAAAAAACATTACTTCGTCAAATACAAGTTACATTTACCAATTAATAACCATTCAGTGTGACCTGAAGACGTTGAACAATGTGATTAATATTTATTTACTTATAAGCTTAGAGCAATGATTCATGTTAACTCATGTTTGCTACTGCTACGTGAGAATGTCGTGATCAGAAATTCATTGTGAACCAAGTACCCCTGTACTTTCTGTAACTCGAGAACAAGTTCATGATCCGCGATTACCTTTAACTATAAGGTTACTTTAAAAAAGCTACGAAATTCAACTTGTGTGTTGTGGGAAATATATGTTTTAATGTAACGTTCAGATCGCCATAGCGTATACACACCCATATATATATATATATATATATATATATATATATATATATATATATATACACACATACATACATATATATGCATACATACATACATACATACGTACCAACTCACATACATGCGTTCGTACGTTCATGTGTGTGTGTGTGTGTGTGTATATATATATATAATATATATATATATATATATATATATATATATATATATACGAGGGGCGATTCGAAAGTAATGCCTTCTATTTTATTATGTTGTCCCAGATGTATGAAATGGATTTTAGCAAGTATGGCAGAAACGTTTAAACCTTCCTGCCAATAATTTGATTTTCGACCGACAGGTTGAAGTCAGAGCAGTCTGACAGAATGGCGTCTGTTACGGGAGTGAGTTCTAAGCAGAGAGACGTTACTGAATTCCTTCATGCAGGAAAAGCTACACAAATTGACATTCTTCGACGCTTGCTGAACCAAACAGTGGATGTTAGAAGTCTACCTGTCTTTTGCAGAATGATAACATCAGACCCATTACCAGTTTGAAAACCGTTGAGTAAATTATCAGTTTTAGTTAGACTGTCCTACCATATCCAAGGTATAGTCTGGATGTGGCGCCTCCTATTTTCCATCTGTTCGGGCCATTATAAGATGAACTGTGTGCGCAACATTTTCCTAGTAACGACGCCGTCATAGCAGCTGTGAAACAATGGGTCTTCTCGGCTTGTGCCGATTTTGTATGAGCGCCATGTATGCTTTTGTTCATCGGTGGAGACAATGTATAGCCAAGGGTGGTGACTATGTTCAAAAAAATAGTTTTGGAAGGCAAAACATTGCTCAATCAAATGGTGTTATTGTGCTCTTTATTATCTGTTTGGTTTTCGTGGAATAAAATAGGAGGCATTACTTTGCGAGCGTCACTCGTACATATACATACATATTATATTATTTATATATCGTCTTCATTTTCTCTTTTTGTTTTGCCAGACGATAGTAATTTTGCTTTTAGCACAAAGCCCGGGCAGAAATATAGAGAACATGTGTTGCCCATGCAGCATCGCCCCTCTCTCGGTCTGCCTTGTTTGCTCCAACGGAAAGATAATACAATTACATTTGGAACGAGGCAAGCTGCAGAAGCTGTCGGATCAGCAGAGCAATACTTCATTAGTTCGGCTGTAGAGATTCACTCCTAGACCAGCCGCCAACCAAGGCTAAGGGCCTGGTCTGCCCAGCCATAACACTCAGCTTAGGTTGCCTTTCTTCGCTCTCGGATAAGGCATTGTTTCCTTTGGCATGTTCTCTTTCGCACATCGTCGGTTGTCAGGTTTAGTAGACGACGATCAACTTTAAGAGTTTTCAGAAAACAGGTTGCACAGCCAAATCTGATAAAAAACCAACTAGATGCACCAGTATCTTATCTGCAAGGCTTCTGATGGTTTCAAATCAAGAGTTTTTCTTCTCCTAGATGAACTGCCTTCCTGAGAATTTCAGCCGCATCTGCCCGAAACTACTGGTTGTAAGGCGCCAGTAACTCGCATTTCGCCCCTTCTCCTCTTAGTCAAAACAATTCTGCCACGCCAATGCCAGGAGATGGACTTTGTTGTCAGAGGCTATATAAGACGTACGCTATGGGAGTATTTAGTTGGTATTGAAAGCGCATTCTCAACCCAACCCCCGGCGATAACAATAATCAAAACCTATTATGCATATACAGAAAAATACGCTTACTTAGTCGCTGCTGTTATCACTAGACTATTATAACCGCTCTTAACCTCTCTGCCTGGTTTCAGTCTATTCTCAGTCTTACATAAACTGTCATATATTCTCATCCCAGCGGTATGTGGGTCGTCCTGGGACATCTGGATCTTTGCCTCTTTCCTGACTATGGCTGTCATGGCAGTCGATCTTTGTTTATTCTTCAGACATGATCAAACCACCGAAATTAACATTGCTTCACTGGAGTCTGCAAAGCTGGATTTTGAAATTATGCCGTTCTGTCTGATTACGGACCTTTTCTTTTCTAGTCATAGTCTTGCTGTCTAGTTTTGTCTGGATCGTAGTCATTGATCGTAATTATAAACCGTAAGATAAAACGGGTGCATACATAGAAAGGTATGTAATAGTCCAATTTTCCTGACAAATTTGTCTTTTACTGATGAGTCCTTCATTTGTGGCATAGCAAAGTTTACCAGCTATTGCCTTTTAAGAAGTAAACTTTTCTTTGAAACTGTATTTCTGGTCTTTTAGTTCCAAGGTATATGAACTGATTGACCTGTCTCAGAGACTGTTCGCCTATCATAATGTGATGTCTCTTGTTAATCAAAACCACCTCATCACACGCGTTAGCTCTGATAGACATGTTTCTTCTTGCAGTACAAATTAATAATTGAGCAATTTTTGGATTTCTCCATACAGGCTTGGATGACCTTAAACAGGAGCGCCATGACACTGATATATACATATAATTATAATTATATATATATATATATATATATATATATATATATATATATATATATATATATATATATATATTCAAAATAGATCCATTTCACTGCCTACAACAGTGAAAAACTGGAAAATGATGTTTAAAGAACGATTTGAGTTAACGCAACATTATGCGCCTGACTTGGTCTCGGAAGATCTTTCGTTAGAGCTGTTAGAAACCGAATTACCGCTCGCTGATAATCTCTGGACGGATTTCGTATCACACCCGCATGTTTCCAACGGTCTGCTGAGGAAACTATGAGTCCTAGAATAATTTCATTTTTGCAAACTTGACGGTTGGTATGTCATGTTTACATCAGAAGTGACGTCATTATGCGCATGGTACGTACGTTCACAAGTTGCCGTTTGGTCTGGTTTTATTTGAACACGTCTCGTATATATATATTGTAATCACAATAATTTTCCACTCCCACTTAAACCTAAACGTGGGAAGGAAGAGCAACGTCTTATAAGGCAAAACATACTGGTCAGACATGTTAGTCAGGGTCTGGTAAAATATACTGGTCAGACATGTTAGTCAGGGTCTGGTAAAATATACTGGTCAGACATGTTAGTCAGGGTCTGGTAAAATATACTGGTCAGACATGTTAGTCAGGGTCTGGTAAAATATACTGGTCAGACATGTTAGTCAGGGTCTGGTAAAATATACTGGTCAGACATGTTAGTCAGGGTCTGGTAAAATATACTGGTCAGACATGTTAGGGTCTTGTAAAATATACGGATTAGACATGTTAGTCAGGGTCTGGTAAAATATACTGGTCAGACATGTTAGTCAGGGTCTGGTAAAATATACTGGCTAGACATGTTAATCAGGGTCTGGTAAAATATACTGGTCAGACATGTTAGTCAGGGTCTGGTAAAATATACTGGTCAGACATGTTGGTCAGGGTCTGGTAAAATATACTGGTCAGACATGTTAGTCAGGGTCTGGTAAAATATACTGGTCAGACATGTTAGGGTCTGGTAAAATATACTGATTAGACATGTTAGTCAGGGTCTGGTAAAATATACTGATCAGACATGTTAGTCAGGGTCTGGTAAAATATACTGATCAGACATGTTAGCCAGGGTCTCGTAAAATATACTTATGAGACATGTTAGTCAGGGTCTGGTAAAATATACTGATCAGAAATGTTAGTCAGGGTCTGGTAAAATATACTGATCAGACATGCTAGTCAGGGTCTGGTAAAATATACTGATCAGACATGTTAGTCAGGGTCTGGTAAAATATACTGATCAGACATGTAAGTCAGGGTCTGGTAAAATATACTGATCAGACTATGTTAGTCAGGGTCTAGTAAAATATACTGATCAGACTATGTTAGTCAGGGTCTGGTAAAATATACTGATCAGACATGTTAGTCAGGGTCTGGTAAAATATACTGATCAGAAATGTTAGCCAGGGTCATGTAAAATATACTGATCAGACATGTTAGTCCGGCTCTGATAAAATATACTGATCAGACATGTAAGTCAGGGTCAGGTAAAACATACTGATCATACATGTTAGTCAGGGTCAGGCAAAACATCCTGATCAGACTATGTTAGTCAGGGTCAGGCAAAACATCCTGATCAGACATGTTAGTCAGGGTCAGGTAAAATATACTGATCAGACATGTTAGTCAGAGTCAGGTAAAACATACTGATCAGACATGTTAGTCAGTCAGGTAAAACATACTGCCCAGCACCCGCAACTCGACTTTCATGTTGTACTTCCTGGCTGTCTTCTTGGCAGTGGGCTAACGAGGTGAGGGATTGACGTGCTCTCTGTTTCAGTGATTTACAGGCAGATGAAGCCAATCATATCACACTTGCCTGGAGTCCCTCGGTCTACCTTCACCAGCACGCTCTGGATGTGAGAAAAGCTAGAACGACCCGCCACTAAAGATCTTTTTCAGGGCGAACACAAGTTTAAACCTGCTCATTGTGGGCATCCAACAACAAACATAAACATATTACTATTTGACAAGACAGAGATCTGACATGCTAATAAGTTTGAGTAGTGTCTCTGTGTCATATTCGTTAACTATTCCAACACCCATTGTGCAGTCTATAATTTCGTTGTAATACTGTATTATTGGACGACCTTTTCCTCAGAGGCCGATATGGGGCTGCTAGTCCCAACTTGGTTTCCATTGTCCTCTGCCTTAGGCCACGGTGGACGTAAAATGTTTCGTTGCATACCCACTGCAAATACACACATCTAAAACTAGGCACACAGAGACACAAATGGAAATATATATATATATATATATATATATATTCAGTACAGGAGATATGTAGATGTTCGACGGAAGGGTGAAAGGCAAAATGTACCAATTGTATTAGGGCACAGATAGAACGCAATCAGTCTGGGTGTGCGATAATCATTATTTTGTGAATGATAAAAATATGACATCGATACGGGATTGCTACATGCCATTTGGATTCTGTGGATGGAATACACAATGGCCATTGGGAATAAATGTCTCTGTATTTTATTTACCGTGCTCTTGGAGTACAGGATATTGATGAATTCACTAGAGTTGAAATTGTTATATTTATTGTACGCCTGTAGAGTTTTTTTCGTGTAGATTTCATGGTGTGCTTTTCATCCCCCAGATTCTAAGAAAAATTACAGGACTTACTATATTTATCGGTCTCATTCTTATATCTGGGGTAGTAGATTCAAAAATGTATTTGTTTCATTCTTAGAACTAGGGTAAAAGATACAACATGTATCTATCTAAAAATTATAACTGGGATATGGCTTAACTTGGCTTCGTTCGTTTTCAATCTCCCGCTACTAAACCCTGAAAATGACTTAAATAGTAGAACGTAGTCCAGAGAACGGAATGTGTTATATCGTAGTTTACAGCTTGATTTCGATATTTGCACCTTTCGGTCCAACGCATCCGACTTCAGCAAGCATTTTTTGAGTACCGGGTTAGCATTCCCTCTTCGATCCCTTGTCCTTAGCCAATTTGATCTGCTGCATCCTGTTATTCAGGATAATGGCGTGAAGGTGTAGAAGAGTCTTGGCAACACTGGTTCGCTGGCCCCGACGCTAGCAGCCGGCTTTGGGTCGCTGACCGCTGCAATTCAGACGCTGCTCTGCATCTTGTTGAGAGAAATAACACTACTCTAACTGGGGCATGAAATATATTTACATAACCGAGTTGTAAAAATGAATCCGTTCACACTGAGACATTTTTTTGTAATGGAAAAGGACATTTTGTGAAATTTTATTTTATGGCAGTTACTGCCATGAAAACAGGACGTTTTCAGGGAAACCTGCGTGAAAGTGAGTTTGACATAATTTACAACATCCGTTTGCATTCCTTTTTCAAAGTAGACAGTCATAATAAGAAAAATAATGAATGTGTACATTTTTGAGGAAATGTACGGTCATCGGCTTTGGTTTTAAAGGAAAGTTATTTTTAATTATTTCACTTTTCACAGGGGCTGCAACACATTTTTGCCTACAGGAATAACGTTTTGTGCAGACTTGGCTAAACGTCTTTATACTGGTTTAGAAGGCTCTACAGAGTCCGTATACAACGAGTTTCTTCTACTTCACTAAATCTAAAAACTATTCGCATTTAATCTATTCTTGAATGCATTAATTAACCCTGTCTTCACTATTTCCTGTGGTAGAGCATTCCAAGCATTCATCACTCTCTGACTAAAAAAATATATATCTTAGCTTCTATTTTTGGACCTTTCTTTAATTAATGTGTAGCTGTTTCCTCTTGTTCTCATAAGCGGTTGTACTTACAATAACTTTATTATCTTATAAACATATTTTAAATCACCTAGAACTACTCTTTTGCTAGACTGTACGCCATATTCTCTGAGTATTTCCCCATAACTATAATTGTTGAATCTCACTATACATTGTATCGCTCTTATTTGCGTCCTTTCCATCATGGCATCCCCTTTACAGTAATGGCTCAACGCCTGAACACAGTACTCCAATCTAGATCTAACTAATGATGTGTACAGTTTGACTATCAATTTAGCCAATTGTGTCCCGCAATCGGTCAGGCAGGAACTCACTATTCTAGAGCCAATGCTACACTGTAATCGTATTTTACTGAATGATGGTACCAACTTACCTTGGGACGAGTCTCCTGTTGTGATGAACAGCATGAGTGAAAGGCAGCCTGTAAATATAATATATCAAGACAGTGACATTATTTGTTGCATATATTAGCTTGTAGGTATAGATACGTGTTTGTCAAAGTAGTTACGATTCCGTTATGTTATCACCAAGGTCTGAAATATCCTTCAAATATACTGATTAACAAACGCATAGCTTTATGAATTTAAATAAAAGATCTTAAATAATGTATTGATCCTGATAATGAACATGATAATACAATTTGTCGTTTGGTCCTTGTTTTGGTTAAACGTAAACTGTCAGATGTCTGGAAAAGGATGGGCTCCGGCAGATGCAAAACGGCCAAAGACACACCGATATTTCAGAAAGTATTGAGGAAAATCAGAAATGCCCCAGCCGTGTCAATGCACAACAATGTCACTCATACGACTGAGGTTGGGGATCAAGATGCTGAGCAGCGCATGAGATGCAGTGGTCAGCGACCCATAGATTACTGCTAGCGTCAGGACCAGCGAACAAGAGCTGCCAAGACGCTTCTACACCTCCACATGGAGATCTTGGACAGCAGGCTTCATCAGGGCAGACTGGCTAAGGAGGAGGGATCGAAGAGGGAATGCTAACCCGCTAGTCAAAAAATGTTTTCTGAAGTCCGATGTGTTGGACCGAAAGGTGCAAATATCGCAGGCAAGCTGTAAACTACGACACAACGAATTCCGTTCTCTGGACTACATTCTGCTACTTATGCCTGTGTCAGGGTTTGGTAGCGGGAGATTGAGAACGAACGAAGCCAAGTCAAGCTAAGCCATACGACTGAGGCCAACTCGTCCAGTCGAGTTATCCTGACATAAAACCGATTGTAGTAGCGGGAACTAATCCAACAATCTGCAGTACTGGCGCGAAATGACCTTCCAGGTTTCGGGACTGATAATGATGATGATGACGAAACTGTGATGTATAAACGACCGACACAATCCACAACCAGTACATAATAATAGCTGTCCATCGTTGTCGATGAGGACCGCCGACATCATCCTTGTCACAGATTTCCCTGTTGGGTGTGTGTGCGCATGTGGCTGAACAGGCCAATGCGGGCACGAAAACATCTGCTACATATCGGGCACACGAGGTTTGTAGAAGGGAATTGTGTTCCCGCTGTTCGGGATTTCCGGTTCTCGCGTCTGCTCTGGTCATTCAAAACACGATCGTCTTCACTGGCAGCTACACCCGATTTGACTGCGCTTCTCCAGTCAGATCTGTTTTGCGCAAGATATTACCAGGTGTCGATGTCTGTCTGGCAACTTTTTAGTGAGTCCTTCAGACCGTCTTTAAAACGTTTCTTTGAGCGCCCGCTCTCGCGCCATGCCTCTCTCAGCTTGCCGTAGAGAAGCTTCTTTGGGAGCTGCTCGTCTGACATACGGACGAGGTGTCCGGCCTATCCTAGTCGTGCTTTTTCTAGCAGTGCATGGATGCTGGGCATGTTAGCCCTCGAGAGAACCTCGATGTCAGTGACACGATCTTGCCATCGGAAGTGGAATATTCGCCTCAGGCAACCTGTGTGGAAGTGGTTTAACGTCCTTGCATGTCCAGAGTATACAGTCCAGCTTTCGCAAGCGTATAGTAGGGTTGGAATGATAGTTACACTGTAGACTTTGAGTTTGGTCTTGACGCTGATGCCACGACGGGCCCAGACCATCGAGCGCATTCTACCAAAGGCTGTGCTGGCCTTTGCTATTCTGCTTGCCACCTCATCGTCTAGGCTGACAGATCTCGACAGCGTGCTGCCCAGATATGTGAATTTGTCTACGGCATTCAACGTCTGCCCGCTGGTTGTAGTCTCTGGTTTTGTGTACGGCATGCCTGGTGCTGGTTGGTACATGACCTCTGTTTACTGCTAAACAGGCTCAACAAACACCTTCAACAACGCCACCACCTCCCAGAAAGCCAGCCAATGTGGATTCAGAGCCGGAAGAGGAAAAGTGGACATGATTGTTGCCGCTCGCCAAGTACAAGAGAAGTGTCGAGTACAAAATCAGGCCTTGTACACCACATTTATTGATTTGACAAAGGCATTTGATACACTAAACAGAGGAGGGCTGTGGATAATAATGTCTAAGTTTGGCTGCCCCAACAAGTTCATAACAATGGTGAAACAGCTACACGAAGGCATGTGTGCTCGTGTACTGGACAGCGGTGCAATCTCTGAAACGTTTCTAGTATCAAACGGAGTAAAACAAGGATGTGTACTCGCCCCGACTTTGTTCAGCATGATGTTCGCGGCCACGACGACAGACGCCTTCAGATCATTGGAGCTTGGAATACCCATAAAGTACCGCACAGATGGCAAGTTACTCAATTCCAGAAGAATGAAGGCCAAAACTAAAGTGGCTGGTGACATAATCAGGGAACTTGTATTTGCTGACGACTGTGCTCTAATGAGCAACTCAGAACTGAACATGCAGGTTGGAATGGACCAGTTCTCTGCCTTCTCGATGCAAAACAACCAGTACATAGATGGATGTTTAAACGACCGACACAAGCCACAACCGGTACATTGATGGATGTATAAACAACCGACACAATCCACAACCAGTACTTAGATGGATGTATAAACGACCGACACAATCCACAACCAGTACATAGATGGATGTATAAACGACCGACACAATCCACAACCAGTCCATAGATGGATGTAAAAATGACCGACACAATCCACAACCAGTCCATAGATGGATGTATAAACAACCGATACAATCCACAACCAGTACATAGATGGATGTATAAACGACCGACACAATCCACAACCAGTATATATATGGATGTATAAACGACCGACATAATCCACAACCAGTACATATATGGATGTATAACGACCGACACAATCCACAACCAGTACATAGATGGATGTATTAACGACTCAATCAGTAATTAGTACATGAGTAACAATATTTGGCAATGCTGTATTTATATATCAAAATAATGTCATATTGCGTCAGATGATGCTGCGTCTTCTTTTTTTTAATGTGGTAATGAGTCATGACATCACCACGCTAAATTCGATACAGTCGTTAGTTGTAAGCTTAGTGTTGCTGGGTCAGTAACTGTTTTTTTCGGTTAAAATTTACTTATTTCTCCAGCAGTAGTGATACGTGGAAACTGTTAGTTCTGTAGATAACTTTCGTTACAATTAAGGGCAAGTTACATTTTCGACCAGAAGAGGCACAGGCAGCGGCCGCTGACAGAGAAGGGTGGGGTGGGGTTGTGAGGATGTCTTCATGTGTGCCCCAAACCACCTCACCAGTTACAGGAGGACTGACCTAAATTGGTATAAGAAAGATGGGCTGACAAAGAGAGACAATTCTTCAGAGTATCTCAACGGAAGGCACCATAAGGGGTTTCGATAACATACAAGAATTATGAGTCGCATCAGACCGATTTAACTGGACATAGTTGAGTTCGGTCTCATGCGCCTCCCTTGGCATAGACAGAACAATGATAGAGAGAATACTGAAAAAATATAAATCAAATTTTAAAATTATTTAACGACATCATGTAAAAACAAAAAAGTTCTCTGTCTCCAACAATGCAGAACCCACAATCGAAATCATTAATCACTGGTCCAGAGCTCACTCAATTATTTACATAGCTCTGTGAATGGCTAAGACTTGCTAGATAAATTCATCCGATTGGCTAGTGTTGTCCTACCTTACTTCTGAGACCTTTGATTAACCGACACTTTTGTCTGAGTTTTATCAATAACGTATCTTTTAATCAGCTTGAAGAATCGCTGTTCATCATTTATTTGGTCACGATAACGCCTGACTCAGACTCAGACGTGACTACATGGAAGGAACTCTGTTTATTTTATTCAGATGAACAGAGTATCCTGCACAGAGAAGAAAACACTACTAAAAGTTATCTCCCTGCTTTAAATAAAAAATACGAAAAGTATAATTTTTAAAATAAATACAGCAAAAACGTAGGTAACATAAAACGAACAGCAGAAATTCTACCCTATATCCAGATAAAATAAACATACATTCATCAAGTTAAAGAATTTCGGATATATGGGAATCCTGTTTACAGACGACAGAAGAAATTGAAAATATCCTCAAGAAATCGAACAAAGAATACGATGGCATATCTGCGGTTTATTGTTAACACAACCAAACATTTCAATAGCAACAAAACCATTATTTTAGCAATATTATATTGATACCACCTCTATGTTATCAGTGTCAAACATGGACACAGGCCTTGGTCCGATAATAATGGGTCACACACTTTGAAATTCGATGCTTCCTAAAAGGCAATCAGAATGAGTAGAAGAAAGAGTGAAAAACGAAGGAATCCCACATAACTTTCACAAATCGGCACATTCAAGATGTATAGATACAGAGAGAGAGAGAGAGAGAGAGAGAGAGAGAGAGAGAGAAGAGAGAAACGAAGAGATCCTACAGAACGTTGGGAACATCGGCACATTCAAGACATGTAGAGACAGAGAGCGAGAGAGAGAGAGAGAGAGAGAGATGGAGAGAGATAGAAAGAGATAGAGACAGAAAGAGATAGAGAGAGAGAGAAACGAAGAAATCCCACAGAAGTTTGGGAACATCAGTAGTATTCAAGACATGTAGAGACACAGAGAGATAGAGAGAGATATATATATATATATAGAGAGAGAGAGGGAGAAACGAAGCGATCCCACATAACTTTGGGAACATCGGCATTATTCCAGACTTGGATAGACGGTGAGAGAAAAACATGTTCAGCTAAAGCCAAAGGAATGTCTTGTAATCTACCCATCGCACAAGCATATAACACTTTACAGGAAGAGGAATACCGAGTAAACATGGACTGACTATGTTTAAGACACTTTAGAGACATGGATGAACAATATCAAATGCCACACAAATGTCACACGAATGATAAGTTCGCCTTCCCATGCAATTATTGCGCCAGATGAGATGAAATCATATTGAATTAAGATCGTTAAAAATAACCAACTAATTATTCTGAAGAAAAAAAAATTGCTGATCTAAATTTAGTTAAGTAAATACATCGTTGAGCTATGGAGTACAATTGAAAATGTTGAATATTAACAATAAAACATGCTTTAATACAATTGTGTGTTTTATACTAACAATACGACGTAATTAGATTTACTGAGGTTCACTTGAGGGAGTAATCAAGTAAAATAATAAAAATAAAGTTCCGTAGAACCGCCGAGGATATATATTTGTTTCTACGTTCCCTTTACAGAAACAGTAACTTAGACCTTTCCAGGTTAAGAGCGCGGTATCCTAACTGACCACACATTCTATCCTTGTTTAAAGCAAATAATTTTGAACAGAGGTATTGCAACCCTAACAAAATTGTCTTTTGTTGTCATTACTGGGCGGAATTGTAGATTTTGGGAAATAAAACGCGGTTTGCTACTTTAGTCACTGAGGTGCACACATGCTGAGTTTCTGTGTTATCCCCGTAAGAAAATAATAACATCCCACACCTCACCTTGGTTTTGATCCTATGTCTTTATGATCAACAGATGGGACTCAGACAGTTCAGTCACATGCTTTAATTATAACTATTTAAAAAAAACCTTTGACTAATATTTTTCTGTGACCAGTACCACACTAGGGGTTTATGTGATCAACATCACGCTGGCTACCATTTCCTTCGCAGAATTGGTCTTGTACCCACGTTTTGAAGGCCGGTTAACCCCGGATTGTAATTGACAAAATATTCCAAAAAAACCTGTGGATTTATTCTACATCGCTTGGTTGAGAAGCAATTGTACTAATAACGACGTCACATCATATTTATAGGGCTGAAGGTTCAGAGACACCTTGCCACTGTACTATACTTCCCCACGTACTATACATTCTAGGTTTTTTGTAAAAATTATTTTTTTTTAGACTATGTTTTTAACAAGTTTTTTTAACGCGTTTTCATAGTTAGAAGACACACGTTCAACCGCTTGACCAATCTCTCTCCAGTTCTATAACTACATGTTCAAATTCTGAAAAGTGTACCCTAATTATAATAATTTGCTATAAACCGACTGATCATAATGTTGCAACACATCTAAGACGATTTGTTCATTTAAAATTACTCTCAAGTCGGAGTTGTGACTATTTGTACGCATAGAAGATGCTCTAATATCACAGTACAGTTGGGTCCCGTCAATGCATCGTGTTATATTCCAGACCCAAGCCATATGGCCATAATAACTTTCATGTGCAACTTAGCTTTCCCCTTGAGAATGGACATATATAAGCCTAATAATATTATATTTATAAAAGTAAAGTAACCCATATCATTACTGCGTAGGGGTGTGATGTGTTAGCGATCTCACATTTGAAAGGCTCGGCTATATGAGGGTGGTAGCCATATATATATATATATATATATATATATATATATATATATATATATATATATATATATATATATATATAATATACGCAATTTCAAAGTAGAGACAGAGGCATTGAAAACTGCAGTAGAAAGTATGCTGATAGGCGAATGCAACGATAACCAGGTAGTCTTTATAACAGATGCCATGTCCGTAGTTACAGCACTAAAAAGCCGGACAAATACATAATTCAGTTACCCACGTTCATTACTCTGTCAACAATACCAGCAGTCCACACCTAAAAGAGGCGTGGTACAGTGGGTCCCAATCCACTTTAACATTCAAGGCAACGAGAAGACATGCAGACTGGCGAAAGAAAGTTGCCACAACCAGATTAAAGTGTGACCTACGAAGAGTCTAAAAGGTTTATTATGGCCAGACACATGGACAAATGGAAAACAAAGCATACTCGCTACATACAAAAATGATGCTTATTACCATGTGTACAGAAGATAGAAGGTAGTGATCTTCAAACACCGTACAGACCACAGCAATTGGCTTGAGTTCACATAAGTGGTCTGCGATTGGGATGCGCTCACGGGAATGACACCAATTTGCTAGATTACAAACATGATTGGGCATCAATTGGGTTGAGCAAACACATGATTGGGCATCAATTGTGTTGAGCAAACACATGATGTGCAATTGGGTTGAGCAAACACATGATGTGCAATTGGGTTGAGCAAACACATGATTGGGCATCAATTGGGTTGAGCAAACACATGATTTGGCATCAATTGGGTTGAGCAAACACATGATTTGGCATCAATTGGGTTTAGCAAACACATGATGTGCAATTGGGTTGAGCAAACACATGATTGGGCATCAATTGGGTTGAGCAAACACATGATTGGGCATCAATTGGGTTGAGCAAACACATGATTGGGCATAAATTGGGTTGAGCAAACACATGATTGGGCATCAATTGGGTTGAGCAAACACATGATTGGGCATCAATTGGGTTGAGTAAACACATGATTGGGCATCAATTGGGTTGAGCAAACACATGATTGGGCATCAATTGGTTTGAGCAAACACATGATTGGGCATCAATTGGGTTGAGCAAACACATGATGTGCAATTGGGTTGAGCAAACACATGATTGGGCATCAATTGGGTTGAGCAAACACATGATGTGCAATTGGGTTGAGCAAACACATGATTGGGCATCAATTGGCTTGAGCAAACACATGATGTGCAATTGGGTTGAGCAAACACATGATGTGCAATTGGGTTGAGCAAACACATGATTGGGCATCAATTGGGTTGAGCAAACACATGATTGGGCATCAATTGGGTTGAGCAAACACATGATTGGGCATCAATTGGGTTGAACGAACACATGATTGGGCATCAATTGGGTTGAGCAAACACATGATGTGCAATTGGATTGAACGAATACATGGTAGGGCATCATTTGGGTTGAGCAAACACATGATGTGCAATTGGGTTGAACGAACACATGATTGGGCATCACTTTGGTTGAGCGCACACATGATGTGCAATTGGGTCGAACGAAAACATGATTTGGCATCAATTGGGTTGAACGAACACATGATTTAGCATCAATTGGGTTTAACCAACACATGATCTGATATCAATTGGGTTGAACGGTCACATGTCCGGGCATAATCTGAGTTTAGCTCACATGGGTGAAAAGGAAATTAGTTGTTTACACGTGACGGACCATCAATTGAGATCGGCATGCACGATCCGGTAACAACTAGACATAATCACAACGTAAGGTGATCTGGTAACTACTAGACATAATCAAAACGTAAGATGATCTGGTAACAACTAGACATAATCACAATGTAAGGTGATCTGGTAACAGCTAGACATAATCACAACGTAAGATGATCTGGTAGCAGCTAGACATAATCACAACGTGAGGTGATCCGGTAACAACTAGACACAATCACAACGTAGGATGATCTGGTAACAGCTAGACATAATCACAACGTAAGGTGATCCGGTAACAACTAGACATAATCACAACGTAAGGTGATCCGGTAGCAGCTAGACATAATCACAACGTGAGGTGATCCGGTAACAACTAGACACAATCACAACGTAGGATGATCTGGTAACAACTAGACATAATCCCAACGTAAGGTGATCTGGTAACAGCTAGACATAATCACAACGTAAGGTGATCCGGTAACAAATAGACATAATCACAATGTAAGGTGATCTGGTAACAGCTAGACATAATCACAATGTGAGGTGATCCGGTAACAACTAGACACAATCACAACGTAGGATGATCTGGTAACAACTAGACATAATCCCAACGTAAGGTGATCTGGTAACAGCTAGACATAATCACAACGTAAGGTGATCCGGTGACAACTAGACATAATCACAACGTAAGGTGATCCGGTAACAAATAGACATAATCACAATGTAAGGTGATCTGGTAACAGCTAGACATAATCACAACGTAAGGTGATCCGGTAACAACTAGACACAATCACAACGTAAGAGGATCTGGTAACAACTAGACATAATCACAACGTAAGATGATCCGGTAACAACTAGACATAATCACAACGTAAGGTGATCTGGTAACAACTAGACATAATCCCAATGTAAGATGATCTGGTAACAACTAGACATAATCACAACGTAAGATGATCTGGTAACAACTAGACATAATCACAACGTAAGGTGATCTGGTAACAGCTAGACATAATTACAACGTGAGGTGATCCGGTAACAACTAGACACAATCACAACGTAGGATGATCTGGTAACAACTAGACATAATCACAACGTAAGGTGATCTGGTAATAGCTAGACATAATCACAACGTAAGGTGATCCGGTAACAACTAGACATAATCACAACGTAAGGTGATCCGGTAACAAATAGACACAATCACAACGTAAGAGGATCTGGTAACAACTAGACATAATCACAACGTAAGATGATCCGGTAACAACTAGACATAATCACAACGTAAGGTGATCTGGTAACAACTAGACATAATCCCAATGTAAGATGATCTGGTAACAACTAGACATAATCACAACGTAAGATGATCTGGTAACAACTAGACATAATCACAACGTAAGGTGATCTGGTAACAGCTAGACATAATCACAACGTAAGATGATCTGGTAGCAGCTAGACATAATCACAACGTGAGGTGATCCGGTAACAACTAGACACAATCACAACGTAGGATGATCTGGTAACAACTAGACATAATCACAACGTAAGGTGATCTGGTAACAGCTAGACATAATCACAACGTAAGGTGATCCGGTAACAACTAGACATAATCACAACGTAAGGTGATCCGGTAACAAATAGACATAATCACAATGTAAGGTGATCTGGTAACAGCTAGACATAATCACAACGTAAGGTGATCCGGTAACAACTAGACACAATCACAACGTAAGAGGATCTGGTAACAACTAGACATAATCACAACGTAAGATGATCCGGTAACAACTAGACATAATCACAACGTAAGGTGATCTGGTAACAACTAGACATAATCCCAATGTAAGATGATCTGGTAACAACTAGACATAATCACAACGTAAGATGATCTGGTAACAACTAGACATAATCACAACGTCAGGTGAACGTTACATTAAGCACGGACGTGTTTGCATAATTTGAACTGAGTCACATGAACATGACAATGTCGGATGACGTGATACAATTGTATAAAATGGATTGACTTAACAAGAATTGGTTCATGCTTGTATTGTTGCCTTATCATCTAGCCCTGGTAATCAGACAGCAAACAGATTAAGTCTGACTATCCTTTATGCCCAAGCATCAGCTGTTTGTGATTTAATGGGACACTGTGAATGGTGCAGCTTTGATGATTTGTTCCAGTCTGCCATAAAGGGTGTTTTAATGGCTGTCTCATCTCCTGCAGTGCTGGGATTGAAAC
Source organism: Ariolimax columbianus (assembly GCA_036924085.1). Lineage (NCBI taxonomy): Eukaryota > Metazoa > Mollusca > Gastropoda > Stylommatophora > Arionidae > Ariolimax > Ariolimax columbianus. The sequence goes on from JAVGWX010000017.1 coordinate 27,673,758, forward strand.
AGGTGATGTTGCAAAGTTTCAGATGGGTGTTTGGATTGTCCACAGTTTGGATTGTCCACAGTTTGGATTGTCCACAGTTTGGATTGTCCACAGTTTGGATTGTTCAGTTAATATAAATCTATTGGAGTTAAGTTGTGTCTTGTTGTAAATCTAAACGTTTTTGTTGGATGCAATGTCAAGGATAGATTATATCATCTTTTTTAGATGACGCTGGTGGATCTTTCAGATGCCGTTTACAGGTATTAGCCATCGCTTTGGTTTTCAATGAGTGTTCTTTGCAGTTATTCTGTATTATTTTTTTTGCTGTAGTGACGCGTGCTTGTTGGTCGGTCTATGACATGGGGATCATTGTTTTATGAATTTATCAGCGTACTCATTTAAGAAGAAGTCTACATGTACTTGTATCCATTGAATGCCTATGTTAACCCATTAAGGTTTTTTTTCTATGTGTCGCTTTTATATAAGTTTTATATGTCTCACTTTTAAATGAGTTTTGTATGTAATATCCGATTAGTTACTTTCTTAATGTACAACAGTCGGAAGACCAGCATGTGATTCTGTAATGATTACAATGCTATTTGGTTCAATTTAATGTATTTCAATGAGCATTATAATACAGTTTTAGACCCATGTGATAGAAACTGGTTCTGCTTTGTAAATTGAGCTGTGAGCTCCATGGCGGCCCATTTAAATTGGATCATGTGGATAATGAGCGGGTAGGGTATCTTCTTCTTCTTCTTCTTCTTCGTACGCAGTCAGACAGTAACCATTATTTTTTCGAAAAAAGCGGCGGTCATCCTGAGGCTCTCGCCACTGCCATAGAGCTTGTCTTGCAGTTCCACTGGTAATGGCCACATCTGCTCTCTCTGATCCTCGTATGTCGGGCAGTTCTGCAGCAGATGTTCAGCGGTCATTTTACCAGTACCGCACGGGCATTCGTCGGTACACCCTATCTTCAATTTGTTGAATAGGTGGTACCTCAGTCTGTTGTGGCCAGTGCGAAGTCTGAAGACAACGACCTGCTCTCTTCGGTTCAACTGGTAATAGGCATCGTTTTTGGTGTAACCAGTATGTTCGGTTTCCCATTTGGTCATGTATCTGGCTTTGATGAGCCGTTTTGACTCTTCGTACGTCATATTGGTATCTGTTTGTGGTAGTCTTGCACCTTTTTTTGCCAGTCTGTCTGCCTCCTCGTTGCCTTGGATGTTGCAGTGTGACGGAACCCACTGTACCACTACCCTTTTTGGTGCGGACTGCTGGCACAGTTTGCAGAGTGCTGCTCTTAAGTCATTGAGCTCAGTGGGTAGGGTATGACATGTGTTTCTACAGGCAATGAGTTGGAGCTACTTAAACTGAATTTATTTCTGCTTTGAAGGATGACCTGTCAGTCAGGTCATAAATGTCATCCCTTATATATGAAGCAGAAGTCTTCGTGGCGAGTTGTTTCAACAGTTGTTGTTGTTGTTATTGCTGCAATTGCTGCTGCTGTTGTTGTTGCTGTTATTGTTGCTATTTCTGCTGTTGCTGTTGTTATTGTTGTTGTTGCTGCTGAATGCCCACAATGAGTAGCATCACTATTTTGTGCCCCCTAAAAGGACGTTAAGTGGCGGATGTCGTAGCTTTCCATACATCCTGAGCGTATTGATGAAGGTGGACCGGGGTCCTCCAGGCGGTTGTGCTATGTTTGGCTTCATCTGCGTGTCGCTTACTACTGCGGAGACCACGTCGATCCCTCACCTTGCTAGCCAGGATGCCATTAAAACAGCCCGTTTCTAGGAAAGGCTACGAGGAAGCCAATGTGATAGTCTTGGCTAGTTTCATTTACCTGACCCCGACTAACATGTCTGATTAGTATGTATTACCTGACCATACGTTAGTTTTTCTTCTGTTATCAGCAATATGGTTTGCCGTGTATGTCCGTGTATGTTTATTTTTTTGTACATGGATTTAGCTTTCTTTTGTGTGGCATGTACAATTTGAGTCATAAGTCGATTTTCTCCCATACAGTTTTCCTTTTTCCTCTTTACATTTTTGCAGTAAGGATATATTTCAAAAATATATTCCAAACATCCTCATTACTTAGAATTTTTTTTCATAGGTTTTAATTTTCTGTTTCCAAGAAACCTTCTGCAGCTTTCTTTCTCCTCTTAAGTTATAAGTTCTCTAATTTCTGTCTTTGCAAAGTACTGCCTGGGGCTTGTATACGGTATACGAGAGCAGACAATATATAACCTAGATGTACGAGATTGTGTTAGGTATTGTGTTTGCTCCTCAAATTGTGCTGGCTTGAAGTTTAATTAACTTTAGTCTTCCCGCTCATTTGTCGAGGAGCGACTGGCCCAGAGGTTTGCATGGGTATTCTGACAGCGAGGGCATGCATTTAGAACCTGGGACAATCGATTAATTAATCAATCAAATTAAGTTGCTCCTCTCAGTGCATATACTCCCTCTCGCCAGCATTCCCGGTTCTGAGTAACTATTACTGGCTCTCTCCTTGTATGGCATAAAGCGCTTTGGGCAAACATTAGGATGTATAAAATCAACGAAAATATTATAAAGGTCCTTGAACACCTGTAGGAAAAGGCGTCCAGCGCAGTTCTTGTGAATTGGAGGCGTGGAGACTGGTTTCGCACTTCAATTGGTATGAGACAGGGTTGTACACTCTCTCCAACTCTTTTCAATATATTCTTTGATGGAATTATGAGTGAGGCACTTGGATGTACGTTGGTACTGTCAAGATAGGGGGCCGAACGATTACCAACCTTAGTTTTGCAAATGATATCGACGGGTTGGCGGGTTCAGAAGCAGAACTCCAGGAATGGGTCAAAGGGCTCGACGAAACAGTTCTTGACTATGGTATGGAGATAAACGCTGAAAAGACAACATTTAATGACCAACAACGCCGAGGGCTTCAACAGCAAGATAAAAGCTAATGGTCAGGAACTCGAAGTGGTTGACCGTTTTAATTATCTAGGGTCGATTTTTAGTGATGAAAGATCAAAATGTGAGGTGTTGGCTTGAATAGCACAGACAATAGCGGCGCTTGCACGGCTTATCAAAATGTGGCAAGATAAACGGTTAGCACTATGCACGAAAATCAGATTAATGCGTACATTGGTCGTGTCAGTATTCCCCTATGCTTGTTATACATGAAAAGTTGCAGCTGAACTTCAGCGAAGGTTACATGACTTGGAGATGAGATGTTTCCGAAGACTTTTAAACGGCACGCACAAAGATCGAGATACAAATGAGGAAATACGAGATAGAATTACAACAGCAAGAATTACAACAGCATTAGGGCCTTTTGAAGACCTCTTGGCAACTGTCAAAAGAAGGAAACTGGCTTGGTACGGTCACATATCGAGATCAAATGGTTTTGCAAATACGATCCTCCACGGAAATGTGCAAGGCAGACGACGAAGAGTCCGTCCCAAACAGAGGTGGGGGGGGGGGAAAACATAAAATAATGGACCAATCTCCGACCAGAAGAGGCACAAGCAACGGCCGCTGACAGAGAAGAATGACGTGGCTTTGTGAGGATGTCTTCGTGTGTGCCCCAACGACCTTACAGGTTACGTGATGACCTTATCTGACCTGACCAGGTGTAACCATTTAATCGTAGTTTGATTACACATTCTCTTCTCTATATGTTGTTAAGTCTACCTCTCTGTCCTTCACCCTGGGGATTATATATTAGAACATGTCTATCTGTTCTAGACAGTGCCTTCCTCATCGTATGTCCTATCCAGCCTAAAGGGTAATGAAAACATTCATTTGGCATTTGAGGTTTAAAAAAAAAACACCTAGTGTTTGCCGTTGGAGGTGGGTGCGGGGGCAAGCAGGCTTCAATCCTCATTCGTATTTATCTCTCTGGTATAATCCAGTAATTAGAGTAAACACTTTAATGGCAGGTACACAAAAATTGTAATTTTGGTTCTAGATTTCATAAATGATATATCAGACACAGAGTCAATATGCTTTTTTCTTCGCAAGCTGCCTATTCATCTTTACACTCAAGTAGTTTGGGTTCGTTCCTTTTCGCAGCTATGTTTTATCTTTTACTAAATATAGTTTTCTCTTTGCTTTCCCCGGCTACTGTGGGTTAGACTGTTCCGGTCGTTTTGAAAATGACATTCTAGAAACTGTAGTCGGTTTGACTAAAGTAGAGAGGGCAAAATTAAATCCTTTGTGTAATGTTTATGAGGAATTTACTTGCAGCCACTATCACTAGGTCAAGTGTAAACACGGAAATTGAGATTAATAGATGGTATAGTTGGCTGTTGGTGTAAATTTGGAACATGAAACAGCTGCTGACATCAGAAGTAGGCCCCCCTGGAGCACGAAGCAGCTTAACGTTGATTTCTTTGATGTAGGCTGTTTTAGAACATAATGCCGCTAAAGGCTGATTTCTTTGATGTGGGATGTTTTAGAACATAATACAGCTTAACACTGATCTCTTTCATGTAGGCTGTTTTTGAACATAATGAAGCTTAGGGCTAATTTCTTTGATGTGGGCTGTTTTAGAACATAATGCCGCTTAACGCTGATCTCTTTGATGTAGGTTGTTTTAGAACATAATACAGCTTAACGCTGATCTCTTTGAAGTAGGCTGTTTTAGAACATAATACAGTTTAACACTGATCTCTTTGATGTAGGCTGTTTTAGAACATAATACAGCTTAGCGCTGATCTGCTTGATGTAGGCTGATTTAGAACATAATACCACTTAACGCTGATCTCCTTGATGTAGGCTGTTTTAGAACATAGTACCGCTTAGCGCCGATTTCGTTTATGTAGGCTGTTTTAGAACATAATACAGCTTAACGCTGATCTCTTTGATGTAGGCTGTTTTAGAACATAATACCGCTTAGCGCTGATTTCATTGATGTAGGCTGTTTTATAACATAATACAGCTTAACGCTGATCTCTCAGAAGTAGGCCACCCTGGAGCATGAAGCAGTTAAACGTTGTTTTCTTATGTAGGCTGTTTTAGAATGTAATACAGCTTAACCCTAGTATAGGCCGTTCTGATCAGAAACAATTTAACGCTGATTTCTGACGTAGGCCGTCCTGGAACATGACACATCTTAACGCTGGTCCATGATGTAGGCCGTCCTGGAACATGACACATCTTAACGCTGGTCCATGATGTAGGCCCACATGGAACATGACACAGCTTACGCTGATCCCTAATGTAGGCCGTCTTTGAGATTCGGTGGTCTAGGGGTTGTGAGTGTGGGTCGCAATCCTGAAGTTCCAGGTTGAGATCGCCTAGTTTTCAATTTGTCAGACCGAGCGTGTTGTTGGCGTTCTCGTTGTATACCTATTATCCTAGTCGACTCAGATGTAAATGATTACCTGACGAAGTATGGGGATAAACTATATGTAGCCTCGGGAGAACTCGTTTATCAATTCCATTTTGGCTAGAAAATGCAACTACTTTGGTCACATACAGAGACACAACGGTCTTGAGAGAGCGGTGATGGGAGGTATGGTGCCATGCAAAAGAGGAAGAGGTAAACCAGGAAGACGATGGCACCAAGATATACAAAAATGCCTGGTTATGACTGTGGCGGAGGCTGGAGTGATTGCAAGAGAACGAGTTTCTTTCAGACAGACTGTGATGGGAGCGACGTTCTACAAATGACATGCTACATGATGATGATGAGCCTCGGGAGTTAAGGAATTCGTAATCTACTGTTGACACTTTCAGCAATTATAGGGACTGACCACGTATAGGGCGCTCATGTGCAACGAAGACGGTTCTATAAGTAATTTTCCATTTATTTTTTTAGGTTTTCATGGAATACAATTTTCTATAAAGCGCATTCATTTTGTGCATATACTTCTGTTGGGTTAGAAGCTTTTTATCTATTTAAATAGTATTTCCCAATATCAATTTCTTAACTTTCGAAGGCCAGATTGATGATGAGGCTAACGTCTGGTCAAACATAACACACTGATCAGACAATGTTAGCCAGAGTCAGGCGAAATACACTGGTCAAGACCCTAGTTGGTCGCCCTGGAAACAGGCTGTTGTTGAGGCTTAACAAGGTGAGGTTCTATGTGATTCCCGTAGTGGTGAGCGACACGCAAAGGAAGCCAAGCATTGCAAGACCGCCTGGAGGACCCCTGTCCATCTTCATCAGTACGCTCGGGTTGTGAGGAAAGCTCCGACAACTCGCCACTTAATGTTCTTTTTAGGACGCACAAAATAGTAATCCTACTCATTGTGAGCATTCAACATTCGTTACTGAGAGATAATAACAGAATAACAGAATAACAAAATAACAAAATAACAGAATAACATAATAAAAGAATAACAAAATAACAGAATAAGAGAACTATACACAAGGTGGGGATAACTGTAGACGACAATCGTCGAAATGCTATCAAACTTGCAGATGATCTGGCCATATTCGTGGTGACGAGGAGGCTCTACATAAATGTGCAACAGAATTAGCGACACCGCAAAGGAGTATGGAGTGAAGATAAATAGAAAGAAAACAAGGTTATTGCAAGAATCCCAAAAACAGAAAACATAGTCATAGATTAACCTAGCTTTCAACAGGCAACACAATTTTCATGAACAGGCAACACAATTTTTATATTTTAGTCAAACAATTACACAAGATGCCCGCAGCCGACGAGATATAACGGCTAGAATTGCGATTTCAAAAACAGCATTAACAAAGAAACTGAGCATTTTATTATATTAAAGTACAAATATCTCACTTCGTAAACATTTTTTTATGCATTTGGTCTGTGGCGCTTTATTGAGCAGATACCTGGTCTATAAACAAGAGAAAGGAAGGATATATGGAGGCTATGTGGTGTTACAGAAAGATAGAAAAGATGAGACGAATATATATGAACTAGAATATAAGGACGCTAGAGGCGGTCGGCGAAACAAGACAACTTCTGACAATAATCCAGAGTCGAAGACTCTTGGTTTGACCATAATCTAAGACACGCTAGTCCAGAATAGGCAACCCATGCGAAACAAGTACAAGGCAGACGAGGCAGAGGTCAAACATGGTCTACTTTATCACTCAGGCCCACATAGCCTTGGCAGTCAAATCCTGCGACTTACTGAGAGTTGCTGCGGAGGACCGAAGACTTTCTCGCAACATGATACAGTGCCTCTATAACCAGTCTATACACTAAATAATCAATGGACACGATTGAACTGCAGATTGGTAGCTTTAGGAGCTTACTGGTCCTGTAACAAAAACTATTCTCATTCGAATGACGGACGCCTACGAAGAGTCCAAACTGCTTATTAGAGCCAGATACATGGCCAAAGGGGAAACAGAACATACTGGCTACACACACAAATGATGCCTATTACCAATTGAACAGAAGAGAGCAGGTCGTGGTCTTCAGACTCCGCACAGGCCACAACAGACTGAGGTACCACCTATTCAATAAACTGAACATAAGTGGCACTGACGAATGCAGTTGTGGTACCGGAAAAATGACCGCTGAACATCTGCTGCAGAACTGCCCGATATACGAGGACCAAAGAAAGCACATGTTGCCATCACCAGTGGCAACACTAGACAAGCTCTATAGCAGTGTCGACAGCCTCAGGATGACCGCTGCTTTTTTCTAAAAAATACAGATTGACGTCTGACAGCGTACGAAGAAGAAGAAGAAAGAAGAATGACGGACGGTAACACTCACTCCATACTTTCATTCCCCATGGAATCTCTTGACATGCAGACACGCGCAGAACACAACTAGGGTGAATGTACCGGGAAAAAAATCCAGGCTTCAACAACTACTCCTTTATATTTAGTGAGATCGGACTCCCGTGATCAGTGTCAAGCACGTAAACAATCTCTTGGTAGTTAGAAATCTAAAGAGTATGTTTAATAGCCCTGTCTGGACAAAATTCAAACATTCTAGTTAAAAAAATCTACCTAAATTAAATGTATCTTCCCAAAGGCCGCAGAAAGTTAAAAATAGCTACAACGGGTAGCCTTCTGCTACCTGGCAAGAAATATTAACAACATTACTGTTTGAATGCCAAGATTCCAAGTAATCCAAGTAGTATACAGGACAGACAAGAAATAAACTTGCAAAACAAATCTAGGGGATCGACATAATAATAGCATTTATTCCAGGAATTAATTCTGCGAGTTGGAGATCGTGACTATGGTCACACGATAACTGCTCCAAATAACAGAGACAAAACAAAACAGAACAAACACATCCGCAGAACGCACACGACAACGGCTAGAAATAAGGATTTAATGACGCATTCGCAAAATAGGTTGCACAAATGACAGAAATTATACTAACGTGAACAAAAAAGGAACAAAGATGTTATTATTTCTACCGATTCATGATATGATAATTAAGATTTATAACCGCTATTATTACATCCATATCTGTTCCACTGGGTGCATAATAACTTGGCTGTTCATGTCTTCTCAGCAGGAGGAGCAAAGCACAAGAAATTGATAAAGAAACGTGAATTCTATTTGTTTTTTATTCAACTGTTTTTTTCCCTTCAGGCTGATTGACGAGAGGCTCAAATTCTGTATCCGTCAGGACACTTACTTTATCTTGATCATCTGCCATTTTGTTTCAAGTAAAGCAACGCCACCACTGCAGTTGGTCATTTATAAGAAGTCTTCTCTCTGAGCATTTGCATCGGTGGTTTCGGTAGCAGGGGTTTAACAAGAAGAGGCTGCTAGCCCATAGAACAACCCTCGTTAGTCAATGTAATTTGTAGCAGTGGTTTTAGTAGCAGCGGTTCAACATGAAGAGGCTGTTAGCCCATAGCACATCTCTCGTAAGTCATTGCCATTTGCATCAGTGATTTCAGTAGCAACAGTTTAGCAAGAAGGGGCTGCTAGCCATAGCACATATCTCGTTAGTAAATGTCATTTGTAGCAGTGGTTACAGCAGCAGATTTGACCAGAAGAGGGTGCTTGCCCATAGCACGGCCCTCGCTAGTCAAAGTTATTTGTAGTAGTGGTTTCAGTAGCAGCGGTTTAACAATAAGAGGCTGCAAGCCCATAGGATAGCCCTTGTTAGTCAATGCCATTTGCAGTCATGTTTCACTAACGGATTTTAATATAAATTTGTGATTTTTTTATTGACTTGCCGTCGCATATAAATGTTACATAGTCTGCATTCTTTACGCACGCCATGCAAAGTATTTAATATCCACACACATGTTACTCCTGAAGTAACCCTAGAGAAGCATACAGTTAATGACATCAAGAGTTTGGAATACATTGGCTACACTGTAAGCAACAACGGGTATTGCTAACAAGAAATAAGAAGAAGAATGTAGATGGCACTACAGAGGTTAACTGAAAGAAAAACGTATGGCAGAACACTAACACAATGACAAAACTGAAGATGCTGAGAAGGCATCAAAACTGACTAATGAACAATATTACGTCGGGAAATATGCATGCTTGGCCAAATCAAATGTCATAATAGTCTAGAAAGAGCCTTACTGAAGGATAAGGAATATGTCAAAAAAGGCAGAGGCTAACAGAGGAAGAAGATCGGCAATGGACATTACAGAGGCTCTAGTGTGGACAGTGACATAGGAAGGAGAGCTGGCCAGCTGTCGAGTATCGAACCAATCGGCTGTCATGAGAGCGATACCCTGCGAAAGTCCTGCTACATGATGATGATGAATTCATTTATACAAACACATTTTCTTCTCCTACGTTTTCTTTATATTGCATATCTATGTCTCTGTCTCTCTCTCTCTCTCTCACTCTCTCTCTTTGCATTATGAAAAGCTGATACTATTTGCTGAAACTAAGCGCCACGAGCTGCGAGAGCCAAAATATTTACTTTTATCCTGTGTACTTTTGTGGGAATTATTTAAATTGCATCTCCCCTGATAATAGCGGCGCACATTTAATGATAGTGCCATATTATCAGCATTCAGAAGGCACAAACCACGCTGCGACTGTAAGAGATAGAGAGATCACATGAAAATTCAAGCAGCGGCCAATGTTTGTAGTTCCAATTTTCATAATCTGTCTGTTTTGGTTATTCATGTCACTGAAGCCATGATTTTATATGTTATATAATTATAAATTTTAGTTTATTGTTAACGCGCGTCGTGGTTAATATCGATAATGTGTTGTTGCATCAGTATTAATGATTTTATGTCTGTAATATTATGTGGAGTGTGTGTGGCCTAGTCGACAACTAGCTGCCTTACTATGACTGGGATTGCATCGCGACAGGGTTCGAACAAAATCCTGGCGTGGTTCGTTCCTGGTGCGTTACTCCAGTCGACCTGCTGTAAATGGGTACCTGACATATGAATTGCGGATGGTATAAACATCAAGGAAGGGAACTGGCCACCCTATCTCACATAGGCTGCGGCTTAGTACATGAAGAGTTATCTTCATCCCTGACGGCAATTGTTGCCATGGGACCCACCTTTACCTAATATTACGTCACGTGAAGGTGTGCAGAATAAAGATAATTCATGTTTCAGGTGTGTTCATTATGATACAGTTAATTCTATTTCGCGATGAAAACACTGATATATGAAGTCAATTCACCGCAATAGCATTTTTAAAGATTAGTAACTTTTATTTAATTATGAAATATGAATTATGTCTTCGAATTTGAAATTGTTCTGGCCAACATTGATGAATTTGGTAAGGGCCATTTTGTCATTTGAAATTTGTGAAAACCAAATTTGTATTAGAAAATGTAATTTAGCATTGTCAATGATAAATGCGGCAATAATTGCGGCAATTATGCTCAATTAAAAATAAAACATCGCCTTGTATCCATTGATCATGAAGAGAAAATGACCATCAATCTTACAGCACGAAAAAAATACATTGCTGGCATAAACCCAACTTTGAAAGTGAAGCGACCTGGAGACGAACATTTGGAAGAGGAAACCAAAGTAATTGGATTATCATGACCTGCAGTTAAGAAGACGGTATAAAAACTTAATCGTTAGAAAGCGATCAATGCCGCCATTATTTTTTTTAAATTAGTATATTAGCATATTTTTTAGGAGATGAGAAGCTGCATGTTTTTGAAAATATAATGAATACATTAAAATAATCAATTATTTTTTAAAGTGCATTTAATGAATACATTCTTCTTTAACATTTTTTGGTAAGGTTGTCTGAGCATGTCTCTCCATTTGACCCTATCCTCTGGTTGGTCAGTCCGTAGAATGGTTGTGAGGTTGTATTAGCATGTCTCTCAATGTGACCCTATCCTCTGCAGCTTTCTTCATTTCAGCAAATGTTCGTACTTTAGTGTTCATGTCTGTGATGTAATTTTTATTTTAAAAAAAATTTTTTTAACGTTCGCCTTATTTCTCTAATCCCCAAGGCGGTGTGCGTTGCACTGTAGTTTTTATTTTGTGCCTGTCGGCCCAGTGCATCCGACTTCAGCATACATTTTATGTAAGGGCCTGCTTCCTCCTGCATTTTCTAAGGGTTTGCTTCCCCGGGGTAACGGCCTGTGCTGTGATGGGGATCGAACCCAGCACCTTCCGGTTGTGAGCCGTGCCACTTAACCACTAGGGCACGCCGTCCACTTGATGTAAATTTGAATCTTGGGCGCCCGGGTCCTCTCTTTCCTTAAAGTTTGTGTTTAAGTATCTACTATGTCTCATAGTCTGATCCAGCCAACTCAACCGACGTTTTTGTATCATTTGCAATATTTGTCTTTGTGCGCTCACTTCAGTCAATACATTATCATTAGATCTTTTTTCTTTTCCAACTCACTCTTTCCATTCTACGGTAGCACCAAATTTCAAATTCGTCTAATCTTGTATCATGTTTCTGTGTGCGTGTTTCCTGCCCCATACAGTGTAATTGGTCATATATAAGCGGCGATTATTCTTTTCCTCAGTTCTATTCTGACATTCTTTGAGGTTAACAATTTCTGTTTTTCTCTGAAGATCTTTTTTGTCCTTGCAATCCTTGTCCTGATTTCTGTCTCATTTCGGGCATCTAGTGTTGTGGTTTGGCCCAAATATGTACATTTTTTAACTTGTTCGATTATTACTCCATTGGTTACCACATTTATTGGTCTAAGTTCCTTTGACATTACCAAAATCTTTGTCTTCGATGTGTTTACTTTCATACCAAACTCGTTGGTTGTGATATTGTTTTCTAGCACATTTGCAACGTTGCTTCTGGTCATCCCACTTCCGCTTGATCATCGGCAAATTTGATGGCATTAACTTTCAAACCATTAACTTTGACACCATTAACTTTGACACCATTAACTTTGACACCATTAACTTTGACACCATTAACTTTGACACCATTAACTTTGACAACATTAACTTTGACACCATTAACTTTGACACCATTAACTTTGACACCATTAAAACTCTGCACAGCCTTGTCCATCATCCTCTCTGAATATGCTGTTTACAGACTCGGTGAAACCAGCAGCCCTGTCGTACAATCTGTCTTATGGCAACTGGATCCGTGAGACCTTCTGTGATTCAAATAATTGCCTCTTAATTTTCATACAGGTTCTAGATTAACTTATTGAGTTCTTTCTATACCTATTTGTTGCAGCATCTGAAAAATTTTGCTCCAGGGGACTGGATTAAAAGCTTTGTCGTAGTCAATGAAGCATATGAACTAGTTATCTTGCAGTACTTTCTATCTTTCTATCAATTCTCATCTTAATTTTCTTCAATATAATTTTAGATTCATGTGTTATCAAACTTATCGTTTGGAATTGACTGCATTTTGTTGAATTTAATTTTTTTGGCAGAATAATTAATATTGAAATTTAAAACATTACAAAACTGAATTATTTCTTTGAAGTCAATATAATTACAAAAGACATGCTAATTGAATTATATCTGTACACTTATTAAATATGGCACAGCACGGAAGCATGGCGCCTGTGTAGTAGCTGGTAAGACAAATGGAAGCTTCCCATAATTCAAACTTATATTGAACATTGTGGAAACAGAAGCAAACAAAAAACATCAACCCTGCATAATTTATGTAGGATTGATGGCATTAGATTATATCATCAGACATCGATTTTATTTTCACTTGGGGCTTATGACAAATGGTTACAAGTAATGGCGACAGGTTGTTAGAAGGAAACTTCAAAATTCATTCAATGTGGCAAGGGAATACAATAGATTAAAGTGTAAAAAGCGCACATTTTCAGACAATTCGACAAATGTTGACTATAAAATAGTCGCAATTTGTTTGTAATTCAAAGAAATTAATACAATGTGACAAAAACTGTGAATACATTAGAGCGTTCTGTGGGTTAAGCAACCATATAAACCCGATATATATGGCAATTCAAGCAAATAGATGACTCGGTGGTCTGGAGGTAAGGTGTCCGTCTCGGGTGGTGGTGGTCTGGAGGTAAGGTGTCCGCCTCGGGTGATGGTGGTCTGGAGGTAAGGTGTTCGCCTCGGGTGGTGGACTCGGTGGTCTGGAGGTAAGGTGTCCGCCTAGGGTGGTGGTGGTTTGGAGATAAGGTGTCCGCCTAGGGTGGTGGTGGTCTGGAGGTAAGGTATCCGCCTAGGGTCGTGGTGGTCTGGAGGTAAGGTATCCGCCTTGAGTGGTGGTGCTCTGGAGGTACGGTGTCCGCCTCGGGTGGTGGATTCGGTGGTCTGGAGGTAAGGTGTCCATCTCGGGTTGTGGTGGTCTGGAAGTAAGGTGTCCGCCTCGGGTGGTGGACTCGGTGGTCTGGAGGTAAGGTGTCCGCCTCGGGTACCGGAAGTCATGAAATCGAGTCACGGTAGAGATCGGGATTTTTTCACGAGGATCTTTAGATATAAAATACCTCTGATCTCCGAGTAGTGAGATCGAACCCCGGTGTTCAGTATCGATTATGTTAACAATTTCTTGGCAGCTATAAATCGGAAAGAGCATGCCTCTGTCTAGATAAAATACGATTTAAAAATCTACCCTAATTGTTTATCCCGGCCTAGTAAGCCGCTGGAAGTTTAAAATACCTACTAGTGGAAGTCTTTCCACTACCTAGCAACATAAATTAACAACATGTCTGTGTCTTCTTCTTCTTCTTCGTACGCTGTCAGACGTCAACCTGTATTTTTTCGAAAAAAGCAGCGGTCATCCTGAGGCTGTCAACACTGCCATAGAGCTTGTCTAGTATTGCCACTGGTGATGGCCACATGTGCTTTCTCTGATCCTCGTATGTCTGGCAGTTTTGCCGCAAATGTTCAGCGATCATTTTCCAGGTACCACACGAACATTCGTCAGTGCCACCTATCTTCAAGTTATGGAATAGGTTGTACCTTAGTCTATTGTGGCCTGTGCGCAGTATGCAGACCACGACCTGCTCTCTTCTGTTCAACTGGTAAAAGGCATCGTTTTTTTGTGTAGCCAGTATGTTCTGTTTCCCATTTGGTCATGTATCTAGCTCTAATAAGCCTTTTTGACTATTCGTAGGTCACACTAGTGTCTGATTGTGGTAGTCTTGCACCTTCTTTTGCCAGTCTGTCTGCCTCCTCGTTGCCTTGGATGTTACAGTGGGATGGAACCCACAGTACTACTACTCTTTTTGGTGCGGACTGCTGGCATGGTTGACAGAGTACTGCTCTTAAATCATTAAGTTCGGTATTTTTCTGGCTTTTTAGTGCTGTGACTACGGCCAGGGCATCTGTAAACAGGACTTTATGGCTTTAATTTCTTTTGCCTGTCACCATTTCTTCTACTGCAGTCCTCAGTGCCTCTGCCTCAGCTCTAAAATTGCTTGAGTAATTTCCAGTTGCCACTGACAGTGTTATTTTTCTACCATTTGGTAGGCTCAGGAATACCCCTGCCCCTCCGTTTTGTGTTGTGTTTGTTACAGAACCGTCGGTGTATGCATAGGTCCAGTCCATGCTTGGGTAGTTTTTCGTTATGTACCTCAGGGTTATGTCTCTTCTTTCTTTTTCAGTCTGGCTATTCTTGTTTCCAATACCTGGTATATTTTCTGCCACCTCTGGAAATATGCAATATGACTGTTTGAGTCTTCGTTAGTAAGTAAACACAAAGTAAATTACAGTATTGTTCACACTGCATATGTCCCCGGGCTGGTGACGGATTGATAGGGTAGACTAATAAAGGTGGCTTGCCCTAACATTAATGTGTTGTATAAAGGCTGAGATTGTATTTCACCCTCAAATAAAGAATAAGGTTTTACTGGGTTCGAATCCAAGTTTTTAAAATACAAGACTTGTATTTTGTTACAGAGCAGGATCAGGGAACGGAACACAATAGTGTATGCTATATCAATAACCAATACTTGATATAGCAATGAGGCTAGATTTATTATGGTTTTTTTGTTCAGTACCCGTTTGAATATGCTTTCTGGTGGAGTGGTATATGTCGCTACGGTGTAGGTCACTATCGTGTAGGGCGCTACGGTGTATGGTGTGGTAGTGGCAAGGTGTAGGGCGCTATTGTGAATGGTGTGTTAGCACCGTCGTGTAGGGCGCTGTTGTGAATGGTGTGTTAGTACCGTTGTGTAGGGCGCTGTTGTGTAGTGTGGTATGGAGTATTGTGTATTAGTGGTATGGTGTATTGTGTGTTAGTGATATGGTGTAGATTGTATGAGCTAGGGTGTAGAGTAGCATAGCGTATGGTGATGTTGTATATAGTGTATAGTGAATGGTGGTATGATATAAGAAGTAATAATGTTTAGTGTATGACTCCAACTTATAAACATAAACAAGATATGATCGTTCATGACATACAACAAATGGCCCTATTTCTCTAATACCTTTTTAATAAATCCTGGTAAACCAAAAATAGGTCCAGATTGGATATTAAGAAATATGTTTTAGTCAGAGAGTGGTGAATTCGTGGAATGTATATCCGCAGGATTTATAGAAGATAAGAATCAGTTAATGCATTAAAAAATAGATTGGATGCTCCTAGTATTTTCAGTTTCGCTGTGGTGGAAAAAACGGGTTGTATATATATACTCTGTAGAACCTTCTAGACCAGGATAATGAAATTGAATTAAGTTACGAAGCAATATTATAATTAAGTTACGAAGTAATATTATAATTAAGTTACGAAGCAATATTATAATTAAGTTACGAAGCAATATTATAATTAAGTTACGAAGCAATATTATAATTAAGTTACGAAGCAATATTATAATTAAGTTACAAAGCAATATTAAAATTAAGTTACGAAGCAATATTATAATTAAGTTACGAAGCAATATTATAATTAAGTTACGAAACAATATTATAATTAAGTTACGAAGCAATATTATAATTAAGTTACGAAGCAATATTATAATTAAGTTACGAAGCAATATTATAATTAAGTTACGAAGCAATATTATATATTTAAGAAACGGAATAGATTAATGTGCAGGTTAGTATCCAGGGGATTCCGTGGCGAAGTGGTTAAGCCGTCGGCCTCCTGATCAGCTGGTGTGGGTTTGATTCCGGACTCCGCCATCTTTTTGACGGGTGCTTGATGCGGAGTCCCCTGCATCTCGTAGTCGCCCCCTTGTCGTCTTACCTTGACATGCCGCTGGAGTCAGGTGGAACGAGACGAGAGAGTGAGGATAAAAAGTAGCGCAGTTAATCGTTACTAAAAATAGCGCTAGCAAAATAAATTATGCCATCATCGTCTTCGATGGACGGCGGCCTTTGCCTGCATTTGAGTATACTGGAAATGGTAATTTGAGTGTAAATGTTATTTATACAAATCTGTCTATACGTTCCTGTGCACATGTGTGCATATATATATATATATTTGTTCAAATAAAGCCGAACCAAACTGCAACAAGTGAACATAAGTACGATGGGCATGATGACGTCACTTCTGATGTAAACAGCACATACCAGCCGACATGTTTGCAAAATTTCATGATCCTCCGACTCATAGTTTCCTCAGCAGACCGTTGAAAACATGGCGGGTGTGATACTGAATCGGTCCAGAGTTGATCAGCGAGCGGTGATTCGGTTTCTAACAGCTGAAGGATATCAACCGGTTGACCTTCATAGCAGAATGCAGGCAGTGTATGGTGACAAAAGTGTGTCCAAGACAACAGTGAAAAATTAAACATCGAAATTTAAAGAAAGACGTGAGTTAACGCGACGACATGCGCCTGACCTGGTCTCTGAAGATTTTTCGTTAATTCACGTCGTTCTTTAAACAT
Organism: Ariolimax columbianus; assembly: GCA_036924085.1. Taxonomy (NCBI): domain Eukaryota; kingdom Metazoa; phylum Mollusca; class Gastropoda; order Stylommatophora; family Arionidae; genus Ariolimax; species Ariolimax columbianus. The sequence continues at coordinate 27,690,899 of JAVGWX010000017.1, forward strand.
CTGCTTGTATCATAGACAACAAATATCAGCTGTCAAAGCCATTATTCAGCCTGCACGTAACGGTACTGGAAAAGGGATACAGTCGTGTCGCCTGCCTAGAAGAATTAGGGATCTTTGGGACGGGAGGGGTCTCCAAGAAAAATACGGTTCCAAGAATGCTGTGCTAAAAACCGGTTTAAACTACAACACAACGTAAAAACGTCCGTCTGATAGTGAACAGACGGAAGTTTTATATATATATATATATATATATATATTATTTTAATAATGTTCGCCTAGGCATTTAGGACCCATTGCGTCGATCGACCAGTACCATGTCCAACTGCTGAGGCTTGTAGCCAAACCTTGTTCACTTCCAGAGGAGGGACTGCTATCTGTCGGAGCCATGTATATATGATGTTGTTCTTCAATCGTAATCCATGAGGACCATTTTGTCGGTATTCACTGTTCGCATTAGTTTGAAGATGGCTTTGAATTGTCTGTTGCACTTTGTACAGAGAAATAATCCACCGGGGTTGAAGTACGGTCAATGGAAGTTGACTTGAGTGTCATCTCTGGATGTCCTCTTCTATTCTTGACATCTCATGTCTTTGAACACAATCATCAATAGTTCTACAACAGGTTCTGCCATTTTGGAATTCATTATAGAGCATCGCATTTGTTACACGTTGATCCGACATTTGTTCCACATGGTCAATAAATCGGCTCGCATATTTTCTTACAGTAATGTAGATTTGATATATCGGCTAGCATATTGTCTTACAATAATGTATAATTTATATATTGGCTAGCATATTGCCTTACAATAATGTAGATTTGATATATCGGAGAGCATATTTTCTTACAATAATGTAGATTTGAAATATAGGCTACCATATTTTCTTACAATAATGTAGAGTTGATATAAATCGGCTCGCATATTTTCTTACAATAATGTAGAACAGATATTGGATTGAGTAGTTTTCACACATGGGAGAACATCACAGTTTCCGTCATACCAAGTAATTTATATAGTTGTAAATATAGGCTGTATTTTCTAGAAGAGGAGTTTAACATTACAAAACATACCTGTGTTCAAAGGCTTCAAGTATTCAGGAGTGACTCAGTTTATGTATCTGTATGTGTATGTGAACCATGTCGATATATGTCTGCGTATCCATGTGTTGATACTGGTCCGTTTGTGAGTACATGTAGATGTGAATTTGTGTGAGTAGCGTGAATGTGTTTGTGTGTATGTGTATGTGTTCTTGCATGTGTGAGCAAGAATGACTATATTCTTTCATCTCCACATCATACAATCTAATTTACAAATATCTTCTTCCTCTTCGTCGTCCATTCTCAGAATAAGGTCCCGGTTTCTTTTACAAAGAGCACCGTTATTTGAAAGGCCTTTTTTTTCTTTCCTTTTTTTTTTGTCGCACATCTGTCCAGCGACGTCAATGTTATTATCTTTTTTTCCGGATGAGTGTATAGCATTATACGATGTCTTCCAGGGTTATGTCACGTTCCCCACACAGAGACCTGTCATCTGTGTTAATCTTTGTTAAATTCTAAAGATGAGTTAAGCAAATCATGCCAACTTCTAAATCTGAAATGACGATCTGCTCTTCTCAAGTTAAACTAAGGCAATTGTGTTGTTTATGTAAGTAGAACTGTTGGCTGGTACATTGTATCTTGCCGTTGACTTTACATATGGTCTTTGCCTCATTAAACTTGACCCCAACTCATGCCGGTTTGGGGCTAAGCTCCTCCTGATTTGATAGTCTGTATAGTATATCTTATATTACCACCCCTACATCGTGACATTAATATTACCAAACAAAGACACAACAGTAGCGTCTACTTACCTATGACTGTCAAAGTAGAAACATCCAAAACGGTGGGTGAGTTCTGGCACTTACAAGGCATCTTATATCCACGACCCCTCTGACCATTGGACTAACCCATCTGTCATGAGGGTCGTTAGGGTTTACAAGACGTTTATTGAAGTTCTGCCAGTTATCCAAAGAGTTTGCTAGCTGTAGTACACCTGTTCCAAGTCCTTACACATATGTCAACACAATAATAGTTGTCTGTTAGTACATTCCAAGTACTTGGAGTCCCACGCATATAACTTCAGAAGATGATCCAAGTCGGGAATAGGCTGAGATCATCCGTTGCAGCACAATGTTTCCAGCAGAATCCACATGGTTAAAATTAGCCACGTCACTTTATGGTTACTGAGTCTGTTAGTAGTATTAACCTACTTGCTAGGTATCTAGAATGTACATTAGAAATACATGCCATAAGTACGACTGTATAACTATTACATATCTTATTTTTAATCAAATTTATAACTTTAAAAAATGTCAACTGTGTTCAACATTATAATGATTAAATATACCACCGTTATGAAACAATACAGTTATTAAATATATGATTGAATACACCTATATGGTTATTGTATTTATTATCTGCATACACGTGTATAACTATTTAATTTATTATTAGAATACAACTAGATAACTATTGAGTTAGAGATTGGAATACAAGTATGTAACTATTTAATATATGATCTTTTTACAATCTTATAGCTGTTGAATTTATTTCCTGAATACCACTAAATAACTATTGAATGTATAACCGAATACAAATTTATAGCTATTGAATATATAACCCGAATACAACTTTTTATTATTGAATGTATAACCCGAATACAACTGTATAACTATTGAATGTATAACCAAATACAATTTTATAACTATTGAATATATAACCCGAATACAACTTTTTATTATTGAATGTTTAACCCGAATACAACTTTATAACTATTGAATATATAAACCGAATACAACTTTATAACTATTGAATGCATGTTCTGAATACAACCATAGAGCTAAAAGTTATAATTTATGAAAATATCTTTATCTCACTACAATCATGTACCGTTTATATCAGTGCTGGCCATCACACATAATGTCATTTATCTGAATTCAAATCTTTTATCTTTAAGAAATACGATATGCATGCAATTCTCTATTTTCAATTTGTCCCTGATTTAAACCCAAACACACGAAAAATTACAACGCCGAGTTCAAACATACCCAAACAAACAGTTGATGTCGACAGTCAGTGGTTCATTTAGAGTTCATTTATTTTCATGATTTGGTTCTATTTAACTCTGTTTTGTCGTTGTTGAAACCTCACAATGAGTACGATTACTCTTTTGAGCGCCCTGAAAAGGACGTTAAGTGACGGGTTGTCGTAGCTTTCCTCACTGCCTGACCGTGCTAATGAAGGTGGACCAGAGTCCTTCAGGCGGTTGTGCTATGCTTAGCTTCTACTGCGTGTCATTCACTACTACGGAGCTCATGTCAATTCCTCACCTAGTTATCCAAGTTGCCATGGAGACAGCCCGTTTCCAGAAGGGATACGGGGAAGACGAGGTGAGGCTCTTAGACAGTATATATTTCCTTATCCTGAATAACATGTCTGATCAGTATTTTTTGCCTGACCAGACGCTAGTCTTGCTTCCCATTCGGGTCAGCTGACTGTTATTATTTGTCGATTGCTCATACGCCTGACACCACTAATATTGAGGTGAGTGTAGTTGAACCGTTCGGAGTTTTGCCATTGAGAAAAACAAAGAAATTCAATTATGCAGCCATTAAAGTGTGGCCTGAATGTAATCAATTATGGTTAAACTTCGAACCTACACGTAACAATAGCCTCGGTTAAACATACACTGTAACTATATTCGTTTTTAAACTACTGACTTAACTGTATAAATCTTTAATTATAGAAAATGTAGACTGATAAAGCATCTTAAATTACCGAAATTATAGAACTGGTAGACAACTAAAATTACCGAAAGTATAGAACTGGTAGACATCTTAATTTTCCGAAAATGTAGAACTGTAAGACATAATAAATTATCGAAACTATAGACCTGGTAAACAACTAAAATTACCGAAACCGTAGAACTCTTAGACAACTTAAATTACCGAAACTATAGAAATGGTAGACAACTTAAATTACCAAAACTGTAGAACTGGTAGACAACTTAAATTACCGAAACTATAGAACTAGTAGACATCTCAAATTACCGAAAATGTAGAACTGGTAGACAACTTAAATTACCGAAACTATAGAACTGGTAGACATCTTAAATTACCAAGAATGTAGAACAGGTAAACATTTTAATTTACCGAAACTATAAAACCGGTAAACATATTCAATTATCGAGCAAAATAACTGGTAGACATTTTCAATTAAGAAATTGTAAAACTGGTAAAGCATCTTGAAATACCAAAACTATAGAGCTAGTATATCATCGGAAATTACTGAAACAATCAAAACCGGCAAATATAAATTACCGAAATTTTAATAACCGGTAAACATCTGAAATTACCGCAACTGTGGAACCTTTAAAATTATCAGATGTTTGCAAGTAAAAACTTTCCAAACATTTAACATGACAATAAAACAATAAAACAAATGCAATGACAGGACATATAGAACTGTACAAAACACTAGGAGTGTTCAAATGAAACCGGACTTAACTATACCAAGTGAACATACGTACGATGTGCATGATGACATCACTGCTGATGTGAACAGCACATACAAACCGTCAAGTTTGGAAAATTACATTGTCCTCCGACTCATTGTTTCCTCAGCAGACCGTTTGAAAACACGGCGGGTGTGATACGGAATCCGCCCAGAGTTGATCAGTGAGCGGTGAGCCGGTTTCTAACAATTGAAGGATGTCGACCAGTTGACATTCAGCGCAGAATACAGGCAGAGTATGGTAACAAAAAGTGTGTTCAAGACAACAGTGAAGAACTGGACAACGATGTTTAAAGAAAGAGGTGAGTTAACGAAAGATCTTTCGAGACCAGGTCAGGCGCATATTTCTGCATTAACTCACGTCCTTCTTTAAACATCGCTGTCCAGTTCTTCACTGTTGTCTTGGACACACTTTTGTCACCTTACAATGCCTGCATTCTGCGATGAATATCAACTGTTCGACATCTTTCAGCTGTTAAAAACCGAATTACCGCTCACTGATCAACTCTGGACGGATTCCGCATCACATGCACCATGTTTTCAACGGTCTGCTGAGGAAACTATGAGTCGGAGGATAATACTTCTTCTTCTTCTTCTTCTGCGTACACAGTCAGACAGTAACCATTATTTTCTCGAAAAAAGCGGCGGTCATCCTGAGACTCTCGCCACTACCATAGAGCTTGTCTTGCAGTTCCACTGGCAATGGCCACATCTGCTCTCTCTGATCCTCGTATGTCGGGCAGTTCTGCAGCAGATGTTCAGTGGTCATTTTACCAGTACCGCACGGGCATTCGTCGGTACACCCTATCTTCAATTTGTTGAATAGGTGGTACCTCAGTCTGTTGTGGCCAGTGCGAAGTCTGAAGACAACGACCTGCTCTCTTCGGTTCAACTGGTAATAGGCATCGTTTTTGGTGTAACCAGTATGTTCGGTTTCCCATTTGGACATGTATCTGGCTTTGATAAGCCGTTTTGACTCTTCGTACGTCATATTGGTATCTGTTTGTGGTAGCCTTGCACCTTCTTTTGCCAGTCTGTCTGCCTCCTCGTTGCCTTGGATGTTGCAGTGTGACGGAACCCACTGTACCACTACCCTTTTTGGTGCGGACTGCTGGCACAGTTTGCAGAGTGCTGCTCTTAAGTCATTAAGCTCAGTGTTTTTCTGGCTTTTTAGCGCTGTGACTACTTCGAGAGCATCTGTCAGCAGGACTATATGGCTCTCATTTTCACTGTGTGTTACCATTTCTTCCACTGCCGCCCTCAGTGCCTCTGCCTCTGCTCTGAAATTGCTTGTGTACTTACCAGTAGCGAATGACAGTGTTATTTTTCTGCCATTTGGTAGGTTCAGGAATGCTCCTGCCGGAGGATAATTCAAATTTGAATAATTTAACGGCTGGTATGTGCTGTTTTGTTCAGAAGTGACGTCATCAAGCGCATTGTACGTATGTTTATTTATTGCAGTTAAGTCCGGTTTCATTTGAACACGTCTCGTATGACGTGGCGGTAATTACAGAACAATTTTAACAGTGGCAAGTTAACAACTATAGAACATTTCACGAGGCAATTTTAGAGCATTTTATATTATGGACGTGAAACAACAATAGCACATGTTAAAATTTTGATAAAAGCAGCTAAAACATTTCAAATCTTGACATGAAGCAATTATTGAACATCTTAAATCTTGACATGAAGCAATTATTGAACATCTTAAATCTTGACATGAAGCAATTATTGAACATCTTAAATCTTGACATGAAGCAATTATACAATTCATTATATTGACATTAAACAACTATAGAACATTAACAATTTTGATATGAAGCAGCTATAGAACATTTCAAATCTTGACATAAAGCAATTATAGAACCTTTCAAATCTTGACATGAATTAATTGTAGAACATTTCAAATCTTGACATGAAGTAATTATAGAACATTTTAAATCTTTACATAAATCAACTATAGAACATTTAACATCTTGACATGAAGAAAATGAATAACTTTTTTAAAATCTTGATATGAAGCAATTGTAAACAAAATTCAAAAAGTTCTGGTACCAAGACATTTTAGAACATTTAAAAATATATACATGAAGTATTAATAGAACAATTCGAAATCTTGACACGAAGGAACAAAACACCAATTAAAAAAATCTTGATATGACTGCAACTACATAATAGTTACATATCTGATGAGACCACAACTACCGAATAGTTACATATCTGATGAGACCACAACTACCGAATAGTTACATATCTGATGAGACCACAACCACGGAATAGTTACATATTTGTTGAGACTACATCAACATAATAGTTACATATCTGATGAGACCACAACTACCGAATAGTTACATATCTGATGAGACCACAACCACGGAATAGTTACATATCTGATGAGACCACAACTACCGAATAGTTACATATTTGTTGAGACTACATCAACATAATAGTTACATATCTGATGAAATCACAACCACAGAATAGTTACATATTTGTTGAGACTACATCAACATAATAGTTACATATCTGATGAAACCCCAACCACAGAAAAGTTACAAATTTGATGAGATTACAAAAAGATAATAGTTACATATTTGATGAGACCTGAACTACCGAATAGTTACATATCTGATGAGACCACAACCACCGAAGTTACATATCTTATGAGACCAGAACCACCGAAGTTACATATCTGATGAGATCACAACCACCGAAGTTACATATCTGATGAGATCACAACCACCGAAGTTACATATCTGATGAGACCACAACCACCGAATAGTTACATATCTGATGAGACCAAAACCACCGAATAGTTACATATCTGATGAGACCACAACCACCGAATAGGTACATATCTGATGAGACCACAACCACCGAAGTTACATATCTGATGACACCACAACCACAGAATAGTTACATATCTGATGATACCACAACCACCGAAGTTACATATCTGATGAGACCACAACCACCGAATAGTTACAAATCTGATGAGACCACAACCACCAAATAATTACATATCTGATGAGACCGGAAGAATTGAATAGTTACATATATGGTGCGGCTCCAATAGTTGATTTTGCTGTTGAATGTCCACGAAGAGAAAGTTTACCCTTTTTCACGCCCTGAATAAGGCATTAAGTGGTGGGTTGAAGTGGATGTCTTCACATCCCAAGGTGCTGATGAAGGAGGGCCGAGGCCCTCTAGGCTGTTGTGCTATGATTGGCTTAATCTGTCGTTTTCTAAATACTCCGGGGATCACGTCGATCCACATCTCATTAGCCAGACGGCTTTGAAAACAACCTGTTCTTTATTCTTCTGGAAACGCTACTTAGAATAGAGATGTTTTCTTGCTAAGAATATTGCACCTGACCTTGACGCTACGTTATGTACGTTGTGTCTGACCGGACTAACGCACCAGTTCCCCGAACGCAACTAAAGAACCAACACTAATCTTAAATGGCCATAACTATAGAACTGCTAAAAATCTGTTCTGAGCTCAACTGATAAGTACAGTAAAGTTTGTCCCATAGTAGTTACACTACTGTCGAGGAATTTAGTTGTTAGAGGCTGAAATATACTAAGCCAAGGTGTGTTCCATTGTAGTTACACTACTGTCGAGGAATATAGTTGTTAGAGGCTGAAATATACTAAGCCAAGGTTTGTTCCATTGTAGTTACACTACTGTCGAGGAATATAGGTGTTAGAGGCTAAAATATATTAAGTCAAGGTGTGTTCCATTGTAGTTACACTACTGTTGAAGAGGAGCAAAGATGGGACTGTCACGGCTGTAGATCTATATTGCTCTGATATTTTAGTTGATTATGATGCCGCCAGCCAACGGTTTTGCCTGGAATTCACACTAATCGACAACTTACAATTGTATTCACGGAAATTGGTCGTTGTTTTCCATTTGGACTGGTTAATTCGTTCGTGTTTTTGTGTTTTCTTCCATTCGATTATCTCTGGCCTGGACATCGGCTATACGAATTAGCAGTACACTTAAACCTGTCTCGTATTTTCATGGGTTAGTGCACAGGGCTGAACTTAACCAGATTGGTTGTCTTGGCCCTAGCAGTAGACAGTGTCGATTTTCGTGTGACTTGGAAATTTAGACAAGACTATAATACGACTTGGGAGAGATGACCAACTCATCACTCACACGATTCGTGATGTCCCTACGACCTCTTGCGGTTATAGAAAAGGCACGACACACAACGACAGATGTCACACCCTCCGCTGCTTTGCGGGGAATACGTGTTCACGTGAAAGGCTTCGGGAGTAAACCCTGAGAAAAAATCTCCAGTCGTCTCGATAAAATCTTGCCATTGGCCAAAGGAAGTTCTGAACCAGAGCGTGAGGTTGATAAAAGGCGCTGTTTTGGCCTAACGTTAATCCAAAACACCCCGCAAGTCACCCATTTCAGCGGACACAGCAAGAGAAAAAACTATCCACGCGGCTGAACAAAGAGAGCCGTCTGCATCACATATGATGAACGAACATCAAACACTAATGCTGAGGAATAACGTTGTTAGATACTTCAGTATGCTAAGACACAGATTGTGTGAAGTAGGATAGTTAGTTCCATTCCTCGCTGCCTTTTACTTCCATAATCTAGTCGTATGTCAGTTACCCATCGACTAGATCGTACCGACGGCGGGATTCGCTCCACGTACCTTTACCAATAAAAGTGAATGCTCTATCAATACGCAAATCGTACGCTTGAACGTAACTAAGTAATGGTCATTTATAATAATATCCAAGCGTTTGCCATTTAAGTATGTTTATGTTAATTAGAAGCATTAACATTTCGTGATTACTCAAATATAAGGGAATCGAATATCAAGAGCAGCTTATCTGCGATACGTGACGACACGGAGAACTCAGTTTGAATTGACAATAAAACAAGTCATTGTTTTGAAATCAAGATATTTGCACGTCTTCCTATTGGTCTTTGTTCTCCAATAACATATATTTCCCTCAAAGACGATGCTGTCAGTTTAGAATTTCTCTCATTATCTTACAGTTTTTTTCTTAATTGAGTTGGAGGCCATCGTCTCACTCGGATCTGTCTGTGAATCCCATAGATTTGGAGAATGTGTGTTGTTTTTGTTCATCTTCAAGGACACAGTTTTAATATGGTGAACAGATAATATATCAGTCTGCAGGGGCCTTTTCCATGTCTGAATAGTGGGATTTGTTCACATCTTGTATATCAATTTCAAAATTATAGGGCAGCATAGAAATTAGACGTTCAACCATACAAAAGTGAACTCGACGCCAAGAGAAACCTTACTTCTCGCAGATGACAGAAACATTCTAGAAAATAATGAAAAGATAAGAGTCAGAAATATAAAGCGAATAAATAAGCAATACAGCAACTATATATAGAAGCATGTACATACACATTGTACGTCCTTTAACTCTTTTCTCTTAGACAACTGATCCACAGTAATTAGTATAAACACAAACATCAACTGTACTTATCGACATGTATAGCCTTGTCATATATGTCGCATAATAGTTGTCTCATTCCTTCTGTTTTATCCTTACACAATCTATTTCATAACTCGTTTTTGGTCACTGTTATTCTTTCCTGTAAGGTTTTGTTGTAGTTCACTCATTTTAGGTGACGCATGCGAGTCATGTTGGTTATTTAAGACGTAATTTGCATATTGATCTTGCGCCAGCCGTCGGTTTCTTAACATTAAACAACGCAGTCGATAATGCCTGTCTTTTCATTTTTAACATCACAAAATCCTATCAAAACTACTCTTAACATCATTTTAAGCACTTCTAAAGACAGTAAATAACTACTGTTTCTTCGTTTGTAACAAAGTTGCGGAATCCAGTCAATAACTGCTTTCTTCTTATTGTTAACATTGCAAGTTCAGTCAACAGATGATGTTAAACAATATTAATATTACAAATTTCACAATCAACAAGTTCTCTATTCATGTCGCTAACATGTTAAAAAGCAATACAAAAAATGCTTCTTCCTCGTTGTTAACATTGCATACTGAAATCAATACATTTTCCCTTTCACCTTGTTAACATTACAACCTCTGGTCAATAACTTCTTCATCAAATTGTTAACATCATGAAATCATGCCTACTCCTATTGTATCGCAAACATTACAAAATTCAGACAATAACTTCTTCCTTCTTCTCATTAACAATATAACATCCAATCAATAATTTTCTCTTCACATTGTTAACATTCGAAAACGATATACAAATATTCTTCTTCTTCATTATAGCTAGTACACAATGCATTCAATAAAATACAATCAAACCCCCCCCCCCCCCCCCACCTCCAGAAAAGATCAATGTATTAGTGTACTCCACTGTCGTATTGTAGATATCAATCTTTTGTGGGGGATATATGCTTTCAGCTGATGACAGAGTTACTTTTGTTACGATTTTCCAAAGCATAACACAAATAACCAGTATCCATATGTACTCTCTAAATAAAATAAGAACGGGACGCCGAGCAAACCACAGTCCTGTAGATTAATCAAAACTCATGTTATCGAACATTACATAATCAATATATTATATCTTGTATCATACATCCGTCTGACTAAGATTAATGTGTAAAATGTATTGAATTTGTTAGGTATATGGTATCTCATTAAGTTATGGCTCTTACAAAGTCTGAAGATTACCTCTGGTTTAATTTTCTAAGCTAGAACTATGTTTAAGATGCCAGTGCATTGATGCTCTGCCTGCAACATGTACATATATCTTTTCCTAAGCTTGTTGTTCTGTTCTGCGAAGTCGGGAATCTATTTTGATGAGGTTTACAAGGATGCAGAAAGTGAAAATGTATCACATCGCCTTTTTAATGTGACGAATGATATCAAAGTTCTCGGAGGCGTCTGTTTGTTTTCTGAAAATGAAAAACAAAAATACGGGTTAACGAAATTAGATCAAATGGATTTTCAGACAAGATAGCAGATATAAAAAAAACAAATGAACATTCATATGAAGTGCTTTATGAAGCATTAAATACACTTACACGACCAGGAATAACAGCCCACAGAATGCCAACAATATTCAGTGTCCAAACAAATGTGATAATCTTGCACTTTTGACGGTAAACAGCGATTTTTTAAACATTTTCACATATTTTTCCCATCTTTTAAATTTGTATGTGTGTGTCTGTGTGTGTGTGCGACGCGCACATATGCGTGTGTGCATGTGTGTCTTATAACTGGACAGAAAAATCCGGAAAAACGCATTGCAGAGAATGAGAAGCATTTTTATGAGAAGTTATGTGTTTCATATAAGAACTCTCCAGAGTTTTCCAACAACGTATTCCTCTTTTGCCAAAACGAAATCCCATTAGAGATTTCCTGCGTTGGTTTACAAAAAAAACGAAATATTGCAACTTATCCATATTAGATTATTTCAGTGTTGATGTAAAAGTTAGAAGATCCGGCTGACGATTGGTTAGAATTCAAGTCTTTTGACCAGTAGTTTACACGGTAAAAAACTCGGTATTATTGGTCTACAATTGCAGATAAAATAACAATCTAGCCTGCACACTGACTGGCAACAGCAAGTAAAAATCGGCTACATTCCCCTGCCTATAAATCCTCCCTGAAAACCACAAAATTGCTAGCAACCTCCGTGAATACAGTTATGTTTAGATTGTTTTATCGTTGTCTACAGTTGTTGAATATTCTCCTATATTTTTGCGTTACATTTTGCCTGCGGCTACTTTTGATTATATATCACACTATTGTTAGTGTGAGCTTGTGAATTTAATGTGCAAGTATCTGTTAGTCTCTGTTTCAGTTGTAAAATGGGGACGTCGTGGGCTAGTGGTTACGTGACACTGTTCACATCCCGAAGGTGCTGGGTTCGCTCCCCAATCACACCACCGGCCGTTAGCCCGGGGCGGGAAGCAAACCGTTAGAAAATGCAGGACGAAGCAAATCCTTACATAAAATGCATACCGAAGTTGGATGCACTGGGATTACAGGCGCAAAATAAAAACAAAGTGTGCAACACACACCGATTTAAAGAATAAAAAAAAATAAGGCGAACGCCAAAAAAAAAAAATAATAATAAAAAATGGTAAAATCACTTTGATATATCTTCTTCTTCTTCTTCTGCGTACACAGTCAGACAGTAACCATTATTTTTTCGAAAAAAGCGGCGGTCATCCTGAGACTCTCGCCACTACCATACAGCTTGTCTTGCAGTTCCACTGGTGATGGCCACATCTGCTCTCTCTGATCCTCGTATGTCGGGCAGTTCTGCAGCAGATGTTCAGTGGTCATTTTACCAGTACCGCACGGGCATTCGTCGGTACACCCTATCTTCAATTTGTTGAATAGGTGGTACCTCAGTCTGTTGTGGCCAGTGCGAAGTCTGAAGACAACGACCTGCTCTCTTCGGTTCAACTGGTAATAGGCATCGTTTTTGGTGTAACCAGTATGTTCGGTTTCCCATTTGGTCATGTATCTGGCTTTGATAAGCCGTTTTGACTCTTCGTACGTCATACTGGTATCTGTTTGTGGTAGCCTTGCACCTTCTTTTGCCAGTCTGTCTGCCTCCTCGTTGCCTTGGATGTTGCAGTGTGACGGAACCCACTGTACCACTACCCTTTTTGGTGCGGACTGCTGGCACAGTTTGCAGAGTGCTGCTCTTAAGTCATTAAGCTCAGTGTTTTTCTGGCTTTTTAGCGCTGTGACTACGGCGAGAGCATCTGTCAGCAGGACTATATGGCTCTCATTTTCACTGTGTGTTACCATTTCTTCCACTGCCGCCCTCAGTGCCTCTGCCTCCGCTCTGAAATTGCTTGTGTACTTACCAGAAGCGAATGACAGTGTTATTTTTCTGCCATTTGGTAGGTTCAGGAATGCTCCTGCCCCTCCGTTCTGTGTAGTGTTTGTTACAGAACCGTCGGTGTATGCATGGGTCCAGTCCATGCTTGGGTAGCTTTTCGTTATGAAGCTTAGGGTAGTGTCTCTCCTTTCTTTTCCACTCTGGCAGTTTTTGTTTGCAATACCTGGTATATTTTCTACCACCTCTGGAAATATATCCTGCCTCCAAGTAGGTTTTCGTACAGTAGTGATGGGTTTTGGTGTTGTTAGTGCGTTTATGGGATCTTCGTGCATCTTTGCTTTGGCTATTTCTGCAAAGTTTCTCCGCTTTAGTTTCCCATTTCCCAGATTGTTTAGTCTCTGGTACATTGGATGGTCCGTCAGTCTTCGGAGTTTCTCTGACTGCAGCTGGGCTCTGCAGTCTCTTCTATCTGTCATGGATTGCAGTTTTGTAATCTTTTCAAGTTCTACAATTGGCGTTGACTTCATGCCACCTGTTATAATTCTCATGGCTTGGTTTTGAAATTTGTTAACTTTATCGAAGTTCGCCTTCGCTGCTGTTGTCCATGCCGCAATGCCATACTCGAGAACTGGTCTCACTCTTCCAGTGTACAGTTTCTTTAGTATGCCTTCGTCTGCTCCCCAGCTTGTGCCAGCAAGTTTCCTCATGATCGCCATTCTTTCTCTGGCTTTCATTCGGTTTCTCTCAATCTGACTTTTCCATGTCATGCGCCGATCAAATGTGACTCCCAGATAGGTTGGGTTGTCGTTTGGCTGCAGGATTTTGCCATTTATACTTAATTTGGTACTTTGGGGTTTTAATGAGAGCGAGAATATTGTGCACGTGGTTTTCTCCTCGTTTATTTTGACCAGCCATGAGTTCGCCCACTCTTCCAGCGATGTTAGGGCCGTCTGCATCCGATTTCTTGCTATGGTGAGATTCTTTTCAGAGGTCCACATAGCCAGATCGTCTGCAAACATTGAGCTATGGACTCTTCTTGGTATATTCTCTGTAATATCGTTTATATATACCAGGAAGAGTGTGGGTGACAATACTCCCCCTTGGGGTACTCCCTGCTCGAGTGTCACCTTTTTGCTCATCTGCCCTTGTACTTGGACTCTGGCCGTTCTTTGTTTGAGGTAGTGGTTGATCCACTTGTACATCTTCCCACAGACATCACTTCTTCTTAGCTTTACTCTAAGTCCATCCTTCCAGACTTTGTCAAATGCCTTTTCCAGATCCACCCAAACAGCTACTGTGTGTTTCTGTGCCTGGTAGGCATCTTCTATCTCCTGGGCTATGAGGATGACCTGGTCCTCAGTGGATCTGTGCTGTCTAAAGCCGGCTTGCTGTGGAATTAGTATTCGTTTTTCTTCCAGATGCCACATCAGTCTGGTGTTTATCATCCGTTCCATCAGCTTGCCGACACAGCTCAGTAGGCTTATGGGCCTGTATCCATTTGGATCTGTTTTGTCCTTTCCTGTTTTTAGTACTGGTACCAGTATTGCATCTTTCCATGCCTGTGGTACAATTCCCCTTTTCCAGCTTTGGTTTAGGACCGATAGCAGTTTCTTCTTCGCTGTTTGGCCCAGCCCCATCAGCATTTCGTTTGTTATCCCGTCTTTTCCGGGAGATTTCCTTTTCTTTAGTGTTCTCATAGCCTCTTCCATTTCGCGCATTGTTAGTTTGGCCATCATGTGCTCTTCAGGAGCCGTATTTATGTTTTCGTGTCCCTTTAGCTCTTCGCTAATGTCTGTATGCTTATCTGCAGGGACCTCGATGTGGTTTGCTCTGGCATAGTGATCGACAAAGGCGTTTGCGGCTTTCTTACCTGTGATCAAGTTCTCGCCTTGTTTGATAGTAATTTGTTTATTTGACGGGGTTTCGTCATTCATGGCTCTGACTAGCTTCCATAGCTTGTTCCCTTCTTTGTCCAGGTTTAGACTTTCCGTTTTATTTTTCCAGCTTTCTCTTGCTGTTTGCTTGAGAGTGTGTTTGTACTTCGCCGCGGCGGCTTTGAGGGCGATGTTTGCCTCCATGGATTTTTCTCGTTCTGCCATGTTCCTAGCATTTGTTACTGCATCTTCCACTTTCTGTAACTCATCATTCCAGTAGGGCTTATAGTTTTTCCTAGCTCCTCTTGGGATGGTTTCAGTGGCGGCTTGCATTATTGCCTTGCTTAGGCTCTCTACCATGGGCTTCATTTTGGTGTTTCGTGTGTTGATGGTTTCACACAGCCCATCTGTCAGGATTGCAAATCTGTCCCAGTCGGCGCGTTTGTAATTCCAACGTGGGAGCGGTTTTGTTTCCTGTGGGCCTACTTCCATGTCAATGGTTAGCCTGATCGGCCTGTGGTCGCTACCTGCCAGTTGGTTTAGCACCTGGCGGTCTATTTTATAGTGTATGTCCTGTGTGGAGAAGGCCAAATCTGGAGTCGAGGTGGTATGCCATGTTCTTGAATAGAAGCTAGGGCTATCCTCCGGCCTATTGATTAGGGAGAGATTTGCATCTATCTCCCAATCTTCCACTTCGTCACCTCTGCTGTCTGTGTCAGAGTATCCCCATCTCTCCGAGTGGCTGTTGAAATCTCCAACTACTATGCAGTTGGAGTCTCTGACCTCCATACTCGAGAGCGATAGGTCTCTGTTTGGTGGTCCGTACAGATTGAAAATGCGGAGCTTCGTCTCTTGAGCCATTATGTCAACTCCTACAATTTCTGCTTGTCCGGTGTGATTGACAGGTACCGCGCTACTCGGTATGCTGTTTCTGGTCAGTATCAGGACCCCTCCTTTGTGGCCTTCTCAATCTAGACGGAAGGTCTGGTATCCTCTGATTGAGAATTTGTGATTATTGTTGAGGTGCGTTTCCTGGATACATGCCACGTCAATCTTACCTTCATGCAGGTGATGTGTTAGGGAAAGTTTTTTGTTTATGACTCCCTCCGCATTCCACTGTAGTATTTTGAGGACTTTGATATATCTGAAACAATGGAATAACTAATCACACAAACAGCGAAACGTTCCAAAACCTCCAGTTATAAAAATGTGTGTACTTATTAAATTATAAATGCGAGAATCGGCGGTCGTCAATTTAGAACCATAAATACCGAAATGTAATCATCAAATTACGGAATAAATTGTAATCGCGTTATGTCTCATCATTAATATACCTTTAATTTTGTGTTGTCTAAATAGGCTCATAAGGTAAACTTAGAAACAACCAGAACGCGCGATAGATCTCACCTGCACAAGCAGCAATAACGACTTACACGCTGGAACAGATAAAACACAAACATAGATGCGTTAGTGAACGTGTAGTTATTGGTCGACGACTTTCTCAGAACTTCAGTGTATTTGTTTTAAGCTGTCAAAGACTACGTGATCTAGCCAGCATCATTTTGCTAATTCTGACAGTGTAATACTCAAGGGGTTTCTGGTACCGCTTTGTGTGGGTCAGAACGAGAATATGACTTATGCCACAATGAGAACATGCCGTTAGTTAGTTCATCATCATCATCAGTCACATAACCTAGAAGGTCTTTGAGGCACCGTTATTGCAGTTTGTCGTATCAGCTCGCGCCATACAATAACGATGGGTCTTGGGCCGCTGCACACCTGACGGAGCCCATCTCTCTACAGGTGGCAGCTCATTATAGTTGTTTCTAAATGTCATACAACAAAGCTGAGACTCTTTGCAGCTAGGGAGAACGTAGCCAATCTCGTGAAGTTCAGTCGTGTGAATTAGACCTTTAAATATGACACATGTTTAAGCGTAGTGCTATTCATATAATCAATGTAAATTCCAGGATATTCGGACGGAAGAAAACACACAAAATGAACGAATTAAACATTCCAAATGGAAAACAACAACACGTTTCCGTGAACACAAGTGTAAGTCGTCGATTAGTGTGAATTCCCGGCAAATCCATGGTCTGGCGGCATTTATAATGAACTAAAACAGTAGAGCAATTTAGACCCGTAGCCAGTTATGGCGCCATATTTGCTGCTCTTTGTTTGTTAGCTATTTAGTTAGCTAGTTAGTTTGTTAGTTGCAAGCTGACATGACGACAGCATCAGAAATGTTAATTCAGATGTGACCGCATATGCCTGCAGTCCGATTTGAGCTTGACAAACTCTAACGCAGGTAAGGTACACTTCAACAGCATTAGTAATTGTGCCGACTTGCATTCTGTCTTAACGTACACTTAACTATTCCTGCACGCCAGTAATAATTATCTGTTCATCAATACAAATACCGAGTGGGATGACAGTGCACCAGGTTGGACTGATCGAAGCAAGCAGCTCCCAGGCAGCAACATTAATGGGGAAACTTAAAAAAAAAAACTCGTTTAGAGTGTCTCTGTTTCGTTTCTGTTGTGTTCTCTCTATGTCCCCTTCCCCTCATCGAGAGCTAACCATACAGCAGTTGCTTCATGAGATGCTCATATTACATGTGAACAACAAGCCCAGTCCATCTGATCTGGGCTTTCTGCAGCAGCTAATAGATGCAAGGAGACTCGCCCTGTCGATGACTACAAAATTCTTGTCAACAGATCCTGAGCAGTCTGCGGAGACAGTTTACATGGAAATGATTAAGTTTCCTGACATGCCTTCTTTATTGGTATGTCGTAAGAGGCGACTATGAGTGCGGTATATTTCACTTAGGGTAGAAGACTTCTCATATCATTGCCCCCTAGCTATTCACTCCCCTCGTAAGCCCTGTTTAATGTGATGTATCCTGGTTGGTTAAAAGATATGTCAAATATTCATAGGTGTCTCAGTCTTTGCAGATCATGCGTGTAGCAACCTGTGAGTTGCCTCTCAGGGCGCAAACCTGGGCGCTGATTATGGAGACCCCGGGCTTCCTAAACTGCCGGATCCCCCTCTCGACCTCGGTGGTGTAATCCAAAGGAATGCAACGCATGAAAATTTGGCACCAGCACAGCTGCAGGAGCTGCCGGAATGAGTTCGGAATTTTGAAACCATCTGCCTTAGGTGCTACTACTCTGGATTTTCTGTCTGGGTTTACTCACGTAGCCCTACCCTCTCTAGAGGTTTCGACAATGATATGGAGTCGTAGCCCACAGATGCTAGTTACTCAAGACATGTGATGATACTCTCATCGTCCCAAGACTAACTAGCACTCCCTGGGATTTGTGGGTTTAAAATCAGCGTTCACCCTCTCCTAGGCAAATTGCCGGAACAGGCTAACGAGTTCGAATACCCAGGCTTAGAGTCAGAGTTTACCTTCTCATAGATTGGCTGCCAACTAACGCCAATGAGCCCAATCTGCCCGTTCAGTTATACCGCCGGGTACTCGGTCCAGCACCACAGCAGGCTCTGTAAGAAACAGGGGGTCCCTCATGAAAGTGCTGCTGTAGACACAATAATGTAGAAGAGACCATTGGCATGGAAACTCCTGAACGGCAATCCGATCAGTGAGCCCAGCGGCGATCTCTACACCTGGAAAGGAGAGGCTTTATCAGACGCTTCACTTTACTTTAACGAGCCGGACGTCCAGCTCAGACCTCGCTACTCCCCAATGAAAAATAACAATGACCAATATATGATACAGCACAAAAAGAATGAATAAATTTCATTGTATTGTGAATGTATTGTGCACAAAGAAAGAACTTCATACCAACAAACAACAAAACCACACACAATTGTGGAGATTCATTTTTGTTGTACAGCTGCTGGTGCAAAATCAGTTATCCGTTGACGACGTTTATTTGACAGCGGGTTACATTGGTTCTTCTTCCACTCGGAAGCGTACTTGAGTAAGAGAACTGTGGTCCACTTTGTCGCAGTTCAATTCGAGACTCTGCTGTCAGCTCACCAGCATCGATCCCCCCACCTCGCTGTCTAGATCGCTGTGACATGTTTTCAAGACTATGTCCAAGAAGGTATGGGGGGGGGGGGGGGTGGGGGGGGGTGAGGGGCTTGATCAGTATGTTCACCTGGCCCTAATTATTTTTCGCTTCGAATTATTTAATTGCATCAGCATTGTTCGTATTAGGTCGACGTAGTTGGTCATTCTATTTGGGGCGTTAAAATAGTCATTGTCTGTCAATTTCTGGGAGGTTTAATAGTAGACTAGTTCAATTCCCATTTCACGAGCCGTATATTGAAAGACACCTTTTACGGTTTTTGATTCATTTTATGCAAATAAGACAGTACACAAGGCGCCGATTAACAATATAAGTAAATATGTAGAGAGACAGACTAGAGGAGAAAAATAATACTAGAAGAGAACGACACTAGAAGAGAAAGTGAATAGAAGAGAAATATAATAGGAGAGAAAATGACGAAGAGAAAGAGACTAGAAGAGAAAGATACTAAAAGAGAAAAAGACTAGATGAGAAATAGGCTAGAAGAGAAAGAAACTAGAAGTAAAAGAGAGTAGGAGGGAGTGACTAAAAGTAAAAGAGAGTAGGAGAGAAAGAGACTAGAAAAGAACTAAACTATAAAAGAAATAGATTAGGAGAGAAGGAAATATAGAAGAGAACAAGACTAGGAGAGACAGACTAGGAGAGATAAAGACTCGAAGAGAAAGAGACTAGAAGAAAATGAGACTAAAAGACAACAAGACGTTCTTTAAGTGCTCGCTCCGTAAGTATCTTTAGGCTACTTGCAAGAAGGTTCCTCCGAAGCATCTATGCGCTTTTTCAGTGGTGGTTTCTACATAATAGAAGCAGTTTGTACAGAAATAGTAATTTCTACATCTATATGTAGTTTACATAAAATATAAGCAGTTTTACAGAAATGGTAATTTCTAAATAACAATGTAGTGTATAAAGAATATTAGCAGTTTCTACAGAATAGATGCAATTTCGACCAAAATGGTAGTTTGTAAATAACAGTGTTAGTTTTTGAAGAACAGTGGAAAGTTGTGTAGAACATTGGCAGTTTCTGTACAACAGCCGTATTGTATACTCAAAAGCGGTAGTTTCTATATCTAATTGGTATTTTCTATTCAAAAGCGGTAGTTTCTACACAGCTGTTACAGTGTCTATACAAGAGTGGTAGTTTATACACAGCTCTTGTATTTTCTATATACTAGTTGTAGTTTATGTATACACTGCCAGTTTTTACAGAGCGGTGTCAGTTTCTATTTCAACAGTTGTAGATCCTAAACAACAGCTGCAGATTCTATAGATAATGGATTGTTTCAATGTCACAATAATAAAAGAACGAATAACGTAGTTTACCAGAGATTATACAATGTATGTGCATTTTCTACGCAGAACAACAAAACTCGATGATCAGAAATTAACAAACTATGTAGATATAATTCTTTTTGCTCATTGTAAATTAGTTTTGTTCATCGTGATGTCGTGACAAACTGAAAACAGAGCCCGCCTTTTTCTATTGACAAAGTGTGGTAGGGTGGCCTAATTACTGACTCCCCAAAATGTTCTTTGATGTATCTTCACAGGGAAGAAAAACACCTAGATCAAGATAAGCTTCAAATGAAGACACATCACAAGAAATAGTTACAGCAGAATGATCACGCCAAGACATTGGGCAATATAAAGCGCCGCAGGACGAAGATACTAAGAAAGAATGGGAAAAAATAACGTAATTTCCTTTGAACAAGAGAATAACATGTCTCATAATACCATCACTGTTTGTCCTATTCCTAAGGTAATCATTGCAAGCCGTAACCTCAGCAGACCAGGCCTGCTGTTCTGTTTGTGGTTTCTATATTTGGGTGTAATGTTGGATGTTCGAAATGGCTTTTTTTCTTGTGTTTTTAATTCGGGGATTTGGATGCGAGTGTGGATGGAAGTGGGGGTGGATATGGAGGTCGGAGGGGGAGGGGGGTTATTTACTAGGTGTTCCATATACCTCCAGTGGTAATCCTATTTCGTGTCAGGTCCAAACCAATGAGATCCAATCTCAGGACATTAATCATCTTTTACTTGATAGCAGGTTCAAGTCGTACTCATGTGTGCGTATTCATGTGAGTGTATGTGTGCATTTTAGTATTTGTAGGAATGTGTGAGCGTGTGTATGTGTGTGTGTGTGTATGTATAGTTCTAAATGTTGTTATAGCCGGTGGTGTGGGTTGTTGAGGAACTCTCAACGCCAACTAAATGCTCTCATGGCGAGTGTCTAATATAGCCTGTGACAACAAAGTCCATGTCCTGACCTTCGCCCGGCAGAATTATTTCAACTAACAGGAGAAGAGCCAGAAGGCGAGTCACTGGCGCCTTAAAACCAGTAGTTTCGGATAGATGGGACTCGAAAGCCTAGCAAGGCAGCTCATCTAGGAGAAGGAAAACTCCGATTTCAAACTATCTGAAGCATTGCAGATAAGATACTGGCGTATCTTGTCGGGTTTTGTCAGATATGGCTGTTCAACCTGTTTTCTGATAACTCTGAAACTTGGTCAGCATCTACAAAACCTGACAACCAACGATGTGCGAAGGAGGACACGCAAGAGGAAACAATGCCTTATCTTAAAGCGAGGAAAGACAACCTCAGATGAGTGTTGTGGCAAGGCAGACCAGGCCTTTAGCCCTGGTTGGCGGCTGATCTAGGAGTGAAGCCACGATAGGCGAACAGACAGAGCATTGCTCTGCTGATCCGGCAGCTTCTGCAGCTTGTCTTGTTCTTAACTTAACTTAACATCTTTATACTGGTTTAGAAGACCCTGCAGAGTCTGTATACAACCAGTTACATTTACATCCCCTTGCTCTAAAATCTATGCGCATCCAGTTTATTCTTAAATGCATTAACTGTCCCTGCCTCCACTACCTCCCCTGGCAATGCATTCCAAGCAGACACCACTCTCTGACTAAAAAAATATTTCCTAATATCTAACCTGGACCTCTCTTTAATCAGCTTGTAGCTATGCCCTCGTGTTATTGTAGGTGGCTGTATTTAAAAAAAACTTGTTATAGTCTAATTTATCGATTCCTCTGATCATCTTATAAACCTGTATTAAGTCACCACGAATTCTTCTCTCTTCGAGACACTGTAGGCCGGTTTTTCTGAGTCGTTCCTCATAACTGTAATTTTGGAATCCCACTATCATCTTTGTCGCTCTTTTTTGTATTCTTTCTAGCATGTTTATGTCCCCTCTATGATAAGGACTCCACACCTGTACACAATACTCCAATCTAGGTCTAACTAAAGCTTTATACAGTTTGACGATCACTTCCTTGCTCCTATGTTTAATATTTCTTTTTATCATACCTAACATTGCATTTGCCTTTTTCACTGCTACCTTAACTTGCTCACTCACCTTTCCTGTATGATCTATTATAACCCCTAGGTCCCTTTCCTTATCTATCTTTCTAATATTGTTTTCTCCCATTCTGTAATTATGTTCCATATTGGATCTACCCATGTGGATGACTGTACATTTATCTACATTAAACTCCATTTGCCAGCTTACAGACCATTCTCGAATTTTATCTAAATCCGACATCAATATATCCACTTCCGCTTTAGATGAGACACTACTGCATAGTTTTGTGTCATCAGCAAATTTTGCAATCATGGATCTCATATCAATGTCCAAATCATTTATATATATTAAGAACAAAATTGGTCCCAAAACCGAGCCCTGTGGCACACCACTTTTCACTTCACTCCACTCAGAGTACTCCTTATTTATGCCCACCCTCTGCCTTCTTCCCGTTAACCAATTTTCAATCCATTTGGCAACTTCGCCACCTATTCCATGTGATTTTAACTTTCGAAATAATCTTTGATGAGGTACTCTATCAAAGGCCTTTGCAAAGTCTAGATAAATAACATCTACTGGCTCCCCTTTATCTATGATTTTAGTAACCTCCTCCATGAATTCTAATAGATTTGTTAAGCATGATCTCCCTCTAGTAAACCCATGCTGACTATTTCTAATTAGATTACATTTTTCTAAATGCATTACAATGTTTTCTTTGATTATTGACTCTAACAATTTACAGACTATTCTCGTTAAACTCACCGGTCTATAATTTGCCGGATCTGATTTTTTGCCTTTTTTGAATAAGGGGATCACTCCTGCATCTTTCCAATCCCGTGGAACAATCCCTTTTGTAAGTGATTGAGAACATAATATAGCCAATGGTTTTGCTAGTTGGTTTCTAATTTCATACAGCAATTTTGGGTGAATACCATCTTGACCTGGACATTTATTCACTTTCAACCCCTCCAATTTTTTAAAAACCATTTCCTCTGTAATACAGATTGATCTTAATCCCGCTGTATCCATGTCTCTTTGAAAAATATCTATAGGCTCTGGGATCTCGGAGGAGTCCTCCTTTGTGAAGACTGTGCCAAAGTACTGATTGAGCAGATTAGCAGCCTCCTTATTCTCACTTATTATTTTCCCTGTACTGTCTATGAGAGGGCCTACTTTGTCTTTCGTTCTTTGTTTATTTCTAACATAAGAAAAGAAGCTTTTACTGTCAGTCTTGATCCTCTGAGCAAGTTTTTTTTCAAAGTCTATTTTTGCTGTTTTATTCGCTTTCTGAGATATGTTCTGCTTGTCCAAATATTTTACATGTTTCTTTTGATTTACCTGCCTCTATATATTTTTGCCATGCTTTATTTTTGCTCTTCTACATTTCACTACAAATCTAGTTATCCACTTTTTACGCTTGAAGTTTACCTCCCTACATGGAACACATTCCTCTTTTAGCGTTTCTAGAACTGTTTTAAAACTTTCCCACTCCTGTTCAACATCTGTTCCTACAATAATATCTTTCCAGATTATGTGGTTCGCTGCCTCTTTCATCCTCTTAACATCTGCCTTAGAGTAGTCGTATGTTCGCGTGTTTATGTTTACTTCTTTCCCTGCAATAAGATCCCAACGGATGATTTGATGGTCACTTGAGCCAAACAGTTCCCCAACGGTAACGTTTTCAATCATATTTTCCTCTGTGGTAAAAACTAGATCGAGTATGTTTTTGCCTCTGGTGGCTGCTTCTACATGTTGAATTAAAAAATGGTCAGTTATGCACGTAACAAAAGGTTTTGAATCTACAAGTGCTTCTGCCATATCCCATTTTATTTCTGGATAGTTGAAATCTCCCATTAATAATAATTTCCCTTTACTTGCCTTTGCTATACTACTAATCAGCTCCTCATCTTCCTCTTTTTGACTTGATGGACATCTATAGCACACTCTAATCACTGTTTTTTCACCCCCACTTTCTATTTCTCCCCATACACTTTCATTTTTGTTACCACATGATAAATAATCTTTGATCGTTATATTAACAGAATTTATACAGTATAATAAAACGCCACCTCCCTTAGTCTTGTCTCCAATTATCCTATCTTTCCTTTACATTGTATATCCCTCAATTTCAAGTTCACTATCTGCAATCTCCTCATATGTCCATGATTCTGTTAACCCTATTATATCTGGTTTTTCTTATTCTACATACAGTTCTAATTCTTCTCTTTTATTTACTATGCTTCTCACATTTGCATAAACACATTTTAGTTTGTAATGTTGTTGGTTTTCCTCTTTTTGCTTCTGCTTTATCATTTTAGTGTTTGCTTTTCTACTATGTATTTCACACTTCCCTGACTCCAAATTACCCCTTTGACTACATCCTCTATATCACCCTATTGTAGGCCTATCTTTAGTCTCATACTTCATAGGCCTTACTAGTTTAAATTTCTAACACAATGACAGAACATATGCTTTGCTACAACATGCTGTCCTATCTCATTTAGATGTTCCAAATGTATTGGGATCACATTTACCTTGGAGCAAACAAGGCAGACCTAGAGAGGGACCATACTGCACGGGCAACACATGGTTACTATATTTCTGTACGGGCTTTGTGTTATTAGCACAATTTCTATCGTCTGACAAGGTAAACAAAACTGTTGTGCTAATATATACATATTGGTTTGGGGAAAGGGGGGGGGGGTAAGGCTACAGGAATAGATTTATCAATATATGTCTCTGAGTTGTACTACGATCATGTAAGTGAAATATGTGTTTGTATGTGTGAGAATGGTAGAGAGAGAGAGAGAGAGAGAGAGAGAGACAGAGGTGGAGAGAGAGAGAGATCGAGAGAGAGACATAGTTAGAGAGAGAGAGACGGAGAGCTAGTATGTGTCTGAGTATGAAAGAAAGAGAGATAGTGAGAGTAAACGATTGCGTTATAGTTTTAGTAAGCCATAGATATAGCTATAGTGAACAAGAGATGCAATTAGAGAAATGATATGTGTAGTTAAATAGAACGGGATATGTAGTTAAATAGAGCGAGAGATGTAGTTAACTTCATCTCACGTTCTATTTAACTTCCTCTCCCGTTCTATTTAACTTCATTGCCCGTTCTATTTAACTTCATCTCCCGTTATATTTAGCTACATCTCCGGCTCTATTTAACTACATCTCCCGTTATATTTATTTTCATCTCCCGTTCTATTTAACTTCATATCCCGTATAGAACGGGAGATGAAGTTAAATAGAACGGGCGATGCAGTTAAATAGAACGGGAGATTAAGTTAAATAGAAAGGGAGATTTGTTAGAGAGATCGGAAGATCTGTTAGAGAGAGCGGGATATTTGTTAGAGTGAACGTGATATTTTTTAAAGAGAGCGAGACATTTGTTAAACAGAGCGAGTGATGTAGTTAGAGGGAGTGAGAGATGTAATTAGAGAGATTTAGATGTAGTTAGAGAGAGAAGTAGTTAGAGAGTGAGACGATGTAGTTAGAGCGAACGGAAGATGTAGTTAGAAAGGAAGATGTAGGTAGAGCGAACGGAAGATATAGTTAGAGAGAGCGAGAAATGTAGACAGAGAGCGCAGAAAAGGTCAACATACAGGTCAGAATGTCTTTATTTATAGTACATCAAAGAACCATACTGCCACAAATGTTGCTAATCTTATATGTATATTTTACATATGTCTCAGTGTTGAACATCCCATGTTTTTTAGTTTTGTGTTGTTGTTTGGGTTCGGGGGGAGCGGATAGGGAAAAGGGAAAGGGGAAAATGCTTGAATGATTTCTATTAACCGTATATTCCACATGTTTGCATCGACTTTCTCAACTTTCATTTGACCTGATCTTTCCTTTCAGATGATTGTCGAATTAACTTGATATATTGTTTCCTAGAGGCATGTTGTGTTTATTGTTGTGTCTTTATTCTCCACACGGATTACTTGTTGCGTATTTCTGTTAAACATTGTTTGTTTCCCCGCCAACTGATACTAGGAATGTTGTAGGCGTCTCTGCTAGCAATTTCAGCATCACAGATGATATCCTTGTAAACATGCCACATTTACGAGCCAAATCTAAGAATATGTCTTCCATTTGTGCTGTAATTTTGTTTGTTTGTTCATGCTCGGTTAAGTCTTGACGACGTTTCTTAGTAGACAGTTACAGGGGCTATTTTTTACATCCTGAGGTCAGGTCAGGTCAGGTCATCCCGTAACCGGTGAGGTCGTTGGGCACACATGAAGACATTCTCACAACTCCACGCCACCCCTCTCTGTCAGATGCCGCTGCCTGTGACTCTTCTGGTCGGAGACTGGTCCATTCTTTATGTTGTCCTCCCATCTCTTTTTGGGCCGGCCTCTTCATCGTCTGCCATGCTCCTTCTCGTGGAGGATTGTGTTTGCAAGACCATTTGATCTCGATATGTGACCGAATCAAGTGAGTTTCCTTCTTTTGATAGTTGCCAAGAGATCTTCGAAAGGCCCTATTGCCGTTGTAATTCTATCTCGGATTTCCTCGTTTGTAACTCTATCTTTGTACGTGACGTTTAAAAGTTTTCGGAAACATCTCCTCTCCAAGGCCTGTATCCTGCGTTGAAGGTCAGCTGTAACTGTCCATGTCTCACACGCATAGAGAAATATTGACAGGACTAGTGTACGCATTAATCTGATTTTCGTGCATAGTGCTAACCGTTTATCTTGCCAGATTTTGTTAAGCGATGCAAGCGCCGCTATTGTCTGTGCTATTCTGGCCAATACTTCACATTTTGATCCTTCATCACTGACAATCGACCCAAGATATTTAAAACGGTCAACTACTTCGAGTTCTTGACCGTTAGCTTTTATCTTGCTGTTGAAGCCCGTAGCGTTGTTTGTCATTAGTTTTTTCTTTCCAGCGTTTATCTCCATACCATAGTCAAGAGCTATTTCATCGAGCATTCTGACCCATTCCTGAGGGGTGTCTGATAAGGTGAACAGTGGTACTTCTAAATGTAGCGCAAAGCGAGGCTTCCCAGTAATCAGACTATGAGAATTACCATATCGATCACCCACCTCACTGACCAGACTACTTTGTCGCAGCCTGTTTCCAAGAGTACGAACGAGGGCATGAGGTGGGGACTTAATGATTTATGCTTCACCTGACACTGATTACGCTTCGCTCCCGTTACTTCTAGTCAGACTTGTGTGTTCATTAAACTCAGGATACTGAACTCAAACATCTTATCGACTCTAGCCAATGGTTGTGAAAGTTTAAAAATGATAAATTCACTTGAAAATGAGTTGAATGCATTTGGCTTGGCTTGGCTTCGTTCATTCTCAATCTCCCGCTACCAACCACTCAAAGGGCTTAAGTAGCAGAATGTAGTCAAGAATGGAATGCGCTGTGTCGTAGTTTACAGCTTGACTGCGATATTTGCACCTTTCGGTCCAACACATCCGACTTCAGCAAGCAATTTGTGAGTACCGGGATAGCATTCCCTGTTCGATCCCTTCTCCTTAGTCAGTCTACCCTGCTGCAGTCTGTTATCCAGGATCACCGCGTGGAGGTGTAGAAGGGTCTTAGCAGCTTTGGTTCGCTGGCCCTGACACTTGCAGTCAGCTATGAGTCGCTGACCACTGCAGCTAATTTGAAAATGAATGCATTAGACGTCTACTGGTCTTTGGCTGAAAACAATTCTTGACTAATGAATGAGCAAATGCGGCTTCTGTTCGGTCAAGCACAATTGTGTTTCAGACGTCATCAGGGAAAACCCGCTGCGTACATCAAGCACGTTCTTCGTGTGTACAATAAAAAATGCTCTTTTCATGCAATGTTCTGGAAACCACGCGCCAATAGGAAACAAGGAGCCTATGTGAAACTCTTTGCAGAACAATCACCATGCAGGATGCAACCATGGGCTAGGGAGCATGCAACAACTAGAGACAGATGACGTAGATCTATCAAACTGGCGAGGTTTAAGTTCTGCCATTTGTGCGTATTTTACACTGAAAGGCCACAGATGGAGAAAGAGCGAACGAGAGAGAGAGAGAGAGAAAGAGAGAATATAAACTTATTAGAAACTACATTTATACAGCTTTGACATTAGGTATCTCAAACTACGATCTCTTTGATACATTTCCTTACTTCTTTTCTACTGTGCTCTAGGGGTATGCGTCGACACTAGTTCATAAAGTTATATTACAAGAATAGAATTAAAAAGGTGACTTAAATCTTATATTTTTAGAAGACAGTTATTGGCTTGGCTTGGCTTGGCTTCTTTCGTTCTCAATCTCCCGCTACCAAACCCTGAAACGGCTTAAGTAGCACAATGTATTTCAGAGAAATGAATGTGTTGTGTCGTAGTTTACAGCTTGACCGCGATATTTGCACCTTTCGGTCCAACACATCCGACTTCAGCAAGCATTTTTTGAGTAACGGGTTAGCATTCCCTCTTCGATACCTTCTCCTTAGCCGGTCTGCCCTGCTGCAGGCTGTTATCCAGGATCACCGCATGGAGGGGTAGAAGTGTCATGGCAGCTCTGGTTCGCTGGCCCTGACGCTAGCAGTCAGCTATGGATCGCTGACCACTGCAGCTTATGCGCTATTTAGCATCTTTATCCCGACAGTTATTGAATATTGCACACATTTCGAGAAATGAGTTGACATATATACGAGTATAATGATGTATGTATTGGTGGATGTGTGTGTTTGTGTGTGTGTGTGTGTGTGTGTGTATACATATATGGCTGCAAATCATGGACGATTACCAGAACTTCTAGTCAAAGAATCGAAATCATGGACGATTACCAGAACTTCTAGTCAAAGAATCGAAATCATGGACGATTACCAGAACTTCTAGTCAAAGAATCGAAATCTTGGACGATTACCAGAACTTCTAGTCAAAGAATCGAAGTCATGGACGACTACCAGAACTTCTAGTCAAAGAATCAAAATCATGGACGATTACTAGAACTTCTAGTCAAAGAATCGAAATCATGGACGATTACCAGAACTTCTAGTCAAAGAATCGAAATCATGGACGATTACCAGAACTTCTAGTCAAAGAATCGAAATCATGGACGATTACCAGAACTTCTAGTCAAAGAATCGAAATCATGGACGATTACCAGAACTTCTAGTCAAAGAATCGAAATCATGGACGATTACCAGAACTTCTAGTCAAAGAATCGAAATCTTGGACGATTACCAGAACTTCTAGTCAAAGAATCGAAGTCATGGACGACTACCAGAACTTCTAGTCAAAGAATCGAAATCATGGACGATTACTAGAACTTCTAGTCAAAGAATCGAAATCATGGACGATTACCAGAACTTCTAGTCAAAGAATCGAAATCATGGACGATTACCAGAACTTCTAGTCAAAGAATCGAAATCATTGACGAATACTAGAACTTCTAGTCAAAGAATCGAAATCATGGACGATTACCAGAACTTCTAGTCAAAGAATCAAAATCATGGACGATTACCAGAACTTCTAGTCAAAGAATCGAAATCATGGAACCAACAAATTACAGAACGATCCTCAGAATAGCCTGGAAGAAGAAATAGACAAATAACGTCATTCGGCAAAAGTTGAACATAGTTGAACTGCTTTATCAACTCAATTTTGGCAAGATAATGTAAATACTTTGGTCACATCAAGAGAAACAACATTCTTGAGAGAACAGTTATGGAAAAGAGAAGGTATGGTCCCAGGTAAGGAGGCAGGGGTAGATCAAGACGAAGATGGCACCAAGGTACCCAGGAATGCCTGGGTGTGACTGTGGCGGAGATTGGCGTTTTAACAATGGCAAGAGTTTTCTTTCAGATAGTGACGAAAGCAACATTCTATAAAGGGCACGCTACATGTTATAAATATATATTTATACTATATCTGAAAATATGTATACATATATAGTCGGAAAATGCAGTAACTCCCGAGCATTGGTTACCAACAGGTCATAGGAAACCAAATTGGAAACCAACAAGTCATTGGAAACCAACTGGTCATTGGAAACCAACAGGTCATTGGAAACCAACTGGTCATTGGATACCAACAGGTCATAGGAAACCAACAGGTCATAGGAAACCAACAGGTCATTGGAAATCAACTGGTCGTTGGATACCAACAGGTCATAGGAAACCAACAGGTCATAGGAAACCAACTGGTCATTGGATACCTACAGGTTATAGGAAACCAACAGGTCATTTGAAACCAATAAGTAATTGGAAACCAACCGGTCATTGGAAACCAACAGGTCTTTGGAAACAGAATGGTCATTGGAAGCAGCATGGTCTCACACACGAGGATGTAATTGTCAACATGTATGTCCTCAGATTATGTCACACAAAAGCGGATTTACTATTTCTACATAAATATAAAATGTAGATGATCTTTGTAGAATGTCAGGTTCTACAGAGTATTAGAACATGGGTTCTCAACCTTTATATGACACAGGCTTATTTCCATTGAGTATTAAAAGAATAGTCTGCACACTGCGTTCGACTTCTAGCGGGAGCACCATTTATTCTTCAGCCTTATAAATGCTTCCTGTGAACTTAAATAATAGTAAGGAACACTCTACAATGCGTATATCTCTATTTACTTCTCTCTTTCTATTGCTGCCAGACAAAGCAATCATTTGAACAATTAGTTTCTATTGTAAGCTTCATCTTTTATCGTTTCATTAGAAAATTGTTGTGCTTACTTTCCATTCTACCGGGACAGGTCATCCTTACATCAGAGCAGGGGGAAGATACTAGAAGGGAGGGATCATAATTCGATAATTTAGAGAGTAGATTGAAGTGAAAGCATGAGTGAAAGTGAAATGCATATATACAAAGTGAGAAAGAACGAGAGAGAGAGCGAGAGAGATGACAGAAAAAGAGAGAGACGGAGAGAGAGAGAGCGATGAAAGAAAAAGAGTAAGAATAGAATTGACTTTGGATATAATGTGGAAAATATGCGGGACATGACTGTAGAAGAGGTAGAGAGCACGTGAGGGAAAAGTGTGGGGAGGGAGAAGAAAGTACGTGAGGGGAAAGTGTGGGGAGGGGGAAGAAAGTGCGTGAGGGGAAAGTGTGGGGAGGGGGAAGAAAGTGCGTGAGGGGAAAGTGTGGGGAGGGGGAAGAAAGTGCGTGAGGGGAAAGTGTGGGGAGGGGGAAGAAAGTGCGTGAGGGGAAAGTGTGGGGAGGGGGAAGAAAGTGCGTGAGGGGAAAGTGTGGGGAGGGGGAAGAAAGTGCGTGAGGGGAAAGTGTGGGGAGGGGGAAGAAAGTGCGTGAGGGGAAAGTGTGGGGAGGGGGAAGAAAGTGCGTGAGGGGAAAGTGTGGGGAGGGGGAAGAAAGTACGTGAGGGGAAAGTGTGGGGAGGGGGTAGACAATACGTGAGGGGAAAGTGTGGGGAGGGGGTAGACAATACGTGAGGGCAATGTGTGGGGAGGGGGTAGAGAATACGTTAGGGGAAAGTGTGGGGAGGCGGTAGACAAAACATGAGGGCAAAGTGTGGGGAGCGAGTAGAGAATAGGTGAAGGGAAAGTGTCGGGAAGGGGTAGAGAGGGAGTAGAGAGTACGTGAGGGGAAAGTGTGAGGAGGAGGTAGATAGTTTGAAGACGTGTGTGGAGGAAAACAAAAGTTAGCACATGAATTCGTGTAATGAGGTAAGAGTTGTTCTAGGAAGAGTGTATAGGAGGCCGAGCGTGTGCGAGTCAACTTGTGTGGAGAAATTAGAATATTTACGGGATCAAGACGCCGAGCAGCGCATGAGCTGCAGTGGTCAGTGACCCATAGCTGACTGCTAGCGTCAGGGTCAGCGAACCAGAGCTGCCAAGACCCTTCTACACCTCCACGTGGTGATCCTAGATAACAGCCTGCAGCAGGGCAGACTGGCTAAGGAGAAGGGATCGAAGAGGGAATGCTAACCCGGTACTCAAAAAATGCTTGCTGAAGTCGGATGTGTTGGACCGAAGGGTGCAAATATCGCAGTCAAGCTGTAAACTACGACACAACGCATTCCGTTTGCTGGACTACATTCTACTACTTAAGCCCTTTCAGGGTTTTGTAGCGGGAGATTGAGAACGAACGAAGAAGAAGAAGAAGAAGAAGAAGAAGAATGTGTTCAAGTTAACGTATGTGAATGAGTTGGAGAGTGTACCATGAAATGTGTGATGAGGAGGCAGAGAGTGTATTATGGGAATATGTGATGAGGAGGCAGAGAGTGTATTGTGGGAATATGTGATGAGGAGGCAGAGAGTGTACCATGAGGATATATGTGAAGATGGTGGAGAGTGTGCTATGTGAACATGTGTGGAGGAGGCAGAGAGTGTACCATGCGAATATATGTGGAGGAGGTAGATACTATTTTCTGAAAATGAATGTATTGCAGTTAGAAACAAGTTCCCTAGGCAGAAACCGTGTACAGAAAGAATGCATTAGGTAAATGTGGAGTAGAGAGTCATCTTTCTCCGATCCTAGAGAAAACGTATTATTCATTCTTTTTCTGTTTTATGGCGGTTCTTACGTTTTAATTCACCTCAAACAAACAAATTATACATTTTTAGAACCGAATTTGAGGAAATGACGTCATACAACTGTCCACATTTTTTGTCGTTTGGGATGCCAAACATTCTGCAAGAATGGAAGAAAATGTATGCTTCCGCTTCTGCTGTTTTCATCTGTCTTTAGCAATGAATTTCTTGTAACTGTCAACCTTGATCAATGAAGGGGAAAGTAGCATCCAGCTTCTACATCAGCATGTCATTATCCATGCTGTCAGACGATGTAATGACAACCATGTTATCTAACCATAACCATACCCATAACCCTATACCTAACCCTACCACTAAACTTATCCTTAACTTTACCTTAGACGAGATATAACCATCTTTTCTACACTTCTATTTTCATCTAGTATTTTAAAATATTATTTTAAATGATATCTACGTGTCCTCTTTTCAGCCGGAAATGGAATGTCCCATTACGTACGATGGGAACCTAGTGAACTCTGTTTAGGGTGAATTAATACGCAAGTACGAGTTTTGTTTTGGAGTGTGTATTCACGACCAACAGTCTATTCTATAATCAGTCATTGAGACTTTTTGCTTAAGATAAATCACGGGCATATATTGTCTTGGTTAGGAAATTATTCTACCGTTATACCGCAATGTTTGTCACTTCCAAAGGCATTCTCTCAGTGCGACAAATTACCTATTTTCGTCTCTGTCAAAAGCAAATTCTACCAGGAAACCATTTCCTTAGGTGGTTAAGATCAGTTCAGTTCAAACGAAATAACCACAAAAATGTACGCCACAATAGATTTCCAACATTCTACATTTCTTGCTTTAATGGTACAATATGTCAGGCTTTTTCCTGCTCATCTTTTGATGTAAAGTAACTACGTAGTGTCATTTTACCTCAGACTCTTTCGGATTCCAATTGTCCTTTAAGTATTATTTTATTTCTGGCGTTTATAGGGAAAAAGATGTTGTGGCGTAGTTTACGGGGCTGCTGTTGGGGTTGCGATATCTGCACAGATCGACCCAACACATCCGGTTTCAGAGCGGAATTTGTGGGACCAAGTTTACATTCCCTATTTTCATAGCCAGAATACACTGGTGCAACCTGTTTCCAGGGACGATATTTGAAGGCGAAATAGAGTTTTGGTCAGTTGTAGTTCGCTGACCCAGTTGTAAACAACCAGATATGACATGATGGCTGCTGTCACTTCATTCACTGCAGCATCTTCGGCACAATATTTTGTATTTAATCTGATGTGATAACAATTTCTTAACTGCCTGACTTATTTCGTTCATGAATTCTCTTTGTGCCTCTAATGTCTCCAATGCGTCCTTAATTTGTTCAATTTTATTTCTTCTATATATCGACATTTCCAATCATCGATTTACACAGCTGGATCCCTTAATCCCTACAGAAAATGAAATAATAGAACTTCAACACTTCAATACACAATAAAGCAACTAAACACAATTGTGCATGGGGCTAGCAACCTCATCAGGCAAAACAAATTTCTACAGACATCATCATGGTAAGCTCACACAACTTGCTTTAGTACAGTCTTCCTAAAGGAGGCAAAAAGAAATGCTGGCACTATATTCTAGATGGAGTGATAAATGACACAAAATAACATTAATTCCCTAATCCAGTGTTTATTCACTCTCCACGTTTATATTCTATACAGTAATGGCAAACAGATACACTTCTAAAAACAAAAATCAAAGATAAGATTATTCATTAAACAGACAAAACACCCACTCACATTGCAAGAGAAAATGTGGCGAGCGATATTACTCTTTATAAACAATGACTAGTGTACAAATCAATACTCTTACGCCAACGACTGGAATTCCCGTAGAATACTGCTTCCTGTTCAGTAATGGACATCACAACAATTTTTTTAGTACTGATGTAATCGGATACCGATGTTAACAGCACTCTGCATCCAATACCTCTCTTATTCTGATATAATCAGAATACGTGCGGTATCCCCAGACATATCATATTGTTCAATGCACATCCAATCCGACCCCCTCTTAAATTATATAGGTGTATCTAACATATACAATAGTCTACTACTTGCATCACGATTGCTGTGGTCTCGGTGGTAAAGTTAATCTAAATCATAGATATGGAGTACAAAAAGCGTAGACCAGCACTGACCAGATAACGGTTTGGAACAAGCAGGGTACTGGATTCGTCAAGCAGGGTACTGGATTCGTCAAGCAGGATACTGGATTCGTTGAGCTGGGTACTTGATTAGTTAAGATCGGTACTGGATTCGTTAATATTCTTGTTCCCGCGCGGTATTTGAGTCAGAAGTTAAAGGTAAAGGTGGGTCACATAGCAACAACTGCCGTCGGGGATAACGATAACTCTATTTGGATCAAGCTGCAGCGTAAATGAGATGGAGTGGCCAGTTCCTTTCCTTGCTGTTTATACCTTTCGGATTAAGATGCTGAGCAGCGCATGAGCTGCAGTGGTCAGCGACCCATAGCTGACTGCTAGGATCATGGCCAGCGAACCAGAGCTACCAAGGCCCTTCTACACCTCCACGCGGTGATCCTGGATAACAGGCTGCAGCAGGGCAAACTGGCTAAGGAGAAGGAATCGAAGGGGAAATGCTAACCCGGTACTTAAAAAATGTTTGCTGAAGTCGGATGTGTTGGATAGATACGTGCAAATATCGCAGTCAAGCTGTAAACTACGACACAACGCATTCCGTTCTCTGGACGACATTCTGCTACTTAAGCCCTTTTAGAATTTGGTAGCGGGAGACTGAGAACGAACGAAGCCAAGCCGAAGCCAAGCCATACCTTTCAAAACTCATACGTCATGTACCTTTTTACAGCTGGGTCGACTGGAGAAGCACAGGTACCAGGAACGAACCATGCCCGGATTTATTTCTGTCCGTTCGTTATTTCGAACCCTGACGCGTTATAATTCCAGTCTTAGCAAGCCAGGTCACTGTCGACTAGTCTATACTCTCCATAAATCATCAATCAATAAGTCAATCAATCAATTAATCACGAGTAGCGCAGTGGTTAGCACGCTGGCTTTTCATATGAGTGGTCCTGGGTTCATTCCCCTGTTGAGGCGGTAATGTTTTTTCGGACCGCAATGACTTCCGGGTCGGCCCAGCCTTAAATGGGTACCGGTTCAGTCCGGGAAGTAAAAGCGGCGAGAGACAGAAGATGGCTACCGTCCTCATATAGCTGAGCCTTTGAAATGTAAGATTTCTAACACCTCACACCCCTACGGCAGTAATGCTTTCGGATACTTTACTTTACTCTACTTTACAATCAATCAATTAATATATCAACCAATCAATCAATCAATCAATTAATTAATCAATCAATCAAAAAGTGTCATCTGATACTGGATCATAGACTCTGAACAAGTACATGTCAAGTCTTTATGTCCAGAGTCATCCATTTCAGTTCGGGTCAGTCGTTTCTGTTGCTTTTATGTTTGTTGTGCGTTCTCTTATCCACCAATGTTTATCTTCCGTTATTTTCTAGCTTTGTGGCTTCAACATCAGAGCCTGTCGTGTATTGCTCTAATCTGTTTTCCGCAATGTATGTCAATAACAATATATTTACAGGCAGCTTGTGACCAGCGAGTATTGAGGTTGGTTTGTAGGTACTAGATTCAAACAACATCGCGCTCGATTTGACATGATGAGCATGGTGTGGGTTTCAGTCATCATATGAACGTTTATCTCAGTCGACTCAGCTGCTAAATAGATATGTGATGAGAAAGAAAGAGGTAGATGCATAGAAAAAGAAAGACAAATGGAGAGATTGAGAAAGATTGAGAGAGAGAGAGAAAGAGAGAGATTTGTCAGAAAATACGTCCACTGGTATGTCACACTCGTCACTTTGACCTGTTGTTTACCGACTCTTGGAGTATTTTCATTAACTTCACGCGACCCATTCGGGTCTCCTTCTTCTTCTTCTTCTTCTTCTTCGTTCGTTCTCAATCTCCCACTACCAAACCCTGAAATGGCTTAAGTAGCAGAATGAAGTCCAGAGAACGGAATGCGTTGTGTCGTAGTTTACAGCTTGGCCGCGATATTTGCACCTTTCGGTCCAATACATCCGACTTCAGCAAGCATTTTTTGAGTACCGGGTTAACATTCCCTGTTCGATCCCTTC
This sequence comes from Ariolimax columbianus, assembly GCA_036924085.1. Classification (NCBI taxonomy): domain Eukaryota; kingdom Metazoa; phylum Mollusca; class Gastropoda; order Stylommatophora; family Arionidae; genus Ariolimax; species Ariolimax columbianus. The sequence continues at coordinate 27,728,131 of JAVGWX010000017.1, forward strand.
TCCTTAGCCAGTCTGCTCTGCTACAGCCTGTTATACAGGATCACCGCGTGGAGGTGTAGAAGGGTCTTGGCAGCTATGGTTGGCTGGCCCTGACGGTAGCAGTCAGCTATGGGTCGCTAACCACTGCAGTTCATGTGCTGCTCAGCATTTTGATCCTCCATTCGGGTCTAATCGGTGTGAAAGCGAGAGAAAACTTAAAGACACTATATGAGTATATAACCCGAACCTTAGATTCCATTAGCCTCCAGGCGTTCTGGCCTGGCCAGATCCTGCTCAACATCTGATGGATAAGATTTCGATTGTTGGAGACGTGTAGAGGGCTATAAGCATGGAAGGAAGAAAATACAGAAACATTGTAAATGAGCAAGTACATGAAACTTGGAAGACTTACAAAAAGGAAGTTAGGAAGGAATTGGAAAAGAAGAGATTTGAGAAAAAGAATTTTTAAAAATAAAGAACACAATGGATGACTATCAATGTATGTGAAAGATTGATAATTGGTAAAAGGAATGTAGAAAAAAGTGTACAAGAAAAGATGGGATGTTTCATAAACAAGGATGGAATAGTGATAAAAGTAGTAGTGTGAAGGCACAATGTAGACAGAACAGATAATGGCGAGGGTATTATATTTGGAAGATGACACTGGGGAACTAATGGTAGAAGAAGAGGTAGAAAGACGATTATGAACAGTTTGGATGAAATTTAGTTACATAAAATAGAAAAACATTTGTTGTTGAAGAATGCGATAGTGATGTAGTACAAGAGAGACGGCAGAATAGAGGGAATGGTTTAAATATGGAAGAGTGATATTGCGTAGACTGAAACAAGAGGCACGGAAGAAAATATTAAGGTTTATGGACACAAATGAATGATAATAAAAAGGTGTAGAGTATATTAACAAAGACGACGTCCAGGCGGAATGTATAGTTGAATAGTTGACGGGAATTGTTGGTATGCTAATAGCAAGAAGGAAGCGAAGTAGTAAAAGGAAGGAGTAAGTATAAATACGTAAAAATATAAAATGAAGGCTCTATGTCGTAAATGACGGATGAGTTGGAGACATAATATATATATATATATATATATATATATATATATATATATATATATATATATATATATATATATATATATATATATATGTGTATATATATATATATATAAAGAGAGAGAGGGGGAGAGATAGAAAGAATGAGATAGAGAAAGGGAGAGAGAATAAATGTTGTCACTAAACATCAAATAGGGTTCCACAGTTCTCATTTCTGACCTATAGTTTACTGAGACTTAGAGGATTGTCACATTCAACACGCATTCCTTCAGTTCAATTCAGTCTGACAGCTTAGCATAACACAGAGACATGATCTGAGTAGTACACCTAACCTCAGATTCGATTAGCCTTAATTTGCTGTCAGGCCTGGCCAGATTCTGGCTGCCATAGGATGGATACGATCTCAATTGATAAAGAAGTGAAGAGGGTTATAAACAACGGTGGTTATTTGTGGGAGGGAGAGTTTTAAAATAGAATATATTGCATAGAGAAAGAAATGGAGAAGATTGAAGAAGTGGGAATACGCCAGTAAATTAAAGAAAAGGGGTTTGACAAAAGGAAGAATGTTGAAAAGTAGAGGGATTAAAGAGGGATGAAGAACAGTTAATGAGATAGGGAGGAACACTAAGAGAATTGAAAAATGTCAATATAGGTAGGGAGAGAAATGCAGAAGGTTGACCAAAGTTAGGGAGGTACTGAGAGAAACTTGGTAGGCAGAGGTCTACAGCCAAGATGGCTGACCAAAGTTAATGAGGTACTGAGAGAAACTCGGTAGGCAGAGGTCTATAGCCGAGAGAGCTGACCAAAGTTAATGAGGTACTGGGGGAAACTCGGTAGGCAGAGGTCTATAGCCGAGAGAGCTGACCAAAGTTAATGAGGTACTGAGAGAAACTCGGTAGGCAGAGGTCTATAGCCGAGAGAGCTGACCAAAGTTAATGAGGTACTGGGGGAAACTCGGTAGGCAGAGGTCTATAGCCGAGAGAGCTGACCAAAGTTAGTGAGGTACTGAGAGAAACTCGGTAGGCAGAGGTCTATAGCCAAGATGGCTGACCAAAGTTAATGAGCTACTGAGAGAAATTCGGTAGGCAGAGGTCTATAGCCAACAGGGATCACCAAAGTTAATGAGGTACTTGGGGGGGGGGGGGGGCCTGAGTAGGTCGCCAGGAGGCTATAACCAAGAGGGCTGACCAAAGTTAATGAGGTACTTGGGTGTGGCGGGGGGGGGGGGGGACTGAGTAGGTAGCCAGGAAGCTATAATCAAGAGGGCTGACCAAAGTTAATGAGATACTTGGGAAGTGGGGGCTGAGTAGGTCGCCAGGAGGCTATAACCAAGAGGGCTGAATAAAGTTAATGAGGTACTTGGGGTTTGGGGGCTGAGTAGGCCGCCAGGAGGCTATAACCAAGTGGGCTGACCGAAGTTAATGAGATACTTGGGGACAAGATGAAGGTTGACAAAACAGTAGATAATGGAGAGCATAAAATGGATGACAATGATTAAATTCAATAGTGAGTACAGAGCATATATAAAAGTGTACAAGATAAAATATTATTAGTAACGTTAGGAATGTGCAGGTAAAGAGTACTAGAGGCAGAGCAGAAGATGGTTGCGTATTACCTTTAGAATAGTAATACTGGGGAGATTAAGGATATAAGGAAAAGGTGAAAGAAAAGGAGTAGATAAAAAGACACGGACGGTACTGACCAAGACGGAGATCATAAATCTGCGATGCTGATGAGGTGGTTAGGGGACACCATCACGTTATTTCCCCAAGAAATCGTGACAGCCAAAACTGAAGGAACTTAAAGATCTGAGTCGGAAGCGCCCATACCAGGCAGATCAAGTATTACAGAAGATATGGGGTTGACAGAGGCAGACGCGGTACAACTGGCCATGGATGAAGTATCCTACAGATCTGTTGTCACAAAAGAGACGTTCTGCAAAGGTCATACTTCGTGATGATGATGAGGATGATGATGATGATGATGAGAAGAGCCCGATTTATGGAAGTGGAGAATTGTATAACATTGAAAGGAATTTATTGTTGAGGGATAAGATATGAAACGAGTACAAGTAAAGCCACAGAAGAAAAGGACGGAAAAAATATGGAAGGTTGTTATTTTACTGATTTAACAACCGGCCAGTTCACCAGAGCCAGTTATGTCGCTGTGGGTCCCAACTTTATAAATAAGGAAGACTGATATTTTACTAGTTCAACAACCGTCCAGTTCACTAGAGCCATTTTGCTACTGCGGGTCCCAACTTCATAAATAAGGAAAGCTGATATTTTACTGGTTCAACAACCGTCCAGTTCACCAGAGCCATTATAACGGCTGTGGGTCCCAAATTCATAAATAAGGAAGGCTGATATTTTACTGGTTTAACACAACCGCCCAGTTCACCAAAGTCAGTTATGTCGCTGTGGGTCCCAACTTCGCTTCCATTGTCATCGTTCTTGGGACACGGTAGGGAGTCGTGTAGTGCAGTGGTTAGCACACTGACTTCGGATATGAGTGGTCCTGTGTTCATTCCCCAGTTGAGGTGGAAATGGCTTATCAGACCGCAATGGCTCCCAGGTCAACCCAGCCTTAAATGGGTACCGGCTCAGTCCGGGAAGTAAAGGTGACCGGCGTGATGCTGACCACATCATCCACTAAGTGCTCTGGGTAACACAATAATATGGGCCAAATACCAAATTTCCTTTGCGCCGCTATGCGTGTTGGGATATTGTTATTGTTGGGTTAGGAGGGGGGGGGGGGGGAGGAGAGGTGGACGAGTTGGTGATACGTTTTCCGTCTGTAGCATCATCTATGTTGTTTGAGAGAGTCGGCCTAATGCGCAGGTGGTCGTCTCCGTGGCTCTTTTGTGGGTAGCGTACTGCTGTCGCTGTGCTCCACCGGTCATCAATTCTCTGAAGCAGGTGACCAGCCTAGCAATGTTTTACCGCGTCTGCGTGGGTAACTGCATCCTTCACCAATGACATTTACCTACGTCACTGTTGTGGATACCAGCCCTTTCAAACCGGGGTTGTGGAGCATGAGGCCTCCTTCTAGAGAGGTTTGGGGCAATCAGAGTTTCAACTCCATTTCTCTTGTAAGTCACCCAAGTGTCTGCGGCATAACACATTGCAGGGAGAGTTGTGCAGGTGGATAGTGAGACGCGCAGGTCGTGGTCGTGGTTTTGGTTTATTATTGTCTTTAAGAACGGGGAAGCTGTTTTGTTAATTTTGGCCTTAGGTCGTTCTCCATGTTTGATAGACGTCCCAAATAGATATACTCCTCCAGGTCTTCCAGAATCTCTGACAGCTTGATATTGGGAAAGGAAACTGTAAACAAGTTCATGAGAGTCAGGCCGGGATATAGAAAGGGTTAAAGTGATGGCTGACATTGAAGATGCGTACAGCAGAAAAACATAAACCAGGTGCAGGAGGAAATGGAAAGTGCATAAACAAGGAGGGAACATATTTTTTATACGAATAGCAAGAAGGCGGCAAGTAAAAAGAATGAGAAATTGTAAATATATTGACTGAAAGCACTAGATCATAAATTATATGTATGAGTTGATACATCAAAAAGAGAGAAGGTAGAGAGTGATAGAGAGCGAGAGGCAGAGAGAGAGAGTGTGAGTCAATGAGAAAGAAAGTGAGAAAGTCAGAGACAGTGAGGGAGAAAAAGCATTGTCATGTAATATTTCTCAGGTCTGACAGTGCATGTCTCCCCGACCGGCGTTCACTGACACATCACGCCTCTCTTCAGCTAGAATCGGTCTAAAAGCGCGACAGAGCACAGAAACACCTTCTGAGTAGTAAACCAAATGTCAGATTCGATTAGTCTTGAGATGTGTGTTTAGGTCTGGCCAGATTCTGGCTGACATCGGAAAGATAAGATTTGCATTGTTGAAGAAGTGACTATTAGCAAGGTTGTTGGTGTTAGTTTGGATGTTGTTGTTGTTGATGTTTTGGTTTGGTTGTTGTTGCTCGAAGCTACTCGGGCTGAGTTCAGTTAACTTATGAACATGTTTATTTGATAGAAAGTTACAGTGTATCTTCTTACATTCCGTGGCGTACTTAAGAAGGTGGACCGGGATCCTCCTGACTGTAGTGGAGTGTCGGGTTGCTTAATAAGCTCATTACTGTGAGGATTAGAGTGTCAATCCCTACCTGGTTGGCAACACTGCTTTGACACATCCCGTTTCCTAGAAGCATGATCGTGGACTTGAGTTGGGGACTTTATTATTATGTTGTAAATGACCGTGATTAATCTCCATAAACAATGACGAGGGATGGAAGGAAGGAAAGAGTTTATAAAGTAGGGGGAATTAGAGATAGGGTTAAAAATGAGTGCATGGCTTAGGAAGGAAGACGGAGAGGGTTGAAAAAGAATAAATGAGATAAGTAAGAAAAAAGTAGATGGTTGATAAATAATGCATGATGTGGGGTAGGGAAGCGATGATGGTTGAAAAAAGAATGCATTATAGGGGAATGAAGGGCAGAGTGTTGAAAAAAGAATACATTACAGGGGAATAAAGAGAAGAGTGTTGAAAAAAGAAGGCATTAAAGGGGAATGAACGGAAGAGTGTTGAAAAAAGAATGCATGAGGTCGGAAGGGAAGCGAATAGGATTAAAAAAGAATGGGTGAGGTAGGTAAGAAGGCTGAGAGGGTGGATAAATAATGCATGAAGTAGGGAGTGAAACGGAGAGTGAATGCAAAGTAAATCAGGTAGGGCAGGAAAAAGAGTGTTTTGAAAAAATAGTACGTGAGGTAGAAAGTGAAAAAAAAGATGATTGAAACATAGTAAGTGAGGGTGTCCATGAAACGGCACCGGTCTCTCAAATACGTACACGATCATTAGATAGCGAAGACTACAATGACTTGGTCATGTTCCTAGATCGGAAGAGAGTAGCATTCCCAAAGATATCCTGTACGGATAGTTGGTGGATGGCAAGGGAATATAACAAAATGAAATGACAACTCTGCAAGGAGAGAGAAAACAAAGACATATATGAAGAGTTTTCATTACAACTCCGAGATCTAATCATTATGTAGTCAGGCATGACTGAATGGGGAGGGGGGAGGGGGGATTACTACTACAGGAAACTGAAAGAGTTGAAAAAAAGATGAAGATGGAAAACAGAAACAGCATGACAAAATATTTGAACAACTGGTTATGGGGAGGAGAGTGTAGCTAACGAATCCGACAATAGATTTTGTATAACATTTGGAGGTCTATAAACAAGGACCGAAAAGAGATAACGATAGACATGCATATATAAAGAGCACCAGGCGGAAAAGCAGATAATGGTAAATGTTATACATTTGAAAGAGTGATTATGTGGTATAAGAAAGAGATGTAGAGGGATTAGAGGAAATCAGGAGTAACAACAAACAAAATACATTTATTTCTGATGTATTGAATAGGAAATTAGTAGAATAAATGCAGCAGAATAGACGGAAAGGTATACATGTTGAAGACTGATTTTAGGGATGGAGTCTGTCAGCACGTGCACAAGAGGCACGTTAGGAAATCGAGACAGTTTAACTTACATTAGCGGGTGATATTAAAGAGCTGTAAAGTAGAAGAATACAGATTATGGGCAGGAATGAATGGTTAGATTTAGAAGAATAAGCAAGGAGGAACAATAGTCCCTATGTAAAAAGCAATAAGGGAATACCAGAGAATAAGGATACAATAAGTTGATATATTTACAAGGAACTAGGTTATGTGGTAGATAAGTAAGATATTGGAGAGAGAGAGAGAGAGAGAGAGAGAGAGAGAGAGAAGACGTGATTGAGAGTGACTCTGAGAAAAACTGAAAAAGTAAGAAACATAGTGATGGAAAGTGAAAGAGAGATAACGAGAAAAGCAGTAAAAGATATAAAACACTGTAGGCAGTACTCGTCTCTGACCTGTTGTTTACTGACACTTGGAGGATTGTCACAAACATCACGCCTCCCTTCAGCTTAAATCAGTCTAAAAGCACGACAGAACACAAAGACATGATCTGAGTAGTAAACCAAACCCCAGATTCGATTAGCGATGATTTGCTTTCAGGCCTGGCAAGATTCTGGCTGCAATTTGACGGACAGAATCACGATTGTTGAGGACGTGGAGAGGGCTATAAACAAGGATGAGGGATACTGGGAAAATGAAGAGAGTGTATGAAGGATGAGGGGAAAGAGTAAGGGGAATTTACAGGGAAGATTAATTTTTGGGAGGAAGTATTTAGATATAGAGTGCAATAGACAGGGCAGAAAATAGAAATGTTCATTTGTAACGTAGAGTAATATTGAGGAGGGGCACGGTAGAATAAACATATTAAAAGAATAAGTGGAAAAACAGAGGAACATAACAATGAGAAGTTATTTAGAAAAACATTTTTAGAAGGATATTAGCAGAACGAATTAGAAAAGTAGAGGACCATAACAATAAAGTGTTATTTAGAACATAATTGGTAGAAGGATATTAGAAGAAAGAATTAGAAAAGTTGAAGACCATTACAAAAAAGTGTTATTTAGAAAATAATTGGTAGAAGGATATTAGAAGAACGAATAAGAACATTTGAGGACCATAACAATAAAGTGTTATTTAGAAAATAATTGGTAGAAGGATATTAGAAGAACGAATTAGAAAATTTGAGGACCATTCCAATAAAGTGTTATTTAGAAAAGAACTGGCAGAAGGATGTTAGATGAAAGAGTTCGAAATGCAGAGAGACATAATAGTAAAGTGCTGTTTATAAAACAGATGGTACACATACTTTAGTTTACAACAGCATGCGACTTGGACAGAGAAATACGTTCTTATATGATTGTAAAATTCATTCCAAGCATACCAGAATTAGTCGTACTTGAGACACACATGGGTGGGGTTGTCTGAGGGGTCGTCAAGAGTTGTGTTCTTTTGGGAGGCTTGCTTTCTCAGACGTTCAGCGGGAACGGCGTGGGCTAGTGGTTAAATGACACGGCTCACAGCCAGAATGTGCTGGGTTCGATCCCCAGCACAGCACCGGCCGTTACCCCGGGGAAGCAAACCCTTAGAAAATGCAGGAGGAAGCAGACCCTTACATAAAATGCATGCTGAAGTCGGATGCACTGGGTCGACAGGAGCAAATCAAAACGACAGTACAACGCACGCCGCCTTGGGGATTAGAGAAATAAGACGAAGGCAAAAAAAAAAGACTTTCAGCAACGATTTTGCGCTCTATCTGAGCACCTTCTTGATGCTAGTGCGTCAGGTGGAACAGATCTCAGCAAGCATCATCCGGAGTTGGCATTAATGTTGAAGGTTTTCAGAGAAGTATTATGGAATGCACGTTCTGTTTTTTCTGTCCCTTTGTCGAGTGTATGTCTGTAATCAATGTTGAAGGTTTCCAGAGAAGTATTAGGGAATGCACGTTCTGTTTCGTATGTCCCTTTGTCGAGGGTATGTCTGTTATCAATGTTAAAGGTTTCCATAGAAGTATTAGGGAATGCACGTTCTGTTTCTTCTGTCCTTTTGTCGAGGGTATGTCTGTTATCAATGTTGTTCGTGTGTGATCATCGAACATGCAAGCCCGTGAAGGGAATTTCAGTAGGACGAGAGGAGATGTTGATTAGCTGTGCCAAGATCAGTCTCGATGGCCTTCAATGGCCGTTCGACCTTGAGTCATTTCTTGCTGCCACTAAAATGTGCAACCAGTTCTAATGCTTTGAACATTGACGTAACTTCCCACCACGAAAAATGATTTGTGTTAAGGCAAGTCACTAATTAGATGGCACCGTATTTGTCTAGTTTCAGAAAGTCACAGTTTCTCTCACCATTTCCCGCGCTTAGTTACATTTCTTCATTACCACAATCAGCAACACTGGGCAGAAATAACATCACCTCAACATAGGGTAACGTCCCTTGCAAGGCTTTGTTTTAATTAGTCGGATTCCTCTGGCCCGTGTGATACGTATGAGTTGTATGTATACGTGCTCATCTATTTTTAGCTATAAATGCCTACGAAAACTTCTAAAATCTGCAATATTGTCAACTATTTTTGTTAAATGTATTGCTAAATAAAATATACATGTTTCCTTTGTTTTACTACAATTCTTTATAATGCAATTCATTGAAACAAATTTAAACTAAAAATGTAAAACAATACAACCAATTTTCTTTTAAAGGATTACACACACATATATACAGGAGTGCTTATATTTTATATATAAGATATGTGTTTAAAAAGTATCCGACCTTAATTTTCTTTCCACGTAAATAATTGAAGAATGGATGTTGTCCTTTGGAAGGGAGGAATAGGCGACCTTTATGATGCGTGAATTGTTACCCGCCCGAAGATTGAGTCAATCGCTGGCAGTCAGCTTTTTAATGTTGAGTGTACTGAGCACCCGTTGGGCTTTCATTCAACACGAAATGACAGAAATAATTGAGCAGCAGTGTTGCATCATATTTTGCCGAAAGCTAGGCGATGCCCAAGTGGAAAACAAACGGATGATTCAACAGGCTTTCGGTGAAGATGTCGTGGGCATCACCCAAATTAAGGAATGGTACAATCACTTCAAAGAAGGCCACACATCGATCGAGAGCGGATCACATTCCGTTAGGCCATCAATACACTGAAATGAGGAAATCATTGACAAAGTACGGACATTGATCTTACAGAACCACCTTGTCATCATCCACATATTTGAGGATGTGGTGGGTATAAGCTTTGTTTCGACACACCATTTTGAGCGAGTATTTGGCTATACGGACAGTGTCCGCGAAATCCATGACAACGCACCCTCCCATTATCTGCATCTAATTCAGACTTTCATGGACAAACACAACATTCTTCTGGTCCGTCTGCCTCTGAACTCTCCTGGCATGGATCCTAGCGATTTTTGACTCCTTTTCAAGCTGAAATTCCGCTGAAAAGGACCCTGCTTGAGTCACAAGAAAGCCTCATGGGGATAGCGAGGACACAACTGTACGTCTCTCCAAACAGAGACCTTCCTGAAATGCTTCCAGCAATGACAGGACCGCTGGGAGAAGTGTGGGGAGTCCTAGCAAGGCTACCTTGAAGGGGATTAGGGTTATAAAATTGCAGGTGAGTAATTGGGTTTTTCCTGCCCAAAGGTCGGATACTTTTGGAACACACCTCGTATATATATAACTATGGGGAGGAAGACTAACGTCTGGTCAGGAAAAATATACTGGCCCAGACCGTCACCTAGACTTATACGTAGTCTTCCGTGGAAATGGGCTGTTTTCAGGGCAGCCTGTCTAACGAGATGATGGATTGCCGTTTTCCCAATAGTAGTGAGCGACACCCAGATAAAGCCAAGCATTGCACAACCACCTTTAGGACCACGATCTACCTTCATCAGCACACTTTTGATGCGAGGAAAGCTAAAACAACCGGCCACTAAACGTCATTGTCAAGGCGCTCAAAAGAGTAATTCTACTCATCAACAACAACATATATAATTATAAATACAAATTAAGCTCTTGTTTGCCAGTTCACGTTTCAACCTCTTCTTTGCCGTTCGTTCTGGTAACGACGTTGTCTCAAAAACTTCGGAAACTGCGCGATAATGACATGTCATAGCATCTTAGCCTCCTTGGCGCTGTCAGCAGTGATAGCTTTCCAAATTTACCTGTCGTTCCCGTTTTTTTTCTTTAAATGTGATTGTTTATGAACATGTAGATGATTGTTTACATGCGTACAGATTGTGTTTCGTTTTCTCAAGATGTCTGAATGTTATCAGCAGCGATTCAACTTTATGTTTTCTCAAGATGTCTGAATATTATCAGCATCGATACAACTTTATTGTTTTCTCAAGATGTCTGAATGTTATCAGCAGCGATTCAACTTCATATGTTGCTGCTAGCTCGGGAAGACGCTCACAAAGACTTATCAAATGTAATAACAAGTTAACGGGGATCAGTGTATCGGCTGTATGGGCTGCTACAAATGGTTTAACTGATTTAAGTATACCTGGCAGCCAATAAATTACTCGTTCGAGACGACCAACGACAGCATCTGACAACGCTCATGCTGTCTGGATTGGTGAGATGGTGGATTTCAATCGCTCTGTCATTGTTCAGGAGATAGCAGAAGAATGGAATGTTTCCATAGCATCATAGCATTCTTCTTCTTCTTCTTCATCGTATGCAGTCAGCAACCATTATTTTTTTCGAAAAAAGCAACGGTCATCCTGAGGCTGTCGACACTGCCATAGAGCTTGTCTAGTGTTGCCACTGGTGATGTCCACATCTGCTCTCTCTGATCCTCGTATGTCGGGCAGTTTTGCAGCAAATGCTCAGCGGTCATTTTCCCGGTACCACACGGGCATTCGTCAGTGCCACCTATCTTCAATTTGTTGAATAGGTGGTACCTCAGTCTATTGTGGCCAGTGCGAAGTTTGAAGACCACGACCTGCTCTCTTCTGTTCAACTGGTAATAGGCATCGTCTTTTGTGTAGCCAGTATGTTCGGTTTCTTATTTGGTCATGCATCTCTAATAAGCCGTTTTGACTCTTCGTATGTCATACTAGTATCTGGTTGCGGTAGTTTTATACCTTCTTTTGCCAGTCTGTCTGCCTCTTCGTTGCCTTGGCATGATAGCATTCTAACAGAGTAACGTCCAGATAAGAGACGTTCCGGAGAAACGAGTTATAGCGCCTGTTGCATGACATTGGGCAAACTGACATATCAGGGGAATTGTTGTCAAGGATGAAGACAAGTGTGTTTCCCCAGCGACCCTACTCATTTGATATTTTTTTATTTCCCAAAATTTAGCTTGAATGAACGATGATTTCAGAAATTAAGCAACAAGGGGGGGCTCAAATACCTAGGCAGTATGTTCACTGATGTCGGCAGAGTGAACACAGAGATCGCACATTGAATTCAGAAGGTGAACAGTGTCCACTGTTAAATTTCACCACTCTTTAAATACCCTAGAGTGATTCTTTCTGCGAAGAGGAAGCTGATACATGCACTGTTTTTTCTTACACTGCATAACCAATGACAATCTTGGTCCTTACTAGAAATAGTCAGATCCATAGCTGTGAGAAACGCTGTATCAGAATGCAGCCGGGAAGACAATCCGATACCGAATCCAACATCCCTCACTAAGGCACACAGTAGGAACAAACAGTAAGTACTTACATTAACGCCAAACAAATCAAGAAGTTTGATTATATACTCAAAAGGGACCAAGATGCGGAGCAGCGCATGAGCTGCAGTGGTCATCGACCCATGGCTGATTGCAAGCGTCAGGGCCAGCGAACCAGAGCTGCCAAGACCATTCTACACCTCCACGCGGTGATCCTGCATAACAGGCAGCAACAGAGCAGACTGGCTAAGAAGAAGGGATCGAAGAGGGAATGCTAACCCGGTACTCAAAAAATGATTTCTGAAGTCGGATGTGTTGGACCGAAATGTGCAAATATTGCAGTCAAGCTGTACGAAGAAGAAGGAGCATAAATTTAGTACATTTCGCAGAAGGTATGCGCTAGATCCCTTAAAGTGCTTACCAGGACTGCTCCCAGAAGTGGAAACGACACTGGAAGCGGTGTGTTGACTTTGTTCCAGGTAAGCTTAATAAAGTTGGTTTTTCTTAAAATCCTAGATTTTTTTTTAAACAGATATCTGAATAGAGAAAATTAAACACAACGGTTCATGTAACGAAGTGAAAAATTATCGCAGACTAGAAAGGGTAAAGTCATGTCCTGATAAAGTTTAAAACTGGAATAAATCAAAGAGGTTTGAACATGTTTCACTAAATGTATATTTTAGCATTAGATTTGCAAGAATAGGTAGACAACTTAGAGAACAAAGAAAATAATCTTTTTTAAAAATAAATATATGCTTCTGCTTACAATTGTTTAAAAAAATGCAAGCTGTCAATGTTATAATACAAGGATCATATGCTTTCTCGTGATTCCATATTCAAAATTATTGCAATCACCACAAACTAAGCTAAATCGGGCTTGCCGATTCATCAAATGAGGATTTTCCAATCCAGAATTCTCGTTTGGGCCAAATAAAGAAATAATTTGATTGGTTGGATTCTATAGAACGGAAGTTAAGCTTCTGACCTTACATAAGATGGCATTCTATAAATAGGTTAAACGTGATGAAGAAATGAATGCAGCAATTAACGATCCTAAGTAGATGTCATCAAAGAAAGAGCCATTTTAAAGACATTTTTTTTTCATCTTATTTCTTTTTTTTTCCGTCTACTCCTGCTCCTTCTCTTTCTCCCGTACTTTTTAAAGCATACATTCAGTTATGCTACTTTATCTTCGCTTTTCCTGCATTGAGGGTACCAGACTGCTATTGATGTACTCGAACGTTCGTCTATTCTTCTGAGCATGTCGCATGTCCACCGTTGTTTTGTATGCGGGGACTCCGGCATCTCTCGCTAATGATAATTGTCCCCGTTCGGAAATGTGAAAGTGCTGCATGTGATGGCTGCAGAGAGTGAGTAAGACCATGTGTCTCACAGGAGAGGAATGTCTGCAGAGAGTGAGTAAGACCATGTGTCTCACAGGAGAGGAATGTCTGCAGAGAGTGAGTAAGACCATGTGTCTCACAGGAGAGGAATGTCTGCAGAGAGTGAGTAAGACCATGTGTCTCACAGGAGAGGAATGTTTGCAGAGAGTGAGTAAGACCATGTGTCTCACAGGAGAGGTATGGCTGCAGAGAGTGAGTAAGACCATGTGTCTCACAGGAGAGGAATGTCTGCAGAGAGTGAGTAAGACCATGTGTCTCACAGGAGAGGTATGGCTGCAGAGAGTGAGTAAGACCATGTGTCTCACAGGAGAGGAATGTCTGCAGAGAGTGAGTAAGACCATGTGTCTCACAGGAGAGGAATGTCTGCAGAGAGTGAGTAAGACCATGTGTCTCACAGGAGAGGAATGTCTGCAGAGAGTGAGTAAGACCATGTGTCTCACAGGAGAGGAATGTCTGCAGAGAGTGAGTAAGACCATGTGTCTCACAGGAGAGGTATGGCTGCAGAGAGTGAGTAAGACCATGTGTCTCACAGGAGAGGAATGTCTGCAGAGAGTGAGTAAGACCATGTGTCTCACAGGAGAGGAATGTCTGCAGAGAGTGAGTAAGACCATGTGTCTCACAGGAGAGGAATGTCTGCAGAGAGTGAGTAAGACCATGTGTCTCACAGGAGAGGAATGTCTGCAGAGAGTGAGTAAGACCATGTGTCTCACAGGAGAGGAATGTCTGCAGAGAGTGAGTAAGACCATGTGTCTCACAGGAGAAAAATGTCTGCAGAGAGTGAGTAAGACCATGTGTCTCACAGGAGAAGAATGTCTGCAGAGAGTGAGTAAGACCATGTGTCTCACAGGAGAGGAATGTCTGCAGAGAGTGAGTAAGACCATGTGTCTCACAGGAGAGGAATGTCTGCAGAGAGTGAGTAAGACCATGTGTCTCACAGGAGAGGTATGGCTGCAGAGAGTGAGTAAGACCATGTGTCTCATAAGAAAGGTTTGCGTTACTTTCAGCTTGTTCTCTGTGGCTTTTGTAAGTGTTCATATTTCAGTAACATATAACATTACTGGGAGCACAGTTGTATTGAAGAGAGAAGCGCATAGGGTTCGAGACGGCACCCTTCTAGACTTTTCTGGATGAACTAGAAAGTCGCCCAGTCCACTCATTTGACTCTGTCCTACAGTAGCACTCTTTCAAAACTTTAACACGCTCTCATGGTGAGACCCTACATTGCACTTTGGTTGGGCTAGCTTCTGAGGGCGCACAAACCTAGCAAAGGTACATACAGACGCATACATGCATCCAAACACTGGTTTGTGCGTCCTGATATCGCCCAATGGACTACGGTCTGGGGTGGAATGGGCGCTCCTCCGCCAGTAGAAACTAGTGGGGCAAACATCTAAGAAACAACAAAAGCCCAGTCCACTCAGGGACGTCTTACCAGTTCTGGTTCTAAATTATTATCTGTGTTTTCTCCATCGAGGTCGACTGTGTCACAATGGCGAAACAGTTTCGCATGACTTAGGTCTTGGATAAAATGCATTTCTTGCACTGCCTCGCTCTTGCTTTCCCACTTTGTTGATCATCTCTAACATGTAGTTTATTTCTGTAGCTGACTGTGATCAGCGCTATGTAGTCGGCAAATCGAAGCTGATTGGGACGTCTACCATCAACATTGGTTCCAAAGTCCGTCCCAGCCTTAACAACAACCGGTTCCAAGCATGCGAACAACGAGTTCGGTGATTTAGAATTTGCCAATCGGAACCCATTTTTTTGTGGAAACCGCAACTGACAGCTCGAATGGATGAAAGGTGAAAGTGCATAGCTTGGGACAGTTGGCTAGAACTTTGATGTAGCCACGATAGACACTGTGCTCAAATTAGCGAATGCCAGACACATTGTCGTCCAATAGAATTGAATGTACTTTTGTAATCATTAAGATGCAGATCAAGGCACTCCTGATACAGTGACAGCACGGTTGAAGATATGGTGTAATACATAGGTTCTGTCCTTTGTCTATTTCTATCTTACTATTTATATCTCAAGACAGTCTCTGTTCTGTGATCCCAGGGGTAAGGAACGCCGAGGCAGACCAAAACACTTGGACAGCTAGAGATAAACTTAAAAGGAACAGGGAAGATGTAAATGGAGATAGAACGGGATGCCCAGAACATGGGCACCTGACCTGTATTTGTAGAAGACCTGTGCCCCACATGAAGCTGAATAGTTTTTATCAATCAGTACATTATCACATTATTCTCGGCGCCATTCCGGCAAATGTACCGCATGAGAGGAAGCCAACACTATTATATATGCGTTACAATATTTGTCAGGGATGTACGAATACGAACCAAGGACTGTGGTCAGTTGATCCAGCCATTGTATGGGTGGGGGGCCATGTGGACGTGTACAGCTTTAGGGCCACGAAAATGTTGTTATACGTGCCCATCTGTTGCGAACTACAACACTCCCTGTCCAGCGATGTTTGCGTGATATCGCTGCTTGCACAACACCCGTTAAGCAAAGTTTGATGCCGAAATCCGCCGTTTCGGATCTCATTCCTTATACAAATTGTAAATACCTGTTGTTTCATTTTTCTCAGACCGACTGTGAGCTACTCAGTATCTGTTTCGTGCTAGTTCCACACTTCGCATCCATAAATCATTGGTGGAATAATCATTAAAAGTGTGTGCTTTTGTCGTGGTATCTTTCATCTTCTGGAGTATTAGTTTAATGGATTTGAACGATTTCCAACCTGCTTTTCTTCGTCTAGAGATTGTGTGCTCAATGTTATGGTTGATATTTATGTCTTGACCTAGTTAGATATAGGACTTGACATCCTCAATAGTTCCATCTCCTACCTGGATGACCTGCTTTGTACAGAATGAGATTCTGAGGCGCTGTATTTGACTTTTATTTATCTCCAGACCAGCACTCTGCTGTTGGGCTCCATAAATGGTATGACTAATGAGCAATGCGCCATTTGCAAATCGTAAAGGGTTGAGTTACACGCTAGCAATATTTACGCCTCTGTCGATTCAGTTATATTGTTGGTGAACGTCTTCGGAAGCCATTGTAAATAGCTTTGAGGAAATTGTGTCGTCACGCTAGACCTCTTGTCCTATCAGAACATAGACTGGACGGTGGAATAACATGATGGATGTCTTGCAGTCATTATTGTTTATTTTATATCAATTGATAATAGGTTCCATAGATGTCCCGGTTTCTGAGAGCATGTACCTCATATACATGTGTATGTATGTTTGCATGTTTGCTTGTTTGTATGTATGCATGTATGTATGCCTGTATGTATGTATGCATGCATGTGTGTATGTATGTATGTGTGTATGTATGTATGTATGTATGTAATGTATGTACGTATGTATGTATGTATGTATGTGTGTGTGTGTATGTATTTCTACAGTAGCCAGTCCCACGCTGTTTAGCTTTCCTTAGTCGCCATATTTATATATAAAACCGTTCTTTTCTCTCCCATTGAGATGACGCTGTGGCAGACACTATGGAAGACTCCTCTCTTCTCGGATTGGTTATACGAGTCACATTCGTTATTGGCATGGACTTTTTTCAAAGCAGAATTACCCTCGTCTGACAAGACGAAAAAATCCAATGAAATTCTTTCTTTCTCTCTCTCTTTCTCTCTCTGTCTCTCTCTGTCTCTCTATCCCTCTCTTATTCATCACCACCTCCCCATTGAAAAGATAACACCCACGCAAACTACGACTTTGGCCATTAACATTCCTCCTTTCCATTGTGTTCACCATAACGCTGACTGGGCGCCACAGAGCTAACTCCCACTGCAACGCCTCAATTAAATAAATGAAAACAACCATCTAGCTAAGAATGGCATTGCGGTCGATTCCTTGCTCAGTTCCCACTGAAGAAGGTCTTCCATGCTGTTCCCCTGGTGTTATTTTGGCTCAGTGAAACGCATTTCAATTCAACATTCTCCTTCTTGTATGAACCAATAACAAATTCTCCATTCTGATGTCGAATATCCACAATTGATGGATACAATTGACACATCAGATGATGATGTTAAAGGCCAGACGTGAATAGGCATAAATGGCATTCCTTACACTAAATAACATTTTTAGATGCAGAAAAAAAACAGGATACATACCAACGTTTGAATATTCTTCGCCAGTATTAAGTTGGTACTGATATATGGAGCGGTAACATGGAGAACGACGAAGGTGATTCAACAAATACTCCAGACCTTCGTTAACAGATGCCTACAAATGATAATGAGCAGAAAGTGGAAGGATATGGTGAGGAGTAAAGACACATGAGAATAGAGCCAACAAGCTACTAGAACAACAGTTTATGAAAAGAAAATATGTCTATATAGGACATACGATGAGGAAGGCATCGTTCAACATATCTTAGTGTGCTTTCACGGGAAATCTGCAGGGGAAGCGAAGAAGTGGTACATCTAAATATGCACAGAGAAGATAATGTGAGAGGGAACTATCATTAAATGCTTACAGCTGGAGATAGATAGAAATGGTAGCGTTGGACTATGTATGCTAGCGAGATGGGGTCAATGGCCTGTGCATAGAGAGAAGTGACAGGGTTTGATTAATTGAAAGAGATGGACATCTGAGTTCCCTAGAACAGATGCTGTTAACGTCAATGTGTTAGTGTTCCTTGTATTGCTTTCTAGTTTGTCGAATAAAGGAGAAGAAATATATGTATATTGTTTACCTCCTGATTGATCTTATATTGCAATTATATCGATCTACAAATGAATCAAAGAACGTTTGAAGTTCATCGATTGACATAACATAATGACATAACAATACCATGTCAGTGAATCATCATTAGTTTACCACCAGGGGTTTGATTTCATTTTGACTAGAACAGTTCTAAACGTTAACTATGTGGACCATTAAATGATATTAATTAGGTATCCCGTGAAACTGAGTGTCCATGAAAACAATTACAAGTTGATCTTCCGTGCACCCATCAGTGATTTGGTACCCTACTTATATTTAGATTCACCTAGGTACATAGCAAATGTACTGGTGATACCAACTTAATGCAATCTTGCGCCTTCGATACAGTATATATTCTTTCATCCTCTACTGAATTGTTTGCAATCGGATTATCCTGAACGTTGCAATACGCAATATTGAGATAGTATAACTAAGTTCTAGCAACTCTCTTGTTGCAAATTTTCAGCGATAATCAACACAGGCGTCTCAGTCTGTACTGACCATGCCCGTGACGCCCTGTAAGTTTTTTTCAGCTCTGTCTCCTGTATTTCCACACTGTCTGCTATAGCTGTAAAGGCCAATCCACGAGTGACAGTCCCTGCCATAGATCGTACAACCATGCAGAGGAGGCTGGTATTCGTGGCTGTTTTTTTTTATCTCTTTAGTCTTTCTTTTTTCTTTGCAGCCAGAGGACACATACTAGCGTCAGCAGCTACTATGCTTCCACAAACTGACTCGCAGTGTGAGACTGCCGATTCTTCTAACTCTAATGGCTAGCTGTCCATAAAGGATATCCTTTGGCAGCCTCTCGTCTTCCATGCACTAAACATTTCCCAACCACCGTAGATGTCGCTGGCTCAACATCGAGTACACGCTTTGAGTGTTTGCTCTCTGTAAGACCGAATTATGTGACACTCTCTTTGCCACCCGATTCCCACTATTTGCCGAAGACACCTCATGTGATATGTGTTGAGTCGCCGTTCCTGTTTAGTTTAAGTGCTCCAAGTCTCGCTTCCATACATGAGAGTGCCAAGAATGGAGGTTTGATAGACCCGGACCTTGGTGTAGTGAGACATCACAGTGTTCTCCCAGACTGTCTTCGTAAGGCGGGCTACGACAGTACTTGCCCTGCCAAGCCTACTTTCTATCTCCGTCTGGAGCGAGAGAGTGTTTCTGATGGTAGACACCAGATAAGTGAAAATGTTGACGATCTCCAGAGTGACGCAATCAATCTTTACGCAGGGCGTAGTGGTAATGCCTTGTGCGCAGGCCTTTGCCTTTTCCAGGCTTATGGTGAGCCCAAGCTGTTTACACCCCTCGGGGAATCTGTCTCCCAGTTTCTGCAAGACTTCCACACTAATGGTCACTAGAACTGCGGCATCCACAAAAAGCATCTACCTAATGAGTATCGTCCTCACCTTGGTCCTCGCACGGAGTCAGGACAGCCATAATACACAATCGAATAACACGTTTACAATCTTGAAAACGCTTACAAAAATTAATGGCTAAGCATTGGCTAGTATTCCGGACCAAGGATTAGGCAGTTAAAATAACTTCACTTTGTGTTTCATTTCTAGGATTATGTTTCCGTTGCAAATACAATCTAGAAAATGAGAGGGATCGTTTCCCTGAGCAGACCAGAATCCGGGAGAAATAACAGTAAGCCTACATATCAAATATCGCTCTAAGTTTGAAAGAAAGTAAAATACACTATAAATTACTTTCTTTTTAATAAGGACAACAAATAATGGAAACGTTGTCAAATTGCAGGAGAAGGAAGAACTGGCCGGGAGAGCTTACTGGAAGAATGACTGGAAGAACTGACTGGAAAAACAGACTGGAAGAACTGACTGAAAGAACAGACTGGAAGAACTAACTGGAAGAACTGAAAGGAAAAATTAACTGGAAAAACTGAACGAACTAACTGGAAGAACTGAACGAACTAACTGGAAGAACTGAACGAACTAACTGGAAGAACTGAACGAACTAACTGGAAGAACTGAACGAACTAACTGGAAGAACTGAACGAACTAACTGGAAAAACTGAAAGGAAGAACTAACTGGAAGAACTGAACGAACTAACTGGAAGAATTGACTGGAAGAGCTTACTGGAAAAGGTGACTGGAAGAATAACTTAAAGAACTGAAAGGAAGAACTAGCTGGAAGAACTTAAAAAAACTGAATGGAAGAACAAACTAGAAGAATAACTGGAATAATGACTAGAAAAACTGACTGGAGGAACAGACTGGAAGAACTAACTGGAAGAACTGAAAGGAAGAACTAACTGGAAGAACTGACTGAAAGAACAGACTGGAAGAACTAACTGGATCAACTGAAAGGAATAACTAACTGGTAGAACTAAACGAACTAACTGGAAGAACTGACTGGAAGAGCTTACTGGAAAAGGTGACTGGAAGAATAACTTAAAGAACTGACTTGAAGAACTGACTGGAAGAATGACTGGAAGAACTGAAAGGAATAACTGACTGGGAGAAATGACTGTAAAAACTGACTGGAAGAACTGACTGGAAGAACTGACTGGAAAAATGACTGGAAGAAATGAAAGGAATAACTGACTGGGAGAACTGACTGTAAAAACTGACTGGAAGAACTGACTTGATAAACTGAATGGAAGATATGAATGGAAAAACAGACTGGAAGAATGACTGGAAGAACTGAAAGGAATCACTGACTGGGAGAACTGACTGTAAAAACTGACTGGAAGAACTGACTGGAAGAACTGACTGGAAGAATGACTGGAAGAACTGAAAGGAATAACTGACTGGGAGAACTGACTGTAAAAACTGACTGGAAGAACTGAATGGAAGATAAAACTGGAAGAACTGACTGGAAGAACTGAATGGAAGAACTGACTGAACGAACTTTCTGGAAGAACTTACTGGAAGAACTGAATGGAAGAACTGACTGAAAGAACTGGATGGAAGAACTGAAAGAACGAACTTACTGGAAGAACTGACTAGAAGAACTGACTGAAAAAACTGTCTGGAAGAACTGACTGGAAGAACTGACTGAAAGAATGACTGGAAAAACTGACTGAAAGAACTGACTGGAAGAACTGACTGGAAAAGCTTACTAGAAGAACTGACTGGAAGAGCTTACTAGAAGAACTGACTGGAAGAACTGACTGGATGAGCTTACTATAAGAACTGACTGGAAGAACTGACTGGAATAGCTTACTAGAAGAACTGACTGGAAGAGCTTACTAGAAGAACTGACTGGAAGAGGTTACTGGAAGAACTGACTGGAAGAGCTTACTGGAAGAACTGACTGGAAGAACTTACTAGAAGAACTGACTGGAAGAACTTACTGGAAGAACTGACTAGAGGAGCTTACTGGAAGAGCTTACTAGAAAAACTGACTGGAAGAGCTTACTGGAAGAACTGACTGGAAGAACTGACTGGAAGAGCTTACTAGAAGAACTGACTGGAAGAGCTTACTAGAAAAACTGACTGGAAGAACTGACTGGAAGAGCTTACTGGAAGAACTGAATAGAAGAACTGACTGAAAGAACTGACTGGAAGAGCTTACTGGAAGAGCTTACTAGAAGAACTGACTGAAAGAACTGACTTCAAGAGCTTACTAGAAGAACTGACTGGAAGAGCTTACTAGAAGAACTGACTGGAAGAACTGACTGAAAGAACTGACTGGAAGAGTTTACTAGAAGAACTGACTGGAAGAACTGACTGAAAGAACTGACTGGAAGAACTGAACGAACTAACGGGAAGAACTGAACGAACTAACTGGAAGAACTGAACGAACTAACTGGAAGAACTGAACGAACTAACTGGAAGAACTGAACGAACTAACTGGAAGAACTGAACGAACTAACTGGAAGAATTGACTGGAAGAGCTTACTGGAAAAGGTGACTGGAAGAATAACTTAAAGAACTAAAAGGAGGAACTAACTGGAAAAACTAACTGGAAGAACTTAAAAAAACTGAATGGAAGAACAAACTAGAAGAATAACTGGAATAATGACTAGAAAAACTGACTGGAGGAACAGACTGGAAGAACTAACTGGAAGAACTGAAAGGAATAACTAACTGGAAGAACTGACTGAAAGAACAGACTGGAAGAACTAACTGGATGAATTGAAAGGAAGAACTAACTGGTAGAACTGAACGAACTAACTGGAAGAACTGACTGGAAGAGCTTTCTGGAAAAGGTGACTGGAAGAATAACTTAAAGAACTGACTGGAAGAACTGAAAGGAATAACTGACTGGGAGAACTGACTGTAAAAACTGACTGGAGGAACTGACTGGAAGAACTGACTGGAAGAACTGACTGGAAGAATGACTGGAAGAAATGAAAGGAATAACTGACTGGGAGAACTGACTGTAAAAACTGACTGGAAGAACTGAATGGAAGATAAAACTGGAAGAACTGACTGGAAGAACTGAATGGAAGAACTGACTGAACGAACTTTCTGGAAGAACTTACTGGAAGAACTGAATGGAAGAGCTGACTGAAAGAACTGGATGGAAGAACTGAAAGAACGAACTTACTGGAAGAACTGACTAGAAGAACTGACTGAAAAAACTGTCTGGAAGAACTGACTGGAAGAACTGACTGAAAGAATGACTGGAAAAACTGACTGAAAGAACTGACTGGAAGAACTGACTGGAAAAGCTTACTAGAAGAACTGACTGGAAGAGCTTACTAGAAGAACTGACTGGAAGAACTGACTGGATGAGCTTACTATAAGAACTGACTGGAAGAACTGACTGGAATAGCTTACTAGAAGAACTGACTGGAAGAGCTTACTAGAAGAACTGACTGGAAGAGGTTACTGGAAGAACTGACTGGAAGAGCTTACTGGAAGAACTGACTGGAAGAACTTACTAGAAGAACTGACTGGAAGAACTTACTGGAAGAACTGACTAGAGGAGCTTACTGGAAGAGCTTACTAGAAAAACTGACTGGAAGAGCTTACTGGAAGAACTGACTGGAAGAACTGACTGGAAGAGCTTACTAGAAGAACTGACTGGAAGAGCTTACTAGAAAAACTGACTGGAAGAACTGACTGGAAGAGCTTACTGGAAGAACTGAATAGAAGAACTGACTGAAAGAACTGACTGGAAGAGCTTACTGGAAGAGCTTACTAGAAGAACTGACTGAAAGAACTGACTTCAAGAGCTTACTAGAAGAACTGACTGGAAGAGCTTACTAGAAGAACTGACTGGAAGAACTGACTGAAAGAACTGACTGGAAGAGTTTACTAGAAGAACTGACTGGAAGAACTGACTGAAAGAACTGACTGGAAGAACTGAACGAACTAACGGGAAGAACTGAACGAACTAACTGGAAGAACTGAACGAACTAACTGGAAGAACTGAACGAACTAACTGGAAGAACTGAACGAACTAACTGGAAGAACTGAACGAACTAACTGGAAGAATTGACTGGAAGAGCTTACT
Source organism: Ariolimax columbianus (assembly GCA_036924085.1). Lineage (NCBI taxonomy): Eukaryota > Metazoa > Mollusca > Gastropoda > Stylommatophora > Arionidae > Ariolimax > Ariolimax columbianus. Next base: position 27,751,826 of record JAVGWX010000017.1, read on the forward strand.
GGAAAAGGTGACTGGAAGAATAACTTAAAGAACTAAAAGGAGGAACTAACTGGAAAAACTAACTGGAAGAACTTAAAAAAACTGAATGGAAGAACAAACTAGAAGAATAACTGGAATAATGACTAGAAAAACTGACTGGAGGAACAGACTGGAAGAACTAACTGGAAGAACTGAAAGGAATAACTAACTGGAAGAACTGACTGAAAGAACAGACTGGAAGAACTAACTGGATGAATTGAAAGGAAGAACTAACTGGTAGAACTGAACGAACTAACTGGAAGAACTGACTGGAAGAGCTTTCTGGAAAAGGTGACTGGAAGAATAACTTAAAGAACTGACTGGAAGAACTGAAAGGAATAACTGACTGGGAGAACTGACTGTAAAAACTGACTGGAAGAACTGACTTGATAAACTGAATGGAAGATATGAATGGAAAAACAGACTGGAAGAATGACTGGAAGAACTGAAAGGAATCACTGACTGGGAGAACTGACTGTAAAAACTGACTGGAAGAACTGACTGGAAGAACTGACTGGAAGAATGACTGGAAGAACTGAAAGGAATAACTGACTGGGAGAACTGACTGTAAAAACTGACTGGAAGAACTGAATGGAAGATAAAACTGGAAGAACTGACTGGAAGAACTGAATGGAAGAACTGACTGAACGAACTTTCTGGAAGAACTTACTGGAAGAACTGAATGGAAGAACTGACTGAAAGAACTGGATGGAAGAACTGAAAGAACGAACTTACTGGAAGAACTGACTAGAAGAACTGACTGAAAAAACTGTCTGGAAGAACTGACTGGAAGAACTGACTGAAAGAATGACTGGAAAAACTGACTGAAAGAACTGACTGGAAGAACTGACTGGAAAAGCTTACTAGAAGAACTGACTGGAAGAGCTTACTAGAAGAACTGACTGGAAGAACTGACTGGATGAGCTTACTATAAGAACTGACTGGAAGAACTGACTGGAATAGCTTACTAGAAGAACTGACTGGAAGAGCTTACTAGAAGAACTGACTGGAAGAGGTTACTGGAAGAACTGACTGGAAGAGCTTACTGGAAGAACTGACTGGAAGAACTTACTAGAAGAACTGACTGGAAGAACTTACTGGAAGAACTGACTAGAGGAGCTTACTGGAAGAGCTTACTAGAAAAACTGACTGGAAGAGCTTACTGGAAGAACTGACTGGAAGAACTGACTGGAAGAGCTTACTAGAAGAACTGACTGGAAGAGCTTACTAGAAAAACTGACTGGAAGAACTGACTGGAAGAGCTTACTGGAAGAACTGAATAGAAGAACTGACTGAAAGAACTGACTGGAAGAGCTTACTGGAAGAGCTTACTAGAAGAACTGACTGAAAGAACTGACTTCAAGAGCTTACTAGAAGAACTGACTGGAAGAGCTTACTAGAAGAACTGACTGGAAGAACTGACTGAAAGAACTGACTGGAAGAGTTTACTAGAAGAACTGACTGGAAGAACTGACTGAAAGAACTGACTGGAAGAACTGAACGAACTAACGGGAAGAACTGAACGAACTAACTGGAAGAACTGAACGAACTAACTGGAAGAACTGAACGAACTAACTGGAAGAACTGAACGAACTAACTGGAAGAACTGAACGAACTAACTGGAAGAATTGACTGGAAGAGCTTACTGGAAAAGGTGACTGGAAGAATAACTTAAAGAACTAAAAGGAGGAACTAACTGGAAAAACTAACTGGAAGAACTTAAAAAAACTGAATGGAAGAACAAACTAGAAGAATAACTGGAATAATGACTAGAAAAACTGACTGGAGGAACAGACTGGAAGAACTAACTGGAAGAACTGAAAGGAATAACTAACTGGAAGAACTGACTGAAAGAACAGACTGGAAGAACTAACTGGATGAATTGAAAGGAAGAACTAACTGGTAGAACTGAACGAACTAACTGGAAGAACTGACTGGAAGAGCTTTCTGGAAAAGGTGACTGGAAGAATAACTTAAAGAACTGACTGGAAGAACTGAAAGGAATAACTGACTGGGAGAACTGACTGTAAAAACTGACTGGAGGAACTGACTGGAAGAACTGACTGGAAGAACTGACTGGAAGAATGACTGGAAGAAATGAAAGGAATAACTGACTGGGAGAACTGACTGTAAAAACTGACTGGAAGAACTGACTGGATAAACTGAATGGAAGATATGAATGGAAAAACTGACTGGAAGAATGACTGGAAGAACTGAAAGGAATCACTGACTGGGAGAACTGACTGTAAAAACTGACTGGAAGAACTGACTGGAAGATCTGACTGGAAGAATGACTGGAAGAACTGAAAGGAATAACTGACGGGGAGAACTGACTGTAAAACTGACTGGAAGAACTGAATGGAAGATAAAACTGGAAGAACTGACTGGAAGAACTGAATGGAAGAACTGACTGAAAGAACTTACTGGAAGAACTGAATGGAAGAACTGACTGAAAGAACTGGATGGAAGAACTGAAAGAACGAACTTACTGGAAGAACTGACTAGAAGAACTGACTGGAAGAACTGACTGAAAGAATGACTGGAAAAACTGACTGAAAGAACTGACTGGAAGAACTGACTGGAAAAGCTTACTAGAAGAACTGACTGGAAGAGCTTACTAGAAGAACTGACTGGAAGAACTAACTGGATGAGCTTACTAGAAGAACTGACTGGAAGAACTGACTGGAATAGCTTACTAGAAGAACTGACTGGAAGAGCTTACTAGAAGAACTGACTGGAAGAGCTTACTGGAAGAACTGACTGAAAGAGCTTACTGGAAGAACTGACTGGAAGAGCTTACTAGAAGAACTGACTGGAAGAACTTACTGGGAGAACTGACTAGAAGAGCTTACTGGAAGAGCTTACTAGAAGAACTGACTGGAAGAGCTTACTGGAAGAACTGACTGGAAGAACTGACTGGAAGAGCTTACTAGAAGAACTGACTGGAAGAGCTTACTAGAAGAACTGACTGGAAGAACTGACTGGAAGAGCTTACTGGAAGAACTGAATAGAAGAACTGACTGAAAGAACTGACTGGAAGAGCTTACTGGAAGAGCTTACTAGAAGAACTGACTGAAAGAACTGACTTCAAGAGCTTACTAGAAGAACTGACTGGAAGAGCTTACTAGAAGAACTGACTGGAAGAACTGACTGAAAGAACTGACTGGAAGAGTTTACTATAAGAACTGACTGGAAGAACTGACTGAAAGAACTGACTGGAAGAACTGAACGAACTAACTGGAAGAACTGAACGAACTAACTGGAAGAACTGAACGAACTAACTGGAAGAACTGAACGAACTAACTGGAAGAACTGAAAGGAAGAACTAACTGGAAGAACTGAACGAACTAACTGGAAGAATTGACTGGAAGAGCTTACTGGAAAAGGTGACTGGAAGAATAACTTAAAGAACTGAAAGGAAGAACTAACTGGAAAAACTAACTGGAAGAACTTAAAAAAACTGAATGGAAGAACAAACTAGAAGAATAACTGGAATAATGACTAGAAAAACTGACTGGAGGAACAGACTGGAAGAACTAACTGGAAGAACTGAAAGGAATAACTAACTGGTAGAACTGACTGAAAGAACAGACTGGAAGAACTAACTGGAAGAACTGAAAGGAAGAACTAAATGGTAGAACTGAACGAACTAACTGGAAGAACTGACTGGAAAAGGTGACTGGAAGAATAACTTAAAGAACTGACTTGAAGAACTGACTGGAAGAATGACTGGAAGAAATGAAAGGAATAACTGACTGGGAGAACTGACTGTAAAAACTGACTGGAAGAACTGACTGGATAAACTGAAGAGAAGATATGAATGGAAAAACTGACTGGAAGAATGACTGGAAGAACTGAAAGGAATCACTGACTGGGAGAACTGACTGTAAAAACTGACTGGAAGAACTGACTGGAAGAACTGACTGGAAGAATGACTGGAAGAACTGAAAGGAATAACTGACTGGGAGAACTGACTGTAAAAACTGACTGGAAGAACTGAATGGAAGATAAAACTGGAAGAACTGACTGGAAGAACTGAATGGAAGAACTGACTGAAAGAACTTTCTGGAAGAACTTACTGGAAGAACTGAATGGAAGAACTGACTGAAAGAACTGGATGGAAGAACTGAAAGAACGAACTTACTGGAAGAACTGACTAGAAGAACTGACTGGAAGAACTGACTGAAAGAATGACTGGAAAAACTGACTGAAAGAACTGACTGGAAGAACTGACTGGAAAAGCTTACTAGAAGAACTGACTGGAAGAACTGACTGGATGAGCTTACTAGAAGAACTGACTGGAAGAACTGACTGGAATAGCTTATTAGAAGAACTGACTGGAAGAGCTTACTGGAAGAACTGACTGGAAGAGCTTACTGGGAGAACTGACTGGAAGAGCTTACTAGAAGAACTGACTGGAAGAACTTACTGGAAGAACTGACTAGAAGAGCTTACTGGAAGAGCTTACAAGAAGAAATGACAGGAAGAGCTTACTGGAAGAACTGACTGGAAGAACTGACTGGAAGAGCTTAGTAGAAGAACTGACTGGTAGAGCTTACTAGAAGAACTGACTGGAAGAACTGACTGGAAGAGCTTACTGGAAGAACTGAATAGAAGAACTGACTGAAAGAACTGACTGGAAGAGCTTACTGGAAGAGCTTACTAGAAGAACTGACTGAAAGAACTGACTTCAAGAGCTTACTAGAAGAACTGACTGGAAGAGCTTACTAGAAAAACTGACTGGAAGAACTGACTGGAAGAGCTTACTGGAAGAACTGACTGGAAGAACTGACTGAAAGAATTGACTGGAAGAGCTTACTGGAAGAGCTTACTAGAAGAACTGACTGAAAGAACTGACTGGAAGAGCTTACTAGAAGAACTGACTGGAAGAGCTTACTAGAAGAATTGACTGGAAGAACTGACTGAAAGAACTGACTGGAAGAGCTTATTAGAAGAACTGACTGGAAGAGCTTACTAGAAGAACTGACTGGAAGAACTGACTGAAAGAACTGACTGGAAGAGCTTACTGGAAGAAATGACTGGAAGAACTGACTGGAAGAACTGACTGAAAGATTGACTGGAAGAATGACTGGAAGAACTGACTGAAAGAACTGACTGGAAGGATGGCTATAGTTAAGTATGAATTGTTTCAAGACACTATTCGGGGCTGAGATACAGCAGCGCGTGAGCTTGAAGCAGCCAACGGTTGATAGCTGGGTGCGTGCATTAGGTTGAACATTGCTGACCAAGTAGCAATTATGCTTCTATGTGGTGTCTCTGGACACAGGTAGCACTAGACACTTATTAGCCTGGCTAAGGGACAGGGATTGTAGCGAAAAGGTAAACCCGGTAGTCAAAACAAGTCAGCCAAGATCGGATCTGTCGGCCGAAAGGCGCGGATATTACAGCCAAACTGGATACTACGACACAACTTCTCAAATTCTTGTTTTAGGGCGAACGTCGAAGGCGATAAAGAAGATGATGAAGACAAAAATATACTTCTTGAGGATGCTGCTAGGGGCATTATTTGTGTTAAAAGTTCTAAGACTGTCAATGAGACACAATTTGAAACATTTCCTGAGTCACGAAGAGAACTCTCACTTATTTGTGACAGGATACTTCAGTTAATAATTATTTTTTTGGGGGGAATGCACGAAAGAAAAGTTTGAAATACAACACTGCCGAAGACGAATGTGTTGGACCGAAAAGTGCAAATATCGCAGTCGAGCTGTAAACCAAGGGAGATTGAGAACAAACGCAGAAGAAGAAATGCAACAAAATTATGAAGATATCTATTGTTCTGTTCCATGTGGTTTTTGCTGGTAAGATGATTTGTTTCTGTAATTGAATTCGTGCTTCTGAACACACACATTGTTCTGTTAAGATCAGTTTTTTTGTTTTCTCTAGCAATGTTTCATAGTCTGTGCCGCATAACTACAAAAAGATAGAAACGTTATAGGAACGAGATAATGAGAGAGAAGGAATACGGAGAGTACAACATAAATGAAGGGATAGCATAAGCTGAGCTGTAGCGCACCGATGCAGAGATAATCAATAGAGGTATCCCGTGCTCAACTGCTCAAGGAAATAATTAGTATCTCGCTAATTGATAAACATCGCTGTGCTGGGCGCTGCTGAGATCCAGGATCGAATAAGCCAGTCGACATGGCACATGACGATGATAATCTCACTAATTGCGCGTTCCTTGATTTGGGAGGAAAATGGGAAGCCGGGGTGACGGAGGGGTAACATTGGAAGTGAAGTCACTAAGGAGGAGAGGACGTTCTGTGTCGCATTTGATTATAGATAATGGACTGTCTATTCGAGTTTTCATTAAGTTGATGTTCTAGCCAAGTTGTGACCGATCACAGAAATAAGCCTTTTGATTCTTTGGGAATCCAATCACTAATGGATTCTTTTCTTCTTCTTCTTCTTCTGCGTACACAGTCAGACAGTAACCATTATTTTTTCGAAAAAAGCGGCGGTCGTCCTGAGACTCTCGCCACTACCATAGAGCTTGTCTTGCAGTTCCACTGGCAATGGCCACATCTGCTCTCTCTGATCCTCGTATGTCGGGCAGTTCTGCAGCAGATGTTCAGTGGTCATTTTACCAGTACCGCACGGGCATTCGTCGGTACACCCTATCTTCAATTTGTTGAATAGGTGGTACCTCAGTCTGTTGTGGCCAGTGCGAAGTCTGAAGACAACGACCTGCTCTCTTCGTTTCAACTGGTAATAGGCATCGTTTTTGGTGTAACCAGTATGTTCGGTTTCCCATTTGGTCATGTATCTGGCTTTGATAAGCCGTTTTGACTCTTCGTACGTCATACTGGTATCTGTTTGTGGTAGCCTTGCACCTTCTTTTGCCAGTCTGTCTGCCTCCTCGTTGCCTTGGATGTTGCAGTGTGACGGAACCCACTGTACCACTACCCTTTTTGGTGCGGACTGCTGGCACAGTTTGCAGAGTGCTGCTCTTAAGTCATTAAGCTCAGTGTTTTTCTGGCTTTTTAGCGCTGTGACTACGGCGAGAGCATCTGTCAGCAGGACTACATGGCTCTCATTTTCACTGTGTGTTACCATTTCTTCCACTGCCGCCCTCAGTGCCTCTGCCTCCGCTCTGAAATTGCTTGTGTACTTACCAGTAGCGAATGACAGTGTTATTTTTCTGCCATTTGGTAGGTTCAGGAATGCTCCTGCCCCTCCGTTCTGTGTAGTGTTTGTTACAGAACCGTCGGTGTATGCATGGGTCCAGTCCATGCTTGGGTAGCTTTTCGTTATGAAGCTTAGGGTAGTGTCTCTCCTTACTTTTTCAGTCTGGCAGTTTTTGTTTGCAATACCTGGTATATTTTCTACCACCTCTGGAAATATATCCTGCCTCCAGGTAGGTTTTCGTACAGTAGTGATGGGTTTTGGTGTTGTTAGTGCGTTTATGGGATCTTCGTGCATCTTTGCTTTGGCTATTTCTGCAAAGTTTCTCCGCTTTAGTTTCCCATTTCCCAAATTGTTTAGTCTCTGGTACATTGGATGGTCCGTCAGTCTTCGGAGTTTCTCTGACTGCAGCTGGGCTCTGCAGTCTCTTCTATCGGTCATGGATTGCAGTTTTGTAATCTTTTCAAGTTCTACAATTGGCGTTGACTTCATGCCACCTGTTATAATTCTCATGGCTTGGTTTTGAAGTTTGTTAACTTTATCGAAGTTCGCCTTCGCTGCTGTTGTCCATGCCGCAATGACATACTCGAGAACTGGTCTCACTCTTCCAGTGTACAGTTTCTTTAGTATGCCTTCGTCTGCTCCCCAGCTTGTGCCAGCAAGTTTCCTCATGATTGCCATTCTTTCTCTGGCTTTCATTCAGTTTCTCTCAATCTGACTTTTCCATGTCATGCGCCGATCAAATGTGACTCCCAGATAGGTTGGGTTGTCGTTTGGCTGCAGGATTTGGCCATTTAGACTTAATTTGGTGCTTTGGGGTTTTAATGAGAGCGAGAATATTGTGCACGTGGTTTTCTCCTCGTTTATTTTGACCAGCCATGAGTTCGCCCACTCTTCCAGCGATGTTAGGGCCGTCTGCATCCGATTTCTTGCTATGGTGAGATTCTTTTCAGAGGTCCACATAGCCAGATCGTCTGCAAACATTGAGCTATGGACTCTTCTTGGTATATTCTCTGTAATATCGTTTATATATACCAGGAAGAGTGTGGGTGACAATACTCCCCCTTGGGGTACTCCCTGCTCGAGTGTCACCTTTTTTTGCTCATCTGCCCTTGTACTTGGACTCTGGCCGTTCTTTGTTTGAGGTAGTGGTTGATCCACTTGTACATCTTCCCACAGACATCACTTCTTCTTAGCTTGACTCTAAGTCCATCCTTCCAGACTTTGTCAAATGCCTTTTCCAGATCCACCCAAACAGCTACTGTGTGTTTCTGTGCCTGGTAGGCATCTTCTATCTCCTGGGCTATGAGGATGACCTGGTCCTCAGTGGATCTGTGCTGTCTAAAGCCGGCTTGCTGTGGAATTAGTATTCGTTTTTTTTCCAGATGCCACATCAGTCTGGTGTTTATCATCCGTTCCATCACCTTGCCGACACAGCTCAGTAGGCTTATGGGCCTGTATCCATTTGGATCTGTTTTGTCCTTTCCTGTTTTTGGTACTGGTACCAGTATTGCATCTTTCCAGGCCTGTGGTACAATTCCCCTTTTCCAGCTTTGGTTTAGGACCGATAGCAGTTTCTTCTTCGCTGTTTGGCCCAGCCCCATCAGCATTTCGTTTGTTATCCCGTCTTTTCCGGGAGATTTCCTTTTCTTTAGTGTTCTCATAACCTCTTCCATTTCACGCATTGTTAGTTTGGCCATCATGTGCTCTTCAGGAACCGTATTTATGTTTTCGTGTCCCTTTAGCTCTTCGCTAATGTCTGTATGCTTATCTGCAGGGACCTCGATGTGGTTTGCTCTGGCATAGTGATCGACAAAGGCGTTTGCGGCTTTCTTTCCTGTGATCAAGTTCTCGCCCTGCTTGATAGTAATTTGTTTATTTGACGGGGTTTCGTCATTCATGGCTCTGACTAGCTTCCATAGCTTGTTCCCTTCTTTGTCCAGGTTTAGACTTTCCGTTTTATTTTTCCAGCTTTCTCTTGCTGTTTGCTTGAGAGTGTGTTTGTACTTCGCCGCGGCGGCTTTGAGGGCGATGTTTGCCTCCATGGATTTTTCTCGTTCTGCCATGTTCCTAGCATTTGTTACTGCATCTTCCACTTTCTGTAACTCATCATTCCAGTAGGCCTTATAGTTTTTCCTAGCTCCTCTTGGGATGGTTTCAGTGGCGGCTTGCATTATTGCCTTGCTTAGGCTCTCTACCATGGGCTTCATAAAATTCTTTTCAATTGCTGGCATTATTCATCATTACATCATTCCCAAGTTAGTTATCTATCGCAAACGATGATGGCGAATCATCACACTCCTGGTGTCTTGATGATGTAACTTGTGTTGTATTTTGATAAAATAAAGTAAAGTAAAGTATCCCATAGCATTACTGCCGTAGGGGTGTGAGGTGTTAGCGATCTTACATTTCAAAGGCTCGGCTATAGGAGGGTGGTAGCCATCTCCTCTCCCTCGCCGCTTTTACTTCCCGGACTGAACCGGTACCCATTTAAGGCTGGGTCGACCCAGGGGCCAATGCGGTCTGAAAAAAACATTTACCGCCTCAACTGGGGAATGAACCCAGGACCACTCAGATGCGAAGCCAGCGCGCTAACCACTGCGCTACGCGGCTCCACTTTTGATTATATACGGTGACAGAAACTGCGTTAGTCATCACTCTCACTATCTCGTCCTAAGATAGTTGAAAATGAGACACGGGTAACCGTAGAACTATTTCCTATAGTCGATGTCCATACCAGGTTTCTCGAAGGAAATAAGAAAGCAACAAATGAACGAATTAACTAGTCCAGGTGGAAACAAACAACATGTCTCCGTAGATACAAGTGTAAATCGTCTGCTAGTGTTAATTCTAGTCACATCCGTGGCCTAGCGGCATTCATAATAAACTAAGAGTAAAATTAGACCCGTGTCTGGTCCGGCGCCATTTGTGCTGCATTTCAATCTAGTCCACAGGGCGAAAAATGACGAGATTGGCGCCCTTCTCATTAATTGCAGACAGTGTCGCTTTTGGTGCGGCTGTGAAGTGAAAACACGGCACAATAACGGACTTCAATAAGTCGCCAGGGAGAGATTGAGCCTTGCTCGGTTAGCAAGATGTCCAACACACAATACTGACACTTTGTGAGTGTTGTCTCTCACGACCTATAGCGATTAAGGGAAAGGCAATACACACAAGGATAACCGGATGTTGTTCTCGTTTAGATAGAGCTTCTGGTCAAATGCTACTGTTGTGTAGGATGTCTGGAAGAGCACTATTAGCAGTTTATGTACATTTCATCATCTAGAGGCAAGCCAAAAACATGCTTCTGCATGGTTTGTTCTTATGGCGTGTAGATGGCGCAGCAATCACCATAATTGTTATCTTCTTTGTGAAGGGCTTTATGGGTCAAAGCGAACAGTTGCCCATATGTCATGTATCTGAGACGTACACCAGTTTCACAGCCACGTGTAGCATTAGCATGTATAACTGCAAATATTAGGCTAAAAAGCGGTGGGGCCAGCACACTGCCTTGTTAGACTCCAAATTGTGCATACAGTTCTCCATCATTCAGTACACGGGCCGACATGACATCTTAAAACTGACGGATAATTGTGATGCATATTTTGGGGCCACCGAATTTCGCAATGATTTTCCATAGTCCTCTCCTGTTGAACGTTCTAAAGGCCTTTTCCCGTTAAAAAAAAGTCGTGTACAGATCACCATGCTGTTCCCCGCGTTTCTCCTGGATTGGACGAGCTGCACAAAGCATGTGGACTGTCCTGCGACCAGCTCGGAATCCATATTGACTCTCTGAGAGTTACCTTGGCAGAATGACCAGAAGCGACGACTGGAGATAATGCAGGATGCAAGCCCTCTGTACTTACCTCCCCTGAGACCAAGGGATGCTTGAAACTTGCAGGATTCGATCGCCTAACGTTTTGGTTCATCGCTTAGATAGTAGAGGGTCTTACCTATTAACGACAGTGACCTCTACATCATACAAGGTAAATGAGCATACAAGTGCACCTCTAATTACATTATCTCTCTAACGTGTATCTTTTCGCCATTTGTCCTGAAGATTTGATTGGTTTATTGAATAATACGATTAAGATGTCATCTTCCTTGCGGCATGTGCAGTCAAAACAATTTGACGGCCTTGGATCGGCTCGATCGACAAAGGCCCCTGAGGACAACTCGGGCATTTGAACATGGAAAACAAAAAATGTTTCCGCTTGAATTCCCGACAGCGGCGAGCTTTGTTGTTTAGACTAAAAGAACCATACAGGTTTAGGAATTAAATCTCTTGTAATGGCCCACTAACACAACGTATTAGTGTTCATGCAACTTGGAAACCAAACGACATATGTTCTAACACCAAAGATGGATATCAAACTAAGGTAAAGGTAGTCTCATAGTAGACCATGTTGTTGTGGATGAAGTGTTGAGTCTTCATTATACTTGGTCTCGATGTTCTGTGAGGGGAAGATATGTTGCCTTCCTCGCTGCCTGTTCTTTCCTAACAGTAAGTCATATAACAATTTACAACTGGGTCAATCGGAACGTATTGATAATGAGGATTGAGCCCAGTACCATTTCCAAGATAAGCGATTGTTTTACCACTCTGTCAATCAGACACTTGATACCAAATTGGTAGTATTAAGCAGAGCGGCGAACACAAAAGCGAGGCCCTACTGCCTTAGTCATTGTTTATAACACATTAGCTTAGAAATTGTGTGTGAATTACGAATGCGTTTATTATTCTTTTGATTCTGCCACGAGAAGTTTCCTGCAAGTGGAAAACTGCGAACAAGCAAAAATGCATTGACACGTCAATAGTCACAAACATTATTATTATTACTAGCAAAACCCGTGCAGAAGATCTGCCCGTCTACCAAACAATACAATATGAATGAAACAACAGCAGTTTAACATTAGAAGATTTATCCCTCCCCACACCTCTCGCCTGTTTAACATCATAAGCTCTTCCCCCCACACACCCGCTCTTTCAAAATTCATGACTCAATAATAATGTATAATTTCTTTTTGAAGATACGTACATTGAAGATGCAAACAAAACTCACATTCTAATTGTTATGCTCCGTGGAAACAGTTATGTTTACATTTTGAAGTTCCAAGACCGCTGGGGTCGCTAATTGTTAACAGTTCAAAGAAAGCAGGTGAATATACTGCAAGTTAAGTGTCAAATGTCGCATCGAGACTACAATTTGCTAAGTGGCGTTAGTACTTCGCAGTGCTGACAGTTCGTGAAAGTTAGCTGGCAGAGTAGTCCACATTAATTTATAACATATTTGGTACTAGACGATCAAACATGAAAATTGGTTCTTCCCATCGAGACAAACCTAAAGAATTATGGTCTATTATTAATTTTAGGCTTGTTTTCAATAAACTATATTCTTTTTGCTGCGCTCTTCTAAATTCTTGTATTCAATATATTTTTTGTCAACATGTTTTATATTCTACCAACCACCTTCTCCCTGCAGGCTACTGCCTCCATCAAATATATTCCCCTCATCTCCCTCAGCGGCCAAAAGTAGCCATAACGCACGTCAATGCTTCATCTAGTCATTGATGAGACTCACGAACACGCAACAGTAATCTCGTTAGTGCTTCATAGACACGGAAGAAAAAGCGTGCGTGGGAAAATTAATAAGTCTTGTTCATTGTGTGTATGTGTTGTTTTTTATTCATCGATGGCCAGGATAAGAGATAAGCATGCGAGCCCAGAAGGGGTTTCACGATTTCATGTTCTTGTAAAGAGCATTTCGTGTGGACCCATGCGCCCATTGTTGGTTAACAAGCAATAGTCCTGCAAGCTTTGTCGCAAAAAATCGACCTAAGTAGGGTTGTATAACAATGGATATAAATACAATACAATCCATCGGAATATCGGATCAGATGTAGACTTGCTGTTTATTATTACTTTGTCTACTTTGTATCTCCTCTTCTGCATTTTGGTGCAGAAACAATATTTTTATATTCTTGTTTTACAATTTGTGTTTCCTTAAGTTACGGTTCGTCAATTTCAACCGCAGATAGTGCGACGCTGTGTTGATTTTGTTATGTTACGTGAGGATGTAAAAGTTCAAGTGTTGCCTAGTGGCCGTAGTTTAGCCTAATAGTAAACGGTTGGTGGTGCATTGTAGTCGGTTTGAAGATCCATGAGGAAAAGACGAAAATAAATAGGGTCAATGCAGCAAACACAGAACCAATCAGGCATAGAGGAACACCACTGGAAGAGGTATAGTTATTTACATACCTCGGAACTATCACCAACAAGGAAAGGAAGGGGGGGGGGGCACAGGCGAGGAAAGAAAAACAAGGATACAACAAGCAAGAGGCATTCGGAATGTTAAAATGTATGTGGAACTCCACTGAAATAAGAAGGAAGACAAAAATAAGGATTTGTATTTCAAATGTGAAGCTAGTACTGCTGTATGGTGCGGAAACCTGGAGCATGGCCAAAGGCAATTACAGGAGACTGCAGGGGTTTATCAACAGATGCCTGAGAAAGATTATTGTAATAACATGGTTTGACAAAGTTACAAACGACAGACTGTGGGAGAGAGCGGACAAGGTAAATTGAAACAGGAAATCTTAGGAAGAAAGTGGAGATGGATGGATCATAGACTAAGAAAACACTAGGCAATCCCTGCCAAGGAACCACCAGGGAAAAAGAGGCATAGGCAGACCAAGGAATACATGGAGACGAGATCTGGAGGCGGAAGTAAAGAAAACAGGAAAAAGCTGGAAGGAAGTGGAACAAATTGCACAGGACAGAGCTGCTTGGCGAGGGTTGGTGGATGTCCTATGTACCCCTGGGTGATAGAAGGCGAAAGAGAGGTGTATTGTAGTGCAGCTGTAATTCTGCCCATGGCTGTCGACAGTTCCCTGAACTGTTGCTTAGATTTACTGCGCCATGGACTTGACACTCGTGACCATTTTTTGGGCAAATTTACAATTACTACGGAATGAAGCCGGACTGACGGTTATGAAATAACGATAAATGCAATAGGCATGTCATGTATCTTGATTAAACTGGCTGAACAACAATTTCTTCAAGGAAATAACCAGATAAGAAAGAACCACATAAAGGTCTAACATTCGACTCCCACATAATAGCCGAATAGGAATAGCAAGAAACAGCGGGAACACAGGAAGATGTCAACGCAGAAGAAAGACAAATATAGACTCTGCATGCTTGCGCATTGGGTTTACAACTTCAACATGTAAATTAAAGGCTTACAAGAATAGGAAATGTACCTTCATCGTGTGAACTAAAGTGTTACAAGAATAGGGAAGGTATCTTCATGGTGTGAACTAAAGTGTTACAGGAATAGGGAATATACCTTCATCGTGTGAACTAAAGTGTTACACGAATAGGCCATGTATCTTTATCAAGTACAATAAAGAGCTACAAGAATAGGGCTTGTATTTTCATGGCGTGAAATACAGTGTTACTAGAACTGTGCAAGTATCTTCATTGTGTGAACTAAAGTAATTCAAGAATAGGGAAGGTATCTTCATGGTATGCACTAAATTGTTACAAGAACATGATTTGTATCTTCAGCGTGTGAGCTAAATTGTTACCAGAATAGAACGTGCATCTTTATCAAATATAATAAAGAGCTACAAGAATAAAGAGCTACAAGAAAAGAGTTTGTATAATGATGGTGTGAACTAAAGTGTTACAAGAATAGGGCATGTATCTTCATCAAGTGAACTACAGTGCTACATGAATAGGTTATGTATCTTCATCAAGTGAACTACAGTGTTACAAGAATAGGGAATGTGTCTTCATCAAGTGAACTACAGTGTTACAAGAATAGGTCATGTATCTTCATCAAGTGAACTACAGTGTTACAAGAATAGGGCATGTGTCTTCATCAAGTGAACTACAGTGTTACAAGAATAGGGCATGTGTCTTCATCAAGTGAACTACAGTGTTACAAGAATAGGGCATGTGTCTTCATCAAGTGAACTACAGTGTTACAAAAATAGGGCATGTGTCTTCATCAAGTGAACGAAAAGGTTACAATATTAGGAAATGTATCTTCATCGTGTAAAATAAAGCAATATAAGAATGGGCCAAGCATCACAATAGTGCAAACCGTTGTCATGAGAAAGGGATTGTAATCAATCAGGTCCCATTTTGAACAATTGTTGTTGAGAATGTGACTTTTAAGTTCATCAGGTAAAATTAATGTTCATATAACTGGGGTTTCTAACTTCTTCTTTAAGAATTAGATTTACAATAATGGGGCTTATAACTTAATTTAATATAATAACATAATTTAAAATGGCTTGGCTTGGCTTCGTTCGTTCTCAATTTCCAGCTATCCAAACCCTGACAGGGCTAAAGTAGCAGAATGTAGTCCTGAGAACGGAATGCGTTGTGTCGTGTTTACAGCTTGACTGCGATATTTGCACCTTTCAGTCCAACACATTCAACTTCAGCAAACATTTTTTTAGTACCGGATTAGCATTCCCGCTTCGATCCCTTCTCCGTGACCAATCTGCCTGCTGCAGCCTGTTATCCAGGATCACCACTTGGAGGTGTAAAATGGTCTTGTCAGCTCTAGTTTGCTGGCCCTGACGCTAGCAGTCAGCTATGGGTCGCTGACCACTGCAGCTCATGCGCTGCTCAGCATCTTGATCCCACAATTTAAAATAAAATGTTATATAAACTACTCGTACAAAAGTACACACGCGCTAAACCATATTTTCCAGCATACAGACCCCAACAAGATATAACGCTTTCTCTGAAGTAAAACAAAATGGAGAGATAATGACTTACTCAAGCTGATTGGCTTCGGCTCTAGTTCTTGAATATCCACTTGAACTACACGGGTTGTGTGTATTGTTGCATTATCAAATTGGTGAAAATTTAGTTATTATAACTATTATTGCATCTTTCCTGTGGCAACGTACGGAAGTCAAACATGGACCACCACATAATCATTTAAGAAAAGAATTGATTCTTTTGAATTAAAATTCTACAGAAGGTTGCTTAAAATACTATTGACAGCGAAAAGGAAAAGTGAAGATATACTAAATGAACTCGATATCGAAGAACATTGGTTAGTAAGAAATAGCTTGTTCAGAAAGCTAAGCTATTTTGACCACATCAAACGCCATCATGGCCTGAAGAGAACAATATTGGAGGATATGGTTCCTGAAAAACCGGACAGAAGCAGACCGAGGAGAAGATGGACACAGGACATCATGGAGGTCCTGAAGATGATATCGACAGAGGCGAGAGTTCTGGGTAGAGGTCGATAGTATTACTGATCCGCTGTTGTGAGAGCGAGGTTCTACAAAGAATATTCTACCTGATGATGAACTATTATTCTTGTATTCATTTTAGAATACAAACTAAAATTTAAAATGTGTCAGGCCTTCATGCCCACCACCATTGCTGTTTGTCATATAATGACTGGCAACTTAATACTTTTCACCAACGATGTCGCCGGAAAATAATGAACATCAGTTGGCACGACAACCAACAACAAAAACCAAACAAGCGTCGAGGTAAGGAAATGTGCAAATATTCCATCCATTGATCTATTAATCAGAGAGTGTTGAATGCTTGAAATGCATTGCAACAGGAAATAGTGGAGGCAGGGTCAATTAATGCATTCAAGTATAAATTGGATGCGCATAGGTATTTTTAGATCAAGTGAAAGTAAAATAAACTGGTTGCACAGATACTTTACATAGTCTTTTAAACCAGTATGAAAACGTTAAATTAAGTAAGTATTTTGAGAATATTAAGCAGTAAAAGTTTAGGTTGGTTGGGGTATCAGCAGAATTTATAGCCGTCGCATCCACAAGCAGGTGCTGCATTGTGAACTCAGTGTTGGGAAAACATCCCAAGGCAGGCATATGCTCAGATATAAAGACATTTGCAAGGCCATGATGAAAGACTTTTTTGTGTACGCTGCCGACTTGGAAAGGGGAGTACCACATTCTCAAAGAGGTGGAGACGTTTTGGTAATCTCAGAGAAAGTCTTTTGAAATTAGGCAAAGAAAGAGCCTCTGGCTAACTTATTACTAATAAAAACACCCTGTTCGATAACCATTACCTTAGTTGTTTCTGGCTAATAGTGTTTAATTTACCACCCATTATTTTGAATCACTCTGTAAATATTCAAAATTCTTTTTACAGACAACTTCTGAGATTTGTTGTTCTTGCTTCCTGTTAGCTTCGTATGAAGCGTAGGTAAATCACACTGAAGACTTCCGTTGATGCAGACTTTAGAAATCATGTTCTCGTGCCTGTATAGCAATAGTTTTATGGTAGCAGCAGCTTAACTTAACATAGAGAGGTTGCTAACTCTGTGTACCGTATCTACTATTTCATGTTTCTAAATTATTGTGTTTTCTTAACTTGCTCAATATTGTATATATATATATATATTCATCATCATGTAGCATGTTCTTTATAGAACGTCGCTCTCATCACAGTCTGTCTGAAAGAAACTTTTTCCCTTGCCAAAACTCCAGCCCCCACCATAGTCGTATCCAAGCATTCCTGGATATCGTGGTACCATCATCTTCTTAGTCTACCCTTGCCTCTTTTTCCTGGCACCATACATTCCATCACTGCTCTCTTAAAACCGTTGTCTCTCTTGATGTGACCAAAGTATATACATTTTCTGTCCATAATGGAATTGATAAACCAGTTCTTCTCTATGCACAACTCTTGTCTACATTTGTCTTTCTCTCTATCCAGGGTATTCTGAGGATCTTTCTGTAACATTTTGATTCGAAGGATTCAATGCTCTGTCTAGAAGTTTGGAAATTGTACATGATTCGCAGCCATAAGCTGCCATATATATATATATTTAGTTGATCCACCATTGATTGGTTCCTCTTATTACTATCACAAAGTAGACTCACTTCACATTATTGTCACCGTACTAGTAGATAGAGGACAACTGAGAAAATAGTCGTACATCCAGAAGAGTATGTCACAGACGAACATCCAATTGATAAAGGCAGTGCGGATGTAAAAAGTGGTCTCGAGATAAGGTGTCCGACTCGGTTGCCGGAGGTCGTGGGTTGGAATCATGGTGGAGACCAGGATTTTTGTGAGGTGGAGCTTCTGGTAAAAATTCCCCTCATTTCTGGGCAGTGAGATCAGACTCCCGTGGTTAATGTTTGTCACGTTAAAAATTTCTTGGCAGTTGGAAATCAAAAAGAGTGGACTTAACCGTTGCTGCCTAGATAAATATTATTAGATAGAAAGATACACTAGCAAAGAAAAGTAGAGGTATGTGACATAGATTATTAGATAGAAAGATATACTTGCATGGATAATTAATTCTTATTCATCTTTGCGTTCGGTTTCTTTATGCCCGTTTTATGCCCCCAGATGGGCTGCCTCCATGAAGTGACACGTCAGTCGCAGGTCCTCAATGGTTCCCCACAGTTTGTCTTGTATGTTTCTCTCCTCGGGCCAGGTCTTCTCACGGAAGTCTTGGTCCAGTGGACATGTTTGCAGGATGTGTTCTGGAGTCTGGGGTCCTCTCTGACATGTGCATTGTGCAGTCTGTGCTGCTTTCATTTTAAGCATGTGTGCATTTAGTCTGCAATGACCTGTTCTGAGGCGAAAAATTGTGGTATACTGTTTCCAATTCAGTCTATTGATTAATCATGTGGGTATTTACTGTTTGTTCTATCGATCAACTGATGTTTATATTTTTTTTAAATGTTTGTCTTGACTTCTGGCAGTGACACTGGGTGGGTGAATTGTTCTCTTTGTCTTTCCTCCCTGGCTAGCCTGTCCGCCCATTCATTCCCAGGTATGCCGAAGTGAGCTGGAATCCACTGGAGGGTGATTTTATTGTGGTCTGAGAGTTTGTTTAGCTGGTATATCAGTTCCCTTTCCATACTATTTCGTGGTTCTCTTTGTGCGGCCTGCAAAATTTCCATGCAGTCGCACACAAACACCATTTTGTTATCCTTTAACCCCTTTTCATCCAATAGTTTGGCTGCTTCAATTATTGCTTGTTGCTCTGTTCTTAGATTTGTCAAGGGCTCCCCGGCAGCACTTGCTTTTTCTATAACGGTTCCATCCTGTAGAAATATGACGAGTTCCGCCCCTCCTTTACTCAAAGATGATCCATCTGTGTAGACGTGCGTCCACATGGGTTGAGGATAGGTGTCTCCAATATGCCTAAGGGTTTTTTCTCTCAATGCATGGTCTGATTCTTCCACCTTTCTATCGATACCTGGTATTTTCGCTTCCACCGTGAAGTTGGGCTGTTGGTCTGTATTTTCATATACTTGTATCATTTCCCATGTCGTTGGACATTTTGGTATGATGCCATTGTTCCTGGCTGTAAGGTCTTTTGATAGATGATTGAAGCTTGTTCTTTTTATGCGGTTTTCTGTTAATTCAAGCATGGATAATAATATGTATGTGACAATAATTACAAAATAGAAAGATATAATACAAAAGAAAGGTAGATGTATGGGACAAAGATTATCGAAAACAAAGATAATAATGTCAAAAAATGGTAGAGTCTGGAAAAAAGATTAATGTATAGACAAAAACAATGACAGAGGTCAAGTTTTCAAAAACAATGAATGATAAACAAACATGAGATGACAAAGAGATAATACGTTCTAAGATGCATCTTAATCGTATACATTAAATTAGCAAATGCTTTAAAATTCTAACAAAGGTTGATTGAAAGAAAGAGTGCATATAAAAGAGAAGTGCATTCTAAGGTGTAGTCTTGGAAAAAGATTAATGTAGCTAGACTAAGTCGGATTAAGTGATATATAGATAGACAGATTACGAAGGACATATTTTAAGATCACCATTAATGGATAAGAAACAAAGATTGTCAAAATGAGTATATTCTATAACAAAGATTAATTGATAGGAGACAAAGATTGTTCAATGATGTAGATTCTGGGACAAAGATTAATGGATTGGAGACAAAGACTGTTCAAATGAGGTAGATGCTAGGACAATGATTAATGTATAGAGACATTGACTAACAAAATGAGTTATATTCTAGGACAAGGGTTATCTACCTTTTAATATCGATAGCGCCGTTTCACGTGCAATTTTATGTGCGCGAGCACCATGCAATCTAATGAGCTTAATTTTTGAAAAACCGGGTTAAAGACATGCTTGAACTTGAAAGCCACTGAGAAGTTAAGTGATATCCATGGATAAGTCGCTTGTAGCTAGCTAGTGATGTCCATAGAGAAGTCGCTTGTAGCTAGCTAGTGATGTCAACGGAGAAGTCGCTTGTAGCTAGCTAGTGATGTCAATGGATAAGTCACTTGTAGCTAGCTACACGTAAACAGTCTTGCAGATGTGTATCAGTTAATAGTGGTCGTGCTTTGTTCTTGGAGTATTTCATAAGTGAGAAAGATTTTGTTTCTCACAGGTAGGTCGTCCTGAACATAGTCAGACAATTGAGAGAAACTCCGCAGTATTTGGAACCTATTTGTATCTTCTTCTCCACAAAAGTGTATGCATTTCCCCTTTTCAAACAAATACTTCAGCGCAAAGAAGGTCTGGAGATCTATCAAATTCAAATAACTATGATGAAACAGAACGCGTACACTGACCATGTTCAGGAAAGCCCCCAAATCTAGCCAACAGTGCGAAATATTTCAGAACATAGATATGCTAATACTCGTCCGTTTATTGGCATGAAATACGCAATTCTAAACCTTTGAGATCGCCTAAAATATAATGGATGGAAAGCAACATTTTGTATATGGGTTTGCAAAACAAAGATTGATTTTAAAAACAGGCCTCATGAGGATTGGTGCTCGCAAGCACATTTTTACTTCATAACTCGAGCACCAAATGTCATTAAAAGTGCACCAGTTTTTAGAGCGTCTGTTCCAGGACAAAGATTAATTGATACAATTTAAGATTGACAAAGAGAAGTCAGTTGTGTGACGTATATTGATAGGTTTAGACAATAGGATTCCTTTAAGAGATGAACTATGTGAGAGAGATTAGCAGACAAAAAAGATAACCAATTCACAAAAAATACGTGTAATGGATTAGTTGAGTATACATTAAATTAGCTGGTGCAAGGACGAAATGAAGGCAAGACAGATTGCTAAAGAGCGTAGAATATGTAGTAACTATTAATTAATAATGAAAATTAATGCCACCCACACCTTAGTTCGAGAAATCTCAAGACAAAGCGCTGCAGCCTCGTCTAGCTTCAATACAAAACAAACCTGTGCTCCTGCAGCTGAAAGACACCATGGCAGAGGGGGCATCTTTTAAATTCAGCGGTCACACCAGCCATGATCTACGGAAGGGAAATGTGGAATCTACGCATCGCGGATGCAGAGAAACTACGAGTTACCCAGCGAGCCATGGAAAGACGCGTACGCGGGATCTCGATCAGAGATCGAATTCACAATGTTGAAATCAGAGAATGGAATCTATTCTGAGACGTCGTGGAGGCTGTGTTGTCTCGCAAATACCACTGGGTTGATCACGTGGTGCGTATGCCAGATAACAGATGGACACTCAGAACGACATTTTGTTGGCCATATTATTATACACAACGACACGGCCGCCCACCCATACGATGGCAAGACCGTCTGCTGAGAGACCTAGGTCCGAAATGGTAAGACCAGGCAAAAGATCGGACTGCATACAGCACATTGTTGGCTACCTGGCATACAGCACACCCGCCATACTGAAGTGGAGGAAATTGTATTGTATTGTATTGTATTGTATTGTACTGTATTGTATGTATTGTATTGTATTAATTAATAGAAAACTAAAGCCTGCTTAGGCAGACATATAATTAGACTAACAAGTCAATTCAAGAGTGTAATGTAGATGTGTGCGTAAAGACAAACTAAAACCGTAAGCATTGGCGGACCGTAACAAACTATGGCGCAGACAGCTCAACAGACTAGACTTCCGTATTCAAACAAAGAGCATAGATAACAATCAATGGGAATAAAGGGATATAAAAATGGTATCAAACAACATTCGAGAAAATGAAAAAAAGAATATCGGATGTGACTCGTACTAACGGGGTAGACATCCCAGGCAGACATGTCGTGACGTCATTGACTACCGCCAGCACAGGCAACGTGGTAAAAGACAAGAGGTCAACAGTAACAGAGGATGGAGGTCGGGCCTTCTGTCACGCAACTTAAAAATATTCCAATATGTAGAGTTCTGGGGAAATGGAATGGAATGGAGAGACAGGAATTGAGTTATTTTCAGTCCAGAATTTGGCAATACGGGAGCTATATGGGGCAATAGAGGAAATATGCTGGGAATTTGGAGGGGTTAGTTCGTTAGGTTTTTATTTTAAGCAGGGGAGTGGATGGTTGAGGGGGCGGGGATTGTTTTTGGGGAGGGAAAGGAAATAAACTGACCATAGGAAAGGATTAAAATCATCATGTGCATTGTCGGTTGTCATGCGCGCTGAAGATCCATTATGTCAACAAGCATATATGTTAGATTCTTTGAACACAGGGACTTGTTAAGTTGGGGAACTCTTTATGCAGAAAAGGTAATAATCCGGCAATGAGGAAAGGTTACAGTCGTTATGACAATGGTCAGTAGTCTTGGGCAATGAAGAAAAGGTAATAATCCGGCTATGAGAAATGGTTACAGTAGGTATTTCAATGGTCAGTAGTCTTGAGCAATGAAGAGCAATTACTTTTACAAGTCGTTCAGCAACGTCGTTTGAAAAAACGGAATTATGAAAGTTCAAAAAAATTCACGAAAATGCATAACACTAAAGTGTACCAGTAACTCTTCTCTAGATGAGCTCAGACGTTGTTTCGGTAAACAAAGTAGTGACTGGCCAGGCTGATGGTTAGAAGAGTACCTACAGGAACATACATGCAATACGATTGAGTATTTAAGGAAAACAAAACAGGATGGAAAAAAACTGCTCAAAACCCTAAATGACATCACATTGGTGGGTACGGAGTTCACGTCCAGCCTCCTAGGTTGATCTCATGCTGCTGGGATTACAAATAAGAGTATAGATAAAGTTACGTTAATTGTAATGACGATACATCCCTCTTCCGCCAACATCTAAAGGACATTTCCAATAACTCAGGTTCTCCAGTGGCCAGTCATTTCAAAAGTTAGTTATAATTTCATTTAAAACTTAAGTATGCAGTTAATTAACATAATAATTAATTGTTAAAAATAAAAGTATAACAGCTGGCTGTTTTCTACATCGTGAGTACTAGTTAGAAGAACTATCGGCAACGAATTGAAGAATGGGACACATTTGTAGAAATAGTGAATTACATAAAAAATAGGCCACTTTAATTTATATTGTTTGTCAAGCTATGTAAAGATATTGGAATAAATGTGAATCGTCCTGTAAATGCGCATAAAAGATGACTATCGAGAGAAAATATATTGTCTCGAGTATTTGAAATGAGAAATGAGATGCTAACTTTCTTATCATTGAACGTCAAGGAGAGTTTTGTGAATTATTGCAGATGAAACTTGGTTGGCGAAATTATTTACTTATTGGATGTCATGCAACGATTGGATCATGGTCCCTTACTAGGAATCAAAGTCCACTGCGCATCCATGCATGCAGTATAAAGGGACTGAAAAGAAGTTGTGCATGGGCCTAATAATCTCAAATTTTGAAAGCAAATTATTTCAGAACTCATCCCGGCAAGAGCAGACAAACTTCTACGGTCCAATCTTGATAAAGGATGATTGAAAAAGGTCAAGACAAACGAATAATTCAAAAAAAATTTGCAAACAAAAATGCAAGATTTCATTGACTGAATCAATTTTGCTGAAAGGGACGTTAAGAATTTTAACTGCCAAAGGAAATTCATTGTCTTTAATAAGTTTCATATTGTTGCTGCAACATGAACCAAGGAAATTCTACCATTTATGTTTGAACATACTAAAGTAGTGGAATAAAAACAAATACTTTTGTTTATACCTAAACACATATATACATTAAAGATCTCCGTTCTGCGTGAACAGATTCCTTCGAAGGATAATAAGAATAAATAAGCAGGGCATGGTGAGGTATGAAATACTACGAGAAGACAATAATACTGATTGGAACAACACAATAAGCAAAGAAAATTGTGCTGAATAAAACAAACGCTGCGGACGGTACCATTCTTCTTCTTCTTCTTCTTCGTACGCAGTCAGACAGTAACCATTATTTTTTCGAAAAAAGCGGCGGTCATCCTGAGGCTGTCGCCACTGCCATAGAGCTTGTCTTGCAGTTCCACTGGTGATGGCCACATCTGCTCTCTCTGATCCTCGTATGTCGGGCAGTTCTGCAGCAGATGTTCAGCAGTCATTTTACCAGTACCGCACGGGCATTCGTCGGTACCACCTATCTTCAGTTTGTTGAATAGGTGGTACCTCAGTCTATTGTGGCCAGTGCGAAGTCTGAAGACAACGACCTGCTCTCTTCGGTTCAACTGGTAATAGGCATCGTTTTTGGTGTAACCAGTATGTTCGGTTTCCCATTTGGTCATGTATCTGGCTTTGATAAGCCGTTTTGACTCTTGGACGGTACCATTCAACATAGCCAGACATGCTCTGAGATAGAAGAGAAAGAGAGGTAGACAAAAACAATACATGAAAGGAGAAGAAACTAAAAATTACATGATTACTTCTGGATGGAGGCAGAAAGAATAGCACATTGAGTGTGTATGCTGGCAAGAAGTTGTCATTTGCCTATCACCGATATGAGCGACGGGTTTGATTGATTGATCGATTGAAATCTGTGCACAGAAGACATGCTTGGTGATCGATTGAAATCTATGCACAGAAGACATGCTTGGTTAAAAACAACACATTTACTGCATCCGTATAAAACCATACTATGCCCAATCTTACAGACGAAAATGCAATAATGGACAAAACAATACTTCTAATAATAGCTTCTCACGCGAAGATCACGTCAGCATCAGACATGTGCTGCGAGGTATGATCTGATTTAACTGTAAAGTTCAATCTTGGCACGGTAGGCTTTACTTACTTAAGACACACACCTGAGGAGGCGGATGTGAGGACTGCACTTTATTTATTTGGGCAGCTCGCTTTCTCTGAGTCACAGCAATGGTATTTCGCTTTGTCATATTATTATTGTGTGTGATACAAGCTTCCAGGAGACGACATTAATATTGAAGCTCTTCATTTTCAAGGAGTTTCTAAATCGTCTCTTCTGTCCTCACGACTTGGCCCTTTTGTTTTCACCCATGTTAGTCTTTCAAAATGCCTCTGGATGTGGTAGCGAGATGGCCATGCTTCTTAAATAAATATTTCGTTAACTTCCTGGGTACCATGGCTTCATTAGCCAATATACCAAAGTAAATACTATTTTCCGGTGTCGCATTGACCACCTCGCTCGAATGCCAAGGGAGCGGTTCCCAAAGAGTGTCTGCTGAGTGAGCAATGACGATAATTGGGTTTCATAAAGAAGCGATTTAAGTACTGCTGGACGTCGTCACTAAAGTGTTGCTAATTATACAACTACCACCTGAGAAAACCATCCACTAGATTGTTGTCTGAAAAGGTGTGAATAATTAGACGTTCCAGCCAGTGAAGGCACTTGATAGATGCTGGATAAGAAAGTCTTGATCCGACGGAATATCAGAAACAGCTACGAACGATGCCTGCTAGTTATGCAATACGGCGTTAAGGACCCACATTAGTCTGATCAGTCACATATGCATCAACAGTCTCAATAATGTCTTTGATGTTGTTGTGCCAACAATGAGTAGGTTTACCCTTTAGTGCGTTTTGAAAAAGATGTTAAGTGGCGGGTTGTAGTAGCTTACGTCACTTCCTGAGCATGTTGATGAAGGTAGACTCGGTCATCCAGACGGTTGTGCTGTGCTTGGCTTCATTTTCGTGGCGCTCACTACTGCGGGGATCATATCGATCCACATCTCGTCAGCCACTGTGACTTGAAAACACCCTGTTTCCATCGGAACGCTACATGGTCGAGGAATTTAAGTTCTGGTCAGTGTATTGTGCCCCATCCTTGTCATTATGCTGTGCCTGTCTGAACAAGCTTCTCAGTTCCCCGGTCTCATTGACGACACATTTTTATATTATTATTTCAGGTTTTATCGATAATGAATGTTACTAAAGTCACTCGGAAAAGTATCTGACACGATTATATGTTTGAATTCGGCGCTTTAGTTTTTCTTTCTCTCGTGTGTTCATTTATTGATGAATGTTTATTTAAGCCGAACGTCGGTTAATATCTATTACTGTTCTCTTTTAAAACTGCATTTTAAGCTAATTATATATTTAAAACAACCTGTATTTATGCCACACTAACTTGAAGTGAACGAGACAAGCGATATATCCTCATGGCCCTTTCATAAGCGACCATACTCACTAACTTAACTGCTTACATTACTACATTATATCATGGACTGTAACTCTACATCGCATAAAGTTTTTGTCAATGGTGAACATTAATCCTCCTCTGGCGATTGCCATATCTTTGATGCTATCCGGAAATCCAAACTCTATGTGCCACATGTCATTACTCTCTTATCTGCATTCTCCACGTGAGTGATGATTGGGGAATATCTAGAGATAATATTCACAGAATGGTGCAAAATTCCATTACAATTTATCTAGAACACCTTTTAAGTTTGCGGAGCGCAGATTACAAGCATCGATGCTATCAATTAGATCCGGTAATCACTTGGAAAGAACTAACCGCAGGGATTCTACGTTAAGTACATTTGCAAGAAGTCTGCATGACCACATCCGACATTGTTTAATAACAAACAGCACGCAGTAACAGCTAATGAGTAGGAACTATTCTTGGAGCGGGTTTATTTTGTCTGCCGCCGCCTATATGTGTGAAGAGGGAATGACATTTCACAAGGTTAAAAATGCGCTTTGTAAATACATATTTACTGTGTTCCAATTGTCTGGGTCGAGCTTTATTATCTCCTCCTTTCCACTTGACCCTTTATTCTGCCAACATTCCGGATTCTCAGACACTTCTAGAAAATTACGTTATCAGCTCCCTACACCCCCTGATGATTTTCTCCACCTTCCTCCCCTAACCAATAACCTTTGAGTGCATGAGGAAATGGATGTCCTAAGGGCTTACTCCAGTAATCCTTAAAATATTTCTCATTACCTGGCATATTGCGCCCAAACAAAGGGCAAAATCCTTTTTATCAGTTTTCTCTTCTGCCTCTTCTTTCTACATTTTTCTATATTCATCATACTGACTCCTACTGTGTTTTCAAATGGCTAATCCTTGAAAAACATCAGCAACGTCATCGTTATCACCAACATCTACATCAATTACAGCATTGTCATAACAAACACAATTATCTCTTATTCTATTCGTCGCTACATTGATATCCATTGCATCTGTAGTGAGTCTTTTTCGTATATATGCAATCGAATGTACAGTTAGATTGCTGATTGGCTTGTTGTGTTCTGTCTTTGACTGATGCACGGTCCGCTTCGTTTTGATTTTCTTGCAGGCCATTTTTCGGTAGGAATTCGTTACGTTAAACATATTTGCACGAACAGTTGCTAACAAATTGTCCTTTTCGATTGATAACTGCAAAAGGTTCTTCCTCATGCATAACGTGTACTCGGAATCTCCGAGGTTATCAACCGTCTCCAAAATGGCCCCATTTATATAAAAACCTGTCATCACTGTCACAAATATAATCAATGCCAATAACAACACCAGTATAGCCGACACAAGTGTCATCACAAATAACATCCCTACAAACACTTATTAGCAAAGACATAATCTTTACTACAACCCTTGGAATTAGCTCAAGCAATATCAGCACACAAATCATCACCAATAAGATTATTATAACAAATATTATCCTCAAATCCATTAATGTTATCATCACATGATGTCATGATTGACTCCATGGTCGCAAATATCAAGCAAATATCACTACATTACAATCATCCAAAACACAGTTCACTACCAATAATATCATCTATAGTTGACCTCTGGGTTGTTATTCACATTTTAAAAAATCTTCTATCGATGACCATTGTGACCTTATACTGACATTATACCTGTCGCCTTTTTAAAATGTAACTCTCACGAATATAGGCGAATTACTATATTGTTCCACGTGTAATATTTCTGGAGTTGTTTCCAGACATTTTTTTTCAAAATTTGTTAAATAATTCACACTTATGAAAATGTGCCCGAAAGTGCTGATCGGTCTACTTTGTCTTGCTCGTGCGCATTCAGACCACAACTGGAAAATGTATAAAGTAAGCAGTGGTTAGCATGATGCTAATAGGATTTACAAAGATATTTTCCAGGAGTGGAGATTGTTGAACAAGTGGTATCTCAATCTGCTGTGGTCTTTGCGGGGTCTAGAGATTACCACCTGTTGGTAACATGGGCCATTTGGATGTTGACCTGTGTGTTCTACTTCCCACTTGTTAATGTATCTACGCATGATTAAATTCTGGACATCTTCCTAAGTTATTCCTAAATCCGGTTGAGTTAGCTTTCCACCTTCTCTTGACAAGAATATTGCAGCGAGATTTAATCCAGTCTATTACAACTCTCTTGAACAAGTGGCATTCCAGGCGTATTCAGATGAACTGGATCAAACTGCTACAATGGAACATACGTACGATGCGAATGATGACGTTACTTCTGGTGTAAACAGCACATACAATCCTTCTAGTTTGCAACACAATTTCATTATCCTGCGACTAATAGTTTCCTCAGCGGACCGTTGAAACCATAACGGGTGTGATACGGATTCCGTCCAGAGTTTATCAGCGAACGGTGATTCTGTTTCTAACAGTTAAAGGATGTCGACCAGTTGAGATTCATCACAGACTGCAGACAGTTTATGGTGACAAAAGTGTGTCGAAGACAAATGTGAAGAACTGGACACCGATATTTAAAGAAGGGTATGAGTTAATGAAAGATCTTCCGAGACCAGGTCAGGCGCATGTTGTCACAAAGACTGCCCAAAATCGACGTCGTTGAGGGGCAGTTGCAGCATGTTTCACGTCGACCGAACAGGAGCGATGAACTAAAACTAAAATGAAGACCCATTTACACACCGTACGACATAAAGGGTTGTGTACCAATATTTAATTATCAACTGCAGATTAATGGTGATGTGGTCAGTATCATCCGGAAGTCTTCGTTTCTAAGACTTGCTCTAGTACTCACATTTTGAGGAAAGGTCGACTACAGATCCGCAATAGAAACAATAATTCCGCACAGTTATGGATTTAAAACGCTAGTTATGACGCTGCTTATAAAATTGCATGTAAAGAATATTTAATGGTTTGAATTTATAACAAGAACACTTCTAAAATGTACTTCGTTCCAGCGAAAAACATTATACAGTTGGCGTCAAAGCTAGATGAAGACCAAACAAAAAAAAACGGTTCTAATGACACCACTACAGATGCCTGAATTGAAAATATGAACGAGGGGAGGAAGACTAACTTCTGGTCAGGCAAAATAAACTGATCAGACATGTTAGTCAGGGTCAGGCAAAATATACTGATCAGACATATTAGTCAGGGTCAGGCAAAATATATTGGCCACGACACCTTACCTTGGCTTCCTCGTACACGTTCCTGGAAACGGGCTGTTTTCATTGCAGCCCGGCTAACAAAGTGAGGGATCGATGTGATCTCCATAGTAGTGAGGCGCACGCATATGCAGTCAAGTATAGAACAATCGCCTGGAGGACCACGGTTCACCTTCATCGTCAAGGTTCAGATTGTGAGGAAAGGTATTGCAAACCGTCACTTAACGTCCTTTTCAGGTCGCATAAAAAAAAAAACAGGAGGCAGACAGACTGGCAAAAGAAGATGCAAGGTTACCACAACCAGGTTCTAGTGTGATCTACGAAGAGTCCTAAAGGTTGATTGGGGCCAGATACATGGTCAAATGGGAAAGAGAGCATAATGGCTACACAAAAAATGATGCTTATTGCCAGCTGAACAGAAGAGAGCAGGTCGTGGTCTTTAGACTCCGCACAGGCCACAACAGACTGAGGTACCATGTATTCAATAAACTGAAGATAGGTACTACTGACGAATGCACCTGTGGTACAGGGAAAATGACCGCTGGACATCTGCTGTAAAATTGCCCGACATACGAGGACCAGAGAAAGCACATATGGCCACCATCAGTGCCAACACTAGACAATCCCTATGGCAGTGTCGACAGCCCCAGAATGACCGCTGCTTTCTTCGAACAAATTCAAGTTGACATCTGACAGCGTTCGAAGAAGAAGGTCGCACAGAATAATATACCTACTCATGTGGGCATTGGAAACAACATAATATGAACGAGCACATAAATAACACACCAAATATGATTGGAACATTCTCTGAACATCTAACTGCATTATTGAACACATGTGACGACATAGCTAAACGTCACCGTCACCAGTACAGTTGTGATTCGATGGTTATGAACATTAAGTCTTTGCCTCAACATCAACGGACAATGGGTCCCAACTAGCTTTCTTGTTCTCTGTATACTTGTATCAAATCTATCAGTCTGTACATTCAGTAATCTATTAAATGTATAACAATAGCAATCTATCAATGATAGATTGCTTATAAATCAGTCAGTCAGTGGATCATTCAGTCTAACTGACTGTCTGTCTGGATATATGTCTGTATGTCGCATCTGTCCTACAGTCTGTCCGCCCATCCGTCCGTTTTTCTGTCCGTCCGTACAAGAGTCAGTCAAGTCAGTCCATCCGTCCGTCTTTCTGTTTGTCTATATGTGTCTATATGTTTCTCTCTCTCTCTCTCTCTGTCTCTCTCTCTCTCCCTACAGAGATACATGTGTGTGGGAGTGTGTCTCCTACTAGAATGGTCTACTATAGTTCCTTTTGTTCGTTTAATAGAACTTGGACCGAACTTCTACTTATTCGGCGTTCGTTCTCAATCTCTCTCTACCAAGCCCCGAACAGGGCTTTGCAAGTAGCAGAATGTATTCCGGGGCACGGAATGCGTTGTGTTGCTAGTTTATAGCTTGACTGCGATATTTACACATTTCAGTCCGACACATCCAACTTCGGCAGAGGACCCATCTAATTCTGAACTACGTATATCTCAATTAACCGTTTTCAATACCGTCATTAAATAAAAGTATTGCTCGTGTTCCTTCCCCGAACCTAGGATGTCACACAGGCATGAAGAAAGTATTAGGTAGTAGAAGAATAAAAACACACCTTAATTGTAGCATGCTCTACTGCACATGGAGTTCTTCACTTCACCATTCTGCCCTACTGTACGCTTTGCCGAGTCGGTGGTATTAGTCACAGCCGTTTGACAGAACGTTTCAGAAACGATTCAGCCGAGCGCACGTGAATATGTCCCCTAGAGTAAGTGAGCAATACACCAAATGTGATACAGTCTAGTGCACACGAGAGGTGGCCGAGAGCAAGTGAAACTTGAACTTTACAGGTCCCCAGAATAACGGGTTATCACTCATCTTCTGTGTGTGCTAGGTCATTGAATGTAGACGTTCCAGTTCGGTTACAGTATGTGGGTGATTTTTTTTTTTTTTGGGGGGGGGGGGGGGGGGGGTTGGTGATGGAGGGGTTGTGATGGAGGTGGTTGGTGACGGAGGTGGTTGGTAATGGAAATAATTGGTGATGGAAGGTGGTGAGGGAATGGGTTAGTGATCTAGGAGGTTATTGATCGAGGGGGTTGGTGATGGAGGGGTTGGTGATGGAAGGGGTTGGTGATCGAGGGTGTTAGTGATTGAGGGGGTTGGTGATAGAAGGGGGTGTTATGGAAGGAGTTGTGATGGAGGTGGCTAGTGATGGATATATTTTGGTGATGGAAGGGGTTGGTGATGGAATGTGTTGGGATGGAGGTGTTTGGTGATCAAAGTGGTTGATGATAGAAAGGGTTGGTAATGGAAGGCGTTGGTGATGGAGAGGGTTAGTGATCGAGGGGGTTGGTGATGGTGGGGTTGATGATGGATTGGGTTGGTGATCGAGGAGGTTAGTGATGGTGGGGTTTGGTGATGGATGGGGTTGGTGATGGAGGGGTTGGGAATGGAGGGGTTAGGTGAAGGAAAGTGTAGGTGATGGGGTTGGGGTTGGTGATGGAGGGAGTTGGTGAATAAATGGGTTGGTGATGGACGGGGCTGGTGATGTGTGGGGCTGATAATGGAGGGGATTGTGATGGCGAGAATTGTGAAGAAGGGAGTTTGATGTTGGTGGAGGTATCTAACTAAGTGAAACAAAACTCTAATTGTGATACACTTGAATGCATATCATTGGTGCTCTGATTACACGTTTACATCAACTGTAACTTGCTACTTGAACGCTATCATCGTTTCCAGTTGGTGAATAGACTAATCTGTCTTAAATGATGCATTCAGCAGCAGCAGTGTAGCATTAATATTTCTCATACCTTTTTCCAGGCTCTATCTTCTCTGCTTTCCTCCATCCCTCTATATGCATGCCCCTGTTCTAGTTCCATTAACTTAGTTTATTTATTACATCTCTTGCCACCATCCGATATCCCCGTCTGGCGTCTGTCGACTTATCTCGTACGTTCTCACTATGTACAATTTCAGAGATTTTTTTTTTCATCTTCTGTTTTTCACTTTTTGTGTTTCTCGTCCATCGTTCTAAGAAGACTGGAATAAAATAACCCTTTCAGCAATGACTGAAAATTGGATGATGCGTCTTGAATTGGTAAATACAAAATATATACTTAGCTTTTTATTCTCTTTCTTATTGAGGCGTTGTCATTTCACATTTTAGTCGTGCAAGAAAGTCAATTCACCAAGATTGGGATCAAGTAGATAGTTTGAAGACGTGTGTGGAGGAAAACAAAAGTTAGCACATGAATACGTGTGGATGAGGTAAGAGTTGTTTTAGGAAGAGTGAATAGGAGGTCGAGCGTGTGCGAGTCAACTTGTGTGGAGAAATTAGAATGTGTACGGGATCAAGACGCCGAGCAGCGCATGAGCTGCAGTGGTCAGCGACCCATAGCTGACTACTAGCGTCAGGGCCAGCGAACCAGAGCTGCCAAGACCCTTCTACACCTCCAAGTGGTGATCCTGGATAACAAGCTGCAGCACGGCAGACTGGTTAAGGAGAAAGAATCGAAGAGGGAATACTAACCCGGTACTCAAAAAATGCTTGCTGAAGTCGGATGTGTTGGACCGAAAGGTGCAAACATTGCAGTCAAGCTGTAAACTACGACACAACGCATTCCGTTCTCTGGACTACATTCCACTACTTAAGCCCTTTCAGGGTTTGGTAGTGGGAGATTGAGAACGAACGCAGAAGAAAAAGAAGAATTCATCAAGATTGAGGTGACCCTTCCATGTACATCTTCATTTGGATCGGTCTACAATTCGTCTTGCCAGGATGTCAGATGCATGTCCACGGCTTTCATATTACGCGTTCACACATATTTGAACCTCAACTGTGGTCGGCTTACTGTTCTCTTACCATCCGTCAACTGTCCATAGATGATATCTTTGGGAATGCGAACATCTTCAATGCGACGAACATGACCAAGCTATCGTAGTCTTTGCTGCCTAAGAAGAGTACATGCTTGATAGACTGGTACGAGAGTGCACTTTGGCATTTTTGTCACTCCGTCCATGCACTTAATTCCAAAAATGGATCGCAGGTGGCATATGTTAATGGTGCTCTTTTGTTTGGGACAGGTTGTCCAAGTCTTGCTGCAATATGGGAGCATGCTGGTGACACATGCAGTGTATACAATGGCCTTGGTTTTAATTGTCAATTTCTGTTTTTCCCAAACACGTGTTGTTGTGAGGCGAGAAAATATAACGGACGCTTCGTCAATGCGACGACTAGTTAGAGCAGGACAGTTAGAGCTTGTCTTTGATGACGGATTTTACGTGTATGAAATAATGCACAGCAGTCAGTTTATAAATACCCTTCCTAAGAGTTAGCGTGGCATCTACTTAATGCCTCAGTACATTTCTTGTGTTGAGACTAATTGAGAGACCAAAATCTTTGCAAGCCTGGAAGAACGATCTATTTATGTTCCTACTGACTGTCAGTGACAACTGGAACATCAACAGCGCAGATTCATGCTCCATTAACAGAGCAAAGAAATTCTGAACAGTGGTGGGGCCCGAACACACCTTCGCTACACACCAATTCGAATATCAAATGGTTGTAATACGCTACCATAAAATTGAACTGGTTCTTTCATGCCTTCATGGAACGATATTATCAGTCGTAGCAGTTTGCTTTAGCAGGATTTTTTAGAGCGGATTTTGAAGAGTTTAACTCTATAAACCAAATGAAATACATGTGTCAGCTGTGTGAAGGTGATATAGAAGGGATAATTCTTCTCATGTGACTTTTCCTGAAGTTGCTGAACAGAAAAAGTAATGTGGTTTATTAAAATAATGGATGGGGTCATTCATCTTCTTCTTCTTCGAACGTTGGACTCAGCGATATACGTTGCACTTATTTCGTTAAGCCTGTGACCCAGTGCATCCGATTTCAACAGGCGTTTCTGTAGGGATGCCCTCCTTAGTCTTTGGCTGTCCCCAGCCTATCTGCAAGGCAGCAGTTGTTTTTGGTCAGAGTTGTCTCTCTTAGGGAAGTTGTCTTGCAGGACTATCGAGTCTTCCCCACTCGTGTCTATAGGGTTTGGCAATGGTATGGTATGATGGACTTCGTACTAGTTTGTACTATTTCAGAAGAGAGGCAGTAGAGTGTGTCTGTGTCCCAGGATCGTCACGTCCAGCCAGAAACGTAGCATATGCATGTGAGTGAGGTATCTCTTTGCTCCCTTTATTTTCTCGGCGCATCTGCAGTGATGGTACGCCTAGCATTCCCCGCCACCTGGGAGGTTGTCACAATAGGGCAGAGGTGCAATGTCCGCTGGACTGCATCTCTTCTGCGTCCATTGGGATGACTGATAGCAGACAGAGGTAAAGAGCGAGGCAGGAGTGCCTTTAACCATGGGACAAGCCTGGCCATGGCACTGAGATGTTGTTCGCCTGGTGTGCGGACATATCTCATGATCAAGGGTTGAGTCTCAACAGTTCGCAGTGAGGCGGCTGCACTACTGCTTACGACACCCGACCAAGAACTAAGTCTTCTACTTGTGGTTTCACACCTCATCGCCGTATTGGGGTGAATATCGAGCAGCTTCCCGCCCGCTTTGATCAGCGGACGGCAGATACCTCTTTCTGCGGCTCGACCGGGTCGGGCTGAGACGCGAGCCCCAGGTCCCAATCATATCGTAGCCTCCGGATGGGGTCATTCGAAAATTATCATTTTATAACCCTTTTATTTGTTTTCATTCCTTATATTGTATTAATACTTTCTTCCAAGATGTGTTAGCTTGTATTTATGTTGATCCTGACCCCTGGAGAATTCATTTTCGTCGTAACGCTTTTGTTTTCGTCACATTGTGGTATTTGAACCATATTATGTTTAGTTTACACAGCCTTTGAACCATGAACTGGAAGACAACTAAAAAGAGATATGCGTTGGTCTAGCAGTCTCTTTATGTAAAACTAATTGCTTCAGACGTCATCACTGCAGGACACACCTACGTGTTTTTTACAATTGCCATCTAATCAATCTAGCTGCTGTATTGAGCTGTGCTTCGTTTGAACGAAATGAAGACATGAATAGGAAGGGGCAATTAATTTGTTCGTTTTTGTTGGGAGACCAGAAGGACAAGGACAATGACTTTATATTTATCCAACAAATTTAATTTACCAATTATTGCGAAAACAGACGAACGAAAACTACCGACATTTATAATTTTTAGAGATTTCATTTAAGTAATGATTTTTTAGGCAATGAGTCACAGTTCATTCAATCAATGATTAATATGCCAGATTTAAGACGTGTAGATTAACTGACCTAGCGAAGGATCGTATGGCCGAGATATTAGAATAACGACTGCTGAGTCTTGAGACATGAGTTTGATCCTCGAAAAGATCTCTGTTATATTGAAGAGGAGATCGGAGAATTAAACCAACATATCCAGATCCTGCTGACGTCGTCTATCGTGAGCTTATTAATACTCACATCCCCGAATTGATGAAATCTACCATTATAATTTCCTGTATAGACACAGAAAAACAACAATAAAAGGGAAAAACAAGGATTCAGGCCGATCAATTTTAATTTATTTTGATCGTTAGTGGTGTGAATATAAATGACGATCGGTCCACATAGTTACGGTTTTCAGACACCATTGTGCTCATATGTCATACCATTGAAAAGACCCAACAAGTCTTGGACGACCGTAATGGGGTCAACAGAGCTGCTGGTCTAAAGATTAAAAGAAATGAAAAACAACGCTTAAGAAATCCGTACTGCATACAGCAGGAAGTCAAACTAGGGAATTAAATTATCCAGGATGTGGCAGTTCTTACGTCTACCTGGATCCAGCAATAAATGCCGCCCACAATATTGATTGCGGAAGCTCTAGACGGGCGACAGCAACTTGGTATAGCTTCAATTGCATAAATCCGATTCTCCAACAGATGAGACACCCCCTCTAGATATTACGTCTTTAATGTCTTTGTCCTTCCAGTAATGATTTACGGCTGTGAACCGTTGAAATTGTGCAAAGAAGACATTGAAATGCTACGAGTTACTCAAATACGTATCAAGCGGTATGTACTAAATTTATCGATAAGCGATCAGATCCGAATTATGGAAATTGGACATATAACTCTATTTGAGGACGTCGAAGAAACAGCATTTCCGCGCAAATACCGCTGAGCTGTTAATGTGGTACGCATATCTGACGACAGATAGACACGCCAACGGCCATCTTGTGTCCTTATGCCATCAATTTTACCGGGCCGTACATATTAAATGTGGCAAGACGGTTTCACAAAAAAATCTAGCTCCAATCTGCTGCATCACAGTATAGGACCAAATAAAGTACACATGTTGGTGGGATCCTCCTAGTCGGCATACATCTCCAATTGACGCTGAACATTTTCTGTTGCTGTTGTTAGATGCCTACAACAAGCAACTTTACTTTGTTGTTAGTCGTTAGGTGGCCAGTTGCAGTACCTGTCTTTACAATCCGAGCGTTTTGATGAAGTTGGCCCGGGGTCTTCCAGGCAGGTGTGCTGTGCCTGGCTTCATCTGCGTGACTAACATAGAGAGATAACTTCGGTTCCCACCTCGCTAGCCAGACTGAAAGTCTGTTTAAAGCAAGAAATCCATGGACTTGAGGTGGGGACTTGGTCAGTACATTGACATGATCCTTACTAACACTGTCCGATCAGTATAGTTTGTTTGAACGGCCAGGATAATAGGATAATGTGATGTGTGTATGTTAGATGAATACCATGCTTGAAGTTCGTCCATCACATGTGATAAAGACCACGCTCTCTCTGTTCAGCCTTGTGGACAATCTTTTCCCATGTTGTGTCCACTGAAATGGGTGACTTACGCAGTGATTTGAATTAAAGTGAGGAAAACATTGCGCCATTTGTGAACCTCACTATCTCATCCCGAGCTATCATTGGCCAGTGGCACGATATTATCGAGACGACTGGAGATAACATAGTATGCAGATGTTTGCTCAGGGTTTACTCCTGAAGCCTTTCCCGTAAACAGGTATCCGCAGCGGAGTGGTGGTGACATTTATCGATGTGTATCTTGTTTTTCCCATAACCGCAAGAAGTCTAAGGGACATCACTCGAAGTGTGCGTGATGTGTTGGGTATCTCCCCCGGACGACATGTTCTTGTCCATATAGTCATAGGCATCTACATTTCAGTCATGCCAAAACCGACATTGTCTGCAGCTATGACATCAATCTCGTTCAGTCGTGTACCCTAGACCGTGAAAATACGACACAGGTTTATCTATAGGGTTAATTCATATTACCGATGTCCATGCCAAGATAGCCGAAGGGAAGAAAACACAATAAATTAACGACTTAACTAGTCCAAATCAAAATCAACGACACATTTCAGTGAACACATGTGTAAGTCGTTGACTAGTGTGAATTTCAGGAAAATTCCTGACATGTTGGCACTCATAACAAACTAAAACACCAGAGCTATATTATACCTGAAGCCGGTACAGCACTATCTTTGCCGCTCTTTCAGGCAAACATGAAAAACAGGCAAACAAAAATTGATATCAAAAGCTAAAGAAAAGCTTTTATGCCAGATGCACGTTGGCCAAAAAGGTATGAACACTGCAATAGTAAAAGGTGTGTCGGACAAACAAGAAATGAACATTAAGAAATTCTGGAGATCTATCAAAATGACTAGAGTTTTATTTTTGCTCTTAATCGTTTCGTGGTTATTACTAAATACTTCTGAAATTTATCGGTCAATTATCAAAGACGAGATTGTTGTTCTTTCCCCGTGGCTGAAGAAAACGTCCATCTGTTTGCATCAATGTGGGTCATGTTATGGGCACGACAAGAGAAAGGATGAGAAGAAAGCCGTACTAGAGAGGAAATGTTAGATAATTGTTTTTATTTTTCTTCGTTTTTGTTTTTAATTTTTGAAGTGGCCGTTATTGGTTATGACGGGTTCGATTGCTTATAAGGTTGATGTTCTCGGTCAGAATATTATAAAGTAACACACTGTGCGGTGTTACCAGGACAAGCTGCCTTCATGCTGCAGTTGTTAAAAACATCACCCACCACACTCATCCAATAATACTTAGCAAAAAGAGAAAAAACCATGAAGGTATGTAGTGTTTTTCTATTCCATGTTAGCTAAAGCCATTCCCAGAGAAGACACTGTTGTCAGGAATAAAGTGTAAGAGATTTCATTATGCACAGTTTATTTATAAGACGGAGTGGCTAGTTTCCTTTGTCGCTGTCTTTTCTTCTCGAACAGTAAACGTTATCTGTTCAACAACGTAAGGATTGTAACATGTGTGCAATGTTAGGAGCATACACTGACAGTTCGACACATTCTACAAAAGTACATGCTTCCACAAAAAGAGAGAGAGAGAGAGAGAGAGAGAGAGAGAGAAAGAGTGAGAGAGAGAGAGAGAGAGAGAGAGAGAGAGAGAGAGAGAGAGAGCATCACTGGCTTCAGGAGACACGAAACAGGAACTGTACGGAGATAAAACAACCTCACACACAAACGTGACCTTTGTAATAAAAACTGAGACCTGGCTATGGGGTGCCTAAATCAAGCTGGGTCGACTGAACCGTGCTAATAACGCAAGTTAAACCAGAAGATTTTATTGTTAAATGAGAGCAATCTATCATTATCAAAATGAGACGTCAACATTTTGTTAGTTTTTTAAATCACTAGACAAGAA
Source organism: Ariolimax columbianus (assembly GCA_036924085.1). Classification (NCBI taxonomy): domain Eukaryota; kingdom Metazoa; phylum Mollusca; class Gastropoda; order Stylommatophora; family Arionidae; genus Ariolimax; species Ariolimax columbianus. The sequence goes on from JAVGWX010000017.1 coordinate 27,791,269, forward strand.
TGGTAAAACGAGTGTGGGTAACTTTTCACATTTAACTCAATAATATCATTAGATTATTCGCTTTGTTTTACGGAATTCACATCACTGCACTACTGGCAGACCTTTAGGATGCAGTCTCTTTCTCTAATAACTACTGACAGTTTCAGTGGATTGCTGGTTGCACATTATCCTGTTTACCAATATTTCTGTTAAAGTATACCCTTTGGGATTGGTTGATCATGTAGTTTGTCTAATAAAGACATGATGTAATAGAAGGAGTTAAGTCAGATGCAAAAAATTGTCACTACTGATTAAAGGGTTAAAGTAAAGGCAATCTCCCGTAGCAGACACTGCTGTCGAAGATAAAATGTCATTAAAGTTAAATACGGCAACCGCTTAACTATGAGGTGCGGGGGAGGGAGGGAGGGGGGGTTATATCCTTTCTTCCCTAACAGTTAGTCAATTATTCATTTCCAGCTAGGTCGGCTCAAGCGTGGTGATAATGTAAGTTAAGCACCTTATTTCAGCTGTCTAAAATGTTGTTGCTGTTGCTTAGATGTTTGCCTCACTAGTTTCTTCTGGCGGAGGCGCGCCATTTTCCACCCCAGACCGTAGTCCATTGGGCGATATCAGGACGCATAAACCAGTGCTTGGATGCATGTGTGCGTCTGTATGTACCTATGCTAGGTTTGTGCGCCCTCAGAAGCTAGCCCAACCAAAGTGCAATGGAAGGGCCTCACCATGAAGGCGCGTGTGAAAGTTGTGTAAGGGTGTGACTGTAGGACAGAGTTAAATGAAACAGGGGGAGGTAAGAGGAGAGAGCAGAGTTGCCCCCAGGGTGAATCTCCTTCTACCACCTAAAACAGTTATTATCACCTTCATTTTCACAGAAGAATTCGTGCAATAATAATCGGGTCTCAGCGAATGCCTCAAAACAAATCAAGATATCTAACGCGCAAAGTAAGTTAGCGTGATCAATAAGTCGTAAAATAATAATTTAATATTTCTCTATTCCCGCTGGTTGATTTTATTTAATTATACACCCAACATAAAAATGTGTCATAAAGTAAAACTATATTTTTGATCAAAATTATCTTTACTGATTTAATTCCTATTGCTATTAATCTGCGAAGGAGGGGGTGGAAGGGGAAGAGGGGAAGGGTTGCATATTAAATATAGTAAAATCTGCATCTATGGCTATAGCGAAGAAACCTGTACCAGCTACGACGAAGAAATAAATGCAACTGGAGAAGCTCTGTACCAAATAATCCCAGATTTTTAAAGCAGCACCATGTAGCATCATAATATCGTTATATTCTCAAACTGAAATCTTGGAAAACAGAACGTCACCAAAAAATGAACAAATGAACTAATCAAGTGTCTACCTCTTATAGAGGTTATGTGGGGCTCCATTGGATACGTGTCCACGTCAGAGTCCAAGGAACTGAGAAGCCAGGTGATGGGACGAGATGTAGGGCAATGCTACCACAATCACTATCTAGTATCACACTACAGAAGCACAAGCAGATCTCCATAAACAAAAATAACAGGAATGGCTTAATCAGTGGGCTACATCACAGGCAAATCAAATATATTAGGTGTGTTCAAATGAAGCAGGAACAGACTGAAACAAGTGAACATAAGTACTATGCGCATGATGACGTAAAGTCTGGTGAAAACAATACGTAACAACAGATATGTTTGCAAAATTGCATTATCCTCCGACTTATAGTTTCCTTATTAAACTGTTGAAAACACGGGAGGTGTGATACGAAATCCGTCCAGAGTTGATCAGCGAGCGGTGATTCGGTTTCTAACAGCTGAAGAATGTCGTTCAGTTAACATGCATCGCAGAATGCAGGTAGTGTATGATGACAAAAGTATGTCGAAGATAACAGTAAAGAACTGACAACGGTGTTTAAGGAAGGACGTGAGTTAACGCAACAATATGCGCCTGGCCTGGTCTCGGAAGATCTTTCGTTAACTCGCGTCCTTCTGGTCGACATCCTTCAGCTGTTAGAAACCGAATCACCGCTCGCTGATCAACTCTGGACGGATTCTGTATCGCAGGCGTTGTTTTCAACGAGTCTGCCGAGAAAACAATGAGTCGGAGGATAATGCAATTTTGCAAACTTGACGGTTGGTATGTGATGTTTACACCAGCATTGTCGTCATCATGCGCATCGTACGTATGTTAACTTATTGCAGATTGGTCCAGTTTCATTTCAACACGTCTCGCATTTCAGACACCAAAACCAGATCCACAGAACCCAGCCAATAAATTGAAAAGAGGAATCAGCGTTTGATCTTCAAGCTGAGAAGAGGTCATGCTCCTCACAACAGACATCTTACTTACTTACCTAGTCGCTCCTCTTCTATCGTGAGATGTAGAGGTTTGCCAAAGAGAACGCCACCCTGCTCTATCCGCCGTCTTTTTCCTGGCCTTTTTCCAATCCAGCCCTCTATCACTTAGGGACTGTAGCATGTTGTCTTCCCAACGTACTTCGGGACGTCCTCGGGGTCTGCGTCCTTGACTTTTGATCTCCTATGACCGCTTTGGTATACGATCTTCTTCCATTCTACAGACATGGCCAAACCACTGTAGTTGGGATTGCTCCACTCGTGTCTGCAGGGGATGAACTTCAAGATTGCTACGTATTGTCTGGTTACGGATCTTGTCCCTTTTCGTCACCTGAACCGCCTTTCTTAGGTACTTCATTTCTGAAGTTTGTAATTGCCTTTCTTGGGCTGTAGTCATTGCCCATGACACACATCCATATGTCAGGACAGGCACATAGGTCGAGCGGTATACATCCATCTTTGTTTTCCTGCTTATTTCTCTTCTACTGAAGAAACCTCTGTTTATTGCATGGAACAGTCTACCTGCTGCTGCCCTTCGTGCAGTTAACTCCTCTTTGATTCCTCCCCTGCTGTCTATTACCACTCCTAGATATTTAAAGTTGCACAACAGACATCTGAATAGAATAAACCCTTTACCTAAACCAGATTACAGATTAATTCACCACCACAAAGGAATCGATCGAGCACATCCTGATCCCAAGTCCAAAGCTGAACGACTTACAAAACCGGCTGCGCCTACCGCACTCAGCCATACACTAAATGTCACCACATGTCACCAAACTTATGAAAACGAGTGCTTTTGTTCTCGAGGCATGAGACTCTCAAGAGATACTAGCTTATAGCTTAACGGATTATATCATCATGTAGCATGTACTTTGCTGAACGTCGGTGTCATCACATCCTGTCTGTAAGAATCGATGCCAGTCACTAGTCTTTCCACCTGCCCGTGGTCATGTTTTATTGGCGTCTTGTATCCATCGTCATCTTAGTAGATCCTTGCCTTATCTTCGTGGAACAATTTTTTTCCGTTATGACCTTTAACGTAGACGAGATCATCCAATTTTCAAAAAATAACATTATTTAAAAACCGGTTTTCATCTACATTTAGGTCATGCAGGATGGCTTTCTCTCTTTCTTCGTCCAAGGAATTTTCAGGTTTCTTCTATAACACTGGTTAAAGTAAGCTCTGATGTTCTTTCTTAATGCGTGTGGGATAGTTCATCTCGCGCAACCATAGGTTGTCTCAGGATAAATGAATGTTCTCAGGATTTTCACTTTTAGTTATTTATTTGTATTCGGCCAAACATTCTGTATACTTCTTAGCATTGTGATAGTCAATCGCTTTCTTGCTTCCTCTGCACAGTCTTCATTGTTATTTAGTATAAAGCCCAGTTATTCAAAGTGTGAAGCATTTTCGATTTACTCTCTTGAGAAAATCATTTTGTTTGAGTCAAATTTTTGTCGGTGGGGTATTATCTTTTGTTATTTGTTTTAATTTCATAAAAAAGGGTTTGGGCTTCACTATTTCTCTGGAACGACATAATTAGGTGTTCTAGGCCCTTAGCGCTGTTTGAGAGCAAGACTCTATCATCTGCATACTTTATTTCCAGAATTTCATTTCCTCCGACTGTAAATGGGTTGAAGTATGCATAATATGTATCTGTTCTTACATTTCTCATGATTTTTTCCGCGTAGATGTTGAATAGGTGTGTATGGTGAAATAATGCAACCCTATCCGACTCCTTTGAGTATCTCGAACCGATATTAGGTTTCGCCCTGTATTTTGGCGACATCTTGCGTCAAAATGATCTGCCTGATTGATTGGTAGAACTAAAGTATCTGCTTGATTGATTGGTAGAACAAAAGAATATACCTGATTGATTAGTAGAACTAAAGGATCTACCTGATTGATTTGTAGAACTGAAGAATCTACCTGATTGATTTGTAGAACTAAAGGATCTACCTGATTGATTGGTACAACTAAATTATATGTCTGATTGTTTGGTAGAACTAACGGATCTGCCTGATTGAATACGAAAGTTCCAGGATTCCAGTGTCGTTATCGCTCACATAATCCATACAAATATTTGACATGACCTTGTAAGACTGAATGCTTTATAGCGACAATTAGCTGTTCTGTGCACTTTAACAAATAATGTTATCATCAAAGGGCGTTTCATGTCCGTGATTATTGACAAGTTATTACTGCAATATATAACACGTTTCTTGAACTGCAACACTTAGAGGCGAAGAGAAATTTGGAGGATCGCTGGCAACAAATGTTATTGTTATGGCAAGATCATTGCAGGGAGGTTTGAGTGAGATAGGTTCGCCAGCACATGGCATGTATGTCGCTGGAAACTATTTAAAATACGAAAAAGGAAAGCTGCGGAGAAACGATCTTAACAATTGCAATATAAAGGATAAACGAGCGTTAGTTAGCCTTGGATTTATTTTAAAGCGTTGTCCATAGAGAAGTTATAGCGAGTATCATAAGTGAGAAGAGGATGTACACCGATGTATTGCCGAGGAAGCTGCTGTAAAAAGATATATGAGAGCATATTCGCAAACACTAGGAAACTGACAAGCAATGGAGGCTCCTAGATTTTTATTCTGAATGGGCTCAATCACATACATAAAAACAGACTTTGAAAGTGACTATGTAATAATGGAATGAGATTTGGGCTGTTTCTTATTACTTCTAGAAATACGCCTTTGTTAGTTGAGGCAGTTGATTCGAGAGCCAGTATGAAATGAACCATCGACTGTCCATAATGCATGGACAGATACCGCAGAAGTCTTTCCTGGTTCGCCGATAATTGGATAGCAATTCGAAGTACTAATTACAAAGTTAATAATAATCATTATTACTTATTAAGGTTTCTTCTTCTTCTTCTTCTTCGTTCGTTCTCAATCTCCCAGTACCAAACCCTGAAAGGGCTTAAGTAGTAGAATGTAATCCAGAGAATGGAATGCGTTGTGTCGTAGTTTACAGCTTGACTGCGATATTTGCACCTTTCGGTCCAACACATCCGACTTCAGCAAGCATTTTTTGAGTACCGGGTTAGCATTCCCTCTTTGACCCCTTCTCCTTAGCCAGTCTGCCCTGCTGCAGCCTGTTATCCAGGATCACCGCGTGGAGGTGTAGAAGGGTCTTGGCAGCTATGGTTCGCTGGCCCTGATGCTAGCAGTCAGCTATGGGTCGCTGACCACTGCAGCTCATGCGTTGCTCATCATCTTGATCCCTATTAAGATTTCAAAAACATATCGCTCAGTAAAAACAAAAAAGGGGTGGGAAGTCGCCTTCCTGTAGGCCCGTAGGTACTGACCGCAAGTGCTGACAAGGAAATTCAATCAAGTCAGCGATTGCATTAATACCGTCCGTATCATTGCCATAACCATCCATGAAATGTCCTAGGCTACCGTGCTTCAACAAAGTAGTTTGAACTTCAAGGCTAGATATAGAATAGATTTAGAGATTTGGTATCAATTAAGCAGAGAGAGATATAGAGAGCGATAGAGAGAGAGTGAGAGAGAAAGAGAGAGATTGAGTGAGAGAAAGAAAGACATATCCAACATTTTAGATAATTAAGAACGCAATGCTAAAATAATTATTATTCACTATCCTTCTTTCTGCTGGGGGCAGACCGCCAGGTTTTCGAAAACGGGTGTGGCCCAATACAACAGGAATAATCGAAAATCTTGACTGTTGTTGACTGGAGGATTATTCGAACCTCATTGTCACTCACGACAGGAAGATTTTTCGAAACCTCGAAAAGTTAATGACAGCGGAATTATTCGAAATCCAAGTCGTTATTAACAGCAATAATATAGATAAATCTGGGTTGCTTATGACAAATATAATTTCCGTTCTTTTATTTACAACTTTAAACCAGATGAAGCATTTGACAACAACTTCAGCCGATCCATTACACGCAGCCGTTATCACGCGCTGAATCAGAACTCGGATTGCGACAGCAAAAATACGTTAAACGAAAATATGAACAACTTTATGCTCTTCGTTAATCCGGCAAGAATGACTTTTTCGGGAAGCCATTAATACTGTATAGTCATCCCGATCTTTTGATGTAGCAATGCGGGCATAGATCTTTTATTTTAGTGGAGCCAACTACAAGGTGTAATCATCCCGATCTTTTGATGTAGCAATGCGGGCATAGATCTTTTATTTTAGTGGAGCCAACTACAAGGTGTAATTATCCTGATCTTTTGATGTAGCAATGCGGGCATAGATCTTTTATTTTAGTGGAGCCAACTACAAGGTGTAATTATCCCGATCTTTTGATGTAGCAATGCGGGCATAGATCTTTTATTTTAGTGGAGCCAACTACAAGGTGTAATTATCCCGATCCTTTGATGTAGCAGTGCGGGCATAGATCTTTTATTTTAGTCCAGCCAACAAAACCATTGACGCATGCTGAAACTTTCCTGTGCTCTAATTGTGCAGGCCTAGATTCTTGAACAAACTAAACGTCCACGAAAATGTTGCTCCTCGTCTTCCGTTGTCATCAGACATTCCATACCAGGTGTTCAGCCAAGCGGTGTTGCGGCTTCCCCGATGTCTGGAAACAGAGTTTGAAGTCGAGTGTCCTCGTTTCGGAAACTAATCCTTATCGAGATGTGTAGAATACGTCGTTCCGCTGTTCTGTGAGTCACTAGGGGTATGTCAGAATCTATTTAAAGCAAGTTTAATTCTTTTCATCAGCAGATCACGGCTGGAATGGCCGTAGAGTTTGATATGTGCGTCCTTGCCGGGGTTTGAATTTGCATAACTAAACTTCACGCAATAGAATCTGCATCAAGCTACTTTTCGCAGGTAGTAAACATATATTTATTTATGTTACATAAGAAGCAATGATCTGCAGTGACGATCACAATTATATAATTACCAACATCGATCCTTCATTGCAACATCTTCTATCTGCGACCAAAATCTTACAACTACCTATCTATCCTTCATTGCAACATCTTCTATCTGCGACCAAAATCTTACAACTACCTATCGATCCTTCATTGCAACATCTTCTATCTGCATCTGCCCTAGTCATTTTTATTTACAATAGTGACACATTGGTATATGTTTTGATCTAATTCGTTCATATTCATATACAGCCCCCCTGTCCCTTACAAAGATATTTAAGTTCTACGCTTAGTTATTGTTTTGAAAACATCTGTTGGTATCTGTTCAGACATACTTAGCAAGCTTCAGTAAGAAAAAAACTCACATAGAGGAACATGGTACCAGTGGTAGGGGTATTTCTTCTTCTTCTTCTTCGTACGCAGTCAGACAGTAACCATTATTTTTTCGAAAAAAGCGGCGGTCATCCTGAGGCTGTCGCCACTGCCATAGAGCTTGTCTTGCAGTTCCACTAGTGATAGCCACATCTGCTCTCTCTGATCCTCGTATGTCGGGCAGTTCTGCAGCAGATGTTCAGCGGACATTTTACCGGTACCGCACGGGCATTCGTCGGTACCACCTATCTTCAGTTTGTTGAATAGGTGGTACCTCAGTCTATTGTGGCCAGTGCGAAGTCTGAAGACAACGACCAGCTCTCTTCGGTTCAACTAGTAATAGGCATCGTTTTTGGTGTAACCAGTATGTTCGGTTTCCCATTTGGTCATGTATCTGGCTTTGATAAGCCGTTTTGACTCTTCGTCATACTAGTATCTGTTTGTGGTAGTCTTGCACCTTCTTTTGCCAGTCTGTCTGCCTCCTCGTTGCCTTGGATGTTGCAGTGTGATGGGACCCACTGTACCACTACCCTTTTTGGTGCGGACTGCTGGCACAGTTTGCAGAGTGCTGCTCTTAAGTCATTAAGCTCAGTGGTTTTCTGGCTTTTTAGCGTTGTGACTACGGCTAGAGCATCTGTAAGCAGGACTATATGGCTTTCATTTTCTTTATGTGTCGTAGGGGTATTTCAATACAAATGACACCATTTGAAAGCATTTGCCCTAGCATTCGTGTCAATTATTGATATAATTGTGAAATTGTTCCGTTCCACGCTTGCGGTTATAGTTAGTAGAAGAAGCAGAGATAGATCAGAGACATGTGACAGAACGTGGCAACACCGACATGCATATTATACATTTACAAATAAAGAGATACATGTGTGACAAGATATGCGTTCTAATATATACTCTTAGCAAGAGCATAAAATGCACGAAAGTAGAACAAAGCAAGAAGACAGCCAAAAAATGCATGGGTTGAATGTGTTAAAAACACTGCACAAGCATGTATTAAAAATAATATCTTTGACACAGAGAGCAGAGTGTATCAGTAGCATATAGAGTGATTGTTTATCCAGGAAAAGGTACCACCTTCAAGTTTCAACACTTACTCACTCCATTCTACGTTTGGCACGCGACTTATTGTTACAGAAAACAACAGAACGAGAAGGGGTACTGGTCCTTTCACCTTAGAATGTGCCGAAACGAAGTAAACAGATTTTTCTTCACATCCGACGGCAATCTGGATGTCTTCACATTTAGTGTTGTTATAGTTTTTTTTATTGTTGTTTTCTGTTACAAAGATACAGTCTTCTGTTTTTGTTCGTTCTTTCTTCTTATCTCTTCCAGCAACGTAAGCGGGTAGATGAGTTCATGATGATGATTTAGGTACATATTTGCAACTCAGAATTGTGATATTGTTTCAGTGTTCTTATCTATCCTAACAGTATCCTATTAGTTGCCGACAAAATAATTCATTGACATCATTTTTTTATGTTCGGTTTCCTTTATATTTTTTATGGGATAAATATGCTGAATATTACTGTGAACTACTTTTTTAGATAATTCCACGCAATATCAACATAGTATATTGCTGACGTCACGTAGTAAAGCCTAGATTCGATATGGTATTTACTACGCCACTTGAAGTCAGACGAATTACGTGTATTGGACCTTTGATAATTATCAAACCCAGCGATCTTGAAACCTAGCCATGTAAACATATTTTCATCACTTCGACCGTTAGCCATGAAACAATGACATTAAAATTGACGTTTTTGATTGCATCTTCATTGAAAGTGTCTAACTGTATCGTCAAAATAAAATTAGCTTTATTGGTATTGTAAAATTGATAATATAACGCAGATTTTGTGCGTTTGATTTCAAAGAAATAAGGTCATGCTTTCGGTTCGCGTAATAATACTGCTAAAAGTGTGTTTTTCCTTTTAATTACATATTATGTAGAGAAGTATGACTTGTTTACGATAATGTTTGTGTTGTTGGAATACAAAAGTGGTTACATTTGCTGAGAAGGCAAAGAAAAACACAAATAAACTGAACAGAATTAGCGTTACAAAAAAATGAAAGTTGAAAGTTGGCAACTTCCGGAGATGGGAAGAGACTGAACGAGTGATGGACAGAGTGAATGAGCAAGAGACGAACGGGGGAGACGGGGGCCCTGGGTTGAGAAGAGAAAGAGCTGTGTGGGCTATATGCGGATATGTGGCAGACGGTAAGAAGGGAGAGATCCTTTAATTGTAAAACTACAGCTGTTTATTTAATATTTGAAAGTTCGATCTCTTTCACGGTATTGCCAGTTCATAAGTCACCAGTTCATAGACAAGGTAGTTAACATTGCGAGCCTTCCAACTATGCATCCACTCGATTAGATTTCACAAAGTGACCAGTGAATGATTGGATTGTCCAAGCCAACTTGAGTCGCTCCATGGTGGACATGTTAGCGCTGTAGTGGGGTGGGCTGATGAATCTATAGTTGAAATTGACCATCCCTTTACTGATCAGAGGGTCAGTCATGATCAGGATTGTTAGTTTCCGACTTCTATCTGGCTGCTGCACCGATTACTCTGCCTCCGCCATCCGTTGTTTACTTGTTAATTGGCTGTTACTCAAGAAATGCACTAATACGGATGCTGTAACGTGGTTTTCATAGATTTTCTGCACGATAGCTCCATGAAAAAGTGAGTAATATTGACGGCACGGCGATAGTTGACTAGGTCACAGTGGCCTACATCATGCAATGACGTAGACATAAAAAACAAGCTTGAACGCGCGAAGTGAAGCCTTGAGGGGGATGAAATGTAACGTACAAAATAACTACCACACTGCGTAATGAACAAAATGGTGGACTCAGATGCCCGATTATCTTTCTGATAGTGTTATAGTAAACTCGGTGAGAGGTGAAAACATGGTCAAATATTGGTTTTGGCTTTGCTTCGTTCGTTGTCAATCTCCCTCCACCAAACCCAGAAATAGCTTAAGTAGCAGAATGTAGTCCAGAGAATGGAATGCGTTGGGTCGTAGTTTACAGCTTGACTGCGATGTTTGCACCTTTCGGTGCATCCGACTTCAGCAATCATTCTTTGAGTACCGGGTTAGCATTCTCTCTTCGATCCCATCACCTTAGCCAGTCTGCCCTGCTGCAGCCTGTTATCCAGGATCACCGCGTGGAGGTGTAGAAGGGTCTTGGCAGCTGTGGTTCGCTGGCCCTGACACTAGCAGTCAGCTATGGGTCGCTGACCACTGCAGCTAATGCGCTGCTCAGCATCTTGACCTCCAAGTATTGGTTTAGACTTCAATGACTGGACGCTCGTTAACGATGACAGCATTTGATTTGTTGTAAGTGAAAAAGAACAGCAGAGTGATAGAAATGGTGCACGAAACTTATCCACACATAATCCACTGTTTGCAGCATGCTATATAAATAGTAATAGAAATGGTGCACGAAACTTATCCACACATAATCCACTGTTTGCAGCATGCTATATAAATAGTAATAGAAATGGTGCACGAAACTTATCCACACATAATCCACTGTTTGCAGCATGCTATATAAATAGTAATATGAATCCACATCAAGAATTGGTAGCAGATGGAATAGCAGAAACAACCGCACGAAATAATTAAGCAGCCAGGTTGGCGTTACACCGGAATCCAACTTTCTCTTGCAAGTAGGTCTATAATTTGCACCAGAACGCCCTATTTTACTTTAGCATGGACGGATTCTATAGGAACGCTAATTTCAAAAACTGCAACACGGTAGTGAAAAGCGACGAAATTATGTTATGATGTTGAGCCTTGCGCAATAAATAGATCCTATAACGTATTTAGTTTCACAGTGTGTCAATTAGTGGTTCCTGTCGCTTCGTAAGTCGTGACCAGCTGGAAAATAAACTTGCTGATTACATGGTTGAGGAAGAAGTAATAGTTGGGTCCGTGACATTTTTATGTAAAACTCTGGCCAATGAAATCTTACCGTGATAATGCTGTTCCAAGTAACATGCCAAGGGCAAATGCTCTTTGCCTTAGCACGTTCGAGAGGTGGGGTTCCCAGTTCTCTTTCTCGATCCCTTTCCTTCAGTGAAAGTAAGATATGTACCCATATACAGCTGGGTCTACTAAAACGTGTCGATAACGGGAATCGAACCTAGAACTTTTGATTTGAAAATCGAGTTCTACCGTTACGCTAATCAGCCATTCAAGGAGGATTTATTAATGCTGACAAAATTTATCTTTGTTGTGGTTTTGAAGTGGTGTAATGTTATGTTACGTAAAGAAAGCAACAAACCATACAGGCATACTGTAGGCAAATCAGTGTTCCGACCTATTCAGAAAAGGGCACATGCATGGGCGTTAATGGCACCTATAACTCGCTAATTGTATACTTGACTCCTGACTCCTTCTCTCACTCGCCCAGTCCCCACTCATCTGACAAATTTGAATCGCAACTGCTGAAATCGGAGGATTGCTAAAATCATTGATTGCGTTGTCATAATTTAACATGGTGTTGTCATGATTTAACATGGCGTTGCCATGATTTAACATGGCGTTGTCACTTTATTTCAGTTTGACCCAATTAATGCACGCCAAATTGTGGGTGCTTCCACAATCTACATATTAAATCTAACTTGGGTGTTTTAACAGCCTGCATAATAGATCTATTCTGGTTGCTTCAACAACCTGCATATTAGATCTAACTTGGGTGTTTTAACAGCCTGCATAATAGATCTATTCTGGGTGCTTCTACAACCTGCATATTAGATCTAACTTGGGTGTTTTAACAGCCTGCATAATAGATCTATTCTGGGTGCTTCCACAACCTGCATATTAGATCTAACTTGGGTGTTTTAACAGCCTGCATAATAGATATATTCTGGTTGCTTCAACAACCTGCATATTAGTTCTATTCTGGGTGCTTTAACAAGTGTATATTAGATATAGTATTTGTGCTTTAACAAGTGTATATTAGATCCATGCTGGGTGCTTTAACAGACTGCATATTAGATCTATCATTGTCGTCTCAAAAACTTTACTTTGTTTTTCTTTTTTTTCCGACATTCGATTTGGAGAAAAATTTCTGTCGAAGTTTACAACTAATCTGCAATATCTGCGGATTTAAGCTCGACACATCCGGTTTCAATACAGCATTTTTTTTAAACGAGTATGCCTTCTCTATTCAATCCGTTGTCTATTAACCACACTGCATGGGCGCAGTCTGTTTTCAGGGTCGCCACTTGGACGCAGACTTGAGATCTTTGTCAGTTATTGTTCGCTGATCTTGACGCAGGCAGGCAGCCAGCTATGACTGATGTCAGCTAAGTCATTGCTGTGTTTTGGTCTCCAAAATGAAGCAGACAGTAGACTCACAAAAGATATTAGGCATCATTGAATGGTATCCCCACCCGTGTTGCAATCATCCAACCAGGCTCTTCGAAAGCATGTTCTGAGAGGCCAACAAGATAAGTGTAAAGAAGTCATCTATCAAAGTGAAGTTGCAGAATCTACGTCAGTATCTACGAACATTATTGCCAAATATGCTCCATATTGTATAATGCTTGCAACCTCGTCATGTAAATAAAGTGCTACAGAAACTACCCCACTAAACGCACACAAAGCCCATTGGTGCATGTTTGCTTCAAGGAGACATTTACAGTAGCGTCCTAAGCAACGAGGTGCAGCAGAAGACAAGTATATCATATGTTAATAGACAGCCTTTGTCTCTCGGTCTAGCACAGAGGCCAGGCAATCCTCATACGCATGAGACAACGTGAACTTAATAATTGCTTTCGTGTGTTCTCATTAGAAAAGCGTCACAAAATGTATATGTCATTGTAGAGTCACAGAGGGACATTCAAATAAACGATTTGAAGAGAAATGCTACATCTATATTTGATTATGTAATACTAAACAGATCATACCTCTACTAGCAAAGTAGGTTTTCTGTCGGGCGATATTAATCCTATTATCTGGCTCATGTGAACAATATTCTTTGTTTCACATTCCTGATCAGCCTAGATAATTCTGCTTCAGCCAGACATATCATTATCCAGACGCCTGTACTGACATAAAAGCCCTTCTGTGTTGAAGGTTCATTTTTATAATTCAGTGTCGGTTTCGTTTTGTGTTGAGGTTTGTCCCGTGAAAGCTATTTGTTCGTAACGTAAATTTCGTTCATGATTTTGTACCTACATGATATCTGACCGATGCTATTTGGAATTTAAACAATCAATTTATTTCAAGGTTTCGTCTTCGTGTGCCGATAAACGCCGTAAAGAGATTGCATTGTACTAACATACGCGGGAAATGATGTGCCTGTCAGTAGCTATGTACACTATAAAAGAAACAACAGTTGACAAAAGAAGGCTCCCCCTCTTCACGCAGCCCTCATCCTCAACTGTGTTAACGACTTTCATAACTTTATCAAGCAGCGTCTCATATTGTAGTGTCTTGCTCCAAGCGTTGATTTTAATGTAAATTAGGTCATAACTCTTTTCTTCTTCTCTTTTCATTCTTTCAACATCTCATCTACATATCTTTAAATTTCAGACCTGTCTCTTTCTGCAACATCATTTCATAATAATTCCGTGTATGGCGTCGTGTTGTGGTGTGTTTCGTCAAGCGTAACTTTGACGGACATATGATGACACTACGTGAATCGACCAACCAATCTAATCTCCACACAAACGTTGGAAATACAGAACATCAATTACGCATTAGTAACACAGTTTGTTGAGATCCCTTGTTGTTGAAATATTTCTGTTAAGTCGACTATCCGCCAGCTACGAGATATTTCTGGTGACTTCTATTCAAATCTTTTTGTGCCGTTAGCGCTAATGGGTAGATGATCAAATAACACTATCATGCCATAATTGAACAATTTTATTTTCTATCTTTATATGGGCTCATTATTTGTGCTATTTATATGCGCTCATTATATGTGCTTTATATGTGCTCTTTATATGTGTTCTGTCATATGCGTAGCTCTCCTCATTTTTCTAATGTCATTTATAATTGTGACACCAATGAATTTTCATAGCCATGTTATTTCACACGTTATAATTATTTTCTTCTGTGCCTTGAATTAAGCCCAAGGGTGATATTGGCACACATTTGGTAAGCATATATTGTTTATCAGTTATTTTTTAGTGTTTTTTTTGTTGTTGTTCTCTAGCTGTTCTCTAGTTTAAGTAGTGACGGCATGTGATAAGCCTCGTCTGGTGATTTCTGATATCTGTATTTGTTAAAGATCAGGATTTCTTTAATAACATTGCCAATCAGCTATTGACAATACCATGAATAAGTACTAGTTATTTCATACACGACATGAAGAGCAGATTTAAAGTAAACATAATTTTTTGTGACCAGAAATCACCAAGAGAAACAAAGGATGCATTCATTATTCTTCAATAAAAAACTAGGGACGGTCATTAAGTAATAGCAGTTTAATTAATTACACTTCTACAAGAGTTCGAATCAGAAATTGTTTCTAATTATTTGTCAACATAGTCCCTATGCCTGTCAGCACGCGTTGTTTGCCTAATCATTAGTTTGTGAATGCCCTCTAGTAAAAATAAATTCATTTGGTGTGACTATTAAACAACTTTGCACCGTCCCCAGTATCTCGTTGTTAGATGGATTGGGATCAAACTGCTACATATTTTTCTATAACTGAGGTCATCATGGAAAATTGTGTGCGCAGCGTTGTGTCTCATGTTGAAATCTACAGCTTTACCACCAGTAGTGACTCACTTGCCGCCACGGACTAACTGATCGATCTGCTGTTTCACTGTTTTAGTTGCCAATTTGCTGGGTTTCCACGCCACGGTTCATCAATGACGTTTGCTAATCGTTTTGAAATTTGTACTACCTCTTCATTCACTCTCCTCTGACACAAACAACTGTCACCGCACTGAACCCTCTTGCTTCAGTTAGAATCAAGAAGTTCTCACACCCTTTGACAC
Source organism: Ariolimax columbianus (assembly GCA_036924085.1). NCBI lineage: Eukaryota > Metazoa > Mollusca > Gastropoda > Stylommatophora > Arionidae > Ariolimax > Ariolimax columbianus. The sequence continues at coordinate 27,806,832 of JAVGWX010000017.1, forward strand.
ACACATACACACACACACACACACACACACAAACGAAATACACTTCATTATTTTCCAAAGGTGCAGCTAGGCGGCCATGTTGTATCCTATATTACACATGACGCTCGATCATCACAATACTTACTTGGCATATTGCTAAAGAGCCATTTTGTGTTCAAAAATAAGATTGTCCGTTGTGCATACTCGTCATTACATTTTATTATAACATTGTTGTTACTTCGTGACTGTCGTGTACACATTTTTTTAAGACCAAAGCAGTAGATGCACGGATTTCTGCACTACAAGTCTAATGAGTCATGTCACCCAAATAATACTTAAAATCATACAAGAACGAATTAAAGTGAAGATTATCCAAGATGTTAGTGCGGGGCAGTTTGTTTTCTAGCATAACAGCGGAACAAGAGAAAGTATTTTATGTATGAGAAAGATTGTGGAAAACTACCTGAAGCTGCAAAAGGACGTACATGCTTGCTTTATTTATTACACTAAAGCATTTGATTACGTGAAATCATGAATAGTTAATAAAATGTCTGGATGATATAAACGTGGACCGTTAGGATATCAAATGTATCCCAAACTTTTATTTGGATCAATTGGTACGATTGAAATCTAGAGACGAGGTATTTCAACGTAGAAATATAAAAAAGGGATTAAACAGATGTGTAGGCTGTTCTCGGTATGTTTAATGTATACACAATTTTCAGTGAAACATAAGAATTAACTGGTTTGAACACAGGCTGACGAATTATCAATAATATCAGACATGCTGATGATACAATGTTAATTTCAGAGAAGACCCAGTACCTCAGGATAACCTAATAGACGATACACAGCAAGAGCCAGCAATGTAGGCAGGAAATCAACATTAAAAAGACTAACGTTTTAGTGTTAACCAAAAGGAAAGAAAATCACCTTAGACACATTTAGAGCTATTTTTACGTTCTCCAGCTAATAACAGAGGATGGTGCATGCGAAAGGCAGATCATTAAGAGAACTGCGATGATAAAGAATAGATTTAACAGCATGAGACATTCATTTCTGTCCAAGCAATATCTCACATCTTAAAAAATGACAATCTGTAAATGCTATGTGCATTCTTGTTTATAGCATGGAGTAGGAACTTTGAATCTGACCTCATAACATGGAAAAGAACATTAGCGCCTTTTAAATCTGTTTATTCAAAAGACTTTCGTGAATTTCAAGTAAAAAAAGCAAACAAATAGTAAGGTCCTGGAGCCACTCAAGATGGAACATATATCTCTAAAATAGATCAAAAGCAGAAAAGTCAATTATTTTTGTCAAGTCAAGCAACAGGAGATTCTCCTGAAACTTATATTCGAGGGAAGAGGAAGACAAGAGAGACAGAGGGCGGCAGAGCTTCAGATGGACAGACAACATCAGGATGTGGTCAGGCACAGTTTTGACTGAGTGTACCAGACTGGCGCGGGATAGACACCGCTGAAGATTCATTCTCCGATGCTTAGACGGCACTTCATGATGATGATAATATTTATATATATATATATATATATATATATATATATATATATATATATATATATATATATATATTTTTCCATATATATTTTTTGTCTAACACACGTGGTGCCAACAAGATATTACAAAAATATAACTACAAAAGCAGTAAAACATACATAATTTGTCAGTGTTTTACAAAAAAAGTTTGTGGAGATAAAACATCTACAATTGTAAAGTGAATAACAACTCATTCGAACATTTTAACATACATACATAAGTTTGTGTGAGAGTATATATATATATATATATATATTATAACTTTCTTCACAGTAACTCACTTGTATTCCTTCTATCTCTCTAACATCTAACACATGAACGCATATACTCACACTTCACTTCAATCCCTCGTACTATTTCTCATTCTGCCTGCAGTCGCACGAAGTAAACCTCCTCGCCCCCGAAACTTTACGTCTATATTTAGCTTTTCACACACAGAAGTGCTATGTGCGTCTTCCAGCGCGGTCTAGCATTATTCACTGTGAGGAGAGAAGAGGCGGACGATCAATAATGACAATCCATTGCAAATGTATTTGTCTAGGAGTATTTCTAGAGCGGAGAGGATAACAGACAAACAATCTCACATATACATATAACGGCCGACAGACAAATAGAATTACGAATCGGCCGAAATACGTATTAGCGGTACGACGAAGATAAAATAGATAGGAATATATAGACAGACATATATAGACAGACATGCAGACAGACATGCAGACAGCCATGTAGGCAGGCAAGCAGAAAGGCAGGCAGGCAGGCAGGCAGACAGACAGGCAAGCAGGCAGATAGGCAGACGGGCGGACAGACGGACGGGCGGAGATAGATAGATGGTAATCTTCAGTTCTGTATTTCCTCAAACGTTGTAAAATATGGTGGAAACTCATAAAGTATACATGAAAAAAATAAAATAAAGTAGCAGTCATGCAAAGATTTGTATCTTTTTATTTTTGTTGTGTGAGTGGTAAGTGCCGGAGAACACATATTATATTAATTAGAATGCGACATAAATCAATAATGGTACAACATATATTTTTCAATCAGTTTAGCTGTTAAAAATAATTTGTAGAAGCAGGCTTGACGATTACTAAATAACAGACCGTATCGGCAAACATTTATTCCTCAGAAATATATATCGTCGTATTAAACAAACTGCAACCAACACTGCACATGCATACAACATGCTTTGATAGCGGATTCCTCAATGATGTCAACTGTTGTGAGGTCGCTATACTCCGGCTGGAGTGATAAACCAGGAAAAAAAATCAGATATATCAAGCAACAAATAAATAAGTTCATCACGAACTATTATCATAACAAGTTGATCGTGAAATCTTCTTATAATACGTAAAGAACGAATCAATATGCATCTGGTTCCTCTCTGATCGTGTGGCTGCAATATATATTCTCCATCGATTATTATTTTCGACAGTCTTTTTGAGTTCCGCTTTTGAGACTCCAGCTGGCCTGACCAACTCTCCAACATCTGGTGTTCTATCCTCATGCCACTTGGTTTTCCTTGATAGATTCTCGTCAAGTAGATATCTTGTCGCACTTATTAAAGAATGAACGAATGGTTTAATTCTTCCACTGCCATCCACCCTTCAACAATTTCAGCGCTTCAGAGTATGATGTTTTTTTCGAACATTTTCTATTCATTCCATTCTGTCTTCTCTACTTCTGATAATTTATGTTTCTCTCGATCATTCTAGATGTTACCATGCTTTTCATGAATTGCGTTAAAATCTTGTGTTCAATAAGTGATGCACACTTCCATTTTTAATTGTTCTGATCAGTAGGTAATGTTTCCAAGAATAATGCTATGTTTTCCTTTTGTAGGAGAACTGGATGACATCTATAGTTTGCTTTCAAGCTGCAGGTCTACATTAAAACATTCATGTATATCTTTTGTTAGTGGTGGTGGCTGGCTTTATTGTCAATCTTATACTTAGCTATACCAGGTGGAATGATGTTAATGTTGACGTGATTTATTTCATCGGACAACACGATGATGAGGAGGATGATGATACTAATAATAAAAATGATGATGATGATGATCATGGTACCTCTTGAGAGAGTCCAAAAATTCCAGGGCAAAAGCCCAAATTGTTCTTAGTTGGAGTTCGTTTAAAGTATGTTGTTCCAGAGATTTCATCCCATCGAAAGGTGAGTTTGGATGCAGACAGGCAGACAGACAGACAGGCAGGCTGAGAACAGACATACAGGCAGACAGACAAACAGACAGACAGGTAGACAGACAGGCAGGCAGGCAGACAGGCAGACAACCAGGCAGGCAGGCAGACAGACAGGCAGGCAGGCAGGCAGGCAGGCAGACACACAGACAGACACATAGATAGACACGTGAGAATGGATGCATCTTTAGAACGTCCCCAAAGGAAATAGTCCAGTGTATGGGTGTCCCAGAATGATGACGCCTTGCCAAGGACGTAGCACATACTTTGGAGTGAACAATCTCATCATTTCTCAGTCATTCAGTCTTCTTCTTCTCTCTTTCGCTCGTTCGCAAACGAACTTACCTGAAAAAGGATTTACAAGTTGTGACATGTAGTCTGGAGAACGAAATGAGTTGCGTCGCTGTTTACAGATTGAAAGCAATATTTACACCTATCGGTCGGACATATCCGAAAAACTCCAGCATCGAAGATCAACTAGTGTACCTAACGCAAGAAATAGAAAATACATTTCAGGGTAAGGAAAAAGTACTTGCGGTCTTTCTGGATATGGCAAAAGCTTTTGATAAGGCATGGAGAGAAGGACTCCTCCTTAAATTATTAAACAATAAAATAGAAGGGAGAATATACAGTTGGATACAACTACTGGGGTAGTTGTCTCGCCGCAGCGACTCAATTTCATCCAGTGTTCGTAAAGCGATCTCAGTCCCGCCAGGCGGAGCGATAGCGCGGGCTTGCGGAAAACGCTCGCCTGCCTTTCCCCGTAGTGCGAATTGGGTGCGGTTTGTGGTAGTGGCTCCTCCACCGAGGTGCGCTAGTCTGGTCCGTATCAGGAAACGTGGTCCGTCCCTGGTGATTTATCTAAGGCTTATAGCAGAGCTCGACAGTACGTCTCGCTGGTGGTCCGACTCTCGCAAAGAGCTTGTGACCGGCAAATGGAAAGCAGGAATCGTTCCCTCGAGGCCCTGCGTTCTCTCCCTACGGAGAAGGGCAGGCCAAATTGTGTCTCTAGTCCCAGTGAAATTCGTCGCCGAGGTCGTTGGGATCCGTTCTGCACAGAGCGCTACCATCCCTCCTCGAGCGAGCCCGGTCGGTCGGTCGTCTGGTGCGTGTGGGAGGCCCCTGTCAGGCGGTCCTAGGTCGACGGAGTGAGGGACGGGTGGAACAACCGTCCGTCCGTCCCGTCAGTCGGTCCCTGCGGCCGTCCCAGTGAGGCTTTTTACACACCCTTCCTCCGCCGACCGGTGTGCGCAGTACGTACGTCTCCGACAGATATCTGGTTGATCCTGCCAGTAGTCATATGCTTGTCTCAAAGATTAAGCCATGCATGTCTAAGTTCACACTGTCTCACGGTGAAACCGCGAATGGCTCATTAAATCAGTCGAGGTTCCTTAGATGACACGATCCTACTTGGATAACTGTGGCAATTCTAGAGCTAATACATGCTTACCAAGCTCCGACCCTCGCGGAAAGAGCGCTTTTATTAGTTCAAAACCAATCGTCGTTTCCCCTCGCGGGGTTGCGGCGTCCCCACTGGTGACTCTGGATAACTTTGTGCTGATCGCATGGCCTCATGTGCCGGCGACGCATCTTTCAAATGTCTGCCCTATCAAATGTCGATGGTACGTGACATGCATACCATGTTTGTAACGGGTAACGGGGAATCAGGGTTCGATTCCGGAGAGGGAGCATGAGAAACGGCTACCACATCCAAGGAAGGCAGCAGGCGCGCAACTTACCCACTCCCGGCACGGGGAGGTAGTGACGAAAAATAACAATACGGGACTCTTTCGAGGCCCCGTAATTGGAATGAGTACACGTTAAACCCTTTAACGAGGATCTATTGGAGGGCAAGTCTGGTGCCAGCAGCCGCGGTAATTCCAGCTCCAATAGCGTATATTAAAGTTGTTGCAGTTAAAAAGCTCGTAGTTGGATCTCAGGCGCAGGCGGGCGGTCCGGCTCGCGCCGATTCACTGCCCGTTGTCTCCTGCCCTACCGTCTGCCGGCTCTCTCCCACGGGTGCTCTTCGCTGAGCGTCCTGGGTGGCCGGCGCGTTTACTTTGAAAAAATTAGAGTGTTCAAAGCAGGCCTCGGCTGCCTGAATAATGGTGCATGGAATAATGGAATAGGACCTCGGTTCTATTTTGTTGGTTTTCGGAACTGGAGGTAATGATTAACAGGGACAAACGGGGGCATTCGTATTGCGGCGTTAGAGGTGAAATTCTTGGATCGCCGCAAGACGAGCTACTGCGAAAGCATTTGTCAAGAATGTTTTCATTAATCAAGAACGAAAGTCAGAGGCGCGAAGACGATCAGATACCGTCGTAGTTCTGACCATAAACGATGCCGACTACCGATCCGCAGGAGTTGCTTCGATGACTCTGCGGGCAGCTTCCGGGAAACCAAAGTGTTTGGGTTCCGGGGGAAGTATGGTTGCAAAGCTGAAACTTAAAGGAATTGACGGAAGGGCACCACCAGGAGTGGAGCCTGCGGCTTAATTTGACTCAACACGGCCAACACTGAAATGATTGACATGCCGAGACCACTCTTCTGGAGTCTAATATGGAACTGGTGCTGGACTTAGACCCCCAGAAATCTGGGGTTATGTCCCCTGTGGCTCGGTTTTGTCTGCATCCAGTGTTTGATAAAGGAATTGACGGAAGAGCACTATCAGGAGTGGAGCCTGAGACCTAAGTGAACTTACCACGCCAATACTGCAGAATGACTATCAAAAAGTACACCTTAGTGGGGTCTAATAGAGAACATGTGCTGGAATTAGACCCTCGAAAATCTTTGGGGCTACCCTTTAAGAAACTTGATTATCTCGCTAAGGGAATTGACGGAAGGGCACCACCAGGTGTGGAACCTGCGGCTCAATTTGACTGAACACGCCAATACTGTAGAACAACTGACAAATTGAGAGCACTGCCGCTTGGGTCTAATAATGAACGTACGCTGGTATTAGACTCACGGACGACAAGTCAGCTCAAATGAAAGAACGCTACGGAAATCGTGTTTAACTCCGCAGATTTCAAATACCTGGTCATTGACAAACAAAAGCCCTCAATAAATTCGTCTGACCAAATAGTGAACGGGTGCTGGAAATAGATCTGAAGACAGGTCAGTTTTACTCTACAAATGACAGGGCGTTGCTACGGAAAACCAGCTCAAATCGAGAGGAGCCGCAGACACTTTGGTTCACGTACCAGGCTGATAAGCCAAGGGCGCGAGGCTACCATGTGGGGGATTACGGCCGAACCCTTGAAAGCCGCAATCCCGCCCAAAATCTCAGCACCACTGCAATGGGAGGCTCCTACATGCTCGGGACCTGGGGCTTGCGCCCCAGCCCTATCAGGTAGAGCCACAATAAGAGGTCCTTGCCGCCCGCAAATCAAAGCGGGCGGAAAACTGCTTGATACTCACCCTATACGGCGATGGGGTGCGAAAAACACCAACCAAAGACTTAGAACCTGGTCGGGGTGTCGAAAACAGTAGAGCAGCCACCACACTGTGAACTGTCAAGACTCAACCACTGACCATGAGAGTTGTCCGCACACCAGGCGATCAACATCTCTGTGACATTACCAGGCTTGTCCTCTGGCTAAATGCACTCCGGTTACGATATCTACCTCTGTACGTTATCAGCCATAACTATCATGCTGGACGCAGAAGAGATGCAGACCAGCAGATATTGCACACCTGCCCCACTGTGTCAACACCCCAGGTGGCGGGGAATGCTAGGCGTACCATCCCTGCATAGAAGCCAAGAAAATAAAGGGAAAAAGAGATACCCCACTCACATGCAAATGCTACGTTTCTGGCAGGACGTGACGATCCTGGGATACAGACACACTGGACTGCCTCTCTTCCGGGTAAACCAGTCCATCTCATATATCACATACCATCATTGCACCCTATAGACACGAGTAGTGAAGACTCGATAGTCTGGTAAGACAACTTCCATAGGAGAGAAAACTCTGATCGTAAACAACTGCTGCCTTGCAGATAGGCTGGGGACAGCCAAAGGCTAAGGAGGGCATCCCTACAGAAACGCCTGTTGAAATCGGATGCACGGGGCCGCAAGCCTAACAAAACAGTGCAACGTAAATCACAGTATGATGGCAGCACAACCTATTCGAAAAACGTATGGCGCTCATCCTGAGGAGACCCGCCAGGCAGCGATAGCGCCGGGCCCCACGCCTCGAAGGGGCCCACCCTTGACTACTGGTGGTCACCCACCCATGTGTCGTGGAGTCAAGGCACAGGGCTATGGGGAAACGACTATTGGCCAAAACCTCAAGACCCTCAGAATATTACAGTGGAATGCGGAGGGAGTCATTAACAAAAAACTTTCCCTAACACATCACCTGCATGAAGGTAAGATTGACGTGGCATGTATCCAGGAAACGCACCTCAACAAAAACCATAAATTCTCAATCAGAGGATACCAGACTTTCCGTCTAGATAGAGAAGGCCACAAAGGAGGGGTCCTGATACTGACCAGAAACAGCATACCGAGTAGCGCGGTACCTGTCAATCACACCGGACAAGCAGAAATTGTAGGAGTTGACATAATGGCTCAAGAGACGAAGCTCCGCATTTTCAATCTGTACGGACCACCAAACAGAGACCTATCGCTCTCGAGTATGGAGGTCAGAGACTCCAACTGCATAGTGGTTGGAGATTTCAACAGCCACTCGGAGAGATGGGGATACTCTGACACAGACAGCAGAGGTGACGAAGTGGAAGATTGGGAGATAGATGCAAATCTCTCCCTAATCAATAGGCCGGAGGATAGCCCTAGCTTCTATTCAAGAACATGGCATACCACCTCGACTCCAGATTTGGCCTTCTCCACACAGGACATACACTATAAAATAGACCGCCAGGTGCTAAACCAACTGGCAGGTAGCGACCACAGGCCGATCAGGCTAACCATTGACATGGAAGTAGGCCCACAGGAAACAAAACCGCTCCCACGTTGGAATTACAAACGAGCCGACTGGGACAGATTTGCAATCCTGACAGATGGGCTGTGTGAAACCATCAACACACGAAACACCAAAATGAAGCCCATGGTAGAGAGCCTAAGCAAGGCAATAATGCAAGCCGCCACTGAAACCATCCCAAGAGGAGCTAGGAAAAACTATAAGCCCTACTGGAATGATGAGTTACAGAAAGTGGAAGATGCAGTAACAAATGCTAGGAACATGGCAGAACGAGAAAAATCCGTGGAGGCAAACATCGCCCTCAAAGCCGCCGCGGCGAAGTACAAACACACTCTCAAGCAAACAGCAAGAGAAAGTTGGAAAAATAAAACGGAAAGTTTAAACCTGGACAAAGAAGGGAACAAGCTATGGAAGCTAGTCAGAGCCATGAACGACGAAACCCCGTCAAATAAACAAATTACTATCAAGCAAGGCGAGAACTTGATCACAGGTAAGAAAGCCGCAAACGCCTTTGTCGATCACTATGCCAGAGCAAACCACATCGAGGTCCCTGCAGATAAGCATACAGACATTAGCGAAGAGCTAAAGGGGCACGAAAACATAAATACGGCTCCTGAAGAGCACATGATGGCCAAACTAACAATGCGCGAAATGGAAGAGGCTATGAGAACACTAAAGAGAAGGAAATCTCCCGGAAAAGACGGGATAACAAACGAAATGCTGATGGGGTTGGGCCAAACAGCGAAGGAAAAACTACTATCAGTCCTGAACCAAAGCTGGAAAAGGGGTATTGTACCCCAGGCATGGAAAGATGCAATACTGGTACCAGTACCAAAAACAGGAAAGGACAAAACAGATCCGAATGGATACAGGCCCATAAGCCTACTGAGCTGTGTCGGCAAGCTGATGGAACGGATGATAAACACCAGACTGATGTGGCATCTGGAAGAAAAACGAATACTAATTCCACAGCAAGCCGGCTTTAGACAGCACAGATCCACTGAGGACCAGGTCATCCTCATAGCCCAGGAGATAGAAGATGCCTACCAGGCACAGAAACACACAGTAGCTGTTTGGGTGGATCTGGAAAAGGCATTTGACAAAGTCTGGAAGGATGGACTTAGAGTCAAGCTAAGAAGAAGTGATGTTTGTGGGAAGATGTACAAGTGGATCAACCACTACCTCAAACAAAGAACGGCCAGAGTCCAAGTACAAGGGCAGATGAGCAAAAAGGTGACACTCGAGCAGGGAGTACCCCAAGGGGGAGTACTGTCACCCACACTCTTCCTGGTATATATAAACGATATTACAGAGAATATACCAAGAAGAGTCCATAGCTCAATGTTTGCAGACGATCTGGCTATGTGGACCTCTGAAAAGAATCTCACCATAGCAAGAAATCGGATGCAAACGGCCCTAACATCGCTGGAAGAGTGGGCGAACTCATGGCTGGTCAAAATAAACGAGGAGAAAACCACGTGCACAATATTCTCGCTCTCATTAAAACCCCAAAGTACCAAATTAAGCCTAAATGGCAAAATCCTGCAGCCAAACGACAACTCAACCTATCTGGGAGTCACATTTGATCGGCGCATGACATGGAAAAGTCAGATTGAGAGCAGCCGAATGAAAGCCAGAGAAAGAATGGCGATCATGAGGAAACTTGCTGGCACAAGCTGGGGAGCAGACGAAGGCATACTAAAGAAACTGTACACTGGAAGAGTGAGACCAGTTCTCGAGTATGGCATCGCGGCATGGACAACAGCAGCGAAGGCGAACTTCGATAAAGTTAACAAACTTCAAAACCAAGCCATGAGAATCATAACTGGTGGCATGAAGTCAACGCCAATTGTAGAACTTGAAAAGATTACAAAACTGCAATCCATGACCGACAGAAGAGACTGCAGAGCCCAGCTGCAGTCAGAGAAACTCCGAAGACTGACGGACCATCCAATGTACCAGAGGCTAAACAATTTGGGAACTGGGAAACTAAAGCGGAGAAACTTTGCAGAAATAGCCAAAGCAAAGATGCACGAAGATCCCATAAACGCACTAACAACACCAAAACCCATCACTACTGTACGAAAACCTACTTGGAGGCAGGATATATTTCCAGAGGTGGTAGAAAATATACCAGGTATTGCAAACAAAAACTGCCAGACCGAAAAAGAAAGGAGAGACACTACCTTAAGCTTCATAACGAAAAGCTACCCAAGCATGGACTGGACCCATGCATACACCGACGGTTCTGTAACAAACACTACACAGAACGGAGGGGCAGGAGCATTCCTGAACCTACCAAATGGCAGAAAAATAACACTGTCATTCGCTACTGGTAAGTACACGAGCAATTTCAGAGCAGAGGCAGAGGCACTGAGGGCGGCAGTGGAAGAAATGGTAACACACAGTGAAAATGAGAGCCATATAGTCCTGCTGACAGATGCTCTCGAAGTAGTCACAGCGCTAAAAAGCCAGAAAAACACTGAGCTTAATGACTTAAGAGCAGCACTCTGCAAACTGTGCCAACAGTCCGCACCAAAAAGGGTAGTGGTACAGTGGGTTCCGTCACACTGCAACATCCAAGGCAACGAGGAGGCAGACAGACTGGCAAAAGAAGGTGCAAGGCTACCACAAATAGATACCAGTATGACGTACGAAGAGTCAAAACGGCTTATCAAAGCCAGGTACATGTCCAAATGGGAAACCGAACATACTGGTTACACCAAAAACGATGCCTATTACCAGTTGAACCGAAGAGAGCAGGTCGTTGTCTTCAGACTTCGCACTGGCCACAACAGACTGAGGTACCACCTCTTCAACAAATTGAAGATAGGGTGTACCGACGAATGCCCGTGCGGTACTGGTAAAATGACCACTGAACATCTGCTGCAGAACTGCCCGACATACGAGGATCAGAGAGAGCAGATGTGGCCATTGCCAGTGGAACTGCAAGACAAGCTCTATGGTAGTGGCGAGAGTCTCAGGATGACCGCCGCTTTTTTCGAGAAAATAATGGTTACTGTCTGACTGTGTACGCAGAAGAAGAAGAAGAAGAAGAAGAAGGATACAAGACGTCCTCGGATACAGAACAGCAAGATTGTATACAGATGGATCACTGAGCCACGGAATAACTCTCCAGCAAGGCGTACACCAGGGAGGAGTCATCTCTCCTACCCTCTTTATCCTGTTCATAAACGATATAGCGGGAAAACTCCAAAAGAAAGTATTCAGTGCCCTACACGCTGACGATTTGGCAATGTGGAGTGCTGCAGAAAAACTACCAACAGATAAAAACAGTATGTAGACTGCACTGGGCACTGTTGGAAAGTGGGTTACAGATTGGGGATTGCAGATTAACATCTCAAAGACAGTTACAACATGCTTTTCACTGTCCAACTCCAAGGAAGAAGCACAACTTAATCTAAATGGCAAAGAGCTTGTACAAGAAAATACCCCTGTGTATCTTGGAGTTAAAATGAACAAGAGACACATGGAGGGAACACATACAGGAAACCAGAAAACTATCCCTTATGAAGAAACCGGTCGAAACAAGCTGGAGTACAAATAGCAACATCCTTAAAAATGTTTATACTGGGACACTCAAGTCAGTACTTCAATACCGCATGACAGCCTGGATCCCAGCATCAAAAACAAACAAGGAAAGAGTAAACAAAATTCAAATCTCGGGCGTAAGGATAATAACAGGAGGACTGAAGACTACACAAATCCAGACAATGGAAACATGCAAATCTAAGATCCCTACCTAAATAATAGACGAGAGGAAAGAGTGCTGACACAGTGAAAAGATGCTACGCATGCCTAATCATCCCATACATATCAAACTGAAACATCCAGTTAAAAATAGGCTAGCGAGAACCAGTTGTATCCATATATCAAACCACTTACACAAAAAATATAGAGACCTAATACCCACCCAATCAACCTGCAGAAATATAAATTTGTATTAACTTATAGCCAAGCTACAACATAAACAATATCGCAATAAGTAAAGAGATCCCAGGAATTATAAGACAAGACCAATTCAGTGTCAATGAGCTGGAACCTTTAGTACAAGCAATGATTGAGGAGAAATATAATACCAAGGAATGAACACAGGTGTACACATGTGGTTCAGCACAGGGGGCAATTCGAAACGGAGGAGGAGGCATATTCATAAGACACAACAGTGGAAATATAACAGAAGAGGCCCTCCCAACAGGAAAGTCGTTCACAGAACATAGCAGAATGTATGGTCCTCCTACGAGTACTGAGAATACTTCAAACAGAAAGGCAACCACTAACAAAAATAGCTGTATTCACAGACTGCAGAGTACTATTACAGACAAAACAAAAAACAAACAACGAACATCTGTTATCAGAGATCAGAGCAGAACTAGGCAAGTTCCAGATATCCTCAACAAAAGCGCTCCAGTGGCTACCCTCCGATTGCGGAATTACAGGAAACCAGTATATACACCAATGGAGAGAAAACATATACATAAGCAGTACACCAGACCAAATTCACCAACGCAAAAGAAATCAACAAACTACTTTATTTCTCCTGAGAACTGGACACTGCAGACTACTAGAACATCTGTACCGACTGAAGATCTCACACAACGATTAGTGCCGACGTGGAACAGGGGACCAGAATCCTGAACACATTTTACAGGCATGCTCACGATATAGGGAAATGATATACCAGACCTGGCTAGATCGTGCGGAGCTGAGACAAAAGCTGTGGAGCAGCCGCTCCGACCTGGTGAAGACTACAGACTTCATCATTGCGAGTGGCATACAGATATAGCATGACCAAAAGATCCTGAACGCAAAGAAGAAAGAACTAGTTGGAGGTTGGGAAGGATCTTGGCAGCTCCACGTCACTGGCCCTGATGCTTGCAGTCCGCTTTGGACGCTGACGGTTCAGCTCATTCAGTGACGCTATTTTATCTGTAGAAACGATACGTCAGACATTCTTCTCCACTAGAAGATCACTGCACATAGGCAGATGTACTATGTATGCCGGTCTGCATCTTTCAGTAATCCATGGGAATAATTTATAGAGAACAAACGCCAAAGAACGTGTCACGAATGAATGAACCAACGAAGTGAGGGTGAATTGGTGCAGCGCAAAGCATATACCACTTGTCGGTGGATTCTGCAGCTACACATGCTCTACATTCCCTTGTCTTGGTCCCTTTCCAAGGACCTGTGGGCTTTGGTATCCCTGCCAAATGTAATCCTACCACTGGCATAGCACCCGAGATCATTGGGGCACGGCAAGATCTCCGTGATCACAAAGTAGTCCTACGTGTGGTGAGATCAGGCTTGAAGTTAATCGACTACTTTCTCTCTCAGTCATCGACTACTTTCTCAGTCATCGAATACTTTCTCAGTATTTGACTTCCTTCTCAGTCTTTGACTTCCTTTTCAGTCTTTGACTACTTTCTCAGTCTTTGACTACTTTCTCTGTCTTTGACTTCCTTCTCAGTCTTTGACTTCCTTCTCAGTCTTTGACTTCCTTTTCAGTCTTTGACTTCCTTCTTAGTCATTGACTTCCCTCTCAGTCTTTGAGTTCCTTCTCAGTCTTTGACTTCCTTCTCGTTTCATGACTTCATTCTCAGTAATTGAACAATGATTTCAGGTCAGGTCAGGTCATCCCGTAACCGGTGAAGTCGTTGAGGCACACACGAAGACATCCTCACAACTCCACGCCACCCCTCTCTGTCAGATGCCGCTGCCTGTGAATTTTCTGGCCAGAGACTGGTCCATTCGTTTATGTTGTCCTCCCATCTCTTTTTGGGCCGGTCTCTTCGTCGTCTGCCATGCACCTTTCCGTGGAGGATTGTGTTTGCAACACCATTTGATCTCGATATGTGACGGTACCAAATGAGTTTCCTTCTTTTGACAGTTGACAAGAGGTCTTCGAAAGGCCCTATTGCAGTTGTAATTATATCTCGTATTTTCTCATTTGTAACTCGATCTTTGTACGTGACGTTTACACGTTTTCGGAAATTTCTCATCTCCAAGGCCTGTATCCTTCATTGAAGGTCAGCTGTAATTATCCATGTCTCACACGCATAGAGAAATATTGACATGACCAATGTGCGCATTAATCTGATTTTCGTGCAAAGTGCTAACCGTTTATCTTGCAAGATTTTGTTAAGCCATGGAAGCGCCGCTATTGTCTGTGCTATTCTGGCCAACACCTCACATTTTGATCCTTCATCACTGACAATCGACCAAAGATATTTAAAACGGTCAACCACTTCGAGTTTCTGACCGTTAGCTTTTATCCTGCTGTTGAAGCGCATGGCGTTGTTGGTCATTAATTGTGTCTTTCCAACGTTTATCTCCATACCATAGTCAAGAGCTGTTTCATCGAGCCTTCTGACCCATTCCTGTAGTTCTGCTTCTGAACCCGCCAACTCGTCGGTATCATCTGCAAAACGAAGGTTGGTAATCGTTCGGCCCCCTATCTTGACAGTACCAACGTGACCTTCAAGTGCCTCACTCATAATTCCTTCAAGGAATATATTGAAAAGAGTTGGAGAGAGTATACACCCCTGTCTCAAACCAACTGATGTGCGAAACCAGTCTCCTCGCCTCCCATTCACAAGAACTGCGCTAGACGTCTTGTCATACAGGTGTTCAAGGGCCGTTATAATATTTATGTTGATATTATACATCCTCATGGTTGCCCAAAGCGCTTTATGCCATTACCCTATCAAACGCCTTTTTAAAATCCACAAACACATGATACAGTGTTTGCTGCTGTTCTAGATATTTCTCGCTTAGCAGCCTTAAAGTAAATATCTGCTCTGTAGTGTATCTTCCCTGTCTGAACCCTGCTTGCTTCTCGGCAATAATGTTCTCTGCTTGGGGTTTCAATCGGTCGGGGATTAATCTAAGCATGACCGTGCTAGGGTGGCTGATGAAGCTTATTGTTCTGTAATTTTGGCACAGCTTTAGGTTTCCAGACTTATGTAACGGTATAGCTATTAATAATAGCTAGTCCGGCCAGTTTCATTTCGTCCATATTTTGTTGCAGATGTGTGTCAGGCTTTCCAAAACTACCTCTCCACCTGCTTGTAAGAGCTCTGCTGGTATATTGTCCACGCCGGCCGCTTTCCCTTTTCTCATTGTCTTTACCGCTGCAATTACCACTTCCTTCGTTATCCTAAATGTGTTGGTGTTCGAGGGATGTTTTCTTAGGTTCGAACAATGATTTACGAAAAATAATATTCTAGGATGCATTGGTACTTGTCTTTCTTTCCATGTAGTTCATTTTAAAACGAAAAGCCAACTGTTTCATAGTAACGTTTTCTAATCTAATTCCTGATCTGTTCATAGTATGTGTACAATAGTCAAGAGTACCAACGTTGATGTTGCTACAATTAAATCGTATGGATTGTTTTTACCAACATTCCCCTTTATATAGCAGTACGGCAGTGGTCAGCGATCCATAGTCAGGGCTGACAAGACCCTTCTACACCTCCACGCGGTGATCCTGGAAAACAAGCTGCAGGAGGGAGAGACTGGATAAGGAGAAGGGATCGAATAGAGAATGCTAACCCGGTACTAAAAAAATGCTTGCTGAAGTCGGATGTGTTGGGTCGAAATGTGCAAATATCGAAGTCAAACTGTAAACTACGACTCAACGAATTTTGTTCTC
This sequence comes from Ariolimax columbianus, assembly GCA_036924085.1. Lineage (NCBI taxonomy): Eukaryota > Metazoa > Mollusca > Gastropoda > Stylommatophora > Arionidae > Ariolimax > Ariolimax columbianus. Next base: position 27,823,181 of record JAVGWX010000017.1, read on the forward strand.
TAGACTACATTCTGCTACTTAAGCCCTTTCAGGGTTTGGTAGCGGGAGATTGAGAACGAACAAAGTCAAGTCAAGCCATTTAGCAGTACTGATTAATTGTAAATTAATAAAACTAGTTTTCTCATTTTCATTGCAATGGATTGATTAATTAGTATACTTCATTAACTTTAAATGTCTTAATCACGTGAAATTATGTTCTTCATTGATATTGTTTTCTGTTTTTAAATGTCAATGTTGTCATTATGATTTGGCTATAACGTAGAAAAAGTTTACATAGAGTTATACCGAATATATGTAACTTGCGTGTATCAACGTTTCGACCAATATAGGTCTTTTTCACTGCCAATGTAAAGTTGGGATTGACAGACAACTGTATAATGTAATTTTTGACAAAGCTACGATAGAGAGTGGTATATTAACCTATGACAAAGATGCAGGTGGTTCAATAGCCGAGATAGCTGTCGGGTATGCAGTGGTTAGAGATTCATTTGTTTGAAGTATCATTCTTGTGTGAGATGTTATTCGACTCTTGCATAGGGGGGAGTCCTTGCGTGAGTACCATTCTTATCTGACGTACTACTTTTGAGTGCGGTATAATCCTTGCGTGATGTGTCATTATTGCGTGAGGTGTCATTATTATGTGATGTGCTACTTTTGAGTGAGGTATAATCCATGCGTGAGGTGTCATTCTTATGTGTCGTGTTTCTCCTATGTGGGGTGTTACTCTTGTGCGAGGTGCAGTCCTTGCGTGCTGTGTCATTACTATGTGAAGTGTTACTCTTGAGTGAGGTGTAATTCTTTTGTGAGCTGTTACTCTTCTGTAAGGTGTAATCCTTGCATGAGGTGTCCTTTTGTGAGGTCTTACTCTCGTGGGAGGTATCAATCTCGAATGAGCTGCCATTCTTGAATGAAACGTTATTCCGGTGGGAAGTGTCATTTTTATGTAAGGTGGCATTCTTATGTGAGTTGGTATTCTTGAATCGTGTGTCAATGTTGTGTGTGGTGTCCTTCTTAGCCTTGTGTGAGGTGGTATTCTTGTATCAGGTGTTAATGTTGGGTGAGATGTTCTTCTAACTAGTATCGTGTGAGGTGTCATTTCCGTGTGAGACGTAATTCTTGTATAAGGTGTCAGTGTCACTATTGTGTGATGTGTCTTTCCTGTGTGATGTATCATTTATGTGTGATATGTCACTCTTTTGGGAGGTGGGTTGATCAGTTGACCTTCTTCTGGGGCTTGCTTTACACAATTAATCGCTGGGTACGCACTTACAGTTGGGAAGATTTCTTGATGTTCCTCCATCACGTTTGATGAAGACCACTCTCTATGTTCAGCAGTGTGGACAATTTTAAAAACGTTTTTTTTTAATGTTTACTGAAAGGGGTGACATGCACTGTGATTTGGATTAAAGTGAGGAAGGTTTGCACATTATGTCGAGCACACTTTCTCGCCCTTAGCTACCATTGGTCAGTGGGAATACAGTATACAGACGACTGGAGATAGCACAGGACGCCGAATTTCCTCAGGGTTTATTCCTGAAGCCTTGCCTGTAAACAGGTATCCCACACCGGGGGTGTGACATCGTGTAGGTTAAGCAAATGGGATGACCAGGACTAAATTGCTATGTTTATGACGGACCTATTGTGACAGTTCCAGCTGAATCAGTGACGTTTAGGGCAGTGGAGATTGGGCAGGCGACTCTAAGAAACAAAGGTTGCCTGAAAGCGTTGGAAGAACGCAGCTCATGCCAGGGTCAATCACAGTTTCGACACTAGGTCGACAAAGAAATGAGGGGTTAGAAACACGTTAGGTGGAAGACTTTGTCTGGTACAGGCTGGGTGTCGGCTACTACATTTAGAATGATAGTGACTCGTAGGTAGACAATCAAATAACATTTTAGATAGGGGTAGTTCCAAATTGAAGTGATGGCTTCATCAGACAACCCGCAGAAGACCATTGGACAGCCATGTTGTTGCTTGAAACTATAACATACTCTACAAGGATAAATTCGGCGGACTGGCAGGAAGGCTAGAAGGGAGAGCGTTTGTAAGGTGGTTGTACCTCGAGTTTGGCCAGTCGCGCTCAATGTGTGCATGTGAAGGGCACCCTCTAAACACCAAGAGAGCTGAATGAGTGTTGTGTGTGCCGGACACCTTGTGAATGATGTATGTTCTGAATTGTTATGCGAGTGTACAGATCGCCTAAGAACGAGATCTGAATGTGTGTTGTATGTGCAGGACACTTTGTGAACGATGTATGTTCTGAATTGTTATTCGAGTGTACAGATCGCCTAATGACAAGATATGAATGTGTGTTGCATGCGCAGGACACCTTGGGAATGATATGTGTTCTGATTATGTGTAGTGATCTGATTATATATGAATGCGCAGATCGACTGAGTTCGTGTTCACACGTGAGTACGTGATCCAATTAACAGTGGCGCGATATAATTAGAATGTGAATGCACTGATCGGCTGATTATACGTGAATCGATTGTAATGTACAGATTACCTGATTGTTGGTGATCTGATTATATGTGAATGCACAGATCGACTGAGTACGGAATCCGATCGTGAGAACGAGTTTGTGATTGTGTGTTGATGGTGCAGAAGAAAGATAGCGAGCTAACTGGAGCCATTAAGTTGAGGCTAGAATATTTCTTGAGGTTGTGAAGTTTTGTTATTGCAGATATAGACTTAGAACCAGGATTTGAGGGTAGTTACTGAAGTGATATCAACAGCAATTCATTATATCTGTTGTTGTAGTTCAATATATATATATATATATATATATATATTATGATTGTTTCGTTTAGAAGTTCTTTGCCTTTTGTTGATATTGTGCAATGATTATTCTTGTAATAAATCATATTGTTTTGTTTTTCGGTCAGGATAGTGTTTACTGTGTTGTACTGTGTTGTAGTCGTTTCGTGGTGTAGATATATGTTGTAACTCTTTAAGATCAGTTACTGCTCAACTGAAAAGTCTACGCTGTCATTCTGTCACTATCTTGGAAAGAACAATACGTATTTTATATGCTACTGGACATGTCTTTATATGTAACACACTAGAGTTGTGTATGGAACTAGCAAAATTCTTTATTTAGAAAGAGCTCAACAAATGATTTGGAACATGTTACTTGTTTGAAGGCGCTGGTTCATTCTTCCGTCAGGGACAATGCTTTCATTTGTAATTAAATTAAAAAACAAGACTATACACTGTACACCACGGCCTAGTATGCATACCATTATACCTCAAACCTGAAATTGGGAAAACACCGGCAATGACACATTGATGTTGTTTTCCCTACTAGTGGACCACATACGAAGATAGTCCTACGTTTATTAATGAGCAACGACAGACAGTATGCAGGGCGTGGCAGGACCTAATAACAAACCTGGTGCTTGTACGCGAGAGATAAACTAACTATCTAAACCGCTCTGTCGCTTTCACGATATTAACCCATTCAAACATGTAATGTGTAAATGCAACCCATATTACAAACATGGCGTATGATACAGATTTAGTGAAGGCGAAGTCACATGAAATGTCAGTAGCCTTACAGCATCTGCAAATAGTGCACGGCATGGACCATTTTCGATGAAATCATCTATGATTATGTCTGAAACAGTATACACATGAGACCTGACGTTATTTCCCATACATATTTATTGACCTCTAGACGACTCGCCAAAAACGGCTGAATCTAAATGTCACATTTCAATATTGATTCTGATCTCGTCTTCTTCAAAGATGACATTTGTTCTGTACACACAATATTGACAAGTTATTGCAATCAATATAATTTGAAATTCTGTTTTTATTATTTCGTGTGTAATCTGTTGGGTTCTTTTCTAAGAATTGACATAACTGAAACTCTGGATACATCTATAGGTGCTCAGTCTCTCTTAAAAACGGCGAATGGTGTCGACACTGGTGGTTTATCTAGCTAGTTGGCTGTACACACTCCTACTTTACACTCTCAGGCGCCCCACTCTGCTCGACCCTCGTTTGAAATTACAGCTTTGTAGTCTGTGCAATGATGAATCATATGTTGCATTGTCGTTATCCAACAGGCGATCATTGGTATCCTTGAGAATATCCCTCCCATCCGTTTTCAAGGTGTATATTATTTGTGCTTGCGCAGCCAGACTGTCAATCCATTATGTTGCTCGGAACACCATCATAGTTTGGAGGACTGCAAATCCACACCATCCACTTGAGACCTCTACAGCTGCTATCCGCTATGTCTTAGTAACTTTTGGCTCTAGCAAAGTATTTACCTTGCTATATATGGAGGACGACTAATGTCTGGTCAGGCTTGATCAGACATCTTAGTCAGGGTCAGGCAAAATATACTGGCCAAGACCCTCACCTCGGCTTCCTCCAAGCCAGCCCTGGAAATGGGCTGCTTTTTAGCAGTCTGGCTAATGAAGTGAGGGATTTACGTGATCCTTGTAGTGGTGAGCGACATGCAGATGAAGCTAAGCATAGCATAGCCGCCTGAAGGACCCCAGTCCACCTTTATCAGCAGGCTCGGGATGTGGGGAAAGCTACGACAACCCATCACTTACGTCATTTTTTGGACGCACAAAAAGATTAATAATGCTCATTGTGGACATTCAACAACAACAACATTATTATATATTCATCTTCTATTGTCCTTCTATATACGCATGTATTGTTATTCTTCATTTACTTAACTTGTTTGCTTCATTGCTTTTCAGACGTAACCTTGAAAAATTATTTTTTTTTAACTGTTGTTGTCCCGAGTAGAATTGTATATTTTTAGTGCTTATCCAGTAATTGCTTGTGAATGGTTATGTGCCACTGCTCTTCTAGATTCTGTTGGACATTTTAAAACAAATGGTCTATGGTTTAAGCATCGAATACGTTTTATTTTCAAGTGCTTCTTGCTCTTCCTCTTACCATCCGCTTTCTAATGTATTCTTATCTATGCATTTGTTGTTATGTTTATCATGTTTCGCAAGGTTGTTTAGTTAATTATGGCGAAAGAATAACAGACACAATGACTAAAGTTGTGATTGTTCAAAGTTTCTCGTGCTAAGTTATTATATTAATGACGACCTTTCCTTAATAGCCGGTTAAAGTGGCTCTTCTTACTTAAGGACGCGTACTGGAAAAGGTGGACCATGGTCCTTCTGGCTGTAGTGTAACGCGAAACTTATCAATAAGCTCAATACCAGAGAACTTAGTGTCGATCCCAACATCCATGCCTAGATTACCGTGACACCTCGTGTTTCCAGAAACTCGAATGATGACGTTAAGTGCGGTCTTAATCAGTATGTTTCACCCGACCCTGATTACTATTCGCTTTCACCTTAAACAGTATATTTCACCCGGCCCTCATTACTCTTCGCATCCACCTTGATCAGTAGGTTTCACATGACCTTTATTACTCTTCACTTCGACTTTGATCAGTATATTTTACCTTACCCTGATTACTCTTCGCTTCCAACTTGATTAGTAGGCTTCACCTGACCCTCAATACAATTTGCTTTCACCTTGATCAGAATATTCCACCAGCCACTCATTATTATTCCCTTTCAAACATCGAAAATTACACAATCCAAAAAAATTACTCACCGTCAGTATTTGGTTTTTGTTACGTCTTGCTGTATTTCTAACAGTTTAGTAATTTATAGCCTACAATGTTAACTCTTACATTAACCCATACAATAACGCTTACATTAACAATACCATTAAACCGAATACTGACACTTACATAAACCATTACAGAAACCCTTACATTAGCCGTTGCATTCACTCGTACATTGACCATTTACATTAACACTTACTGTAACCCTTACTTGTACCATTTCATTGACCCCTACATGTAACATTCAATTAACCCTTACATCAACCCTTACACTAACCCTTACATTGGTCTTTACATGTACCCTTACATTAACCTTTTAATGTATCCTTACATTAACCCAAACACGGATGATCTATACCATTGTTTTGTCTGCGCTGGTCGTATCATCTTTAAGTGATTTTTAAAATACGTAATTGCGAAAGAAAAGAAGCTACAACCAATATATCTTGAAACTAAGCAGACCTTTACCACACAGATAAGTTATGCCTCCAAGGAGTAGTCTAATATCCACTATAAGACCTAATATCGATTTAAATAAATAAAAGAAGAAAAGAGTGAGGAAACGGAGGTACTTATGGGAAAGAACAATAAATCCATTTATAGGGAGTGTTGCTCAACTGTCGAATCCAATACAATCTAAAGAAAGAAAAACGATTCAAAAATGTTACTGTAAAGAAAAAGCACAATGTGTATGTGCAATGTGAATGACTTTTGTATATACTTCTGCAAGATTAACCTGACGATATGTATCTATACACCACAACGAAAAGTAGCATGAGGGTTAGGCTAAACATGCGAGACGTGTTCAAAAGAAATAGACCTAACTGCAACAAGTGAACATACGTACAATGCGCATGATGAGGTCCCTTCTGGTGTAAACAGCACATAACAGCCGTCATGTTTGCACAATTTAATTATTCTCCGACTCATAGTTTCCTCAGCAGACTGTTGAAAACATGCGTGCAAGCAGATCTCCAGAAACAAAAAAGACAGGAATTGTTAAATCAGTGGGCTATATCAGAGACAAATCAAATTTACGAGCCGTGTTCAAATGAAACCGGACCAAACTAAAACATGTGAACATAGGTACGATGACGTAACTTGTGGTGTAAACAGCACGTATCAACCGTCATGTTTGCACAATTTCATTATTCTCCGACTCATAATTTCCTCATCAGACCGTTGAAAGTACGGTGGGTGTGATACGAAATCCATTCAGAGCTGATCAGCGAGCGGTGATTCGATTTATAACAGCTGAAGGATGTCGACTAGTTGACATGCATCGCAGAATGCAGGCAGTGTATGGTGACAAAAGTGTGTCAAAGACAACAGTGAAGAACTGGACAACGATGTTTAAAAAAAGACGTGAGTCAACGCAACAATATGCGCAAGACCTGGTCTCGGAAGATCTTCACTGTTGTCGTCGACACACTTTTGTCACCATACACTGCCTGCATTATGCGATGAATGTCAACTTGTCGAATCACCGCTCGCTGATGAACAGCACGCACACACCACGCCACGCCACGCCACGCCACACACACACACACACACACACACACACACCACAGAGAGAGACACACACACACACACACACACATATATACACATATACGCATGTGTTATGTATGAACAACCAAATGTTTTACAACAGCATTGTTTTCTTTCAATACAATTGCATCTTGTAGAAGGTCACAATTTACTACAAGTTAGTTTGTAGTTCTCGGCAACATAATTGCTGTTATTCTGGCTTGGAAAGAACCCACAGTGGAGATATAAGATATTGATTAGAAATACATAATTCAATCAAGTAGTGGACTCCTGACAGAGCTGCCGCTGTAATCGATGAATCGGCTAGTCATGTAGATCATGAGTTTGGCTCCAGACCTAGGTCGAACATGGAGGAACTCTTGCAAGAACATCACGAGTGTGTAAAATTTGCGAGCTATTGGACCAACAATATTAATAACATTCTCTATTTAATAAATGTGTTTCTGTTTCTAAGAATCGACGTCACTGCATTCTGGGCATACCTATAGGTGATTAGTCTCTATCATCAAATGGCGTAAGGTATGGATGCTGATGGTCCCTGTAGCTCGCTGGTTGTACACTCTTCTGCTCTGTCCTCTCATGCGCCATACTCCGCTCGAATCTCGTTTAATGTCGGAACTTTGCATTATGTGGATTACTGCTTCATCTATTGTGGTGTCCTCATCTACAAAGCGGTCATTGATTGATTTAAAAATGTCCCTTCTATCCATCACTAATGTGCCTATGATGAGAGCTTGTGAAGCCATGATTTAAGCTCTTTCATTGCCCTGGACCCCAGCATGAGCAGGACGGTAGATCCATGTCAACACCTGGAGGTTTGAGGCCTCAACAAGCTGCTACCCACTCGTACCTCAGCCATCGCTTCTGGACCTTCTGAAGTACGGCTTACGAGTCTGTCACGATGGCTACCCTTGTTATATAGGTCTCAGATATCTATTTCAGTGCTGAAGTCACTGCTTCCGTCCCAATTCTCATACTGGAGGTTGTTGACATGTATGCTATAATGCGCTCAGGAACTACCTGTCCACTCACTCTAGCCGAGAAACCCCAGCCTGATGTCTTTAATAAATAAACTTAACAACTGCAGGTATTCCGTAGTGGGGTAATATCCTTTATTCTTAACAACGTTAACTTTTACAAAATAATTTCAACTTGTTTCCAAGACTCATATCAAGAACATATACTACACAGTACCACGTCCTCTACCTTATGTTGTCATAGCTCACCTAGAGACATACCGTCTTGCAGGAACCTGAATAAATAGGTGAGGATCGACATTGGGATTCTGGTAACGTTGAACCTAAAAGGATTCCTGCAATTGCACTACACAAAGGAAGTTCCAGTGTCACTTTCTTTAACACTTCCGTTATCAGAAAGAATTCTATAGATAGACCTAAATTTTTGTTTACCTGAATCGTCTTTTCTGCGTATATGTTTACTTGAACAATTCATTATAACTTGTGTAAATTGTTTAGAATTCTCGTACTGACTTTAACCGGTTCAGGAATACTTTGACAATTCATAATCACTTGTTCAGAATTCTCGTACTGACTGTAACCGGTTCATATATACTTTGACAATTCACAATCACTTATTCAGAATTCTCGTACTGACTTTAACCGGTTCAGATATACTTTGACAATTCATAATCACTTGTTCAGAATTCTCGTACTGGCTTTAACCGGTTCAGATATACTTTGACAATTCATAATCAATTGTTTAGAATTCTCGTACTGAGTTAAACCAGTTCATTGGTTACACAATGTACAGACGTATTGTTGTACTGATTCTCAGAGAACCGAACCAACGATTTCATGTCCTGGCAGGTCTGAACTCTCTACGCATCGATTGATACTGTTTCGGTCGATGCAACTGTCAATGAAGATCCTTTAATTTCAGGCAGCTAACATTTGTGAATTCCGTGGATGTGCGATGATTGCGGATGTGGATATATGAGGAATTTTTGAATTTGAGTTTAGATATTCAGTGAATGTGGAAGTGGATGCGAGTACGGATGTCGGTACACATGAGCTGTGAATATAAATGTGGTTGCATATGTGTTGTGAATGTAATTGTGGTTGCAGATGTACTGTGGAAGTAAATATAGTTTCAGATGAGCTGTGAATCAGGATGAGGATGTTTGTAAAGATGTGATGTAGAAGTAGATTTGAAAATGAATTAGGGTGATATGTTCTTTAAATGATAATATCGACGTCAAAATGGATTGTGGGTTTCTGGGAATGTGGGTTTGGATGAGAATGTAGAAGTTGATATAAATGGGAAATTGTGTCTCTTCTTTCTTCTTTTCGCTTTTTTTGTCCTGTTTGTGACTTTCAGATATAGGTTATGAAGGGGTTTCTTGATCGGGTCCAGGTATGTGCTTCGTACACGGGGAGTTTCACTGCTTCTGTTATTTCTGCCATCCAACAATTGCGTGTTCGGCCTTTGACTGTGTATCCATTGCATCTGTATATCAACGATATACTATCTGGTGTTTTGTGTGCCCCGTGGCCAAACCATTCGGTTTATTGTCTCTTAATGTGCTCTAGCACTGCAGTTGTACCTACTGATCTACAAATATCTTAGTTTCTTATTCTATCAATTCTTGTTACTTCAAGCATTCGCCGCAGGCGTTTCATTTCTGTTACTACAACGTGTCTGTTATCTTTGTTTGCTAATGTCCAATTATGCGTTGATAACACAATGTAAGTACGAATATTGCGTTGTATAGTGTTCTTTTTGTCACGTGCTTACATTGCAATATCGGGAACATGTGTCCAATGATTTGACTTGCTTTATTACACCTGTGTTGGATTTTGGTGTGGTTTTTGCGGTTTGTTCAGATTATGTTACTCAGGTACGTGAAACGTTTCACTTGTTTTGTTTTTTGTGGATGGAAAATTGTTGTTTCTATTTCTTTTCTTGCAGTCGTCATAACTTCGGGTTTCTCTATGTTGATTTTCACACCGTAATCAGTGCATTACTGCGGATATCAAGTGCAGAATACATGCAATGGAAATGAGGTGCTTTAGAAGACTCCTAAATGTTACATATAAGGATTGTGTCACTAACGTAGAAATACAACGAAGACTGAAAAGTGCAAATTGGCCTTGTGATGATTTGTTCATAGCTATCAAAAGGCGAGAGATGACTTGGTTTGGGCACGTCACGAGGTCCAGCGGAATTACAAGTTCGATACTGCATAGTTCCGTACCAGGAAATAAAGTGCTAGGTCGTCCAAGGAAGAGATGGGCAGACAACATCATTGAGTGGTCAAACCTTTGTCCCGCTGAGGCATGACTGGTGGCAGCGGACAGAGAGAGATGGCGTGGTATTGTGGAATTGTCTTCAAGTGTGCCCCAACGACCCGATGGGTTACGAGATGAACTGAAGTAAACTGAACTGAATCCGTTCAATCCTCATTAAAATTGTTGGTATGCCCCTCCTGAAGTTCTTTTCTGAGGCGGCTATTATTGCTTGATCATCAGCAAAAAGATGTTCGTTTAAATGATCACTGAGGTTGTTTCCCTAACTAATGTTGGCTTTTTTACATATTGCGTCAATATATGTGATGAGCAGTAAAGGAGATAGTACACAGCCTTGCCGTACACCAGATCTAAAATGACATTTTTTTCGGAATATCCTTCCTTGGTTCATACTGTACATTGGCTTTTAACATTAACTTTTACATATATTGATCAAATATTTATTCACTCCATAATGTTCTAATGTTTTCTACAGCTGGTATCTATTCATTCACTCGGTCCAATGCCTTCTCTGGGTCCACGAAAGTAGCGTGTAATGACGGATCGTACTCCATTGTTGTTAGCCCTAGTTGCCTAAGTGCCAAGATTTCATCAGTACAGATCCTGCTTTTCCCAAATCCCATTTGTGCTTCGAAAAGCTGCGGTTCTGTGATCGGCCGTAATCTTTTTTCCAGTAGTTTACATAATATTTATCGTGTATGGCTAAGTACTGATATCCCTCTATATACTGTAGAGTCTATGAGTGTCTCTGTACTTCAATGGATGTGAGCGTGAAAAAGATAATTTAATCATTAATGTATGGATATACTGTGAATGCCGATTATGATTTCCAGAGAATCCCAATGCACATTTGAGTCTTTGTAAATACTTTACTTTGTGTATGTGGATATCAGATAACAATATTGAATACCGGTAATATGAAGAATATATATATATATATTTATAGGGGAAGAAGTGGGCTTGTGGTCAATTGACACGGTTCACAAACCGAAGGTGGGGGATTCGATCCCTATGAAAGCACCGGCCGTTACCCCGGGGAAAAGTGGGGGGGGGGGGGGGGTGAGTAAGGAAGCGGCTTTGAGACTCACGAAAGAGAGACAGTCAAGTGTGTCGGTGTCAGATTTCTGTAAGACATGTAACATATTCCAATCATATGAATACCTCATTTGTAGATAACAATGAATTCTAAGACGTAAAACTATAAAATATTATTCGTAAACAATAGCTATTATTAGACGTCAATATATCATCTGATATACGTATACCGGGAATTTATGGGCGTAAAATGAGTTATTGACGTACCAAAAAGCCAACATTTCGTGAATGTAAAACCATTTATTGGCGCACGTAAAGCCAACATTTCGTGGATGTAAAGGCAGGCCAATGACGTATTAACAACCATTAGCGTATGTTGTATATGCAACTCGTCCCTGATAAATATAACGTTTTAAGTCACGTTTACTACTATAAATCTACATATGGTCTATGTCAAGATTACTGTCCGTACACATGTGTTTTATATCAAGATTAAGGATGTATACCAATGTGTTTTACGTCAAGTATTTTGCCCGTTCATAACTGTTTTATTTCAAGATCGATGTATATACATAATTGTGTTTTACTTCACGTTTTCTTAATGTACATATAAATGTATTTCGTCAAGATTTTTGCCTGCACACTTATGTATTTTATGTAAAGATTATGTCTGTACATCTGTATTTATTACCTAAAGTATTCTCTCCCTACAAATGCATGTCTTACGTTATGTTTTCTGCTTTTACATCTATATTATATTTTAATACTCCTGTCTCTACACCTAAATGCTTTTATTAGAGAATTCTGCATATACACTGACATTGACATTATTTGTGTCAAGTCATCTGTTTGTACAGCTACAAGTTTTAAGTCAAAATTCGTGCCTGCATACGATGTTTTATGTCAAGATTCCTGCCTGTACATATACATGTTTAATGTCAAGATTCATGTCTGTACATCTACACGTTTAGTGTAAAGATTCCTGCCTGTACATCTACATGTTAAATGTCAATATTCCTGTCTGTACATCTGTTAGTTTTATGTGACGTTTCCTGCATGTACATCCTAAATGATTCATTTGATGCTGTCCTGTCTCTCTCTCTTTCTCTCTCTCTCTATTTCTTTCTCTCTTTTTCTCTCTCTCTGTCTCTCTCTATCTTTACAGGTATGTGTATCACAACAGTCTTCTCAATAAGGACAACATATTTTCACTTCTGCTAACTTCAATTGGCTCATGAATATCAAGGCTTACATAAATTTAGATGTGCCAAATCTCCAAGAAAAGAGCCAGACCTTACATAACCTGGCTTGGCAAGCCAGTACTCTCTACGTATCGATTGATACGTTTTGGTCGATGCAACTGTCAATGCTTATTCCCTCAATTTGAGGCAGCTTCGGGTTGGGAATTTCCTGGATGTGTGGTTATTGTGAATGTGGATATGGATGTGTGCTGATTGTGAATGTGCGTTATGTACGGATGTGTGCTGATTATGGATGTGCGGTAGGTATGGATGTGCGGTAGTATGGATATGTGCTGATTGTGGATGTGCGGTAGGTATGGATGTGTGCTGATTGTGGATGTGTGGTAGGTATGGATGTGTGGTAGGTATGGATGTGTGTTAATTGTAGATGTGTGGTAGGAATGGATGTGTGGTAATTATGGATGTGTGCTGATTGTGGATGTGTGGTAGGTATGGATGTGGGCTGATTGTGGATGTGCGGTAGGTATGGATATGTGCTGATTGTGGATTTGTGGTAGGTATGGATGTGTGCTGATTGTGGATGTGTGGTAGGTATGGATGTGTGCTGATTGTGGATGTGCGGTAGGTATGGATGTGTGCTGATTGTGGATGTGCGGTAGGTATGGATGTGTGCTGATTGTGGATTTGTGGTAGGTATGGATGTGTAGTAGTATGGATGTGTGCTGATTGTGGATGTGCGGTAGGTATGGATGTGTGCTGATTGTGGATGTGTGGTAGGTATGGATGTGTGGTAGGTATGGATGTGTGTTAATTGTAGATGTGTGGTAGGAATGGATGTGTGGTAATTATGGATGTGTGCTGATTGTGGATGTGTGGTAGGTATGGATGTGGGCTGATTGTGGATGTGCGGTAGGTATGGATATGTGCTGATTGTGGATTTGTGGTAGGTATGGATGTGTGCTGATTGTGGATGTGTGGTAGGTATGGATGTGTGCTGATTGTGGATGTGCGGTAGGTATGGATGTGTGCTGATTGTGGATGTGCGGTAGGTATGGATGTGTGCTGATTGTGGATTTGTGGTAGGTATGGATGTGTAGTAGTATGGATGTGTGCTGATTGTGGATGTGCGGTAGGTATGGATGTGTGCTGATTGTAGATGTGCGGTAGGTATGGATGTGTGCTGATTGTGGATGTGTAGTAGGTATGGATGTGTGCTAACTGTGGATGTGTGGTAGGTATGGATGCGTGCTGATTTTGGATGTGTGATAGTATGGATGTGTGCTGATTGTGGATGTGTGGTGTAGATGTGCAATGACTGTTAATATGGATGTAGATGTGGTGTCCATATGAATTTGAATGTATGTGAATTAGGAATGTGAATTTCCGAGAAATTTTAAAAATAGATGTGCAGTACTTATAAAAATGTTAAATATGTGTTAATCCGCGCAAAATCAGAACCGATATATGTACGATGAAGAAGAAGAAGAATGAAATTGGTAAAAATATGCATTTGAAATATTAAACATAATGACAATATGTACACATAATTTGAAGTCGCATCATTAATCTAATTTTCAGTTTAGTTTGTTTCCGGTATACAACAATACAAATTCACTTTGGTGTATAATCTTTTCAAAGTTCTAGAGTAACTCCTCCAGCGCTAGAATGACTGCGCGAGGAATACGTCGGTGTCATGAACATTACAGTCGTCCGCAGGGAATACGTCGGTGCCATGAACATTCCAATCGTCCGCAGGGAATACGTCGGCGTCATGAAAATTCCAACCGTCCGCTGGGAATACGTCAGAGTCATGAACATTCCAATCGTCCGCTGGTTACTTTGTGACGGAACCACACTACTGGAATGAGAAACCTGTTGTCTACAGACTCTGCAGTGTGTTCTAGATGTAGCAGTGGTAGAGAGGGAAGGCACTCGTCTCTCAAAGCGATGAACAGAAACGGAGGACTGTCGAATCCCGCAAGTTCTCAAAAGACTCCTGGGTCTCAAGGGAGGTGGTAGAGTGCCTGCAACCTGAGTTACCTTCATTCGTCTATTTTATGTTTTCCCACTATATGTCGACACCCTTCAACTGTTAGAAACCGATGCACCGCTCGCTGATCAACTCTGGACGGTTTCCGTATCACACCCACCATGTTTTCAACGTGCTGCTGAGGGAACTATGAGTCGGAGGATAATGACATTTTGCAAACTTGACGGTTGGTATGTGCTGTTTACACCAAAATTGACGTCGGTATGCGCATTCTACTTGTTGCAGTTTGGTCCGGTTTCATTTAAACACGAATATATACATATATATATATATATATATATATATATATATATATATATTCTTCGCATCAGTCTTGCCACACATAATCATGTTAATTATGTCATGTCCATATGCCTCGTACAACTAATTAAGTAATATTAAACAAACACGTACACGTACATATATACGCGCGCATTGACACGCGCGCAAACACACACACGCACACACACAGACAACACATATGGCATATAACGCTCTTCGCCATCAGATACGAACATAAATTAAATATAAAATAACTACTTTGTAATTGAAGATGCGCTTTTGGCTTATAAGCTTTATGTTGTTTGTGTAAATATATTAACGTATATTTTAGAGGAACCAAATATTTTCGTTCTCGGAAAAGATCAAAGAAAATCATACCCTTTGATATAATGTTATTTCCTTCATAATGTTAATTAACAATATCTAAATGGCATTTTAAATATAAGCCCACATTTAAAGAATGTTGTTGGATCTGGAGAAATTAAATCAATTTCCACAGCACATGTTTCCGAACGAATTAACCATGCTAACAGTTCTGACATGTCATGTATATATGTCACGTGTTTTTTATCCGTATATGCACATTACGACAGCTGATGTCAAGTTATGTAGCACGTTTTAATTTGTCATATGAATTCCACTTGTTTGTGAATTTCAACACAAAGATACATGTAAATGGGCTACTTCAGTAATGAGAAGACTTCAACGAAATCTGAAATGGCGTGATATTCTATTGTATCTTGTTCTTGTTTGCCTGAGCGGTACCTGGACCTGAATGGGGTACACTAATAGTAACACTGTAACCTGTCAGACATGCAATAGGACGCTCTAAAGAAGGTTGGCCAAGCGACCAGATATCGCACACTAAAAATGATATACAATAAAAACACGACCTCTGCATCTCATAGCAGAAGAGGAGCGAGCGTCAAAACTAGACCAAGCCGTCCTAAAAAGTGCAGTACAATCTATATTGTGCATCCATTAAAGCTCTTGATTAGAAGATCGGTCGTTGTTATTTTTCACTCTCGTTGATGCAACTTCGTTTGATATCGTTTGTACAGCCTGAGCCAAAATGCACGTTGAATGCTTTTATAGTGCTGAGTTGTGTAGCAATTTGTTTTATAAAATGAGTTCGCAAACCCTATGAACAACTATTCAGTCGCATTTTACGACATACATGGAGGTGCAGTAGTCCTTTTCTTTCCTCCCCGATAACTAATTCAAGGATGAAGACAGCAGAATACTTATTTTGTAGAAAAAACAACTTGAATCAAATGTTCCTTCATGGGGTAACCCATTATTAAAAAGCACATGCACACACTAATTACCGACTGAGATCAAACGGTGGTGATAAAAAATACCTCGACGGAGTGCTACACCACCAAATAAAGGTTTACCAACACTGAGTCGAGTCGCACACCAACAAATAACGGTTTAAAGAAACTGAGTCGATTTGCACACCACCAAATAACGGTTAATAAACATTGAGACGAGTAGTACACCGCAAATGTAAGGTTGATAAACAGTGAACGAGTAGAACACTACCCATTAAAGGTTGATAAACACTGAACGAGTCGCACGCCACCAATTAAATGTTGATAAACACTGTATTTTGAAATAGAATAATTAAGAAACTATTGAAACACGCTCGTACAATTTTTGTTCAGGATTTTTCATATTTTATTTTTCTCCTAAGAACATACCGGATCTACGAGAAGTCTGTGTCGGTTTGTCTGAAATCGAGATAGAAATACATGTTCAGGAAAGGATATACAGCGACCTCTGTAGTCAGTGTGCTGTGTCCATTCTTCTTTGTATCCGTGTGAAACGTTATTTTCTCTTTACCTCCTTCATCGTATATGGTGAATTGTTTCTACAACTTTATCGCAAATACATAAGGATTGTGTTCACTTTGTTCTATGCGTTCTTTCTTTCTGATGTATTATTTACATTAATTAAAAAAATTACCTTGACACTTATTATTTATAGATATTTGCAATAGTTCGATCAAGCTGCAGATTTAGGCAAAGGTTCTCTGAGACTTATACATTATTTCAGGGATTACACCTTCGACAAGTGTTTGAGAGATTCAGGTTTCGCGGATTATTTGGTACATTTAAAGAAACTGCCATTTTAATCTATCCAAGTAAGTTTGTATTTTTTCTCTAGACTGTAACTTTCTTTGTGCAAAGGTAGGAACTACCCTTTTCATTTCAGCTTTAATATTTGTCTCTCTCGGCATAGGGAAATGATTCGACCCCACACACCTGAGTCTAGCTAGTTGTAAACTGCTACCTGACTAGTAATAAGAGAAGGGAATACCACAAGGATATAAAAAAGTCACTTTACATCAGAAGAAGGTAGGAGATTGTACAAAAATATGTCAAATACTTCATTCATATTGCCAATGATTCATATAGAACTGCCATGACCGTGTGTACACCGTTTTCAACCGTAGACATACACATTTTATTGATATAACTGTTTGTAAGCTATTAAATAAATAATCTGAAGTAATGTTATATATCGTAGTGTTAGTATATTCTATGGATATATAGCGACCCAGGTAGTTGTATCTATTGATTAGCTGTAATACCCGGTGGTGTTGCTTGGGAGGTTTAAGAAAGTCAGACAACCCATTCCGCTGCTCCACCTTTTCTCACCGTGAAACTCGACCACATCAAGCTCTTCCCCATCAACCCCCATATCCCTCCACCCATCTCTTCCTCCTCTAAATCTGCCCTCATCCACCATTTCCTCTAGCCCGCCTACGACTTGCTCATCTCCTTATTCTTTGGTTCAGATGACAGCAGCGGTTATTTATGTATATATATATATATACCTCGTCTGCCCGATATGTAGCAGATGTTTTCGTGCCCGCATTGGCCTGTTCAGCCACATGCGCACCCACACCCAACAGGGAAATCTGTGACAAGGATGATGTCGGCGGTCCTCATCAACAACGATGAACACCTATTAATATATATATATATATATATATATATATATATATATATATATATATATATATATATATATATATATTTATATGCGTGTGTATAAATTTATACAAACAATTTCACAAATATAGTCCATACAATTGTTACAGGAATGTGATATTTGAAGGCGATTTGACAAAGTTGTACCTGTAGCGCCACAACAGTGTTCAGTGCCACATAATACCTATCTGAAGATAAATGTTAATGAAGTGACTATATGGGCACGTAGTGGCATGCACCTGAAATGTGACACGTACATATCAGACAGTTAAATGGCGGCCTACATTGACATACGGTTAAGCAACATGCTGTGATTTAATTTCTGACGGGAAAAGGTTGTGTTTCCATCGACTTGCTCCGAAGAATGACTGCGGTATATCGTGACGCAAGTGTGGATGTCAGTACTCCTAGGAGATGGACATGGACTGTACAAGGCAACAACCCAGCCACGTCGAACCTGAATGGCAAGGCTCACATTGGATGACCTATCACAGCTGTGGATACACAGCTCGCATGAACAAACTGATAATTGTCTATTGCCGTGTCCAGCAGAAAGATATTGCCGCAATGTTTATTATCTCGAATTTCCTTATGACTTCTTCCTCTTCTGGAAGCTGAAGGAACACCCCGGTGGACACCGCTTCGATTTTGACGAGAAGGAGCAAGCGTAGTTGGTTTCGGGAGAGGATGGCTAATGTTTGCCTCGGCGCGATGTAATAACTTGTCTGACATTGGGTTTTGTGTGTGTAGAAGGATGGTGACTACTTTGGAAAAATAATGACACATTACCTAAAAGTAATTTCCAAGCTTTAAGAAAAAGTATAGCTCATAAGTAAATCATTCCATTTAATTAAATTATCTCATAAAAGATAACATTTCAAATCGTTCTCGCAAATCGTAAAGTGTAAAAGGAAACCACATACTCGTATGGTTCAGATACTGACAAAAACAAAAACGAAACATACAATACGACAGGAAGGCCTTTTTATGGGACAACATATAGTACACACATATGCTAACATATCATAGCATAATCGGGAAGACGAGAATAACTTCTGGTCAGAAAAATGTGCTGATCAGACTGTGTTAGTAAGGGCCGATTGAAACATACTGATGAAGGCCCCTATTTCACTTCCAAGCAGTTCTTTCTTGAAACAATCTATATCAATCTAGCCTGCAAGGTGGGGATCTTCTTCTTCTTATTCTTCTTTCGTTATCAATCTCCCACTACTAAACCCTGAAAGGGTAAGTAGCAGAATGTAGTCCAGAGAACGGAATGCGTTGTGTCGTAGTTTACAGCTTGGCTGCGATATTTCCACCTTTCGGTCCAACACATCCGACTTCAGCAAGCATTTTTTGACTACCGGGTTAGCATTCCCTCTTCCATCCCTTCTCCTTAGCCACTGCCCTGCTGCAGCCTGTTATCCAGGATCACAGTGTGGAGGTGTAGAAGGGTCTTGGCAGCTATGGTTCGCTGGCCCTGACGCTAGCAGTCAGCTATGGGTCGCTGACCACTGCAGCTCATGCGCTGCTGAGCATCTTGATCCTAAGGTTTGGATCGACGCTACAATAACCACCGTGGCGAGTTTACTGAAAAGCCCAGTCTACTATTTCAAGTATGACACGGAATGTGAATATAGCCACTCTAACAGCCATAAAAAGAAGTTGTAAAAGAGTACCTAACTCAATTATGAGTGGAATTGGCAACAATAAAAGAAAATATGCATACATTAATTGGAAATAGGAACACATAAATAGGACATCAAAATGACATAACAAGATTCTTATCAGATGTTGCATTGTAAAAAAAAGTGTAGGTTTTTACTCATGGTGTTTTTTTGTTGTGTTGGTGTTCAACTTATTTCTCGATTCCCAAAGGCGGGGTGAGTTGCACTGTAGTTTTTATTTTGCGCCTGTCGGAAAAGTGCATCCGACTTCAGCATGTATTTTATGTAAGTGTGTGCTTCCTCCTGCATTTTCTAAGGGTTTGCTTCTCCGGGGTAACAGCCGGGGGATGTGATGGGGATCGAACCGAGCACCTTCGAGTTGTGAGCCGTGTCACTTAACCACTAGCAACAGCCGTCCCCAAAAAAAATTGTGTTTTTTACACTTCAGTTAATCAACAGAGCCCTCGCCGTATTTGTATTGTATTTCGAATCATCAGACATACATGGATTCCGATAAATTTTAAATAATGGTATAAGTAAGTATTTCGGGTTTTCTACAATATCAGATATGACCGCGAAGAGAAGAATATATAAATGAATGTTTGTATGCCACAGGGAAACACATTTGCATTGATTGGACAAACACAATTGGCTGAAATAACTGGTCAAGTTTTGTTACAGAGGGGACAGGGAAACATGCGTCAGAAGTGTGGGTAAAGGAAAAGCGAAATGACGAAATTGATTAATGAAAAATGCACATTGAAAAGAATTGCAGAAGTGTTAGATGTATTGTCTGAAATGGGAGTGTCTTAATGTTGTTCGTGTGTTACATAAGGAAAGGAAGCAAAAATATGTTTTTTTACTTTGGCATCTTGCGTGTATTCGAGACCAGGGCATCTTAAAATGAGCATGCAAATACATACATACATATATATATATATATATACACGAAGGACATCCATTAAGTAATGTACATTTTATTATAAAGTGCATGAAAGAGTATGTGTGACAGCAGATCGACCAGCTAGTCCGTTACAACAGGCAAGTAACTACCTAGATTTCAACACGAGCCACTGATCCGGGCAACAACTGTAAAGGTAATTGCAATTTTTATGCAATAGGGACCTGCATAAAAAGCAAAAGAATGCGATCCATCTATTATGCAAAGACAAAACAGACCATTCACTTGTTTCTCTGTACAGTGGATATCAAGTATATAAATAGAAAGAAAGACATCCCCCCCCCCCCCACACACACACATTTCTTCAACTCCAACAAGGGTTATACAGGAGTGACTAAGTGAAAAGAAGTTATCTTTCTTAATCTGCCTTGACATCAATTATTTATCTTTGAACACGTTTTCAGTCTCTTTGCGCGACATTTTCTCTATTAAAAGAAGTAAAGACATTTTCATCAGGGATTCAATGTTAAAAACGTCATTGTACCAACTGAAGGTATTTTATTAGATATGGCTGACTAATTATAAGTCATGTTTTTATTGACATCGTAGGTATGTATACTGGATTGTTCTAGATCTTATCTTAGACAACTAACCATTCTGCCACTCCGTCGTCCTCGTTCCATTTTCTTATTTAACGATAATTCTACTTCTTGATCTGAGACTCAGGTTCATCAGTTGTCACATCAATTTTTGCCAGATTAATCTCATACTTTCTTCGTCATTTTCGTCTGTCTCTGGTTAAGTTCAATCTTCTCATACTTTCTTCATTCGCGTCTGTCTCTGGTTAAGTTCAATCTTCTCATACTGTCTTTATTCGCGTCTGTCTCTGGTTAAGTTCAATCTGCTTTTCTTGGTCATTCTTCAGACAAGATTTTCTAAGATCTTCTTTGTCTGAGCAGATGTAAAACATGTGCACTTTTGTTCCTTCTGAATTTCCCAAGAGTAGTTTCAATGTCACAACGAATCGCTTGGAAAGTGTTTTGGAGAATTGCATTTGTGGTTCTCTGTGTGTCGGCGTTTTCTAGCAATTTCGCATCAGGAGAGTTTTAGAATTGAACATGCGTGTTCTAGCAGCCAGTCAGGAAATAACTAATGATATAGTGCATAATGTCATTGAATGCTGAGCAGAAGGATCATGTAGCTTTTATTCTCTCACTGAAATAACTATTCCAGAATAGAAGACTCTACAACACAAGGTTTTGCACACCCTACCATTCATAATCACAAACATATTCCCGTATATGGTACTGCAATAGATTACTGAAAAATTGCTTTCGTGTGGATCAGACATAAAAAAAACGTAATTAGAGTGATTTATGTCCTATATCTACATCTTTTAGAATTATTATTCATTGGGTAGGGGGTTCAGGGGTCTCTAGGCAAGGTGTCTGAATTGTAGTGGAGACGGTGATTTTTTCACGTGGATTTTCTGGTAAACATTCCCCGGATCTCTGAGTAGTGAGATCGGACTACCATGTTCAGTGTCCAGCACGATAAAATACCTTTGCAGAAATCGAAAAGAGTGGGCTAACAGCCGTTGCCCAGACAACATACTAGTTAAAAACATGTACCCACATTATTTTTATCTTCCCCCAGGCCTAGTTAGCCGCAGGAAGTTGTAAAAATACCAACTACGTACTACTGCATCGTTCGGCTACCTGGCAACAGCCATTAACATGCCTGTTTGATTACCGTGTGTCCCTTCTTGGCTTCTGCCAGAATATTTGGCCATTGCTACAGTTGATGACCTTTAGAAAGCATGCGGAAGGAAACCTTGTGTCCCACGATGAGGTCGCAAGACCTCGTTAGTCACCCTTCAAAAGAAGATACATGAAAGTGTAATTGCATCCTATCCATCCAGTCGTGTTGATTTTAATACTTGCTGAAGCTAAAGTCAGTCCCATGGGAACAATTGACGTTGGGATGATGTGCTAAGCCTCAACCTAAGTGAGATGGGGTGGCCAGTTGCATCCCTTGCTGATCATACCTTCCCCAACTCATACGTCTTGAATGAGTAGAAGTGCTATACTTACTAAACAATCATAATTCTGTGTATAAGATTCAAGATATGACAAAAACATGTGTACAAGTAGAGCATACAGTTGTGTGCATATATGTCCTGATAAATATTAAAAGGGTCATTGTAAATAATATACGACTAGTTTTCCAGCAACCTGATCTCGTCTTTGCGACAAGGTTTACAAAAATAAAAGTATAGCAAAGCTAAAGTATTGGAATAAGAACAAAAATGTCCTTTACGACCGAAGAGTCTTCGTCGGAGAAAATGGGCAACACACAGAAAAACGACCTGAAAAAAAACACGTAGAGATGATATCTAGTTTCAAATCGCTGTGAAGACTGTCAGGAAATGGAAAACATTTGGCTGCTAATGACGAGAAAAAAACGATTTAAACGTTGGGATCTTACCTCACTAGAAAGAAGCCAGTCAACTGGTAGGATCTTACCTCACTAGAAAGAAGCCAGTCAACTGGCGGGATCTTACCTCAGTAGAAAGAAGCCAGTTAACTGGTATGATCTTACCTCACTAGAAAGAAACCAGTCAACTATTGGGATCTTACCTCACTAGAAAGAAACCAGTCAACTGTCGGGACCTTACCTCGCTGGAAAGAAACCAGTAAAATTGTAGATCCCATCACCCTAGGCCGAAACCAGTAAACATGTGTCTCTTATCACCCCGTAACAGATAATGAGCAATCTGTTGACTCTTATCATCCAAGACAAAGACTCGATAAACTGATGACTCTTATATCTCATGCAGAAGCCAGTGAACGTTTGACTACCCATAAAGAAACATGTAAACGTGAGTTTTTACCCTGACTACAGTTTGCGCGTTTATTATCAGCGATGTGTAGTGTCTAGTGGAAAAATATGAGACTAGACTTAGACAACAAATATAACCTTATCTGTTACGCGCTGGTTATCACCGTCATCCATTTTTATTTAGTAGTTTATCACTTTCCATTTTCCATGCACAACATTTATACAACATGATTATCCAATTTGGATAAGATTGGTGCGTCTTCCTTGGAACATGTTCCTTTCGGCATTCAGTATTATTTTTGGTAGAAGAAAATAAAGTGCTACGAAATATTGGATACATTTTTAATCTCATGAAAAATGTGCTATGCCAAAAATGGTAATCATTTCAAACCATCATTTCCATATTAATCTTCTCTGATCGTCTTGTACAACAGTCAATCGCTGGAACCGAGAAATCTACATAGCGACATCAACTTTCCATCTCAATCCGATTGTTTGTCTAGATACAAATTTTTTTTTAAATGTATGATTTGTAGTTGTAGTAATTGTTTTCCTCAGGATTATATATGAAGAGTTGGTAGAATAGAAATGCACGTTTTACATACACTAACTCTTCGTTACCAGTGTCAAACGTGATTCTCGTCAAAGGCGTAGGAGAGAAAAAATATATTTTATGACGTGTCTGAGAAAAGTCGTCGATGTTACAAGGATGAATATAGTGAGAAATGATGAGATTATAAATACGAGGCGTGTTCAAATGAACAAATGTACGATGCGCATGATGACGTCACTTATGCTGCAACCAGCACACACCAACCGTCAAGTTTGGAAAATGTAATTATCCACCGACTCATAGTTTTCTCAGCAGACCGTTTAAAAATATGGCGGGTGTGATACGGAATTCCTCCAGAGTTGATTAGTGAGCGGTGATTCGGTTTCTAACAACTGAAGGATGTCGATCAGTTGGCATTCATCGCAGAATGCAGGCAGTGTATGGTGACAAAAGTGTGGCGAACGTAACCGGTCCACCCGTATTGCTGTATATATTTTGGCGAAGGCATCTTCTGACTCAACAATATGAGCCTGGCCTGGTCACGGAAGATCTTCCGTTAACTCACGTCCTTCTTTAAATATCGCTGTCCAGTTCCTCACTGTTGTCTTCCACGCACTTTTTTCATCATTCACTGCCTGCATTCTGCGATAAATGTCAACTGGTCGACATCCTTCAGCTGTTAGAAAAAGAATAACCTCTCAATGATCAACTATAGACGGATTCCTCATCACATTGTCCATTTTTTCAACGTTCTGCTGAAGAAATTGAATGAGAGGGTAATGAAATTTTGCAAACCTGACAGTTGGTATGTACTTTTTTACATCAGAATCGACGTCATCACGCGCATCGTATGTATATTCACTTTGTGCGGTTAGTTCTCGTTTCATTTGAAAACGCCTCGTACATTGTCCATAATACACAGTAATGTAAAAAATGAGATGATTAGATTAACTCACAAATATTATACCTCATCAATGACCACTGCACATATAGAGCACAAGAATATATCGAGGCACGAGGCAGACCACATGACATATGGAAAGAATGACTAAGAGAAATAAAACGACAACACTTGCTTTTAACACACGCAGGCCAGGACAAGTCATTTCTTCTTTCTAACAACACTTCAGGGGACAAGTAGAGAGAATAGAAACACATTAAGTATATTTTTAGTTTGCTTAATGCAGAACACAAAAAAAGAAAATGAAAAAAAGCCGATATATCTCAATTAGTATATGTTTCTATACAAATACACAATAATACGCTTGGATTTCCAAAATAAGGTTTGTGCGAAACCCATACAAAACACTGCCCTATGTGGTGAAGCGAGAAAGATCTCACTGTACGAGGTCTTCTTCTTCTTCTGCGTACACAGTCAGACAGTAACCATTATTTTCTCGAAAAAAGCGGCGGTCATCCTGAGACTCTCGCCACTACCATAAAGCTTGTCTTGCAGTTCCACTGGCAATGGCCACATCTGCTCTCTCTGATCCTCGTATGTCGGGCAGTTCTGCAGCAGATGTTCAGTGGTCATTTTACCAGTACCGCACGGGCATTCGTCGGTACACCCTATCTTCAATTTGTTGAATAGGTGGTACCTCAGTCTGTTGTGGCCAGTGCGAAGTCTGAAGACAACGACCTGCTCTCTTCGGTTCAACTGGTAATAGGCATCGTTTTTGGTGTAACCAGTATGTTCGGTTTCCCATTTGGTCATGTATCTGGCTTTGATAAGCCGTTTTGACTCTTCGTACGTCATACTGGTATCTGTTTGTGGTAGCCTTGCACCTTCTTTTGCCAGTCTGTCTGCCTCCTCGTTGCCTTGGATGTTGCAGTGTGACGGAACCCACTGTACCACTACCCTTTTTGGTGCGGACTGCTGGCACAGTTTGCAGAGTGCTTCTCTTAAGTCATTAAGCTCAGTGTTTTTCTGGCTTTTTAGCGCTGATCTCACTGTACGAGGTCTTCGCTGTTTGTGTGGTGTTGGTGACCAGTTCCCTTCCATACGGCCTTGCCTTTATTAACTAATAGTCAGGTATAAATTTACAGCTGGATAAACTGGAGTAGTTGTGTAGGTCGAGAAAAAGCAATCTTTAGATGCTAGATAAGCCAATCGCATGTTCCTATATAACAGTTCAGTCTAAGTTAATAAGCCTGCCTCATTGTTATCGGGTGCGAAAGGGGAGCAAAAATAATAACACTGTAACCTTCACGGCATGTCGTAAGAGGTGGCTATGGAAGATTTAGTCTGGGGATTTGTTGAAGACCTGTACTCCATACGGAACTAAAAATGTTTTGATTGATTGATTGATGCCAATTAACCAAACCAATAGAAGTAAATACATTTTAATAGCGCTAGTCAGTGTAGCAACTTTGAATGTCACAATTAATTATACCATAACACATCAGCAAAACAGACCATAACAAAACAAAACAACAGATCAAATTAAATCAAATAACGTTAAATCAGCACGCAACAAACCAAATAGGAATGCTATTGTCAATGACAACTTATGCATTAGCTGTTGTGTTATCCTTGATTTGATCAGTATACGAGTTCATCGATTTTAATTTGTTGATTTACTTAAAGGTTTCACAATCAGTTTAGCACGAATGTGACTCTCTGTTAGTATTTATCCTGTATGTTTACTGACAACCTTTAGTTAATTTTAAAATTGGATTAAGTAGGTGAGATAACAAATACACTTTGAAAAGGATGAATGAGAAATAAACATAACAGATACAAAATGAAGAGGAAAATGAGGTGTGAGGAAACGTTGAATGGGAAACAATTTTTTTTAACAATTACAATTAATACAGATAATGTATTGTTTTTTTTCAATTTAATCAGTTCATAAATTTATTGTTTTTAAATAGTTAACTTACTTCAGTGTGTGACAGGAAATTCAGTATAGATGTGATTCATTTGCATTAATAGTATTTATTGTATATATTTTTGTTATATTATTCAATAGACTGCAGCGAATTTGATACGTAAAAGCGATAAACAATTAACGTTAAATCAATGTGGCACTCATTTTCACGAACGAAGAGGTGGGTGTGATAAACGCCATCATTAGCAAATCATATTATGTATTGCACGTCGTGACCATATCCTCTACCTGTGCAAAGGCGCGAACAACAAAAACACAGACTCTCCCATAGTGATGTTCTGTATAGCGTTCACAATTTCTCTTCAACTTCTACAAATGTATCGTGTAATGGATTTTAGGTCTCGCCTGAGTGTGATCTATTATCTGCCTTTACCTATTTGTTTTCTACTACAGAGATCACCTGGCGATAGCTTAGGGTTTTTAGATATATGTTCTATCCGACACCTTTCCTGTTCCACTCTGCTTCACCTAATTATGTCATGTTTCTCCTAGGCGTGTCACGTTTCATCTCGTTATGTCATGTTTCTCCTGGCTCTGTCATGTTTTACCTGGCTATATCACATTTCACCTGACTTTGTCACATTTCACCTTGCTTTGCGATGTTTCACCTGACTATGTCATATTTCACCTATGTCATGTTTCACCTGGCTTTGTCATGTTTCACCTTGGCTATTCATGTTTCTTCTAGCCGTGTCATATTTCAACTGGCTTTGTCATATTAAGCCTCCTTTTGTCATGTTTCCCCTGACTATGTCAGATTTCACGTGGCTATGACATGTTGCACCTTGCTATGTCATGTTTCACCTGACTATGTCATGTCTCACCTTGCTTTGCCATGTTTCAGCTGTGTTTGTTAGGTTTCACCTGCTTGTATCATGTTTCACCTGTCTTTATCATGTTTCACGTGCTTTTGTTATGTTTCACCTGACTTTGTCATGTTTCCTCTGCTTTTGTCATGTCTCACCTGTCTTTTTTCAGTTTTCACCTGACTAAGTCATGTTTCACCTGACCATGTGGTGTTTCACCTGGCTTTGTCATGTTTCACTTTGCTTTACCGTGTTAAATATGGTGCCGTTCTGTTCCCAACCAGCATTAATTAAACAGAAAACCGTGACGAAAATTACAATAAACTGAGTTTAAAGTATAAACAATGAAAACGGTTGTCATGTTTTGGAGCTGCAGTATAGGGGAGTACTGGGTGAGTGAGAGAGGTAAATATCCACACATCTCTTCATTAATTGTAATATGGGTTCACAATCTTGACAACAATAAACACCCAGTTAACCCGTTAGTGTGACATAGGGGAATATCGTATTAGGTTCATATATGTATTGTCCAAAGCCGTACTGGCAAGGGGGGGGGGGGGGGGGGGGGGGTTGGGAATGAGATCAACATCCCGCTGGCCGCCTTTAATTTTCCAAATTATTCTGGTACCCAACATTTTAGACTGGCAGGACCCCGAGATAGGTTTTTATATTGGGAAAAGTCTTGCTCCAAGTGAAAACCAAACTCCGAACGCTCAGCTGGGAAGCCAGTACACCAAACGCTGTGTTATCTAGGCGCTATTGGCATCAATGAGACTCAAGGTTAGTTTGTTTTTTTTCTGGGTATAAAATATAAACCTGGCCGCTGCTCTGAGTGGCTACAGTAAAAGAAATATAACTTTATACTTCAACATAAATATATCTCTACTCGGCAGGCCTCAGTAATGGTGACTTATTCCATCATGAAAGTGGATTTGTGTAAACGTATCAAGAAATCGGCACTATTGACGGAAAAAGAAAAATACCAATTCAAGTTACAATTAAGCATCATTGTGTTACTCCATTTGGTACCTCAACGCATTCCGATGTCTTCCTAAGCTATTCTGATCGTTGTACGCTGTTCGTGAAACAGTGTTTCGATCAGTTGAATCGGGTGAGATGGGAACCCCATGTCTTTTATGTTTCTCCATACAAATTCGTGTTGGACACAGACAACAGTCTTGGCGCAATCTGTGAAGCAAGTCGATATTGTTCAATCCATGTATGTAGATATTGGATGACAAGCCAAGAAAGGAAGACCTGTGTCTAAACTTTGAACCCATCGAAAGCAAAGATAACATGCTATTTTATGTCGTGACGCAAGATGAAATTGAAAGCCCCCGCACAGAATTCTAATTTTTCTTCTTCTTCGTACGCAGTCAGACAGTAACCATTATTTTTTCGAAAAAAGCGGCGGTCATCCTGAAGCTGTCGACACTGCCATAGAGCTTGTCTTGCAGTTCCACTGGTGATGGCCACATCTGATCTCTCTGATCCTCGTATGTCAGGCAGTTCTGCAGCAGATGTTCAGAGGTCATTTTACCGGTACCGCACGGGCATTCGTCGGTACCACCTATCATTAATTTGTTGAATAGGTGGTACCTCAGTCTATTGTGGCCAGTGCGAAGTCTGCAGACAACGACCTGCTCTCTTCTGTTAAACTGGTAATAGGCATCGTTTTTGGTATAACCAGTATGTTCGGTTTCCCATTTGGTCATGTATCTGGCTTTGATAAGCCGTTTTGACTCTTCGTACGTCATACTAGTATCTGTTTGTGGTAGTCTTGCACCTTCTTTTGACAGTCTGTCTGCCTCTTCGTTGCCTTGGATGTTGCAGTATGATAGGACCCACTGTACCACTACCCTTTTTGGTGCGGACTGCTGGCACAGTTGGCAGAGTGCTGCTCTTAAGTCATTAAGCTCAGTGTTTTTCTGGCTTTTTAGCGCTGTGACTACGGCGAGAGCATCTGTAAGCAGGACTATATGGCTTTCATTTTCTTTGTGTGTCACCATTTCTTCCACTGCCGCCCTCAGTGCCTCTGCCTCCGCTCTGAAATTGCTGAATTCTAATTTAATAATATAGACAAAAGTATAGACCCATTACTGACTCTGTCATTCAAAAAGGGCTCTTTGTGGACCCCCAAATGATTCATTGACAACGCCATGGCTCTTTGCGGGCACGTATATGGCTCTCAACTGACCTCGACCTGACTATTTGTGGATCCAGAACTCACTTTTTGCTGATATTTGCTTTGATAATATCTTTCGAATTCCAATATGATTCTTTGTGGATCGCACCATGATTCTTTAGAGACAATGGTCTTTGAAGATACGTAAATGATGTAACAGTTCCACCCAGAGCAAGAGAGTTTAAGGTAGGGGTGATATGGTTGCTGACAACAAAGGTACATGAATGCGTGCTAAGGTTACTCTCTGGATGGTCACTACGCGAAGGTCACTCACCGTCTCAACAAACGAAATCGGAGTTGGGGAAAGAATGTACAGGTAGTCACTTACCACTGGCCTTCCGATTTGGGCAGTGGTGGGTGAGTGACAGACGAGAGGGCAGCGCAGCTTGCTGCGATAGATAAGCGACAAGTGTGCAAAGTAATTCGTTCCAATAACGACTGAATAGAGCCATCCCCCTGAGATCTATTCGTCAGCTCTGATACTGCTTGAGAGTATATAACACTAGACAAAGTTTTGCTCAAGCAGGCTGGCATGGAGAAGGGATGAGTGAATGTAGATAGGAGTCTGTTTAGCTCACCGATTTAGATAGATGAGCGAGTGATAGACTGTTTCACGAATGTTGGAGATAGAACATACGCTATTGAGTCGGGGCCAGCTGCTCAAATAGGTGTGTGTGAGAGTTTTGTATTAATAGATAATCTGAACGTGTGTAGTATGGAGGACACATTGTGAACGAGGTATGTTCTGACGACTGTGTATATCGACTAGGTGAGATCTAGATGTGTGTGGGATGTGTGTACGGCAATATAACTGAGTTTTTGATAGTTGGGAATGCCATCAATAGCTAATGTTTAAAATTGTCGCTTTTGTTAATATTTATATTAACATATATATAATATAGGAATATTTAGTTAAGATGAAATGCATTTTATTATGTTCGTAATTTAACTACTCATTGTTCTGATATGAGTACTATATAATAAATATGCCACCTGCTGTGTGCTATATTATTTGCAGTGTGTGGTCATGAATGATGTGGATGAGTGTGATAATGTTCTAAGTTAGAATAACCCTAGAGCAAACAGTGGGATCTGCTACAATGACTCCCTGACGACCCTTAATGGAGTTTATGGGGATCCCGACAAGAATCTTTGTAGATCCTAATAGGTTTTTTTGTTAAGCCGAAAATGATTGTTTGTGGACTCTAATAACATTTTGGCAACACATACATGAATCTTTGCAAACCGCAACATGACTTTAAAAAAATCCTGGAATGATTCTTGCAGTCTCCTATATAACACTTTGCGCACTCCAACTCAACTGTTTGCCGACCACCCCAGGACACTTTTGTGGACCCCGACAAGATGTCGTAGACACCAGATTGGGCACCACTGCCCCAACGCACGCGTATCCAGTGATATTTCTATCCATCCTTTAGACAATCGATACACATTTTCATCATCTGTGAATACTGCTAACAGATAATAAGCAAGCAGGATACATATGAATATGAATACATAATTGGCGTCCCGGTTATTTGGTGTCATTAAAACATACTGAGGATAATATGTGTAGGTCTCTATCATCCGCTTCGTAATACTGCACAGTGATATGGCTAATAACGGTAATACAGTAAACTATTTCCAGCAAGGAATTATTCTCGTTTTGCAATTGCTTGTGATGATATATATATATATATAAGGATGGGTACATTTTCATGTTCGTATACAATGAGGTTTCTAGTCTCTTTGTTTTGTCTGGCAATCATGAGCTGAAATCCCAGTAAGGTATGGGATGAAATAGTTTTCCTTTTCTGTTAGATTCCGTATGCCACCGGATTGGCGTCTTCCTACGCAGTTAACTTAACTAACTTAACGTCTTTATACTGGGTTAGAAGACCCTGCAGAGTCTGTATACAACCAGTTACATTTACATCACTATGCTCTAAAAGCTATGCGCATCCAGTTTATTCTTAAATGCATTAACTGTCCCCGCCTCCACTACCTCCCCTGGCAATGCATTCCAAGCAGACACCACTCTCTGACTACAAAAATATTTCCTAATATATAATCTGGACCAGTTGATACATGATGAGCTGAGAACAGGCAGAGCACATCAGGGAGAGAGAAGGAATGCTACAGAGACTCATTACAAATGTCTCTGCAAAGATCTCAAATTTATTTTACATTCTGTAAGATACTTGCACAGAACCGTTCCATCCAGCGCTTTAGAATCACACATGGTGCTCAAATAACAGAACGAGACATCAACGCCTAGGTTAGGAGAAAGTGAGCCGCATGAAAAATCACAACGCACGATGAAGTACATGTTTGTCACAAGTGCGGTAGAGTCTGCCGTATCAAGATTAAGCTTTACAGTTATAGGAATTAACATCTCCTAGCACGTCTGATCATCTCCGCTTGCGATGAGCAACTGTAAATAGTGTGAAACAAAAACTAACCTGCAAACTAAATGGTGACTGTGGAGCAGTCATTTTTATACAGCCTTATAATCTATATTCAGCAATGAGGAAACGCTGTAATTTAATTGACAGTTTATGTTGTCTTTTTCGTGCACATGTAAGTGTTTGGAATGCTTCAGGGTTATATGTATCCCTTTCTTTATAGTCCAAATTGCCTATTGCAGTGAATTAGAGTATCATCAAGTACAGCCCAATTTATCTGAAACAACATGTCAACCATATCACGCTATTTAGATAATCCTGATTTATAAACAAAAAGTGTTTCTTTGAATTTAAGAATCATAATTTTAGTTTTAATTACTTGTTTTTTTATGTTAACTATGGGAAAAAAAAACACAATTTCAGGTCTTGTCTTGTATAGTAAGACTGACATATTGTAGATTACGTTGTTCTGTAAAGGGTTTAGACTGCGAGAGGCACTATAGAACAGCGCAGTTGGAAAGGTAAGAAGCGGTGTGCGGAAATGCTGTCCACTCCAGGCGACAGAAGAGGGAGAGGTGAAGTGAGGTACACATGGGACCAAGCTTAATAAGTACTTTGTGATAAGGTCGGGGCATGACTGAATTCATCTGGTTACTTTGGAACACAGCCTGCAGTCATTATTTTCACCCAATTTAGATCCTGCACCGGTATCTTGATCCCAGTTTAGGATACTCCAGCTATCATTGCCTCTTATTCTAACACTTTATGCCATGTGCTCTTTCGTCTTCAGCACTCATCCCTTTCTCTGTGTGTCCCAATCCCAACTAGTCCCAATCCCAACTAGTCCCAATTCAACTAGTCCCAATCCAACTAGTCCCAATCCAACAAGTCCCAATCCCAACTAGTCCCAATCCAATTAGTCCTAATCCAACTAGTCCCAATCCAACTAGTCCCAATCCAACTAGTCCCAATCCCAACTAGTCCCAATCCAATTAGTCCTAATCCAACTAGTCCCAATCCAACTAGTCCCAATCCAACTAGTCCCAATCCCAACTAGTCCCAATCCCAACTAGTCCCAATCCCAACTAGTCCCAATTCAACTAGTCCCAATCCAACTAGTCCCAATCCAACAAGTCCCAATCCCAACTAGTCCCAATCCAATTAGTCCAAATCCAACTAGTCCCAATCCAACTTGTCCCAATCCAACTAGTCCCAATCCTAACTAGTCCCAATCCCAACTAGTCCCAATCCAACTAGTTCCAATCCAACTAGTCCCAATCCAACTAGTCCCAATCCAATTAGTCCCAATCCAACTAGTGCCAATTCAACTAGGGCCAATCCAACTAGTGTCTAATTATATCGTTAAACGTACACATATAAATCCACATGCTTGTATGTCCCCATCGAATAATGTTAGTTGTGAGCCTGTTGAGAATGTGTGTACTGCATTACAGCTAGGAGGACTCCAATTCAGTATTTTTCGCGAGCCAAAATGAGCCCCTACAAACGGGATGCAAGATAAGACTTCAACAGAATGAAGAACTCAAAACGAGTATCAGACCCTACACATTCAATCATCAATCAGTGACCTCACATGTGGACATGATTATCAGAGCCTTCACATTCAATCATCAATCACTGATCCCACATGTGGACAAGAGTATCAGACCCTACACATTCAATCATCAATCACTGACCTCACATGTGGACATGAGTATCAGACTGTTCGCATTCAATCCTCAATCACTGACCTCACAACTCGACATGAGCATAAGAATCTAGAAAAGTGAACTCCTACACTGAGTATGATCGAAAGTTACTAGCAAAGACAATCATAGATTCATGTCTGCACTGAAAGTTCAATAATAAATGCCCGAAAGAACCGATGAGCTTGTATTTTTGTCTCGAATTTTGAAAACCGTTGTGAGACAATGCGTATTTATTTTGATAAATATTGCTCTCACTGTGCAACTGAAGTTTAACAACTTGAAGAAGAGGCGAACATGATTTATAACAAGAACTCTGACTGCCAAAAACTAGTCATCATAACAGAAGTATTGTTTGTAATGCAAGCTGAAATTGTAGGCAAAATCCGGCACTCGTCAAAGTAAGTAAGGAAAGTAGCTAGCCAGACGACGAACCACACTTCAGTGGTTATCATGCCGTAGTGACGTACCGAGATACAAGATAGTAGATAGGCATGCACAAAATAAGGAAGATGGTGAACAAGAAGACATTAAAAACACATACTTGTGAAAACGAGAACTTTACGTTGAAAGGGACAGGTAACCAGTGTTCGCCTCACAAAAGAATGAACAAACATATGCACACGCTTTGACTGCCTGTCTCGTCACTGGACACATGTTGTCTTAATAAACTAACTGCTAAACATGTATTACATGATTGTTCATTGTATGGTTAGCTAAGACAGATATACTGTTCGAACTTTTCTACACGGAACTAAACATTTCACAGAGCTACTACACAGCTCAAAACGACGGTAGAGTTCTAAGCGGGAACTGGTCTGACAGTGTAAATATCAAGAATATAATCTCAAGTAGAAGCAGAAGAAGAACACGTCGAAAACATAAAAAAGTAAAGTAACACACCACACAGACGTGTTTGCCCTTTTAAGGTGCGCACAAAATAGTAGATCTACTTAATGTGAGCATTCGGAACACCATAAACAACAACTTCCTTTCCATCCACCCTTTCTCTCTCTATATATATATATACATATATATATATATACCGTCATTCATTCAATTGGACATTCGCTGCAATGTCAAGCAAAGACCACCATATCAGCTGGGCGATGATAAAAAGAAGACTGTTTGCAAGCATTTCCAACCATGGACCTGTTTACTCTAATATGAAGAACAGATTTTTAACATCAGCTGGTTCCTTTACAGGAATCATGAATCCGAGTTTTAACAGTGACTGATTATAATGGCAACGTTTTTGTTTTTTTAAGTTAATGCATCAATAAGTTCTGTCTCAAGCACGACTTTCTTCAATTATCTTTTACAACATGCCTCGAATGTAACAGTGGTACATTCCTAACATCTATTTATTTCTGGCACCCCTCTTGTCATATATATATCTATATATATAATATATATATATATATATATATATATATATATATATATATATATATATTCTGATAATATGCTTGGGGTCGGAAATTCCTTGGCTGCACCATCCCCAGGCCTTGTATGCCGCACGAACGATTCACATACGCATATACTTTACAATCGTCAAAAAAGGACAACATTTGGCAACCTGGCATCCGACATTCCTTTTGCTTGATTGTATTTCAGGATTACAGATTACAAATTGATGCATTTACACGACGACATGCATTAAATTGTGCCAATGAATGTTCTCGCCCGTATCCAGGTAAATAGAGAATAACATCACATCAACCATTCATCAATTTCAGGAAGTACAATTAAGGACATGTTCTGTGCTGCGGTCAGCAACCTTGTCATGTAATGTAAAGAAAATGATTCTACAGAAACCACTCCTGAAAAAACAAGGGCTTTGGCGCAGGTTTCAGGGATGACATACAGCGGTGATGATTCAATGCCTAGCTAGAAGAGAAAAAATGTAGATAGTTTTACAAATTATGCGTTCTCTCTCTCTCTGCCTCCTAATGTAGGATGAAGCAATAACGATTCTATAATTGCTCCTATACTAATAGATATTTATAAAGATATGTGTAGCTATCCTCGTATCCCACAGTATGGGATGATCTGCTAACATTTCCAAAGGTGCAGTGAATGAAAATGTATTAATAATAACCTTTCCGCCACTCTTTCTTTCCTTCTCTCTCTCTCATTCTCACTCGATCTTTCTTTCGCTTGTCCTTTCTCTCTCTCTTTTTAAAAAAATTGATTAAGTTCTAACAATGTTAAATGACAAGCAATGATATCAAATGTACGTAATACCCTACGCCCTTTATCTTGCACGAGTACTCTCACGACCTGTGAACCACAGGTCACAGTGTCAACTTATTGTGAACTAAGAGCAGTCTGGATATCTACCGATGTAATGTAGTTTATTATTTTGCGTGATATAAATAATGGAATATTGATATCACGATATTCAGTCATGCAGATCGCATGTGCTGTGGGCGAGGTAGACACATGTTATGGTTATGTTTACTGTCTGTCGGGTGAGCTCTAAGAATACACTGCCAAGTTATTTCCTGTGTCTGTCTTTCAAGCTTGTTTGTTGCATGTTTGTTGATAGTTTCTTTCTTGCAGCTTTCTAGGGATAATGAAGGTGCAACTTGAATATGCCCATTCACAAACTTGTCTTTTATTTAACACATGTTACGTTGAGATGATGACTTAAACGTGTTGAACGGTCATTACAGGAAGATGTAATTGGAAACCAACATTTGACAGCTAGGAACACTATCAATCAAAATAGGATCACATTGTTGGAAATATTAGACACCCGTACATGACCACAATTGTTTTCTTGTGATCTCAATTTGTTGTATGAACCAGTCCCTAAGGACAGGGAACATTATTGGATATTGGAGATAGTAGGCAGCTATGTATGATCTCAGTTTCATATTTGAACCAGTCTATAAGGACAGGGAAGTTTATTGGATATTGGAGATAGTAGGCATCCATGTATGATCTCAGTTTCATATTTTAACCAGTCTCTAAGGACAGGGACGTTTATTGGATGTTTGAGATAGTAGGCAGCTATGTATGATCTCAGTTTCATATTTGAACCAGTCTCTAAGGACATGGAAGTTTATTGGATATTGGAGATAGTAGGCAGCCATGTATGATCTCCGTCTCATGTCTGAACCAGTCTCTAACGACAGGGAAGTTTATTGGATATTGGAGATAGTAGGCAGCCCTGTATGTTCTCAGTTTGTTATATGGTCACTAACTAACGACAGGGAATAGTATTCGAGATAGTAGGCATCCGTGTCTGACTCAAAGTTGAAGTATTAACCAGCCACCAATCTCAAAAACGTTTGGAATAGAAACGAGGCGCGCTTGTCTAACCTCATTTTGTGGTGTGAACAAGTCACTAACGACAAGAACGGTTATTGAAAATAGTAGACCCCCTATATTGAGCCCAAGGTGCTATTGAACTATGCCTTAACCAAGAGCATTTTGATTAAAATAGTAGAAAAATATCTTACTCCAGTTCGTAGCTTGAAGAATACCTCAGCCATCAGAAACGTACCACTAAGGATGATCTTTTATTTGCCAGAATCAAATTTTCTATTCTACATTATTCCTGCATTCTGTGACAGTTAAGCAGATGTGTTATGTTTTGTTCAACCCCAAATTCGCAAACATCATCGTCCGTATTTCTGCATTTTTGTTACGTCCAACCTAGACCTAGACACTCCCATTCTTGATCTGTTTAGTTTGTCAGACCCAACCTATATCAGGACAGTCCCATTCTTAAGGCACCTGTCACAACACAGCCCGTCTCATCTACTCCGACATTGACGTGTTTGGTGTGTGAAGACTCGTTCCATGCTCGTTCTCTTGCAATGGAATTCTATTATAGAGGTGATGTCCTTGTGGTTGAGAATGACATAACATAAAACAAAGGACAAATTGAAAAAGTGTGCAAAGACTTTGGCAAAGTCTTCCAGTAAGAGTACCTAGAGTTGTGGTGACCTCATGCTCAAATACAGGTAGGAGGAAACGGCTGTGCATAAGAACACAAGCGCACAGACACATAATTTCTGTAAGATGGAAAAAGCCCATAGAGTTGATTTCATTGCACATGGGCGTCACCATATGTGCCACATCTCTTTTATTCTGACCTTTGGTTGGTTGTATTCATGAATCAGCAACTCACATACTACAGAGCTTTGAAACACAACAAGGTAGCAGATATATATGGGGCGGAAGAAATCCCCATCCTGCACCATTTATTTGAAAATATAAAGCTCCTTTCGGTATGCCCAGAGTGCAGTGAAATCGATTCTAAGGAACAGAAGAGAACCTTGTTTATATTTCAACTATTACTAGTATTGAGTGTTACTGCAATTACCCATATATCCAGTAAACATATATGAGACACTCCTGCCATTGTTCTCTAAACCATGTAAACAAATTATCGGCCTTGGAGCTACTTCTGGTTTTTCTCGATATCAACAAGACAGATCGTTAGTTAGGCAGACCTAAATCAAATCTCTACTATCTGCTGTCGAGTATCTGCGTTTCGAGTGTTCATAGATTATGTATCTGTCGATCGTAGCACTATATCACCTGAACAAAGTTGCGCATGATGTCGTGAAAGACGTGCAGTTTATGTACAGTTGTAGCCCTCGGATCTAAAATCACGCACGGCAGTAAATGTTATTGCTGCAGCATATAATTATAAGGTCGATTCGCCACTAAAATAGCTAGAGTCGTGTACCAGATCCCTTATTAGTTGTAACAATATTGGAAGAACTGGATTAACGTAGCGGTGTATGATAAATGAGACGTAGATGTGGAGATGTAGTTATTATATTAAAGTATACGTGGTTTAGATACCAGCGTACTAACCAACGAGTCACGCGTTCAAATTCTGGGTATTGCATAGGTTTAGTGGCGTCACTAGGAGGATGCACGAAGTGTCATTCGTACTGGATGACACCATCAGAAAGGGATACACCAAATTCAGTGCATATAAACAGGATAAGAACTCTCATGGAAGCAGCAGAGTTTCATTTAGGGAAAGCCAAACATTGAGTAATACTGACGCGTTTTGACATTCATTTACTGAATTTCTCCAAACCCTTTCACTAAGACCACAATTAATTCTGACAATGTTTTTGTTTGTGGCTTCATCTGAGTGGACGTTTTAAAAACTCAAACTTATAAAGAACTATTTTCAGTCTACACGGTTCAGTCAAGGCTTTCCAATCTTGCGATATTTACAATTGAAAGTGAGTTGGTGAAAGGCATTGACTTCGACGAAGTAAGGTTCGCAGATAGGAGAACATATAGAAGACCATGGTTTAATCGAGATATGCAAGTAAAAGTAGTACAACCAATATTACTGTGCTTTACTTATTGTCTCGTACTGAAGACGGTCCATAAGGGTGAGAAGGTTGGGGGGGGGGGGGGGTGACAACATTGGTTACTGCAGCTGGTGACACCATTAGTTACTGCAGCTGGTGACACCATTAGTTACTGCAGCTGGTGACACCATTAGTTACTGCAGCTGGTGACACCATTAGTTATTGCAGCTGGGGACACCATTAGTTACTGCAGCTGGTGACACCATTAGTTATTGCACCTTGTGACACCATTGGTGACTGCAGCTGGTGACACCATTGGCTACTGCACCTAGGTGATACCAACTCTAGTGACGAAGCTGCATACGTCGCTTTTACATCAATTCTAGATTAAATAAAAACCTAACTTCCACATGTGATTATTGACGTCACTGACAAGCGGCCTTTATCACTCAGCATTACAAACCTACATAGTAACGGAAGCCAAAAATGGAAAATAGCTCTAAATGATAGCTCGATTGAAAAGATAAATCCTACTTTATTGTGAAATGATATGTCAGATCTGGCCAGGTAGTACGGA
Source organism: Ariolimax columbianus (assembly GCA_036924085.1). Lineage (NCBI taxonomy): Eukaryota > Metazoa > Mollusca > Gastropoda > Stylommatophora > Arionidae > Ariolimax > Ariolimax columbianus. Next base: position 27,862,991 of record JAVGWX010000017.1, read on the forward strand.
ACTGATACAAACGCTGTGGGGCAGCCGTGTCGACAAGGGTGAAAACTTCAGACTTCATCATAGCGACTTGCAGTTATATACGTGACCAAAGGATCATGAACGCAAAGAAGAAGAGGAAAAAGAAGAAAAAGAAGGGCAAAAAATAAGATCTAGCAAATTATAGAATGGTGAGTTTGACTAACATAAACTGTAAATTGTTAGAGTCAATAATCAAAGAAAACATTGTAATGCATTTAGACAAGTTTAATCTAAACAGAAACAGTCAGCATGGGTTAACTAGAGGGAGATCGTGCTTAACAAATCTATTATAATTTAAGGAGGAGGTTACTAAAATAATAAGATACAGGGAGCCAGTGGATGCTATTTATCTAGATTTTGCAAAGACCTTTGATAAAGTACCTCATCAAAGATAATTTAGAAAGTTAAAAGCACATAGAATATGTGGGGAAGTTGCTAAATGGATTTAAAATTGGTTAACGGGAAGAAGGCAGACAGTGGGCATAAATAAGGAATACTCTTGAGTGGTGTGAAGTGAAAGGTCGAGTGCCACAGGCTCGGTTTTGAGATTAATTTTGTTCTTGATGTATATAAACGATTTGGACATTGAAATTGGATCCATGATTGCAAAATTCGCTGATGTCACAAAACTATGCAGTAGTGTCTTATCTAAAGCAGAAGTGGACATATTGAGGTCGGATTTAGATAAAATTCGAGAATGGTATATAAGCTGGAAAATGGAGTCTAATGTAGATAAATGTACAGTCATTGACATGGTTAGATTCTTCTTCTTCTTCTTCTTCTTCGTACGCAGTCAGACAGTAACTATTATTTTTTCGAAAAAAGCGGCGGTCATCCTGAGGCTGTCGCCACTGCCATAGAGCTTTTCTTGCAGTTCCACTGGTGATGGCCACATCTGCTCTCTCTGATCCTCGTATGTCGGGCAGTTCTGCAGCAGATGTTCAGCGGTCATTTTACCAGTACCGCACGGGCATTCGTCGGTACCACCTATCTTCAATTTGTTGAATAGGTGGTACCTCAGTCTATTGTGGCCAGTGCGAAGTCTGAAGACAACGACCTGCTCTCTTCGGTTCAACTGGTAATAGGCATCGTTTTTGGTGTAACCAGTGTGTTCGGTTTCCCATTTGGTCACGTATCTGGCTTTGATAAGCCGTTTTGACTCTCCGTACGTCATACTAGTATCTGTTTGTGGTAGTCTTGCACCTTCTTTTGCCAATCTGTCTGCCTCCTCGTTGCCTTGGATGTTGCAGTGTGATGGGACCCACTGTACCACTACCCTTTTTGGTGTGGACTGCTGGCACAGTTTGCAGAGTGCTGCTCTTAAGTCATTAAGCTCAGTGTTTTTCTGGCTTTTTAGCGCTGTAACTACGGCGAGAGCATCTGTAAGCAGGACTATATGGCTTTCATTTTCATTGTGTGTCACCATTTCTTCCACTGCCGCCCTCAGTGCCTCTGCCTCCGCTCTGAAATTGCTTGTGTACTTACCAGTAGTGAATGATAGTGTTATTTTTCTGCCATTTGGTAGGTTCAGGAATGCTCCTGCCCCTCCGTTCTGTGTAGTGTTTGTTACAGAACCGTCGGTGTATGCGTGGGTCCAGTCCATGCTTGGGTAGCTTTTCGATATGAAGCTTAGGGTAGTGTCTCTCCTTTCTTTTTCAGTCTGGCAGTTTTTGTTTCCAATACCTGGTATATTTTCTACCACCTCTGGAAATATATCCTGCCTCCAGGTAGGTTTTGGTACAGTAGTGATGGGTTTTGGTGTTGTTAGTGCGTTTATGGGATCTTCGTGCATCTTTGCTTTGGCTATTTCTGCAAAGTTTCTCCGCTTTAGTTTCCCATTTCCCAAATTGTTTAGTCTCTGGTGCAATATAGAACAATTATAGAATGGGCGAGAACAATATCAGAAAGTTAGAAAAGGAAAAGGACCTAGGGTTTATAATAGATCAAACAGGTAATGTGAGTGAGCAAGTCCAGGTAGTAGTGAAAATGGTAAATGCAATATTAGGTATGATAAAAAGCAATATTAAACATAGTAGCAAGAAAGTCAAAGTGTATAACGCATTAGTTAGACCTAGATTCGGATACTGTGTACAGGTGTGGAGTCCTTATCGTAGAGGGGATATAGACAAAGCTCATAGTGGAGTTCCAGAATTACAGTTATGATGAAAGAGTCAGAAAAACCGGCCTACAGTGTCTATAAAAGAGAATAATTCGATGTGACTTAAAACAGGTTTATAAGATAATCAAAGGAACGGATAAATTCGAATATTACAAGTTTTTTTTGGTTTTTTTTAAAATACAACTATCTACAAGAAAAAGAGGGAACAACTACAAATTAACTGAAGAAACGTTCAAAATGGATATTGGTAAATATTATGTTTTAGTAACAGGGTGATGAATGCGTGGAATGCATTGCCACGGGAAGTAGTAGAGGCAGAGACAATTAATGCATTTAAGAATAGATGGGATTCGCATAGCTTCTAGAGCAAGGTCATGTAAATGAAACTGGTTGTATACAGACTGCAGAGTCTTCTAAACCACTATAAGGACGTTAAGTTAAGTTAAGTTTACGAAAAATAAGAAAAGATAAAGAAGAAACAGCAGCCTCGCTGTAAACTACTTCACAAAGTCCGTTTCAGGACAAACCGCAGAGAAGAAGATGAAGAAGAAGACAGAAGAATATACGAATTATTTTGAGAATATGGGCGTGGTGTTGTTGTGCAAAGCTATTTGTTGGGAGTAAACTCTTCGCGCATCTATGTGATTGCCGGTTACAGTCGTTCTTCGTACTTCCCGTGGCGTACATGAAAAGGTGGGCATGGCTCCTCCTTACTGCAATGCGATTTGAGCCTCCTAATCAGTTCGCCAATGTAGGGATTACAATATCGATCCCCACCTCGTTCGTCAGAACGCTGTGACAGAACCCCTTTCCGGCGCATTCGTGCAAATGACGTAGAAATCTTGATCAGTATGCCTCACCTAATCCTGATTAAATTCTGCACCTAGGATCGCGTGTTGGATTGTTATAATACTGGCTTTTAAATCAAGGAAACCGGTTCAAAACCCTGGCGAAACATAAATATAAACTGTGCATGCACACTGCGTGATGACTGCAATATAGACCGGCTTATATTCCTAAGCCTAATACATCCCCCGGTGGTTTCCAGAAATGGAAGTAAAGTAGGAATGGTGTTTTTTTGTTGTTTTGTTAAAAGGGATCAGATTAAATTAGTTTAATATCATGATAATCAGTGCCATTGTGCAAAAGGCAAATCACAGTAAGCGCCATGGTGAAAAAGGCAAATCACAGTAAGCGCCATTGTGCAAAAGGCAAATCACAGTAAGCGCCATTGTGCAAAAAGCAAATCACAGTAAGCGCCATTGTGCAAAAGGCAAATCACAGTAAGCGCCATTGTGCAAAAGGAAAATCACAGTAATCAGCGTCATTGTGCAAAAGGAAAATCACAGTAAGCGCCATTGTGCAAAAGGAAAATCACAGTAATCAGCGTCATTGTGCAAAAGGCAAATCACAGTAAGCGCCATTGTGCAAAAGGCAAATTACAGTAATCAGCGCCATTTTACCCCAACAAATCAACCAATAGGCGCCGAGTGGCTCTCATCAAATGGTCTGTGCATAAACACCTACGTCCCAGTGGTACATGGTATGAAAATAATAGGACCACTGGAATCTTCAATGCATATCGTATCAGAAGACTATAGAGAGATGTAATGCAACTGGCATCCACATCATCTGAAGAACGTTGCCATAATAATCAAACACTGAAGTAGATCGGATCCAAGATTTTTGTTGAGGGACCAGATATCATTAAAATATGCATTACTTCTTTCTTATTGTGAGCAGGATGGTTTGACATTTGCGAAGTCATTCCGGCAGCTCCTGTAGCTGAGCTGGTGCCAAATTGTCATGCGTTGCATTCCTTTGGATTACACCAGCGAGGCCGAGAGGGGGATCCAGCAGTTTGGGTAGCCCAGGGTCTCCATATTTAGCGCCCAGACGTGTGCCCTGAGAGGCTACTCAGTCTGCAAAGGATGAGACGCCTATGAATGAATGAACTGCCCTTGCCATTGGGCAGAGAGGCGTCATGCGTTGATTTATTGTTGTAACCAGGTGGGAGTTTTGTGCTGTCGTTAGGTGTAAAGTTCTGAATGTGTCAGCGACAGCATCGACCCACCTACGACCATGTTAATGTTAATGTAGCTAATTAACATACTTCACATTGAAGCGAAATGGTGAACGGTTGATAATTCTTGAAAACAGGCTTTCTTTAAAAGGTGTCATCTTTAGTTGTGGCAATTATTTTTTTTTTAAAAGATCTAGTTCTACAGTTGATTCCAGCCCACTGTGATATCATGGGAAACGAGAAAGCAGATCAACTCGCAAAAGCTGGAAGTGACAGCACACAAACTTGCTATAAATAGAGCTATAAAGACGCAAAGACACTCATCAAACGATCTATAAGGTCGAAACGGAGACACCTATTCAAATAATACAAGCCAGAAAATTATAACATAGACTGACTTGGATTAGATGGACAGATACATATCTTCAGACTCAAAACGGGACATTGCAGACTCAAGGCCCACCTCCACAATATCAAGGACATCGCTACGAGCGATTGTGGAGCACCACAGCAAAACTCAAACATATCCTGCAGGATTGCCATACTTATACAAGCCAAAGAGCGTCAGTCATGCCCCGAGGAGCGACCATGCTCAACAATTTGTGGGGGACTGGCGAAGACCTGAAAACGCAGTCTCTTTCGAGCACCTAGTCCGACTAAGTTATAGCAAAGGTTAATCAAAGTAGAAGAAGAAGAAGAAGAAGAAGAAGAAACCAAAAAAGAAGAAGAAAAAGAAGAAGATGTTGTGGCAAATGCTTCACATTATAGCAAAATAGGTTAATTCTAGCGGTGAAACTTTTCTTATCTTTAGCTTGCTAGTTTCACACACTCAAATACAACGCTCTTATGCGTGGCTCTCGACTTCACTCCTTCAAAATATGGTTACATATGACATTCAGAGAAAAAAAAAAGTACTTAGGCAGTGCAAATTGCGATGGCACGGTCATGTTCAACGCACGGACGATGGACGTATTCCCAGAAAACATTATCTGCGGCCAACTGGCAGATGGCAAAAGGACAACCAGGAGACAGCAGTTGAGATTCAGGGTTATGTGCAAAAGAGGCATTAAAGCACTGGATATAGATTCTGAATCCTGTGAGATGTTGACCACACCAGATGGAAATGTTTTCCGCGATTCCCCCTCAAATTGGACGAAGAGAGACTATTGCAAAAAGCAGAGGACAAAAGAAAACATGGAACAGATCACAGCATCATATAGTCGGCAATGACTGAATGAGGCTAGTCATTAATTCACGTCATGCAAATCGTCAATGTATCGATAAAAATTTGTCAATTGTAGTACCATCACTCAACATCAGTCATTAACTTATTTTGATCTGCTTCGTTCCTATTCCTCATCATGATATATAGTGTTTGCACTACGTTTAATGTTCACATTTTGAAACCTAAGTTCCATCTTTCACATTTTTCTACCACCAGCACGACCAGCGCAGTACATGCACAGTAGTTTGAGGCCGCTCTGTTCACTATTACAATATGATGAAAACAGTCAAACTGGGCAATTATGAATTATTTTGTTAGAGGCTACCTTACTATATATGCCAATGTAAGATAAAATTAATGCATATGTGAATGAATTTTCAAAACCAAATTAACGAATATGTGAATTAATTTACAAGAACAACTTAATTGATATTGTGAATGAATTTATAAGACTAAATGAACGGACATGTAGACAATTTTACAAGAACAAAAAGTAAAGGATACATAAATGAATTTAGAATTTTCAAGACCAAATTAATGGAAATGTGAATAAATTTGAAAGACAACATTAATGATTGGTGAATAAAGGTACAAGATCAAATGAATGGATATGTAAATGAATTTACAATATAAAATGATTGAATATGTAAATGAATTCACAAGACCATAAATGAATGGATATGTGACTGAATTTACAATACCAAATTAATGAAAATATGAATAAATTCATAAGATGAAATGAATGGATATGTAAATGAATTTACAACACCACAAATTAATGAATATGTGAATGTTCTTAGAAAATAAGAAAGTTCGTGTATGAATGTGGCTTGTAACGATGTCAGTTAATGTGTGAATGTTTCTTGTTATGATGTCAGTTAATGTGTGAATGTTGCTTGTAATGATGTCAGTTAATGTGTGAATGTTGCTTGTCATGATGTCAGTTAATGTGTGAATGTTGCTTGTAATGATATCAGGTAATGTGTGAATCTTGCTTGTAATAATGTCAGTTAATTTGTGAATGTTGCTTGTAATGATATCAGGTAATGTGTGAATCTTGCTTGTAATAATGTCAGTTAATTTGTGAATCTTGCTTGTAATGATGTCAGTTAATGTGTGAATGTTGCTTGTAATGATATCAGTTAATGTGTGCATGATTTTAGAAATGACATTATTGGGTATATCAGTGTTTTTGGAAATAATATGGTGATTGCCGTAATGCCATCTACTCTTGTACATGTGAAACATGGACAGTGTATATCAGACAGCTGAAACGTTTTCACTTGAGCTGTCTGCGTAGAATGCTCAGGATCATGAGCAGGTAAAAGTGCCTACACTGAAACTCTTAGTGACTGACATGTTGATCACCCATATACTTTTGCAAATAACTCAGATAAATAACAGATGGGTGAATAATGGTATGCATATGTGTGAATGTGTTAGAATACAAAATAGTTGATGTGAGATTGATTTTTAAATATATGTTTTGATAGTAAGTCAGTAAATACGTCACACATTAATTTGGGACAGTTGAAAAATGTAGGTGGTAGTTTGCAAAGGAACCATTAGGTGGTAGCAACATCCAGCTTTGTGATTATTGTAGGTAGTAGACACTAGGCGTTGAATGCACGTGAGTAGCTCTGCAATGATACGGAATTGCTTCTTGTTTACGATGACAAGAATTTGTCGCGTAAAGCGGAGCATAACTGGGTCGATATATTTTCTCAAGGACACTCAACAAATTTATGACGAAGTACGATCTGGTCACCCTGGTCGGCATGTTCAGATTTCAACAGAAGCATACGTGTGTAGAGCTGAGGAGATGATTCGAACTGATAGGCGATAAACGGTATAGAGTGTAACAAAGGCAATACGGTTCTCGCATGGTTTAGCCTACACATGACCAGCTTTGGGGGTAATGAATAATCCTACCTTGGTAGAAGACATTTCGTGATTGACGGAAAGATGGAAGGTGAAGCGCAAATCGAACTGAGACAGCATACGGAAGACTTCCATGCTGCAAGTTTTAGTGCACTGGTGAAACGCTGGTATATGTGATTCAGTGTTGGTGGAAATTATGTTCTGAGCTAAGGGACAGTTAGTGCAATAATAATTGGTCTTAAACTTCGTATTTCACTTAGTATTATTTTTTTTATATTTATCAGTGACCTATTTACTGAATTGGCCTTGTTGTAGAAATGTAAATATTTTAAAATCTAAGTTAGTAAATGTTTTAAAGATTTTAGATTGCCATTTAGTAAATGCAAGAATCATGAAGAAAATTAGTTAGTAGATGATTTTTTTAACATAAGTTTGCAGATCTGCAAAAGGTTTTTCAGGATATCGGTTAGTAGATGTAAATATTTATTTAGACAATATTAATTTATAGATGTGTGAATGTTTATAGACTTTTCATGTTTGAGAAAGTTTCTAGATTGGAAAATAGTAGAATTTTCGTAATACATTTTCGTAATATCGAAATCCGCCCGTAAAATAAAGACACTGGTATCATTCCTCGGGCACCATCATAATTGTGTTGAACAGGCAGGTGCAACTTAGATAACGATTCAAATTTCTGCACGACCAGCGCAAGACGGAAACTATCGGCATACTTATCCTTGTCAATTTACTGAGAGATTCTGAGAATCGATTTGTGTGGACATAGTACAAAGATGAAGGTAATGATTATCACACCATTAACATAGCGTTACAAGTTATATTTGCAGATGTTGGAATAATTGAACAACTAAGACAGCAGCAAATGCAGCGTTTCGATTAGTAGTTCAACTAGTAAATGTGATGGCTCATTGAGAAATGTGAAAGTAGTTACGATTATTTGAACAAATGTAAGAGATGTGGTATTGTCTTAATCAGTGAAATAATAGATGTATGTTTTTAAGCCGTTATTATTGTCTGATATATGAATTGGAGTGAACAATAATTTTTTTTTTTTTTAAAGTAAAGTTAGTAACTGTTATAATTACGAATTTTAGAAGTTTAGGGGTTGTCATAATATTTTATAAGAAATGTTTGTAGTCAAGAAAATACATAATAAATATAAATTTAAAATGACGGTATCAAATAGTATAAGCTGGTACACCTACTAGAAGAAATATGACATGAAGGAGACATGTAAAGTTCTGGGAAATCAAGCCATAATGTTTCTGATAAATAGTAAAGCTACTGCCTAGATGATATCTCAGCAGAAGCAATCAACGCGAACATCAACATTTAAACATAAATATTACACACACTGCTTGGTAAAGTCTGTGAAAGAGAAGAAATGCCAGCAGACTGGGATCAAAATTGGCAACAAATTTAGATCTGCCAACAGTGTACAACTTTTAGAGGAATAACGTTAAAATCAGTGCTTTGGAAAATATTGAGCCTAATTGTACTAGCCAGATTAAAAAAGACCATACTAAAACGGTCAGAATTTTGACAAAATAAGTAATAAGCATACCAAATAACTACATCTAGAATAATACGAGTCGTTGAATAAAGTGTGGAATGGAACTCACCCCATGTATTGGTTTAGTGAAATGTGAAGGAAACAAAAGAATTTGGCATGTTAGACAGAGTATCACTAAAACTATGGAATTCCTCTGAAGATTATATCCATATTTTATCAACTGTATAGAGATATGAAATATAGAGGTATGTATACGAATCTGAAATATTTTCTGGTATGCAACAATTATGTTTTTTATAAATATGTTTCAAACTTATATGTAATGGCTGGTTTATTTAGACAACATCAGCCAAGAGAGATAGAATACAATCGACTCTGACAAAACAATTTGATGAACTAGTCTTTTCCTTTGACTTGTCTCTTCTGTCTCGTAACTAAAATGTGGAATCATTCATATTTCTTGGTAGAAATTTAGATAAAGCAGGAGGTATACACACCTCTACACCTCACGGTAGAAGAGGAGCGACTAAGTAAGTAAGTAAGGAGGTATACACAAAGGTATCAACGGTCATTAAGAGATTAAAGGAGCTTTTATTGTTTTAGAGATCATGGGAATCAAGAGAAATCAAGTCCAACACACACATAACATTCTTCAACTTCAATTTAAAGTCCGTGGTTCAGTATAGTCCAGAAACAGAGAGCAACAAAAACAAACAAACAAAATCTGAACATCTCTAACAGGTACGTGACCTAGCGAAGAACAGAGGCTATGAACGGGTATAATGTGATCACTAATCTTGGCAAGAAGCAGAATAATACAATTAGACATGAGTCGAGACAATGACGCTGGTGTTGGACAGGACAGACATTATGGAAACCAGATGACAGCACTACAGGGTAGTCTCTGTTCTGGAATTCAAAAGACAAGAATTGTAAAGGTAGACAAAAAAACACACTTGTTGATGAGTGCTCAAAGTAAATAAAGGCAAAGGCCGCCGTCCATCGTAGACGATGATGGAATCATTTATGTTGCTAGCGCAATTTTTAGTAAGGATTAACTGCGCTACTTGTTATCCTCACTCTCTGTCTTGTGCCGCCCGACCCCAGTGGCAAGTCAAGGACAAGACGACTAGGGGGCAACAACGAGATGCAGGAGACTCCATTTCAAGCACCAGTGAAAAAGACGGCGGAGTCCGGAGTCGAATCCACACCACATGATCACAAGGCCGACGGTTCAACCACTTCGCCACGGAATCCCCGCTTAAGGTAAACAAAAAGTAAATAAGGAAGTCGTGGACATAGTTAGAACGGACGGCTAAGTAAAGCCTGACGCGTTTTTATTCATGATCTGTGCTCTACTGGAACCTGAAAGGTTTTATTGACTGATCATGCTTGGTAGCTGTGATAACATTTTAGAATGAAGTCAGCAGTTACAATAATATATAAATAACTTTAGAAGTGATAATATTGTATAGCTAAAGTTAGCAGTTGTGACAACAATTTTGACATGAGGGTAGTAATTGTGATAATAATTTAGATATTTTTGAATTTTTTGGTTTTTTTGTTGCGCTTCGTCTTAATTCTCTATTCCCAAAAGGCTGTTTTTATTTTTGCGCCTGTCGGCCCAGTGCATCCGACCTCGGCATTCATTTCATGTAAGGGTCTGCTTCATCCTGCATTTTTAAGGGTTTGCTTCCTCGGGATAACGGCCGGTGCTGTGACGGGGGTCGAACCCAGCACCTTCGGCTTGTGAACCGTGTCACTTAGGCACTAGCCAACCCCGCCACCTGGATAATACAGATAAGAAATTACATATATGAAACTATAATCATTTAGATATGAAGATATGAAAGATGAAGAAGAAGAAGAAGATATGAAACCGAAAGTAGTGACAATATTTCAGAATTTTAAGACCGAAGTTATCGATTGTCTGTTAAAATTGAAAAAATCAACTGCAAGAAAATTAGAAGTGAAAATTAGTAAGTGCCATATTATTTTATTATTTTATTTTCTTTGTTAGTTATTGTAACAATATATTATATGTATAGGAGGGAAGTTAGCAGTTGTGAAAAATAATAGAAACAAAGTTCGAAGTTATGATAATATCTCAGAAGTGATGTTAATAGTAAAAGTATTTGAGTAGAGTAGATATGACAGTATTTTAGACGTATATAGGCGGTTGTGATAAATGAAACGCTGGTAAGGTAAGACCCAAAAAGAAAAGTAATTTAGATTATAGCGTGAGAAAGCAGATATGATATTATGTCAATGGGAGAACGATTATATACAATTATGTAGGCACAATTTCGGTTAGTGAATTTGTCATTGATTTTAGAAGTGAAGCATCGATCAGTAATAATGTTGTCTACTTATCATGAAACTCTTAGAACTCTCAGTTTAGTCGCACGAGCCACAATGGCGTCTTTCTCGCTGTGTCTCAGACCTGAACTAATGTAGAACTAAAATACCTTCAATGCTCTAGTTGGGATGGTAGAAAACATGAATTAGTCAAGTGAATGTAAAATATGACAAAACAATTTATGTTAAATTAGCCTGTAATGCAATTCCCAGTAGACCGGATCATCTCTTTTACTATCTACTGCTATTATTTCTTCTTTTTCTTTTCGTCTTTTATTTCTACTACTACGAGACAACTACGACGACAACGACTTTGACGACGACGACGACAACAACTACGATGATGACGATTATGACTACGATGACGACGATTACGACTACGACGACGACTACGACTACGACGACGACTACTGCGGCTACTGCGGCTGCTGCTGCTAGTACTACTTATGCCTCTGTATCTTCTTTTTCTTCTACCTTTTTGGTCTTCTTCTTCTTTTGTGTCTTCTTCTTCTTTTTCGTCGTTCGTCCTGAAAAATGCGGTCTTATTTTCTTGTGTAGTTTGTAGAGAGATTGCACTATCTTATTCAGTCGGCCAAGCACATCCTGCTTCAGCGTAGCATTATTAGGGCCGGGTATCCCTCCACACTCGATCCCTGTTCTGTTATCCAGACCGCACGTCTGCAGTCAATTTCCAGGGCCGCAACGCAGAAAAAGAATAGACTTTGGTCAGCTATTATTCGCTGATCCTGACAAAAGCATCCATCTATAACATCACTGTCTGCTGACAGCTCATTCACTGCGGCACACATGGCCCAAGCAGTTGGACACTTGTGGTTTCGTAGTTCTAAAGGAATCCACGAACTCATTCAGGTCAGGTCATTCTGTAACCGGTGAGGTCGTTGGGGCACACATGAAGACATCCTCACAACACCACGCCACCCTTCTCTGTCAGCGGCCGCTGACTGTGCCTCTTCTGGTTGGAGATTGGTCTATTCTTTTATGTTGTTTTCCCACCTGTTTTGGGGACAGCCTCTTCATTGTCTGCCTTGCGCCGTTCCGTGGATAATCGTATTTGCAAGATCATCTGATCTCGATATGTGACTGTACCAGGCGAGTTTCCTTCTTTTGACAGTTTCCAAGAGATCTTCAAAATGCCCTATTGCTGTTGTAATTCTATCGCGTATTTCCTCATTTTTAACTCGATCTTTGTACGTGACGTTTTAAAGTCTTCGGAAACATCTCATCTCCAAGGCCTGTATTCTTCACTGAAGGTCAGCTGTAACTGTCCATGTCTCACAAGCAAAGAGGAATATTGACAGGACCAGTGTAGGCATTAATCTGATTTTCGTGGATAATGCTAATCGTCTAATTCATGATTACTAAATTAATGTTATATTATCTTTTGTATTAATTAAATAAAAAATATTCGTAACTGTCTATGCCCCAACCCCTACCCTATCATTGTCTGATACGTTATTTATTGTATTGTTGTTTGTATTTATAGCTACTTGTCCTTTGTTGAGCCAAGTCCTACTTTAATATCTACAATAAACTGTGGTTGAGTACCTTGTATGAAGTTTCTTTGCTAACGGGTTACAATAGTTGTTTTGTTATCTTAAGAAGGTAGATCAGGATCCTCCTGGCTGTAGTGCAATGATAGACTGTTAAGTACGATTGGCATTAGGGGTAGTATAGCGTAAATCTTCACCTCGTTGACAGAATGCTGCAACAAAACCTATTTCCAGGAGCACGAAGAAAGACGTGAGATGGGTGTCTTGGTCGATATGTTTCATTCAAAACTGATTGTTCTTCGCTCCATTTTATCGGTGCCCATGTCTTAAAACGTATACTTAATTAGACGTATGAAATGTATGGTGCTCCATGAAGGTCATCTCTCTGTGCCCTTTAAAATGAGAACAAGTGTCCTTCAACAGTGTCTCCTGTCGTTCTCTTTCTACTAGCAAATGTCTGACCTAGAAATCTAAGTAATTCCCTTTCTGGAAGTTGAACACAGACAACCATGGAAGGGTGCGATGGGGTTGTCAACCCCAGGTACAAAAACAATCATTGCCACTAAAACCACCCTAGAAACAAATGGCCCCAGGATTTATTATGCGCTGCAAAACTTGAATTCAAATGGAGTATTTCGATGCACCGTGGGTTGGAGCGTGAGTCTTATTATTATTATGTTCTTATTAGACTAGATTATAAAAACTTCAATACGTGACAACACTGGAATCAATATGAGTTCGGCCTTGAAATTGAAAGATCTAAACTTTGTGCACGACATAGCGTCTCTGTCGCATGATCACTGACACATGAAATGCAAGTTGAATAGCATTTGTATGCAATGACGTACATTCTTCCTGGGGGAAAAAAACCTAATTGGTGTGGGCAAAGCTACCGATAACAATCTGAGTGTATTTTTGGGGGGGGGGGGACAATTGCTTACAAAATGTGGAGCCGGTCGTATATTTTGGGAACATAATTGACATAAACGGAGAAATGACAGAGATGTCGACATAAGAATTCAGAAGGATTGGGATTGTATAGAGATTGAGAGTGGCTGGTTTCGGCATAAAAGTGAAAAATGTAAACTCCTACATCCGGTCTCTTGTTTGTTTTTTTAGTAACTCCGAGATATGTCGTACAGTCAGAACAATGGCGAAAAATGTGCAAACTGTCATTAATGGTTGCCCGTGCAGGAAAGAATATGATGTGATATGATAAAATCACAAATGCGTAACTGTTGAACAGAACTTGATAATACCCGTAGTATGGTGTGACACTTAGATGAAGACAAGCTTAGCACAACAGTCTAGAGGATCCCTCTTCACCTTCGTCAACACGCTCGAGAGGGGAGAAAAGCTATTGCAACCACTTACTTAACGCCCTTTCATGGAGGCATAAAAGAGTAAGCTAACTCATTGTGGGCGTATTGTTACACGTACAGATCGACATACGGAAGTGGCACTGCTACAGTATAGGAAGTCTCACGTACAGATCGATATATGAAGCAGGTATTTGTTTGCAGAACAGAACCCACACAACAATAGCTGGACAATCACTTTCATCAAATGAAAAAGGCAGTGATGCAGGATAGGACTATCAGAAGTACAACTCGTCATACTAAAGAGAGACATGACAATGACCAGTATAGTTCGACATACGAAGGAGGCAATAGTGCAGTATAGGCCAATCACCCGTACATATGGGCATGCGAAGGAGGCATTTCTGCAAGCCAATAATCAGTATAGCTCAACATGCGAAGGAGGCACTGGTACAGTACAATAATCAGTATAGCTCAACATACGAAGGAAGCACTGGCACAGTACAATAACCAGTATAGCTCAACATTCGAAGGAGGCACTGGTGCAGTACAATAATCAGTATAGCTCAACATACGGAAGAGGCACTGCTACAGTAAAGGAAGTCACACGTACCTATTGATATACGGAAGAGACACTGCTACAGTATAGGAAGTCACACGCACAGATCGACATACGGAAGAGGCACTACTACAGTATAGGAAGTCACAAGTACAGATCGACATACGGAAGAGGCACTACTACAGTATAAGAAATCACACGTACAGATCAACATACGGAAGAGGCACTGCTACAGTATAGGACGTCACACGTACTGAACGATATATGAAGCAGGTATTTGTTTTCAGGACAGAACCCACACTATGTAATTCATTCATTCATTGGCATCTCAGTCTTTTGCAGACAATGCGTGTCGCACCCTGTGAGTAGCCTCTTGGGGCGCAAGCATGTGCGCTAAATATGGAGAGTCCGGCTGCCTAAATTGCAGGATTTCCCTCTCGGCCTCGCTGGTGTAATCCAATAGAATGCCAATCTGGCACCAGCTCAGCTGATGTAGCTGCCGGAATATGTTCGCAATTTTAAAACCAGCCGCTTTAGGTGCTACAGTTCCGGGTTTTCTATCTGGGTTTTTAGTTAGTCAGAGCCTTGAATGACGAAACTCCATCAAACAAACAAATTACCATCAAGAAGGGCGAAAACTTGCTCACTGGAAAAAAAACAGCAAACGCCTTTGTTGAACATTATGTCAGACCAAACCACATTGATGTCCCTGCAGATAGGCATACATACATTAGTGAAGAGCAAAAGGGGCACGACAACATCAATATGGCACCAGAAGAGCATATGATGGCAAAATTAACAATGAATGAAATGGAAGAGGCTATGAGAACATTAAAGAAAAGGAAATCAACTACTATCAGTCCTGAACCAAAGCTGGAAAAGAGGTATTGTACCCCAGGCATGGAAAGACGCAGTACTTGTACCAGTACCAAAGAAAGGAAAAGACAAAACAGATCCAAATGGATACAGGCCTATCAGCCTACTGACCTGCGTAGGCAAACTGATGGAACGTATGATAAACACCAGACTGATGTGGCATCTGGTAGAAAAACACATACTAATTCCACAGCAAGCAGGCTTTAGACAGCACAGATCCACTGAGGATCAGGTCATCCTCATAGCCCAGGAAATAGAAGATGCCTACCAGGCACAGAAACACACAGTAGCGGTCTGGGTGGACCTAGAAAAGGCATTTGACAAAAGTATGGAAATAGGGATTTAGAGTCAAGCTAAGAAGAAGTCAAGTTTGTGGAAAAATGTACAAATGGATCAGTCACTACCTCAAAAACAGAACGGTCAGAGTTCAAGTACAAGGGCAGATGAGCAAAAAGGTGACACTTGAGCAGGGAGTACCCCAATGGGGAGTACTGTCATCCACACTCTTCCTGGTGTATATAAATGACATAACAGAGAATATACCAAGAACAGCCCATAGCTCAATGTTTGCAAACGATCTGGCTATGTGGACCTCTGAAAAGAATCTCACCATAGCAAGAAATCGGATGCAGCAGGCCCTAACATCGCTGGAAGAGTGGGCAAACTCATGGCTGGTCAAAATAAACGAGGACAAAACAACATGTACAAAATTCTCGCTATCAAACAATCCCCAAAACACCAAATTAAGTCTTAACGGCAGATACCTGCAGCGAAACGACAATCCAAACTACCTGGGAGTCACATTTGATCGGCGCATGACATGGAAAAGTCAGATCGAGAGAAACCGAATGAGAGCCAGAAAAAGAATGGCACAAGCTGGGGAGCAGAGGAAAGTATACTAAGGAAACTGTACACTGGAAGAGTGAGACCAGTTCTCGAGTATGGCATTGCGGCATGGACAACAGCAGCAAAGGCGAACTTCGATAACATTAGCAAACTCCAAAACCAAGCCATCAGAGTTATAACAGGAGGCACGAAGTCAACGCCAATTGTAGAAGTTGAAAAGATTACAAAACTGCAATCCATGACCAACAGAAGCGACTGCAGAGCCCAGCAGCAATCAGAGAAACTCAGAAGACTGACTGACCATCCAATGCACCAGAGACTAAACAATTTGGGAAATGGGAAACTAAAGCGGAGAAACTTTGCAGAAATAGCCAAAGCAAAGATGCACGATAACCGCATGAACGCACTAACAACACCAAAGCCCATCCCTACTGTACGAAAACCTACCTGGAGGCAGCATATATTTCCAGAGGTGGTAGAAAATATACCAGGTATTGGGAACAAAAACTGCCAGACTGAAAAAGAAAGAAGAGATACTACCCTGAGCTAAATAACGGAAAACTACCCAAGCATGGACTGGACCCATGCATACACCGACTGTTCTGTAACAAACACAACACAGAACGGAGGGGCAGGAGCATTTCTGAACCTACCAAATGGCAGACAAATAGCACTGTCATTCGCTACTGGAAAATACACAAGCAATTTCAGAGCGAAGGCAGAGGCACTGAGGGCGGCAGTGGAAGAAATGGTGACAGGTAAAAGGAATGAAAGCCATATAGTCCTGCTTACAGATGCCTTTGCCGTAGACACAGCACTAAAAAACCAGAAAAATGCTGAACTTAATGATTTAAGAGCAGTACTCTGTAAACTATGCCAGCAGTCCGCACCAAAAATTGTAGTGGTACAGTGGGTTCCATCCCACTGCAACATCCAAGGCAACAAGGAGGAAGACAGACTGGCAAAAGAAGGTGTAAAAAACTACCACAACCTGATACTAGTATGACATACGAAGAGTCAAAACGGCTTATTAGAGCTAGATACATGACCAAATGGGAAACCGAACATACTGGCTACACAAAAAACGAAGCCTATTACCAGTTGAACAGAAGAGAGCAGGTCGTGGTCTTCAGACTTCGCACTGGCCACAATAGACTGAGGTACCACCTATTCAACAAATTGAAGATAGGTGGCACTGACGAATGCCCGTGTGGTACCGGGAAAATGACCGCTGAGCATTTGCTGCAAAACTGCCCGACATACGACGATCAGAGAGAGCAGATGTGGTCATCACCAGTGGTAACACTAGACAAGCTCTATGGCAGTGTCGACAGCCTCAGGATGACCGCTGCTTTTTTCGAAAAAATAAAGGTTGATGTCTGACTGCGTACGATGAAGAAGAATTAGAACTGCAACGGTCAGTTTATGATGGGAATTTTTCCGAAGATCCCTGAGTTCATCACTGGAGCTACGGAGTTCATGCTTTGTGCGATGCTCTCGGCAGGTCGGAGACTGTTCTGCGGAAATAGACGGAGCCATATGGGGAAACCCGAGGCGTTGCTCTCGGCAGGTGGGAGAATGTTCTGTGGAGTGAGACGAAGACATAGACAGAGCCGCGGCGAGAAGGTCGAGCCCTCGTCCTTAGCTTTAACGTTAACGGAATATACAGTAGCCCACATATCGAATCCTGCCACATGTGGTAACGCATGTCACGCCAGGATAGGTCTTTAAAACTATTTGCAGTAACAAATAACAATACGGATCTGCTGATGTCGCCATCTTCGCTTGAGATGGGCAATTGTTATTTTTATTTTTATATGATCTCAATTTAGTGTTTCTCATCAGAGTTAAGATCCTGTTAATGGGGCAGTACTAGCAGAGGTGTGGTGGTGTTAGGAAAAACTTTCATTCAAAATGTAATTTGAAAGACAGAGAACCCAAATCTTTACACAAGACAAAACAATTATGGAATGATGGAACTATCTAAAACAATAGATGGTTTTGGAGTTGAGTACACACACTGAGTACAAACTTTTTAAATAACAAGTTCATTATACACATTTACAAAACATAGGTTCTATTATATTTTACATTCGTAAGTAATCGTGTAATGAAATTCATTCAAATTGAAACAACATATAAATGCATGGGGCATATTCATTAGGAAAATAGTTTACATTTCATAGATTTAATTTTACGTTACCTGAAAGCTGCCGTACTCTTGGGTAGAAAATTGTGCACTTTGAATTAACATAAAAATAAATATCATAAAGATATTGTAATCTCAGTAGTCCACGATACAGACTATTGCACTGTCAAATAGCCTGCAAAATGTCATGATACTTTATCGATATTTGACAAAGTTATGATATTTTTATGATCAAGAATTGTTAATCTTGGGACAAAACAGATTACCATATTTTTGTTTCCAGAATTCCAGACACTTACCTCAATCACCCCCGTCAGGTAAGAGAAGCTTTTCGACTGAGCTCGTGCCTTCTCTAACCCACGCTGTTTACTCCTTCTTGATTTTCTTGCTTCCATGGATGCTTCTGCTGCTTTCATTTGAGCGTTTTGCAACCATTCCTTATCAGTGATTGAGAAATACTCTGATGTGAAACGTCAACATAACAGCTGCATCTCTGCAAAAAAGGGCTTTCGTGGATTTAGCTCCACCGTTAAAAGGAAGGGTTGCTATGATAACAGCAATCTTAATAGTTACTAATCCGTGATACTTGTGTTTGGATCGCCATATGGTGCTGTTGATGGATTCGTTAGCATTCTGGGTGTATCCATCTAGACATTTTGTAAACATTTCAGAGTGGAACAAATCTCTGAAAACTGGCTTGATGACATCCATAATGGCCACAGGCAGGTTAATTCTATGTGCATAATCATTTCCGTTGTTGGCAACAGCAGCTTGTTTATATGAGCACCAATTTATTTTACATAGATTGTGAGCAGGCCTCTGATCCGTGGAGAGATTGTGAAAATATATCGCCCAAACAGCTTCGCGCAATCCTTTCAAGTTCTTCTTATTACCCCTAATTGTATTTCATAAATATATCTGAATTGAGTCAATCTGTGTGTCCATAAGCCATAACTTTCCATCAATATTATTCCCATCTGACAATTTTCTACCACCTGAAGTAGTCTTGATCTTGCGTAGACAAGTTCCCGTTCATGTTTGCACATAACCTACACATTATAGCTTCTCAACAAGAACATGACCATATTGCTTTGTCATAGACTTGCTTGAAACTGTTCGTGTCTCTATCACCATATGGCTCTAGTCATAGATTCGCTTGAAACTGTTCGTGTATGCATCACCAATAAAGCGTGTGTTTATATCAGTTTATATAGTTCAACTAATCTGAGAGACGTCTGCAGCAATTGTTGCCTCCATACCTCCAGATGAACCAATGTGTGTAGCTGTACACTAAGTTTGATGATTCTGTTGCCACAATTTATAAGCCTCTGAATATGTATTTTCAACTGTCCAGTAGTCGCAAGATTTTCACACTTTTGAAAGTTTTCTGGTGTCTAGAGTCTTCCTGTGACACAGCATATCAGCGTAGTTACTGTTTTAACGAATGTCCATGGGTCATCCAAGCTCCATCTACAGGTATATCAATATTGTGGCAAACATCAGCTGACTTTGTATCCTCTGCTAACTTGAATTATGTTTCTGTTGCTTTCTTCATACTAGCTGCCTGTGAAGAACAAACAGTACTTCCTATCCTACCATTTATTAGTTAATAGGTACTCTTCAAGACAGGTGGACGAAGATTCATTATTCAGTTGAATGTCTGCAAATCTGATTGGCCACTGCCGATATATCGCATAGCAACAACCGCTCTCCTATTATTGAGTGTTGCTGATGTTGACACTAATTTGGGAGTTTGAAGGGAAAGGAGTTTGTTTTTGCACTTTCTATTGCTGTACACATATTCAAATGTACTGCCGAGTCCTCGTCTTTCATTTCCAGTAAGTCTGACCTGGTTGTAATAAACTGCACAAACAAGCTGTGATGCAATCTGGTGACATAGAATATCCAGGTCAATTATCCTGTTATCTTTAGGGAAGGCTTCGTCATTATGATAATCATCTAGATCGTGTTCATCATCGTCTGTTGATTCTTCCAAATCTGTATCCAGATCATTATCATCAAAAACGTCATACATGTCTTTTATTTTCATCGATAATCGACTGTGAGTGGACGTGGCTCTTACCAAACTTAGTTGTGTTGTTTGGAACAGAAAAGTCATCTTCAACTACTGTTTCTACAACTACGTGCTGTTCGCATTTAATGCCATCTGGATATAGCTGTCTTTTTTCACTCGTAAATCTATTTATATGAAACTTGCGCTTCCTGGATTGGTTACAATACGTTTTATCACTTGGCTTTGTTGATAATTTCAGTGATAAAACACATTTTTCACACAGTATCGAACTTCTTCTTCTTCTTCTTTTTCATCGTACGCAGTCAGACAGTAACCATTATTTTTTCGAAAAAGGCAGCGGTCATCCTGAGGCTGTCGACACTGCCATAGAGCTTGTCTAGTGTTGCCACTGAAATGGCCACATTTGCTCTCTCTGATCCTCGTATGTCGGGCAGTTTTGCAGCAAATGCTCAGCGGTCATTTTCCCGGTACCACACGGGCATTCGTCTGTGCCACCTATCTTTTATTTGTTGAATAGGTGGTACCTCAGTCTATTGTGGCCAGTGCGAAGTCTGAAGACCACGACCTGCTCTCTTCTGTTCAACTGGTAATAGGCATCGTTTATGGTGTAGCCAGTAAGTTCTGTTTCCCATTTGGTCATGTATCTAGCTCTAATAAGCCGTTTTGACTCTTCGTATGTCATACTAGTGTCTGGTTGTGGTAGTTTTGCACCTTCTTTTGCCAGTCTGTCTGCCTCCTCGTTGCCTTGGATGTTGAAGTGAGATGGAACCCACTGCACCACTACCCTTTTTGGTGTGGACTGCTGGCATAGTTTACAGAGTACTGCTCTTTAAAAATCATTAAGTTCAGTATTTTTCTGGCTTTTTAGCACTGTGACTACGGCCAGAGCATTTGTAAGCAGTACTATGTGGCTTTCATTCCTTTTACCTGTCACCATTTCTTCCACTGCCGACCTCAGTGTCTCTGCCTCCGCTCTGAAATTGCTTGTGTATTTTCCAGTAGCGAATGACGGTGTTATTTTTCTGCCATTTGGTAGGTTCAGAAATGCTCCTGCCCCTCCGTTCTGTGTTGTATTTGTTACGGAACCGTCGGTGTATGCATGGGTCCAGTCCATGCTACACAGTATCGAACAAAATGTATTACCTCATGGGCGCATAAATTTGCAATAGAGTTGTCTGACTTTGGGAGAGTTCATTAATTCAAAGAAATATAAGGAGGTACTAATTGTAGCTACAAAGGCTTTCTGCCTAGGTAAATTCACTTTTGTCTGAATGAAAATTGTTTTCTTCCCAAACGAGAAAGACTTCTTATCTTTGATAAGCCACAGTTTGGGAACTAATTAACCGATTCAGAAGAACTAAACAGAAATGTGTAGACAATTGGTTGTTCTTTAACTTAAATCTATTTTTGTCATGAAATAAAAGAATCGTATTTTTTCGACATTCCCTGCTAGTACTGCCCAATTAACACGCGAGGTTGACATATTGTGAATTCGGTGTTAGGCCTATCATGTTATAAAACAAATTATTTTAAATTCCCAAATGTATTTCTTCCTCTCCTTTCTCTTTTTCTTCTTCTTTGTTTGTTCTCAAACTCCGTTTTCAAGCACTAAAAAGGGCTTTTCCAGTAGCAGGATGTAGTTTGGATAACGATATCGTTGTGTCACTAGTTTACATGTTGACTGTGATATTTGCACTTTTCGGTCCGACACACACATCCGACTTCAGAAGGTATTTTTGGTTACGGATTAGCCTTCATTCTTCGATGCATCCTCTTTAGTCAGTGTGCTCTGTTGTAGACTGTTGTCAGTGATCACCGCGTGGGGGTTTCATATGGTCTCGGCAGCTCTTGTTCGCTAGCCTTGACGCTAGAAGTCAGCTTTCGGGTAGATGACCGCTGCAGCTGATGCACTGCTCAGCATGTTGATCCCTTAAATGTGTTTGAGCCCTGAGGCAAAATTTCTCGTGTAACATAATCGCGTCACGATCAAGTATACCCAGCTGAAAACAGATCCATGGCAGATAATATGAAGGAAGGAAAAGAAATGAAAAAGTGGTGGTTCGGCGTAAAAAGATCGATCTAACACCTGTTTGCTAATCATGCTACTTAGTATGTTAATTCTTAAATTCTCAAATTTAAACATATAGTCCTGTGGACCATGATTAATTGTAAAGTCTCACATGATGATTCATTGAATGTAAATTTCTAAATGTTCAATCCCTAATTTTCGGAACCAAAACTAATTTAACAATTCTAAATTATGCATCTAATGCTTGGAATCGTTAGTAATTGTGAAGTCTCAAATTTATACTCATACACCTATGCTCTGAACCATGATTATTCAAAAGTATCTTTTGCTCCCCTGTTAACACACTTTCTCTCTCTCTCTCTCTCTCTCCTCTCTCTCTCTCTCTCTCTCTCTCTCTCTCTCTCTCTATCTCGCTCGTTCAATCTGACTGCTAGCTCTGCTCATTAACCAACCAATTTAAAAACAAAACCATCTACTCACTACGTGATTATATTAAAAAGATGTACAGGAAACCTCATACCAGACACTACAGTTGAGGATGACGTCCCTGTTCTAGATAAGAACGTCGGCTGCTGTGTGACGAGTTCCTCTAGTCTCCATTAACAGTAAGTCAGGTACCCATTTACTGCTGGTAAGACTGGAAAGTATCGTTAACAGCGTAAAGAAATCCCAAACTACATTTGTTGATAAACGCAATATCACTTACACGACTGTCCATACAGTAAATAACTGTTATAAACAAACTACCATATCTACTCCAAATTTCCCCTCCCTTTCATATCTACTTCACATTTCACCTCCCTTCTATATCTACTCCCCATTATATCCCCCTTTTCATATCTACTCCCCATTATATCCCCCTTTTCATATCTACTCCCCATTCCACCTCTCTTCCATATCTACTCCTCATTCTACCTCCCTTCTATATCTACTCCCCATTATATCCCCCTTTTCATATATACTCCCCATTCCACCTCTCTTCCATATCTACTCCCCATTCTACCTCCCTTCTATATCTACTCCCCATTCCACCTCTCTTCCATATCTACTCCCCATTCTACCTCCCTTCTATATCTACTCCTCATTCCACCTCTCTTCCATATCTACTCCCCATTCTACCTCCCTTCTATATCTACTCCCCATTATATCCCCCTTTTCATATCTACTCCACATTCCACCTCGCTTTATATCTACGCGCTATTCCAACTCCCTTCCATATCTATCCCACATTCCACCTCCCTCCATATCTGCTGCCCATTCTATCCCCCCTTTCTATATCTACTCCCCATTCTACTTCCCTCTCTCCATATCTACTCCACATTCTATCCCCCTCCTCCATAACTACTGCTCATTCTATCCCCCTTCCATATCTACGCCCCATTCTACCCGCCCGCTCCAACATACAGATGTTGACACCGAGGTTTAAGTAAAACTTGTATAAGTTATTGTATCGGCTAGACAAAACATGCATCACACTATTTATCTACCGTCAGACAGACTTTCGTTCCATGGACAAGCTCTCTGAACTTAAAGCTTACGGAAAGACCAAAACGTGCTGGGTGTGTCGTAAAACAATAGATGTCTGTTTTTCGACAAGCCGCTATAGATTGGTCTTGTCTGGGAATATAGATATTTAGAGCAACGCTAGGATTGATGGCATTATAGGCGGGAACACGGGCAGACGAAAGGAAACTGCTGAAATTATGCAGGCACGCAAATGAACTACATACGTCACGCAATTGATCAATGACGTTCACTCAGAAACAGAGAAAAACATGTTCAAAAAAATCGAATGAATCAACACGAAACCGCCCAAAAAACTATAGAAATTCAGAAATAGATTTACGAACATATTGTATACAAGGACATTTAGATATTTATCAAATTGGTATTGAATATAAAGATTTCCAAGATTTTAGTTTTAACACAATCGTTGAATATAAAGTCAAAATGGACTTTAGCTGCACTCTTTGTCAACAACTAAGAAGTTCAGTCATTGCATGAGTTGTGCACCCATTTACAAGTACAAAGGCACGGCAGTATGGGTGTTTTGTTGCAGATTTCTGCCTGCCAACACATCGTACGGAGCAGTGACACAACTGAAGAAGATCTGTATGTATATTAGAATGGCATTGAGCTACCAAGAGCAGGCATGCTCAGCAGCTATGGGATAATAACAACAATAACTAATGGACTAATGGACCCGTTATTGTTTATATTTACCGTCAGTTTAACAGAAAGCTCTAGAAATATATTCTAAATATGTTATAGAGCTGATAAGACCATTTTACAGTCCCATGCGGTGATCCTGGATACCAGGATGCAATAGTGCCTTCCCTCAAAGAAGAAAGGCAAACCGTTACTCAAAAATGCCTGCTGAAGTCGGATGTGTCAGACCTTCTTTCTTTTTCATCGTACGCTGTTTACAGCGATATTTACGTTGCACTGTTTTATGTTGTTAAGCATGTGGCTCAGTGCATCCGATTTCAACAAGCGTTTCTGGAGGGATGCATTCCTTAGCCTTTGGCTGTCCCCAGCCTAACTGCAAGGCAGCAGTTGTTTTTGGTCAGAGTTGTCTCTCTTAGGGAAGTGGCCTTGCAGGACTATCGAGTTTTCCCCACTCGTGTCTATAGAGTTTGGCAATGATATGATATGATGGACTATGTACTAGTTTGTACTATCCCGGAAGAGAGGCAATCCAGTGTGACTGTGTCTCAGGATCGTCACGTCCTGCCAGGAACGTAGCATGTGCATGTGAGTGAGGTATCTCTTTGCTTCCTTTATTTTCTCGGCTCATCTGCAGTGATGGTACGCTTAGCATTCCCCGCAACCTGGGAGGTGGTCACAATAGGGCAGGGGTGCAATGTCCGCTGGACTGCATCTCTTCTGCGTCCATTGGGATGACTAATAGCAGACAGAGGTAAAGAGCAAGGCAGGAGTGCATTTAACCAGGTGCATTTCTGCGGCTTGACCGGGCCGGGCTGAGACGCGATCCCCAGGTCCCAGCCATGTCGTAGCCTCCCATCACAGCGGTGCTGAGATTTAGGGCGAGATTTTGGCTTAGATGCGTTCGGCCGTAGTCCATCAGATGGTAGCTTCGCACCATTGCCTTATCAGCCAAGCACGTGGACCAAATGTCAGCGACCTGCGATTTCTCTCGAAGGAGTGCATTTGACCAGGGGACAAGCCTTGTTATGGCACGGAGATGTTGTTGGCATATGGGCCTAGTACGTGGACAAATGTCTGTGACTCCTCTCGAATTGAGCAGGATTACCGTAGCAACGCCCTGTCATTAGTAGGGTAAGACTGATCTGTCTTCCGAGGGTCTAATACCAGCACCCGTTCACGATTAGACCCAACGAATCAATAGAGGGCTTTATAGTCAGTCAATGTCCAAGTGTCTGAAACCTGCGATTTCTCTAGGGCTGAGCAGGATTAACGTAGCAACGCTCTTTCATTTAGAGGGTAAAACCGACCTGTCTTTCGTGGGTCTAATTCCAGCACACGTTCCCTATTAGACCCAACGAAAGTGCTCTCAGTCTATCAGTCATTTTACAGTGTTGCCGTGTTGAGTCAAATTAAGCCGCAGGCTCCACTCCTGGTGGTGCCCTTCCGTCAATTCCTTTAAGTTTCAGCTTTGCAACCATACTTACCCGAAACCTAAACACTTTGGTTTCCCGGAAGCTGCCCGCAGAGTCGTCGAAGCAACTCCTGCGGATCGTTAGTCGTCATCGTTTATGGTCAGAACTACGACGGTATCTGATCGTCTTCGCGCCTCTTACTTTCGTTCTTGATTAATGAAAGCATTCTTGACAAATGCTTTCGCAGTAGCTCGTAATACGAATGCCCCCGTTTGTCCCTGTTAATCATTACCTCCAGTTTCGAAAACCAACAAAATAGAACCGAGGTCCTATTCCATTATTCCATGCACCATTATTCAGGCAGCCGAGGCCTGCTTTGAACACTCTAATTTTTTTAAAGTAAACGCGCCGGCCACCCAGGACGCTCAGCGAAGAGCACCCGTGGGAGAGAGCCGGCAGACGTAAGGGCAGGAGACAACGGGCAGTGAACCGGCGAGAGCCGGACCACCCGCCTGCGCCTGAGATCCAACTATGAGCTTTTTAACTGCAATAACTTTAATATACGCTATTGGAGCTGGAATTACCGCGGCTGCTGGCACCAGACTTGCCCTCTAACAGATCCTCGTTAAAGGGTTTAAAGTGTACTCATTCCAATTACGGGGTCTGGAAAGAGTCCCGTATTGTTATTTTTCGTCACTACCTCCCCGTACCGGGAGTGGGTAAGTTGCGCGCCTGCTGCCTTCCTTGGATGTGGTAGCCGTTTCTCATGCTCCCTCTCCGAAATCGAACCCTGATTCCCTATTACCCGTTACAAACATGGTAAGCATGTCACGTACCATCGACATTTGATAGGGCAGACATTTGAAAGATACGTCGCCGGCAAATGAGGCCATGCGATCAGCACAAAGTTATCCGGAGTCACCAGTGGGGACGCCGCAACCCCGCAAGGGGAAACGACGATTGGTTTTGAACTAATATTAATATTAATATATAATAATTTGCCGGTCACAAGCTCTTTGCGAGAGTCTTTCCACCAGCGAGACGAAATGTCGAGCTCTGCTATAAGCCTTCGAAAAAGCACAACTGACTGTAAAAGTTTTTCGATACGGGCCACAGTAACGCACCTCTGCCGAGGGCACGACACCACAAACCGCGTCCCGCTACCTAGCCGGGGAGAGGCGGGCAAGCGTTTTCGGCAAGCCCGCGCTATCGCTCCGTCTGGCGGGACTGAGATCGCTGTACGAACACTGGGTGAATCAATCGCGGCCGGCGAGAGAACTACCCCAGATGGATGTGTCAGACCGAAAGGTGCAACTATCGCAGTCACGCTGTAAACCACGACACAACGTATTCCGTTCTCCGGATTACATCCTGTTACTTGCAAAGCTCTTTTCATGGCTTGGTAGCGGGAGACTGGGAACGAACAAAGAAGAAATATGTTATTATCAAGTGCATAGGGGACAGCGTGGGCTAGTGATTAAGTGGCACGGCTCACACACAGAAGGTGCTGGTTTGACCCCCATCACGACCGTTACCCCACGGAAGCAAACCCTCAGAGAATGCAGGAGGAAGCAGACCCTCAGATAAAGAGCATGCTGAAGTCGGATGCACTAGGCCGACATGCGCAAAATAAAAACCACAGTGGGGATTAGACAAACGAGGCGAACGCAAAACAAACAACAACAAAAAAAAAGAAATGTTAAGAAGTGCAGGAAGCCATACCTCGCTTTATTGCGCTTCGCAAATGTTATTTTTTTCTAGACATTATTCATTACCAACTGCTTTCTTTATCTGATAGGTTTTGGCAAGAACTTCTAATCGGAAGAGTCGATTACATCATTTTATATTTGACACTTCTACGCTGTCTCATTCTAGTAATTATCGCAATACTTCTGATTTTCTCATTGTTATGTTGGAATTATGTCTATTATTAACTGTTCATTGACAGTTGAGCGGCACATATAATTGTTCTCTCATTTTAGAAACATCATTTCATCTAGTTTTGTTGTTGGTTGATATCTATGTTGTTACCACATCATTGTATTTAGTTTTGTTGTTGGCTGATACCGATGTTTGTTATCACATCATTTCATCTAGTTTTGTTGGATGATATCTATGTTTGTTATCACATCATGTGATCTAGTTTTGTTGTTGGCTGATATAAATTTCTGTAATCAAACACTGTCACGGTCATTTCCATGCTTAGCCCTCCAAGGCTTCGATGGGACCCACTTGGAGGATGGAGAATGGAATAATACCAAAGGATCTTCTTTAAGGGAAATTACAGTTTGGACAAATGTATCGGGAGCCGACCACTATGTGGTGTATGCAAATGGGATATGAATTATGCGGTCATATATTTGGAATCATGGGGACAGGGCGTCATGGATCGTGTTGCATGGAGAGGCAGGATTAAGCATGAAGTGCAGACAAAGTATATAATGATTGCGAGTATGTTAAGGATTCAGCATTTGAGAATAGATTAATATTCTATCATCAGCCGCCAGTGTAGTATGACATACATTGGGGAAACTGGTATGGAACTGCGTGAGCGTTTCCGTCAACACCTTACTGATATCCGCAAATGCACTGGTTTCCCAATTGCCAGCCACTTCAATGGTCCTGAGCACCGGGGTAAGGCCGACGTTAGTGTCACTGGTCTAGTTTCTTGCTTCTATGACGATCGTCATGGATTCGTCCTTGAGAGTAGACTTATCTCCAGCATGGGTTGTCTCCAACCACATGGCATTAATATATTCCATACCTTTTCTTGAAACCTCGTACTGGCCCCCATCTATTTGTCTTCCTTTGCCCCAACCGTCCTGTTTTCTATAAGTCCTCCCCCCCCCCCTCCTATATTAATCTCACCACCTACCGCCGTATATCACCGTCTTTTTGTTCTTCCACTTGGATCACTATTTGGGCGCTTCAATATTTGGCCACCACTGGCTTATCCGGCGCATCCCCCTCACTTCTTACGCTCTCCTGGTCACCTTAGTTGATCGCCACCTTCATATTCAGTCAAGCATTTGACCCAACCAGTAGCTTAGACAGACTACTATCAGATAAGTATACCATTTTTCTTTATATGTAAATTAGTTAGTTCAGTATTTTTATTTGTTGTCCCCGATGAAGGCATATTGGTCGTAACGTACGTTTTGTTTGTGTTGTCTCGGTGCAGTATATGACCACACCCAGTTTTAAATTTTGATTAAACTTAACCTTAATGAACTTTTACATTTTTTTCAATTTTTTTCACAAGCATTTGAGAAGACACTCCATACCATGCGATGACGTAAAGAGACCTGATTTACCTTGCACACACTGTGGACGATATTGCTCCGCTCGGATTGGTCTTAGAGTCTGATTCGTTATCGTCATGGATTGTAATTAGATCCCATTGTTCAAAGCACAACTTTCTATCGTCTGACATGACGGAAGATTCCATTATATCACATCATATCATCTAGTTATGTTGTTGGCAGATTTCTGTATTATCATGTTTTCACATCATGTCATCTAGTTATGTTGTTGCCAGATTTCTGTATTATCCTGCTTTCACATCATGTTATCTAGTTCAAAGTGTGACATTTTCCGTTCAATTCTTTTTAAAATCTAGACGTCCCATTTCGTTTACTCGCCCTCCAGACTACTGAGAAAATTGCAGTCTCAAAGTGTTAAAGCTATAAAATAAATATATCATCATTACAAAAAGAAATAAATCCAGATTAAAGCATTTTTCATTTAAGAATGGCTACTACCGAGCTAAGCGAACATTTGCAACAAGTTGAGCTGCAGTCTAAGGAAAAATACATTTGGGAACTTGCAAATTTCTGAACACAGACGCTTATATTAGACTGCACTTCATAAAGAAACGAGAAGCTTACTGGAGGACATACACATGTGCGGTTTCATTGAAGAGTGTTGTTGTTGTTCCCTTGGTCAACTAAAGATGTTTTTGAGGATATTCTACGGGAGGATTATGTGTTTCGGAAGCTTGATAGACAGATTAGAAAACAGCTTTACTCTTATTTTTGTTAGAGCAAAGAAAAAATGGTTAAAGCACATTGTGACTCCAGTAACAAGTATGAAAACAAGAGGAGACGTGGACAAGGCTAGATTATACAAAACATGTAATGTGATAATGTTGAGAAATTTAACATAATAATTGATAAAGAGTAATGAGGCATACAACTAATGAGGATAATAATACATTTTTGCAATTTATATGGAACATGAAAACAACTTTTTACAAATGTTGAAATTGTCAACATTTTGTGGTTCACAATGTTCCCTGTACTTGACTACAGTTGGGAGAATATATTATTTAACATTTGACTCATCTGCTGGTCGAATTTATCTTTCGTTAAAACAATAAGCAATCTGGAGCAGAATAAATAACGGACAATACACTGTATCAAGCACAACATACGGATTAAGAATTGTCTAACAATAATAATTTACGGACGACTCTATACGGTTTTTCAAACTGTTTGCATTTTGCATTGACGGTACACTTGGGCATACTTATAATCGTTACAGGAGAACAAATTTGGTCCCATGCTTGCATAAAAAGTGTAGTTTAATTAGTTCATATTCAGGTTTTGCCAGAGTGGTCTGGCGGGGTCTTTGTGTATGACAAAGACAATAATAGCACCACTGCCTCACAGAGAGCATGTCGTAAGAGGCGACTAACTGTGACATGGCATAACACCGACCATGGTTAGGTGGTTTGTTTAGAGCAGCATAGATGGCGCTTAACAGGTTTCGGGTCTACTTTGCTCTAGTGTTTGAGTCTATTAAGATGAACTAGCACATTTGTTAACCATCCTCCGTAAGCAGTACAAACGCAGTGGAGTATTAAGCTGCTCGAGCCTAGCCCGCTATCCAGGAAATGCTTCTACATGCTTCATCCAGCTCATACCAGAGCTGGCACCTGCACAGGAGCGCGTGACCCTGTAGAATTACAGGTCGACTAAAAATATTCTAAGAAAAGAATATTCAGGTTTAATAGGAATTAAATCGTAGAATATAGTACATGCTTAGCATGTTAGGTAGGTTCAAACTCATTCCTATCAAACTCAGGTGCAACATACTGAGCAAGACCCCCGGCCCACGTTCACGCCGCCGTGTGCCTGAACACATCCTGTGTTAAACCATTCTGACCAGAGAGGTGGACATCGAAACTGTGATCCCTTTAGAGAGGATCTTGTTGAAAAGCCTACCATTGCACTACAGACAGGAAGGCTAATGACCACATTTTCCAGAATTCCCTAGGATTTAAGGTAAGCAGTTACGACTTGCTACCAAAGAGAATAAGTCAACACTGAACACATCACCTCGCTCATCCCTACACTATCTTCATAAACGTAAAACCACATCGGCGTTTTTAATAAAATGTCTGGGAATGTTGTAGTAAATCAATTTATTTTCTCAAATCATTTAGTAGTTCCAATTAATGTTTAATGGTTTCAAGTTAAACGATTAATTTGATTGTATTTGTTCATAAAATACAAATATTTTTCATATGAATGGTATTCATATTAAAAACAAAAGAACTTGCAAGAGCAGACCAAATCATAAGCCAGGCAGTGGTTAGAGATCTAAAACAAACATCCCAAATCCCACTATGGAAAAAAGCTAAGTCCCCTGATATGGTAGAAACCATAGAGGGAATAGGGAAAAAGGGAACTCAGACTAATTCAGAAAGGAAATTTATTACAGAAGAATATCTTAGATGAGTATACCCACCAGAAACAGGGACACACGTATATATAGATGGCTAATCTAACAAAGCCACATCCAATGGAGGTGGAGGGGTCTATTACAGACTAAGGAATGGAGAAGAAAAAAACTCGAGTTTTAACTACGGGAACATATTCCAGTAATTTCCGTGCAGAAGCAGAGGCGCTGAAGGTTGCAGCTGAGCTTGTAATCCAAGATAAAGATATTCACCAAGAAAACATAGTATTCCTGACTGATGCGGCGTCAGTAATAGCAGCGCTAAAACAACACAAGGATGAAGATCTCGAGTAATGTATGTTCTCCCTGACACAGCTCTCAGCAGAACACTCAAGGTTGGTCATACAGTGGATCCCATCCCACTGCAATATTGAAGGCAGTGAAGCTGCAGACAAACTAGCAAAAGAGCGGAGCAGCATCCCCACAAACAGACCTGAGTATCGCATATAATGAGGCCAAGACCATAATTAAAGCCAAGATTTGTTTCTATCCATCCGTGATTTCTAAGCCTGACCTTACGTAACCCCAGTCAAGCACGCCAGCTCACTGTTGACTAGGCTACTCGCTCCATATAGCAGTTCTACAGAACCTCCACGAAAACGTGTGCATGTACGAATGGCGAACGCTTTCATAACTCTGATCTGGACTATTCACGCGGGTTTAGATAGTTGGCGTACAAGATCTGGACTATTCACGCGAGTTTAGATAGTTGAGGTACAAGATGTGGACTATTCACGCGGGTTTAGATAGTTGAGGTACCGGATCGGGACTATTCACGCGGGTTTAGATAGTTGAGGTACAATTTATGTATTTTAGTAGGGACCAAAACAGATTAGGCCCGAAGGTACAATATATTTCTTCATTATTCATGTCCCTTCGCCCCCAGCCATTAAAGAATTTGGCCCCTTACACTAACCGCTCTTTCAAGTAGCCTGCATTCAATAAGTTCAGTAGCGGTTTCGAAGGAATGTTTTTTTTCTTTTTACACGGTGGTGCTCCTAGCTACACGCACAAGCCTATTTAGTCACCTTTTACGACATTGCTAGGAAGGTGAGAATCGTCTTGTTTCTTTTCTTCCGGGTATTACTACTCATTAAACGCCCTTAATGTGCTTTGTACTTACATCTGTTTGATTAGCGTAGAAAAGAGGATCTGCCATGACTCTACTCCATCTCCACGGGGTGATCCTTGATAACAGGCTGCAGCAGGGCAGGCTGACTAAGGAGAAGGGATCGAAGAGTGGATCCAAGTATCCGAACCCGGTATCCAAGAATACCATGCTGGTCAAATGTGTCGGAACGAAAGGTGCAAATTTGGCAGTCAAGCTGTTAACTTCGACACAACTCATTCCGTTCTCCGGACTACATTATGCTACTTGTTGTTGTTGAATGCCCACAGGACGTTAAGTGGCGGGTTGCAGTAGATGTCCCCACAATCCGAGCGTGCTGATGAAGGTGGATCGAGGTCCTCCTGGCGGTTGACCTACGCTTGGCTTCATCTGCTTGTCACTCACTACTACGGGTATTACGTCGATCTCTCATCTCGTTAGCCAGGCTGACATGAAAACAGGCCGTTTTGAAGGAGGGCTACTTGGAAGCTGAGTTGAGGGTCTTGACCAGTATGTTTTGCCTGACTCTAACATGTCTGACCATTATATTCTGCCTGACTAGACGTTAGTCTTCCTCCCCTTTTTCAGGGCTTGGTAGCCGGAGTTTGATATCGACCGACAAAATGAAATAGAAATATTCTCAAACATTTGTATTTTCCTTTCAGTCGCTCCTCTTCTATCCTTAGTGTGTTTGACGTCTGTTCTTGTATATACGCGTAATCGAGTGTATTCGGTGATTGACGTACAATGTATATTGTGTGGTGAATTGGTCGCTTCCTTCTGATCACTATTGGAAATGAGTTTTGTTAACTTTAGATTTGGCATTCTCAGACAGCAGCATACTAGCCTGCTCTTTTCCACTTTCAACTACCCTGGGCTCTTGTAACTGCATAGTGTGTACACTGGGCTTCATAGTTTTTCGTTCTTCTCCGGAAGGACTAGGCGCAGATCTATCCTTCTTTGATACCAGGGGTCGTTTGAGCCTTGCGTATGTCAGAACATCAACATTGGATGCTTTTGATCGTTTCTTGAAAGGTGAACGTATTTTCTCTTCCTGCAGTGATTACATAACATGTTCCATAGCAGATTTCAACTAAGATTTAGATTATATAATACAAGAATAGGTCAGGCATATATAAACATTAGATTACATACGGGACACATTCTTGTATTAAGCAATCATTAGATTATATATAGGTGACCCCTTCTTGTATTAACCAAGCATTAGACTGCATACGTGACCCATTCTTGGATTAAACAGATATTAAATTATATACGTGACACATGCTTGGATTAAACAAATATTAGACTATATACGTGACACATTCGTGTATTCTTCTTCTTCTTCTTCTTCTTCTTCTTCGTTCGTTCTCAATCTCCCATTACCAAATCCTGAATGGGCTTAAGTAGCAGAATGTAGTGCAGAGAACGGAATGCATTGTGTCGTATTTTACAGCTTGGCTGCGATATTTCCACCTTTCGGTCCAACACATCCGACTTCAGCAGTCATTTTTTGAGTACCGGGTTAGCATTCCCTTCTCCTCAGCCAGTCTGCCCTGCTGCAGCCTGTTATCCAGGATCACCGCGTGGAGGTGTAGAAGGGTCTTGGAAGCTATGGTTCGCTGGCCCTGACGCTAGCAGTCAGCTATGAGTCGCTGACCACTGCAGCTCATTTGCTGCTCGGCATCTTGATCCCATTCGTGTATTCAACAAATATTATTATACCACGAACGTGACACATTCTTATATTCAAGAAACATTATTATACCACGGACCTGACACGTTCTTGTATTCAACAAACATTATTAGATCCCATAGGTGACACATTCTTACACTTTCTCCATTTTAATGGTAAAAAAGTCTAGCATATCCCTCTCACTTTAAAAATTGTTTCCTTCCTGGCTATTAACATGACAGACGTAAAAATTACATCCCCATTTCCGATCCTGAGAAAACGAATGGCTCAGATTTGGATGCTATTATCACATAGTTAACATGTATTGCTTCTATATATTTTTTTTTTAATCCATTACACGTTAACATGTTCAATATATTTTCTTCGGAAACCGAAACTATTAGTATGTTCAATGCAATTCATCACTTTCATTTAATACTTGAAAATCAAATACATCAAATTTAAAAGCAAATAATCTATGAGTGATGAAAATATTTATGTCAGTGATCTTTATTAATATATACAATGTGGCTTCACATGAAAACCTTAAAATTGGGATTAGAAATTATAAACACCATGCCGTTGTATTGTTACGTGCTATAATGGTTGATATGACTGTCAAGAGTGTCATGCACGTGCATCAAGTTGCAAACGAACAATATGACATCATAAATTCAGTTAAAAAGATGGCCGCTCCACTACTGACATGCACTAAAGATGAACCGTTTCTGTTATTCGTTGTTTTGTTTTTTTTAGCAGCAAAGGGGTGAAACCTACAAAAATTCATTGACGAATAAAGGTCCAGTACGCTGATCCATGTCTTTCACTCACAGTCAATGGACAATTTTTCTCTACGAGGCTGTCAACGGCTGCAATCGACTCTGGGGTCTCTACTCGGTGTCCCCTACCAAGTCGTGCGCCCTTCTCTCAAGCGCCCCACTCCGCTAGAACCTCGTTTAATGTAGAAACTTTGCCGTCTGTAGATTGCTGCTTCATCTATTGCGGTGTCCTCATCCAGCAGGCGGTCATTGATTAATTTCAAAATGTCAGTTTTATCCATCATTATTTGGGGACGGCGTGGCCTAGTGGTTAAGTGGCACGGCTCACAACCAGAAGGTGCTGGGTTCGATCCCCATGACAGCACCGGCCGTTACCCCGGGGAAGCAAACCCTTAGAAAATGCAAGAGGAAGCAGACCCTTACGTAAAATGCATGCTGAAGTCGGATGCACTGGGCCGACAGGCGCAAAATAAAAACCACAGTGTAACGCACACACGCCTTGGGGAATAGATAAATAAGGCGAACTCAAATAAAAAAAAAAATTATTGTGCTCATGATGGGAGCTTATGAAGACAAGATGTCAGTTCTTTCTTTGCCCTGAACCCCGGCATGAGCAGGACAGTAGATCCAGGTCAGCGCCTGGAGGTTTGATGCATGAACAGCAGCTAGCATCCCATACCTAAGCCATCCCTTCTGCACTGTCTGAAGAACGGCTAGCGCGTCTGTCACGATGACTGATCTTGTTATAGAAGTCTCAGATATCCATATTAGTGCTGAGGTCACTGGTTCCGTCTCCATTCTCATACTGGAGGTTGTTGACATGTATGCCCTACTGCGCTCAGCAACGACCTCTCCTCTCACTCTAGCCGAGAAACCCCAGCCTGATGTCCCACTGCGTACGACTGATCCGTCGTTGCATATGACAGCGTCACTCTCCTGGGGGTTCTCAGTTATCAGCTGATTTACCTCGTGCTCTGCTCTCTCGTTGTCCCGTTCTCTGCATTCCTTGCCTAACGGTTATGATGACTCTTTGGTACTCGCTCATTCTATCACCAGTGTGGACTCATTCTTCCCCTTTGGATGACCTTGTAATATATCGATGACCTTGTAACACATGGATGACCTTGTAATACATGGATGTCCTTGTAACACATGGATATCATTGCATTACAAAGAGTTACGTTAGCGTATGAGGAAAATATGTTAGGGTTCTGATCAAAAGACAAGGATCAGAGAAAATCGTGAAGATTGAGAGCAAAATTATTATAAAGCCAGAGCAACAAGGTCTGGGCCTGACAACTGAAGATAATAGGACACAAATAATTCTGAATAATACTTCTCAAGAGCTCAGCAGCGACAAGAGTAGGGTTATTCTAGTCAGCCATTAGTAAGATACAAATAGCCTAGGAAGGGCATAATGACGTCCAAGCCTCGAAGTGCTGCTTTCTTTAAGACTTCTGATGTTTGTTCTAACCACATGAGCTTATGGTAGAAGAATAGCTAGGAGCTGGCTTCTCATTAGAATCTTCGAGGTTCGATCTATTTTATCTACACGCGCAAACTGACTTAGCTGTAAATTGGTATCCTGTTTACCATTAGGTAATGGCAATCTTCTTCTTCTTCTTCGTTTATCCACAGATCAATGCCCTGCTTTCTCTTACAAATGACTCTGTTGTTTGTAAGACTGTTTTATCTCCGTGCAACGTCTGTCTCATATCTGTCTCGAAGGCAAGTATTGTACGCTATCTTCGTTGTTGTTGCTTAGATGTTTGCCTCACTAGTTTATACTGGCGTAGGCACGCACATTCCACCCTAGACCGTAGTCCATTGGGCGATATCAGGACGCATAAACCAGTGCTTGGATGTATGTGTGCGTCTGTATGCACCTATGTTAGGTTTGTGTGCCCTCAGAAGCTAGCCCAACCAAAGTGCAATGGAAGGGCCTCGCTCTGCGTGCGTCAGAATGCAGCTTTATAGGATGTGTTCCATGTTCATGTTATGTCCCCCACATGCACACGTGTCATCTGTCCCAATCCTAATGTTGTTGTAAAGATGACCTTTGTGTATGTTATGATGACCTTTGTGTATGTTATGGTGACCTTTGAGTATGTTATGATGACCTTAGTCTTAAGATGACGAATTTATCTTCTGTAGTTAAATTATGGTAGTTGTCTCCATTGTTTTCATTGGGTGTTGATCAATCCATTTTACCCTGAAGTTGGTTTAACAGTGGTCATGGCCTCATTATACATGATGTAAAGGTCTATTTATCGACTGCTCCTCCACACTTTGCTATCTTGGATACATCTTTATTGCCTTAAATATTGCAGTGGAAGATCCACTGAATGACCAACTAGAACGGTAACTGGTCACCTCTCTAAATAGAAAGCTGGAGCCTAGTACAAAGTAATCTCAAACACTTCATCCCAGATATCAGTATCTGCTATGGGACTACCAATACCCTAACTAGACGACAACACTGGCAGTCAGGTTGACATTCATACGTACCGGTAATCTAGTACGTGTCCACAAATATGTCTTTGTTAGAGCTTATGTAACCATAAACAAACATATAAAAAGTGCTAGAATAAAATCCTCGTCAACAAAATGATCGATACCAGCTCTCAAATGTCAAGCACGGCACAATGAAGTCCTACTATTCTTTTCTCCACTTTCAGGCCCATGAAACCTTCAAGTGAATTCTCACGCGTCTTGTTTACTTTTGCCGACATACACATAATCTCACTCACTCACTCACGCATTTAATCATTTACTCACTCACTCCATGATTGCCTCACACAATCACAAATACACACTCTCATACCTATTTAATTAAAACACTGACACATGGGGACGGCGTGGCCTAGTGGTTAAGTGGCACGGCTCACAAAATCGAAGGTGCTGGGTTCGATCCCCATCACAGTACCAGCCGTTACCCCGGGGAAGCAAGCCCTTAGAAAATGCAGGAGGAAGCAGACCCTTACATAAAATGGTTGCACTGGGCCGACAAGCGCAAAATTAAAAATAAAAAAAAAAAACACTCACACACTATATATATATATAAATATATATATAGACGAGGCGTGTTCAAATGAAATTAGATCAAACTGCAACAAGTGAACATACGCACGATGCGCATGATGATTTAACTTCAGGTGTAAGTAACACATAACAACCGTCATGTTTACACAATTTCGTTATCCCCCAACTCATAGTTTCCTCAGCAGACCGTTGGAAACATGGCGGGTGTGATATGGAATCCGCCCAGAGTTGATCGCCGAGCGGTGAAACTGTTTCTAACAGCTGAAGGATGTCGACCAGTTGACATTCATCGTAGAATGCAGGCAGTGTATGGTGACAAAAATATGTCGAAGATAACAGTGAAGAACTGTACAACGATGTTTAAAGAAATATTTATTAGTTCTAGGATCTTGTATCCGCCGATTGTAAAACAAGCGTAAATTTTGATTTTCTCATCCTATCTCATTATGCACTCATAAAAATGTTAAATGGGTATGGGGAGAGGATACATTATTGCCTTACTCCCATTTATACGTTGAATTAATCTGATATTTCACTGGATACCC
Source organism: Ariolimax columbianus (assembly GCA_036924085.1). NCBI lineage: Eukaryota > Metazoa > Mollusca > Gastropoda > Stylommatophora > Arionidae > Ariolimax > Ariolimax columbianus. The sequence continues at coordinate 27,901,942 of JAVGWX010000017.1, forward strand.
TGGCATCATCCTGTTGTTCCTGAAATAAAAATTCGATTTGATGAATTACATGTACTGGAAACCTCTTATCTATCATGAGTTTCAACAATGTATGTTGTTTTAAGTAATGGAAGGCCTTCATCGATAAAGCATGTTTACATATATGTGCTAAATCATCTACGTTTTTCATTGACGTTCCTCGTATTAAATATTGGATCTCTGGTTCCTGTGTATTTTCTGAAGCCTGGTTGCGTTTCATGAATTTCGCACTGAAATGTGTTTTCTATCTTCTTCAATATAATCCGCAAGAAGATCTTGCAAGCCTGGCTATATATAAATATATACCACTAAATCTGGATAGGTGAACTTTCGATGATTTGGCCTGTATTGTTTAATTAATTACGCACCGTGGAAGCTGAACAATGTCTTGATTGTTTTGCAAGCACACACACGCACACGTACGCACGCAGCTCACGCATATATATATATATATATATATATATATATATATATATATATATATATATATATATATATATATATGTATGTGTCCATTTTCTGCCAGTAAAATAAATATATCGCTATCGAAAATGCACCTTTTACATGTCACACCTTTGAAATGTTTCCATTAACAGCCATAACTGTTATGATGGATAGAAATATTGCTATATTAACAAATCTGAACTGCTATGTAATCTAGTCTCGTTATGCACAAGATGTCTTAGCTGTTAATCGCATCATTTCTACGATTGAAAGCTGGAGTGTTTTGGGCGTTTTATTGGAGTATCACCGAAGGGAGACTGTATGTAACGGAATCTTCCCGTCGTAACGTCCCAAAATAACAGTCAAGCACGGCTTCAGGGAAAGTGGATAACCAAGACAACGACTGATTTACAGTACTATGAAAACAATAGAAACATTACTGAACATAGTAAATATGATCTTTTGTCTAACCTAGTCTCGTCATGCACAGCTTGTCTCAGATGTTAATCGGATCATTAATGCGTGGAAATTATGAAAAAATCTAGGAAGCTGGAGTCTCAACGTATCATAGGCAGAGACTTTAGGCTTTTCTGCACCCTGTGTATATCATTTTTTTCATTGGTTACAGAAAAGATATTTCGGTTGTCTTTCCCTTCTATACTGCGAAACGTTCCTAAAGTAAGTCAAGAATCCATGTATAGCTACTCCTACTGGAAAGTATTTGTAATACAGATAGAACTCAGTACATTTTTAAGCAGAGGCGATCGCAATACACGCTCTGCAACTCGGACCCTCAATTAAACATTACATCCTTCGAAAGTCTCATATCGCGTGTATGACATTGATATATATATGTATATATATATATATATATATATATATATATATATATATATATACATATATATATATATTAATATATATATATTAATATATATATATATATATATATATATATATATATATATAACATTTATTGTTGTTCGAAACTACTCCCGCTGAAATGAGTTAACTTTTGACGATATTTCCATAGTAGCTGGTTACAGTGGCTCTAACTATATCCCGAGCATGCTAGAGAGAGTGAGCCGGTATCCTCTTAGCAGCAGGGCTGTGCAAGGTTTCCCAGTAAGCTAGCCCCTATCGGCAATACGGTGTTAATCCTGACCGCGTTGACCAGACTAATATGTTCCCAAGAAAACGTTAAAGTGCTAATCCTGACCGCGTTGACCAGACTAATATGTTCCTAGGAAAACGTTAAAGTGCTAACCCCGACAACGTGGACCAGACTGACCTTTTCTCAAAATAAGGTTAAAGTGCTAACCCTGACCACGTGGACCAGACTAACCTTTTCCCCAAAATAATGTTAAAGTGCTAACCCCGACCAAGTTGACCGGGCTGCAGTGACACAACGTGTTCCCAGAAAAACGATAGACTACGTGCAATTGGGTCAGGAACAGTATTTTTCACCTTACTGATTATTCTTTTCTTCGCAAAGACAGAAATAAATAACATCTTTATTAGCCTAAATAACGCAACAATTTTGCTGGATTTTACCAGAACATGGAAATTCACGTCCCCTGTAGCCCATTGTGGACGTCATACTCTTACAAAAATGTGATGATTTTTAACCGGGCAAAGACAAGATCTCAACATCCATATTCCCAAATTAAGAACATTATTTCTGGTTAATTGGTTTCTCGATTCTTGAACGAACAAATTTGGGCAATTTGTCAATGATAAAGAGAGGGAAAGGCCAGAAGACACAAATGAGAACTGATGAAGAGCTTTGATAAACGCATTCTTAAACATGTATGAAAGAAAAGTGATACATCGAAAAAACTAAATTATTCAGACAGATGTGGTTATCCAAAATTATATGCTGGCGTAAGACAATAGACTAACTAGTCGAGCACGTCTCATGTAAATTGAGGAAATCACCAAGACAAATTTAAATATAGAATATAGGACAATGAAATGTTAGATGATAATCTTCATAATGAGATAATGACATAGATGATGGTATATCTAAAGACACAATTTCGAAAAAACCAGGAAGCGCTCTCTGGTGGCAAGTATAAAACAAACTAACAAGATCACTGCAAGTCGATATCCAAATAACGTGTCCTTTATTGATCAACCTTATAGAAATGTATCCTCTCCATAAACCCTTCCTTAATAGGTAACACCATTCAAAAGTTTCATAGCTGTTATTACATAGTTACCAATATTCATTTCACTGACTTTAAATCCTGCAAGAATGTTTTCATTTCTTTCAACAGAAAATACTTTTTTTAACGATGATCTACGACAACACAACGTCAATACTTGTTCGATAAAGTTAAAGGTCAAAAGAAAGTAGATGATACATGCAAAAGTCAGAAACGAAGCAATTATAATTTCTGCAAAATCCTAAATATAGATTCGCAAGTCGAGGGCACGAAATAATTCAGTTAAAATAAACTTTAAATTGTAAACATTCTGCAAACACGCACACACACACTCACACACACACACACACACACAACTATTATAAACCAGAAGTTGTAAACTCAAGGACTTTGAAATATACACTCATTCCTACAAGGAAGTAAGGACGAGCGTCAGGTTTGACATGAGAAAATATATTGATGAGTTGAGTGCTGGAGGCGTGGCAACTGCTAAAAGAAATATGAAAGACAGGAACGAGATCACAAAGAAAACTAACCGGCAAACATAAACAAGCAAATGGCTTTGTTAACAGTAAAGTAGACCAGTTGACAAGACGCACTTTGAGAGAAAGCCAAAAGGTGAACTCATTTATCTATTTAGACAGAAACAGATAAAATTAGAGTACATAAACTGGCTAAGAAAAGAAAAGAGGCTGACGCAGATAGGATAGCATATAATTTGCGAAAAAGCATACAGCAATGTCATATAGCCACTTTTATGGAACGCATGAGGAAAGAGGAGAGGGACAGACCAAAACAGACTTTGAGAAGAGAACTAGTGACTATAACATGATCGAAGCTGAACTTTCGAGGCATATTTTGCAGGAGCTTTTTAAGAGAACATAGCGACTTTGAGGTTGTTTATTGAAGACATGCGCACTTGAAGTTAAATAAAATGAGAATTGTATGGAAGAACACAAAACCAAATCACAAATTATAAGGGAATGCATCTTCCCTGCTGCAATGTAGGAATCGCAAACATGGACCATCACATAAACATTACAGAAGATAATTACATTTTGTTCGAACTATAATGCTACAGGAAAGTTCTCAGAATACTACAGGAAAGTTCTCAGAATACTACAGGAAAGTTCTCAGAATACTACAGGAAAGTTCTCAGAATACTACAGATATCGAAAAATAAACTACAAGCGTCCTAAAAGAGCTGGATATATATATATATATATAAATTTACTGGTAAATAGCATTACATATTCTTTGACCACATCAAAAGCAACAACATTCCTGAGAAAAAAAAGTTGACTTGGAAGGTATGATTATTGGAAAACAAAGACGGGGAGACCGAAGAGAAGGGGGACATACGACATCAGTGATGTTCTGAAGATCAAAGATTTGTTACTGTAAATGTCCAAGCATGGCGTAAAATACGATTAGAGAGGATCACGCATCGAATTTGCAGGTGCATAAGGTAAAACGAATCGGTACAGAAACAACTACTACAAGAACACACACACAAGCTTTGCTGCATGGTTCCTCGCCAGCTGCAGCTGTGGTGCAATGGCTCAATTAGAATGAAGGAAGACAAGACACGAACAATACATAACGGGCTCTGACAACTAAATACACCATATTATTTCAAAACATTAAACACGCAAATGTGAGCCATCAATTGACAACTAACACTGCTGGAGAAGTTGCAATGTAGTAAGTGCATTTGACCTGAAAGTCGTAAATGACAGTCATAAACATGCAACTTGACATGACAGGAGTTGCATATTTAAGCCTCTTTTACCGGCATGTGTCATTACTAATAACGATCAAAGCGAGATATAATCACACAATAGGGCACAATTTGACGGAATTCCCAGCAAACATGTCATAAAGTTTATTCAGAAAGACAATCATTTTCAAGAACCTTGTACAAACGGTGTAGCCTTGAACTTTGTCGAACTGAAAAAACGAAAAACAAACTGCTATATTGTACAGACGTAATGACGACATACAGACATTTATAAATAGCCGACCGACAAAAATGATATTAATATCGCTCATTCATGGCCTTCTTTAGAATCTACAGTTGCCTATCGCTCATGCAGGGTCTTTACGGAGGGCACAATTACCAATATGGGTTCTGATAATCGTTGTCGGAATGATGCACACCTTGTGGTGTGTATGTGTCAGTGTATGTGCGTGCGAGCTTGTGTGTGTGTGTGTGTGTGTGTGTGTGTATGAATGTTTATATATCAATATATATAAATATATTTATTTATATATATATATGTATATAAATATATATATATATATATATATATATATATGTATTTATATATATATATAAATACACATTTGTATTTATGTGTGTATTGTCATCAATAGTGTGTTAAGTATTGATGATTTTTAATTTATATTGATCGTGACTGTAACGATTCTAAATAGGCCGCACGCACAGACCTATAACACCAGACATAATAACTACAGAGCAAAGCAAATACCCCAAAAGTGAATTAAGAAATACTACAGAGACATAGATTGAAAAAGAAACGACCGTCACACAGATGGCACGCAAATGCAGATTGCACATTATCACGTTATCCAATATCATGTGTTAATAAATGGTACGATTATCATTGTTAATACAAATATATATGTATATACGTGTATCAAAACTAATGTTTGTTGTTGTAGAATATCTCTAGTTATGCCAATGTCTGCTTGAATAAAGGTTGGCTCTTGCGAGATACCAACAAAGTTGACTTTCAGATCTAGATGTGCTGTTTGTATGAGCGTGAAATGAAACTATGGCTGGCGAGTTGGATATCAGCTGTCCTGATGGATAAAACAGTTGTAGAACGCTTGGAGCCATGGACACCAGAACCAAATAGAAAATTTCTGATCTGAAAGGTGCTGTTCAATACGAGCACCATCATTAAACCTTATAAACCAGGACAAATATTAGCATTTACTGATGACATACAAGACTGGCTCACTTAGGTATGAGATGATAAGAGACGCTCAAGAAATAGTGCTTGCAGTATGGCAGTGGGGTGGGAGTTACAGCTCCGTTATCAATCGTGTCAAGGATAGCGTGATGAGGTGTTCCTTGAACAACTCTAGGGACAGCTGCGTTTACCCATTATTACTCTTGATTGATGTGACATTGACAAATTCGGCAGGCTGGAAAACCTCCCAACATGTCATGTAGTTACCACGACGACTTAACCATACAAGGATTCGCGCTGGGGTTGCTAGTACCTAAGACAATGGCAGTTGTTAGCAACTGGTTACCATTCTCTGTCGTCACTTCTGACATTGACTGATTGCGTCCTGTGCATCCTCACACTTTAAAGATCACAATATGAAAGATAATATTTTTAGCATGCGACGGCTCTGGTTGTGCTAGAGACATCTACTTATAAAGATATGTACATGCTAGTACTTAAATCCGTGACATCCAGATATAATCTTGCAAACATTAAAGAACATATGAGATTTACCTCAGATTATGGGCACACGCTGTACAATAATACTTCAGACTTCAATCAAGGAAACACATATCGAAAGCGTGATGGCGTGAATGGCATAGCGATTGGACGTGCGACACCAAATCGAGGTGAAGGTCAAAGAAGAAAATTAGGTCCACACTGGTTTTAGAATGACTCATTACCACAGAATCATTATAATCATTGGCAGTGTATACAGCAAGTGGTACAACGGGAAAGCTGAACTCGATGTTAGCCAACTGATAAGTGATAGCATTCGGGCGAGTGATGCCATCATACATTCCTATGGATCACTGATAAACTGTGGGAAATACGGTAGGGGCGTATCTACTAGAGTGAGAGATCAGGCGGTTACTGCCGGAGCGTGAAACAGGAGATGGGGGCAGTTAGCTCAGCACTGGAGTGATTTATGAGACCTCCTTAACATGGGCAGTCATCGTATCAGACACAATCTTAAATTCAGAAGGTACAAAAGGGATGGCTAAGCCATGAGTGGATATCAGCAGAATAGGGGTCTAAACTCCATGAGCTGGGGTAGATCTGCTGTCTTGAATATGCAGATGCATCGAGAAATGAAAGAACTGACATTGGGGATACGTAGCAAATCATTATAGACAATTTGAATTTAAAAATATGTGACATTTTGAAGTCTATCGGTGACGCCTGATGAAAGTTAACATTTCAATAAATGGATCAGCTATATACAGACTGCAGAGGTAATAATTGAAACTAGGGTTGAGCGGAGTCATGCGCATGAGAGAACGAAGCAGGGCTGTAGCGAGTTCCGGGAACCATCAGTTTTCATACTTATTATAATCTACCGAAAGTGACTGAGCACTTACGTGTATGCTGGAAGTGAGTTAATTCAATTACTAAAAACAAAACACACCAATGTTTGTGTATGGCATAACATGACGGAATGGCTCACAGTTGTAGGGCTTGCTAGTAATGTATATAGGTGTGGAGTCCTTATCGCAGAAGAGATATAAACAAGTTGGAAAAGATATAATGAAGAACGACAATGCTGGTAGTTTGATTCCAGAATTATAGGTATGAGGAAAGACTCAGAAAAACCAGTTTATAGTGTATAAAAAAAAAGATCAATTTGAGGTGACAATACGGGTTTATAACAAGTTTTTTTATCATAATATAACTACCTACAAGAACAAGAGGTCATAGCAACAAATTAACTAAAGAAAAGTTCAAAATAGATGTTAGGAAATATTATTTTAGGTAGGCAGCGTAGAATGCTTAGAATGCTTTGTTATAGTAAGTTGTGGAGGCAGAGAAAATTAATGCATTTAAGAATAGATGGGATGCGCATAGCTTTCAGAGCTAGGAGATGTAAATGAAAAGTGTTGTATACAAACTCTGCAGAGTCTTGTAAACCAGTATAAAGACGTTCAGTTAAGATTTCTTCGAAGACTTTGAGGATGTACAGTCCTAGTCACACGCCATTCACTGGAATGAAACAGTTGACATCACTAGATTGTGTACACTATCACTAAGACACTTATTTCCATTGCTGGGATCACGGGAGCCTTTATACCACTGAGGAATAAAGATGGTTTGCCCCTGATATCGCCACGCTCAGTGCAGGATAGGAAAGAAACATAGAATTCGGTTTAACTTGATTTGGAAGGCATTTCCTCGTGATCAAAAGACACACTTCAAACCACTTGGCCAGCCGATCCAAGCAGAACTGACACCATTCTACGAAAGAACTCACTGCTATGGCATTAGATACGTAGAGAAGGATGCCATATTGGAAAAGGTTAGTTACGCTTCCTAAATACTGATAGTACATCTTCTTCTACGTTCGTTCTCAATCTCACACTACCAAGACCTTAACAGGGCTTTACAAGCAGCAAGATGTAGTCCGGAGAACGAAATGCGTTGTGTCGCTACTACAGCTTGACTACGATATTTGCACTTTTTGGTCTGACACATCCGTCTTCGGCAGACCTATAGTAGGATAATTAAATCAGCCATCCACGGACTGTAAGAACTTGAGAGACGTTGGTAGAGCAGGCAATCCTGCTATTGCGAGAGCTTCAAGATACGTGAGTCGAGCAGGTCATCCATAGACTGCATGACTATTACAGATATCGGTCAAGCAGGTCATCCATATACTGCAGAACTATTACATATATAGGTCAAGCAGGTCATCCATATACTGCAGAACTATTACATATATAGGTCAAGCAGGTCATCCATATACTGCAGAACTATTACATATATAGGTCAAGCAGGTCATCCATATACTGCAGAACTATTACATATATAGGTCAAGCAGGTCATCCATATACTGCATAACTATTACATATATAGGTCAAGCTGGTCATAAATAGACTGCGGGACTATTGTAGATATCGGTGAAGCATGCCACCCATAGACTGCATGTATATCACAGTGGTGCTTCGAGCAACGTTGGGTGTTCGTGAGGAAGAAGCAGAAGTATGTAAAACCACTTAAAGATAGGACTAGCAACTACCTGACTAGCAACTATAAGACCAACAACTATAAGACCAACAACTGTAAGACCAACGACTATAATACCAGCAACTATAAGACAAACAACTATAGGACTAGCAACTATAGGACTAGCAACTATAGGAACCCGCACCTAACGACTAGCACCTACGGGAACCAGCAACTATAGGACTAGTACCTAGGAGAACTAGCAACTATAGGACTAGTACCTAGGAGAACTAGCAACTACAGGACTAGTACCTAGGAGAACTAGCAACTATAGGACTGGTACCTAGGAGAACTAGCAACTATAGGACTAGTACCTAGGAGAACTAGCAACTATAGGACTAGTACCTAAGAAAACTAGCGACTACAGGACTAGTGCCTAGGAGAACTAGCAACTACAGGACTAGTACCTAGGAGAACTAGCAACTATAGGACTAGTACCTAGGAGAACTAGCAACTATAGGACTAGTACCTAGGAGAACTAGCAACTACAGGACTAGTACCTAGGAGAACTAGCAACTACATGACTAGTACCTAGGAGAACTAGCAACTACACGACTAGTACCTAGGAGAACTAGCAACTAAAGGACTAGTACCTAGGAGAACTAGCAACTACAGGACTAGTACCTAGGAGAACTAGCAACTACAGGACTAATAACTACAAGACTATCACCTACGTCACCAGGAACTACAGAACTAGTACCTAGGAGAACTAGCAACTACAGGACTAGTACCTAGGAGAACTAGCAACTACAGGAATAGTACCTAGGAGAACTAGCAACTACAGGACTAGTACCTAGGAGAACTAGCAACTACAGGACTAATACCTAGGAGAACTAGCAACTACAGGACTAGTACCTATGAGAACTAGCAACTACAGGACTAGTACCTAGGACAACTAGCAACTACAGGACTAGTACCTAGGAGAACTAGTAACTACAGGACTAATAACTACAAGACTAGCACCTACGTCAACCAGGAACTACAGAACTAGTACCTGGGAGAACTAGCAACTACAGGACTAGTACCTAGGAGAACTAGTAACTACAGGACTAATAACTACAAGACTAGCACCTACGTCAACCAGAAACTACAGAACTAGTACCTGGGAGAACTAGCAACTACAGGACTAGTACCTAGGAGAACTAACAACTACAGAACTAGTACCTAGGAGAACTAGTAACTACAGGACTAATAACTACAAGACTAGCACATACGTCAAATAGCAACTACAGAACTAGTACCTAGGAGAACTAGCAACTACAGAACCAGTACCTAGAAGAACTAGCAACTACAGGACTAGCACCTATGGGAACCAGCAACTACAGGACTAGTACCTAGAAGAACTAGCAACTACAGACCTAACACTTAGGAGAACCAGCAACTACAGGACTAGCACCTACGAGAACCAGCAACTACAGGACTAGCACCTAGGAGAACCAACAACTACAGGACTAGCACCTAGGAGACCTAGCAACTACAAAACTAGCACCTACGGGAACCAGCAACTACAAAACTAGCACATACGGGTACCAGGAACTACAAAACTAGGATTACGCGAACCAGCTACTACAAGACTAGCACTTCGAGAACCAGCAACTACAAAACTAGCATCTATGAGAACCAGCAACTAAAGGACTAGCACCTAGGAGAACCAGCAACTACAAAACTAGGACCTACTGGAACCAGCAACTACAAGACTAGCACGTACGGGAACCAGCAACTACAAAACTAGGACCTATGGGAACCAGCAACTACAAAACTAGCACCTACGGAAACCGGCAACTACAAAACTAGCACCTATGAGAACCAGCAACTACAGGACTAACAACTACAAGACTAACACCTACGAGAACTAGCAACTACAGGACTAGCAACTACAGGACTAGCAACTAGGAGAACTAGCAACTACAGGACTAGCAACTAGGAGAACTAGCAACTACAGGACTAGCACCTAGGAGAACCAACAACTACAGGACTAGCACCTACGGGAACCAGCAACTTCAAAACTAGGATCTACGAGAACCAGCAACTACAGGACTAGTACACAGGAGAACTAACATCTACAGGACTAGTACACAGGAGAACTAACAACTACAGGAATATCACCTAGGAGAACTAACAACTACAGGACTAGTACACAGGAGAACTAACAACTACAGGACTAGTACACAGGAGAACTAACAACCCCATGACTAGTACACAGGAGAACTAACAACTACAGGACTAGTACACAGGAGAACTAACAACTACAGGACTAGTACACAGGAGAACTAACAACTACAGGAATATCACCTAGGAGAACTAACAACTACAGGACTAGTACACAAGAGAACTAACAACTACAGGACTAGTACACAAGAGAACTAACAACTACAGGACTAGTACACAGGAGAACTAACAACTACAGGAATATCACCTAGGAGAACTAACAACTACAGGACTAGTACACAGGAGAACTAACAACTTCAGGACTAGTACACAGGAGAACTAACAACTACAGGACTAGTACACAGGAGAACTAACAACTACAGGACTAGTACACAGGAGAACTAACAACTACAGGACTAGTACACAGGAGAACTAACAACTACAGGACTAGCACCTACAGGTACCAGCAACTATAGGACTAGTACACAGGAGAACTAACAACTACAGGACTAGTACACAAGAGAACTAACAACTACAGGACTAGTACACAGAAGAACTAACAACTACAGGACTAGTACACAGGAGAACTAACAACTACAGGACTAGCACCTACAGGTACCAGCAACTATAGGACTAGCACCTAGGAGAACTAACAACTACATGGCTAGCACCTAGGAGAACTAACAACTACATGGCTAGCACCTAGGAGAACTAACAACTACATGGCTAGCACCTAGGAGAACTAACAACTACATGGCTAGCACCTATAGGTACCAGCAACTACAGGACTAGCACCTACGGGAACCAGCAACTTCAAAACTAGGATCTACGAGAACCAGCAACTACAGGACTAGTACACAGGAGAACTAACATCTACAGGACTAGTACACAGGAGAACTAACAACTACAGGAATATCACCTAGGAGAACTAACAACTACAGGACTAGTACACAGGAGAACTAACAACTACAGGACTAGTACACAGGAGAACTAACAACTACATGACTAGTACACAGGAGAACTAACAACTACAGGACTAGTACACAGGAGAACTAACAACTACAGGACTAGTACACAGGAGAACTAACAACTACAGGAATATCACCTAGGAGAACTAACAACTACAGGACTAGTACACAAGAGAACTAACAACTACAGGACTAGTACACAGGAGAACTAACAACTACAGGACTAGTACACAGGAGAACTAACAACTACAGGAATATCACCTAGGAGAACTAACAACTACAGGACTAGTACACAGGAGAACTAACAACTTCAGGACTAGTACACAGGAGAACTAACAACTACAGGACTAGTACACAGGAGAACTAACAACTACAGGACTAGTACACAGGAGAACTAACAACTACAGGACTAGCACCTACAGGTACCAGCAACTATAGGACTAGTACACAGGAGAACTAACAACTACAGGACTAGTACACAAGAGAACTAACAACTACAGGACTAGTACACAGAAGAACTAACAACTACAGGACTAGTACACAGGAGAACTAACAACTACAGGACTAGCACCTACAGGTACCAGCAACTATAGGACTAGCACCTAGGAGAACTAACAACTACATGGCTAGCACCTAGGAGAACTAACAACTACATGGCTAGCACCTAGGAGAACTAACAACTACATGGCTAGCACCTAGGAGAACTAACAACTACATGGCTAGCACCTATAGGTACCAGCAACTACAGGACTAGCAACTACAGGATCATCGATATCAATACCCATCTCTGTCTGCTGAAAGTGATCGAGCATATGTGTCAATGTCCTTCCTGCACAACATCAATTGTGTTATGGTAATTTTATTGTAACATTCATCACAATTAATAAACCCTGGCGTAACGTGTTCGTAATTTAAAATGCTGCTAGTTTTTTTCTTAATTGGTGTGTTCAATCCTTCGTGAAATTGACATTTACTCATTGTTAAGCAATTTCTGCTCTAGTCAATCCCTTATGGCTCTTGTTCCACGTCGATGTCTATACTTTTTTTTACTAATTAGAATTTCTATTTCTGATCTGCCTCAATTATATGTCTTTCGTTTATGGCTTCTTTGTCTGCTGGTTTGATTATAAAGTGTTTTTGAATGATGAAATGACGTCATAAAAGAAAGCAGAAAACAATTTTTTAAATAATTATCTTCATCACTTTATGAAACGCTACGAAAAATAATGTAGGTGATCATGACTTGGCACAGCTTGCGGATCTAAATGTCTTTATTCAATGTTAATTTTAGCTAAGGACATTTGGTCAAGCTGACCAGTTTATAAATTGTTCCCGGTTCTACTTCTGCTATGCAGCAAAACGTTTTGGACAATATTTCTCACTTTGCTTAGGCTGAGAACAAAAACAGACCCACAGTTACATGGGCTGGTGGTTTGTTGATTCTTCGTTATCGAGTTGGTTTCATTTTTGTCGCTTTTATAATTCCATGTATTCTATTCTGCGTGATGTGTCTATGTATTTTGTTGTTGAAATTTACTACTATTTTTATCGAGGCATGATCGTGTCCTTTACGGATGCAGTTCTGGTGGTTACATGTGCTGATCTTTACAATGTTGATGGCATGGCAGCCTGCATGTGGCCAGCTGTGTTTATAGTGTACCCGTTTGGCAGTATATTATACGCGCCCTCTGATTTTTAATTTCTGGGCATGTGATAAGGTCTGATTAGGGCTAATCTATTTGGTATTAGTGTGGACATGTGCCTATGTTTCTTCCTTTCTGGACATTGAATTAGCACTGCTTAGGGTCCATCTGTGGTTTTGAATAGTGCACATGTTTCTCTACATCTTTTGTTTTTTTTGTTTTGTAAAATAAGTTCACCAGCTGTAACAATGGATAAATGATATGTTGTATCTGTCATGCTCTTCATTTTTATTCTTTGCTATTAGGAAGATTGTTGATTTTCTTTTGAACTTAAGGCGGCCTGGCGTTGTTTATCATGACCACGCCCACTAATCTTCTTTTCTCTTTAATGAAAATCCAAGAGCAGTTTTCATAAAACATTTTTGATCAACTCTTAAGTAATCTTTAAAAAAGTCGATCATTACTGAACTTAAGTATTGCAATACTTTAATTGTTCTGGAGTACACTTTTGCTGAGGTTACTACGATGTAGCTTCAAACAGTTCCCGGAATAGTCGACTCGTGTTTCAATGAAAGGTGATATTATGGAGAATATATATTTAGAAGTTGGTAGTGACCTTGACGAATAGACATGGCAGACGTGATCTTCACATATACTCTCGAACATAAGTTACAGAAGTTTCTTTGTATATTATGCTGGTTGCATAATGTCCTTGATTGAACAACGCGCAAATATCAAAGTCTGTGTTTTACTTGAGAAGTCACCCTCAGAGACACAAACAATGCTTAAAAAAGCATATCGTGATACTGCAATGAAGAAATTGAAAGTATTTGAGTGGTACAATCCTCAGACAAAACGTCAGTCCTCTGAATGAAAATCTCCCACATTTCCCCGGATACAAAAATTTAATTTGGACAAGAGCAAAATTATTTTTGAATTTGTAAAAAATGTCTAGGATATTATCTACTATGATTACATTCCTGAAAGCCAAACTGTTAACAAGGTAATGTTTGTTGATATTATTCGTCGTCTAAGAGATGCAATGAAAAGAAAACGACCAGAAAAATTGAGAACAAACAGTTGAATTATGCTGCATGACAATGCGCCATCACATCGATCCCTACTGGTTAAGCATTACCTCGCAAAGCACAATGTACCTTGGAACATCCTCCCTAGTCTCCTGACCTGGCACCGGCTGATTTTGTCTTGTTCCCTCGACTAAAATCGGCACTGAGAGGAAAGCGACTCAAGGATGCTGAGAACGTTATCACCAATGTGACAAGACAGCTGAGAGAGGTGTCAAAGAATGTTTCCACCAGCTGTATGCACATTGGCATAAGTGTGTAGTTGCCGAAGAGAACTACTTTGAAGAAAATGTAGTGTAGATAATTCTATTGTAACGTATTTCTATATAATTCACTAATTCCGGGAACTTTTTGAAGCTGCCTCGTATTACGTCGTCGTATCTTTCCTTTTTATTACGTTGGTGTTTTTCTTGATCTTCTCGAAACATTATTCGTTCAGCCTTCAGTTACTTTCTTATGTTAAATTGATACTCCTTCTTTGTCTGATTTGAAGAAAAACAACGTACACACTCTTTTATGATGCATCGTAGGCGTGGTTATTGTTTCAATGTCCACTCTACACTTGACAGGCCTCTGGCCTGAGTGAATGGTAGGATGTACAATGCCATGATACGGAAAGTCTTCTACATATTAGACATTAGACTGCCTTATCAGTCGTCACTTACTATATTCTCTGAGTAATGAGGTGGCCCTATTCTCATTTCTGTCGTTAGCAAAGTCGCCCCGAAATCCTCTGTGACGGTTCCATCAGTACATGATCGAGAGCTGACAGGACAAGCATCCCCGTAGCTCCGTGCCGGTCATGGCCTGGATGGACTGGCCGTGTTGTTCACATGTCAGATGTGGCGGCTTTCGAGAAAAAATATTCTATGGCGATCTTGAGTCAGGCAAGCGAGCTCGTAGTGGCCAAATAAAACGTTACAAGGACACTCACTGAAGAACGGTGACATTGGCACTGATGGTTGGGAGAGCATTGCTGCTGGTCTACTCTGTCTGGTGTAGTCAAATCTCCTCTGGCACGGCATATATGTAGCAGGCAAGGCTCACAGAAGCTGCACGGAGGCGAAGGGGCGAAAATCCCCTCCAGGATTGAGAGATGACAATGTTGTCCTCTTCGGAAACGATGGGCAAACAACAACACGTGATCGAGAACATGTCCATGTTGTCGTGACTACGGCTCGTACACCACTATTTCAATTATTGGATATTATAACAGTTCACGAGTCGATGAGCGGATCACTCGGTCTCTGATTGAGAATAAATAATGTCAACTGCTTCTCCATGTATAACGTAAAAGACGATTGAAGAGAGCTGTATATGCGGCTAACAGCCACGTAGTGTGATCCACATTCACCACTTCAGGACCATGCAAACTGTTTTGACGCAGGATTACTGAACGAGGCCAACTGTAGAGGTGGTGCTATGCTTCAGCGGAAGTAAATCATGGTAAATGGAATACAATAGTTCATAGTCTTGGTTGATCCACTTCCCTTACCCAGCAACGGTCCTGAGCATGGCGTATGTCTCTTGTTGAAGTTCACAGTGAGATTCAGCATTGAGGAAAATACTCGCATGTCTGAGAGTCCCAACGTACTGTGCATTCTTTGTTCCTATTTCACACGTGTCAGAAAACAATGAGTTTTATCACAGTATTTTTTGTGAAAATGGTTGTACTGCGCTTTGTGCCCAGCGGCACAGTGCACCCGAGCTTAGAAAGACAATTTGGCAGGGGGTAATAAAGCCGAACACAAACAAGAACGAATTAAGATTGGTACCTATGTGGACTAGATTTCAAACAACTCGGCTATACTCTACCCCACAATAATGAATGTTGAAAGAGGATCAAGATGCTGAGCAGCGCATGAGCTGCAATGGTCAGCGACCCATAGTTGACTGCTAGCGCCAGGTCCAGCGAACCATAGCTGCCAAGACCCTTCTACACCTCCCCGCAGTGATCCTGGATAACAGCATGCAGCAGGGCAGACTGGCTAAGGAGAAGGGATCAAAGAGGGAATGCTAACCCGATACTCAAAAAAATGCTTGCTGAAGCCGGATGTGTTGGACCGAAAGGTGCAAATATCGCAACCAAGCTGTAAACTACAACACAACGCATTCCGTTCTCTGTACTACATTATGCTACATACCCTTTCAGGGTTTGGTAGTGGGAGATTGAGAACGAACGAACGAAGAAGAAGAAGAAGAAGAAGAAGAAGAAGAAGAAGAAGAAGAAGAAGAAGAAGAATGTTGAAAGCATCACGAGCAGGGCTCGTAAGATATATGAACTACATATAAACATTGAAGTGTTTGTGTTTGTATGTTGTTTAATACCTACGTTGAGCATGTTTGCTCTTACGGGCGCACTGAAAAGTGCGATAAGTGGAGGGTTGTAGAAGTTTCCTGACATCCCGAGCGTGCTAGTGAAGGTTAACCCGGGGCATCGAAACAGTGTTGCTAAACTTGGCTTCATTTGCGCGACGCACAATGATTCGGGAATCACGTCGATCCACAGCGTTGTAACAGCTACTGGACTACTTAAGGGATTCCGGATCCGAATTTTTGGGATGGTTTACTACGACGGACGTTCGAGTCAAACCAATACGTTTTTTTATGAGAAAAAAAACACTTTCAAGTAGTCAAAATGCCATTTATTTTTCGATATAATCTCCTGCAACGTTTATGCACTTATCCCAGCTTTTAAGAAATGCTTGAAAAGCTTCAGCTTAGAAAGATGTGTCAGTATGTCTAAACCAATCCAGATATAGCCTGTTTCACTTCGACATCAGTGCTGAAATGGTGACCTCCAGGGGAATATTTTAGGGGTACAAACAGGTGGAAGTCGCTTGAAACTATGTATGGGCTGCAAGGTGAATTAAGCAATACCTTCTAGCCTAGTTGCTGCAGACAGCACAAAATGCGGTGAGGCGTATGAGGTCGAGAGTTACCGTGCAGGAGCAGGACGCCCTTATTTTTTTTTTATTTGCGTTAGCCTTATGTCTCCATTCCTCAAGGAGATTGTGCGTTGCACTTTGTTTTTTTGTTTTTTTTATTTTGCACCTGTCGGTTGAGAGTACTCAAATAAGTGGACATGAGTTCTTCTGGTTGTAGTGCAATGAGACGTGTTTCATAATGTTCAACACTGAGGAGGGCGGGAATGATCGTGACTTATTTTCACCACCTCGCTTACAAATACTAACTTTATGTTCTAGAGAAACAACTGCTCTAACACGGCTATGTTCTAGAGAAACAACTGCTCTAACACGGTTATGTTCTAGAGAAACAACTGCTCCAAAAAGCGGTTATGTTCTAGAGAAACAACTGCTCTAAATACGGTTATGTTCTAGAGAAACAACTGCTCCAAAAAGCGGTTATGTTCTAGAGAAACAACTGCTCTAAATACGGTTATGTTCTAGAGAAACAACTGCTCTAAAAACGGTTATGTTCTAGAGAAACAATTGCTCTAAAAACGGTTATGTTCTAGAGAAACAACTGCTCTAAAAACGGTTATGTTCTAGAGAAAAACCTGCTCTAAAAACGGGTATGTTCTAGAGAAACAACTGCTCTAAAAATCCACAAGTGCTTTGGTGCAGGCTTTCTCCAAGGATTGTATGTTTCGTATAACTTGAAGTTGAGACACGAAGACAATAGCAGACTAACAAGCATTTTCAATTGAGATAATTACGCTTAAATTCACAAAGACATAAAAGTTTATAATTCTATATTCTGAAATGTCAACTCAATTTATTTTCTCGTCTTCTGTATATCCCATTCTGTATCCTTAGCTCGTGAAATTGCTAAAATGTAGTGCATGATTGTGAATCACAAAGAACAAAAAACATGTTTGACCGTACATAATCCTACGATGGCAACAGTTTTGTACGCAAATAGAAAAGTAGCCAATAGAAGCTAGAGCTTGTTTAAACAAAAACAAGCAGAAAATTTCGACAGATTCATGGAACAATGTTCGCTGTTAAGTTCGATCATTAACGGAGACATCAATAACCTTTTATTCAGTCTGTCAGGAATTATCTAATCCTTTGAAGCATCCAATCTCTATGTGCTTGCCCGCATAAAAGTTCTCTATTTCACAAGAGCTTCTGTACTCGTATTTACAAATTGGGATTTAGATTATATTCAAAGCAAGCACACAACAACAAAAAAGGCGCAACTATTTCTAGTCTTTGATGTTTTTTAATAACATTAAAGAAGTTATTATTTTGTGAGTTTCTGTTTTTTAAGTTGATTCCATTTCCTGGCTGACGTTTCGCGACTTTGGTTGCTTCTTTTTCTTGACATCTGTAGAAAACAAGCAATTAACGGACGGTTTGCTTATTTGTGCTGCCAAAGCCATTTTAATTTACCGGTGTCTCTATTCAAAAGAAATCGTTAATGGGCAATTAAAATGTGTGATTATGAATGTGTGTTACGATTTGAGTTCTAAATTGAGTGACGGTAACGTTTGTATGTTAGCAATTACTTCTATTGATGGAGGAATGGTTAGAGACATTTTTGAAAACGACCTAAGTTTCTGTTATGTGTTACGCCCAAGCTGATGCCATGTCGAATCTAACAATAAGATGGTCATTTTCAAATATTCAGTTCCCAATAATTGAGCAAATTTGAAAAACTATGTACGACGAATGGCAGATACTAAATGAAATGAGAGGTATAAAGAGATAGTGAGGTGGTGGGATGGGGTGGGGTGTGAAGGCGATGGGGTAGAAAGAGAGCTGCAAACACCCAGAGAGAAAGAGAAGGAGAAAGGCAGAAAGCGATAGCAAAAGTTCAATAATTTACTTAAATGGACGAAAATACTCACAGTATTAATGTTGATGATAATGATGATATTGATCAGGTTGATGGAGCTGAGGATGATGGTGCTGATGATGGTGCTGATGATGATGATGGTGCTGATGATGATGGTGCTGATGATGGTGCTGATGATGATGGTGCTAATGATGATGGTGCTGATGATGGTGCTGATGATGATGGTGCTGATGATGGTGCTGATGATGATGATGATGCTGATGATGATGGTGCTGATGATGGTGCTGATGATGATGGTGCTGATGATGATGGTGCTGAGGATGAGGATGCTAAGGATGATGATGCTGATGATGATGGTGCTGAGGATGATGGTGCTGATGATGATGATGCTGATGATGGTGGTGCTGATGGTGGTGGTGCTGATCGTGGTGCTGAGGATGATGGTGCTGAGGATGATGTTGCTGATGATGATGGTGCTGATGATGATGATGATGATGGTGCTGATGATGATGCTGATGATGATAGTGCTGATGATGATGGTGCCGAGGATGATGGTGCTGAGTATGGTGCTGATAGTTGTGCTGATGATGAAGCTGAAGATGATGGTGCTGAGAATGATGTTGCTGATGATGATGATGCTGATGATGATGGTGCTGAGGATGATGGTGCTGATGAGGATGATGCTGATGATGGTGGTGCTGTTGGTGGTGGTGCTGATGATGGTGGTGCTGATGGTGGTGGTGCTGATCGTGGTGCTGAGGATAATGGTGCTGAGGATGATGTTGCTGATGATGATGGTGCTGATGATGATGCTGATGCTGATGCTGATGATGATAGTGCTGATGATGATCGTGCCGAGGATGATTATGCTGATGATGGTGCTGATAGTTGTGCTGATGATGAAGCTGAAGATGATGGTGCTGAGAATGATGTTGCTGATGATGATGAAGCTGATGATGATGGTGCTGAGGATGATGGTGCTGAGGATAATGGTGCTGAGGATGATGAACGGGAAGGTATAGATGGTTATAGTAATTATAGTAGTGTTGATAATGATGATGATGATGATATTGATGATGATAGCAACATCCGATTGTGGAGAAAATACTGAAGGATATAGCTATGAATCTGATCATTTTGCCAATAATTCAATAATAGTTATGGGGATATTGATTCTGTTACCGCTCATTCTGATGATGGTGATGAGGTTTTTATTGAAACATTGTTTCACTGGTTTAGCTTGAGAAAAATTGACATGACATTTGGTAACTTAACAAATGTCAAGAATAGTGGCTTTTCAATATTTGGATCGTAATTGTTAAGCTTGTTTCTTTCTCTCTCTCTCTCTCTCTCTCTCTCTCTCTCTCTCTCTCTCTCTCTCTCTCTCTCTCTCTCTCTCTCTCTCTCTCTCGATATGTTTTCTTTAACCATTTATCTTGTCTCGTACTACAACGTTCTGACTTGCAGTTGCTGATTAATTTCTGGGGAGACATGCATCACATCCATGTTGCACGTCGCTAGCAGCAGATGTTTCCCATGTTGATTTATTCATATTAGAGGTCCAGGCGGTACAATAAAGAAAGATATGCGGCAAGAAACATGATAATAGACACTTGGAATATTTGGAATCATGGTATTCAAACAGGAATATTAATATATATGTTGCCATATAGCCGAAGGTTTTGGTTATAAGTAGTAGGTATTTAAAAACTTATTGCGGCTTGCTAGGCCTGGGGGGCGGGGTGGGGCGGGGGCTGGGTGGGGGTGGGGGTGGGGAGGACGTACAAATAATAGCCACTACATAAGGAGATTGCGAAAAGGCAGTTGGGATCGTACTAAGCTGATCTGAGATAATTATTGACGACTTTCTTTGCTTGGGTTATAGAGAATCTTAATTCTTCTTCACTATAAGAGGTGAACGGGGTTTAACAAGAACAGGATCATTGTAAGTAGTCAATCATGTCAAAAATGGCCACCAAAGAGGGTGTTGCGTGGAATTCGCAATCTTGTCATGTAAAACTATTACTGATGAAACCGTTAAATAAAATGCTGAGATACCGGTTTTCCATAAAGAGATCAGCTATACAGAAGGACGAGCATGTCTTACATAAATATGGTTTGCTGATTATATGATAATATCCATCTGAATTGTCGAGTGACTACTGTCGGCTTCAACATAAAATTAATGTACTAGACGAGAAATCGAGACTAAATGCATGAGAATAAATGCATACTGATTGTATGTATCCGTATTCGGACAGGCTGATTGTACTGTATCCGTATTCAGACAGACTGATTGTACTGTATCCGTATTCGGACATACTGATTGTATGTATCCGTATTCGGACAGGCTGATTGTACTGTAACCGTATTAGGACAGACTGATTGTACT
Source organism: Ariolimax columbianus (assembly GCA_036924085.1). Classification (NCBI taxonomy): domain Eukaryota; kingdom Metazoa; phylum Mollusca; class Gastropoda; order Stylommatophora; family Arionidae; genus Ariolimax; species Ariolimax columbianus. Next base: position 27,923,553 of record JAVGWX010000017.1, read on the forward strand.
GTGTCCGTATTTGGACAGACTGATTGTACTTTGCCCTACATCATTGCAAGATATGTAATCTCACATATATGTTGGTAGTAATTTCGACAAAGTTCTGAAGGGTGACGAGAATGTAACATTGCTAATACAAAAGATCAGATGTGTTTTCGTTGCGCTTGGAAATTTATGGAAGTCTAAAGATATTAGATAAAAAAACGAAACTAAAAATCTTAAGCTCCAATGGCAATGACGATATGTCTAGTGCATGACGGAGGGAATTGAAATTTAAAAAAACTTCAAACGTTTAAAGATGGATACCTGTGCAAGATTGAAGAACTGAAATGGGATGATATTATATCAAATGCAGAACTGCTATTTAGAACCGGCCATGTGTGAGAGTACGGAAGCTTTGGCGTTGGTTAGACTATACGTTAAAGCTACCGGTAGGTAGCATTACCAGGCATGCTATGCTCTGGACCAGTAAGCATAAGAGGAGTACGTGAAGGCCAGCGCAGACATAGTTTAGTAAACATGAGTCCAACATAAAGAGATCAAGAAAAACACGGTCAGAACTGGTACAATTGCCCCAAGACACAGGACTTGACGTGTATTTGATGAATACCTCTGATCCACCTAGAGCTCAGCTCGCTATTATATATATATATATATATATATATATATATATATATATATATATATATATATATATATATATATAAAGGCAAAACAAGAGAAATGAGAATACATAATATAAAGATATCCACATAAAAAAAACACAATAACTATTATCGTTTCAAGCAACAAAGATCAACAGCATGGAAACGGAGAAGAAATTTCATCCTGCAAGGTCAAACAAGAAAATGTGTTCTATTTTTGAAGCATCGTTTCTTCTATAGTTTGTCGTAAAAAAAAAGACGACATAAGAATACAATTTCAGGTAGGACAGGCAGAGGTAAACATCCTTGTGAAAATAGCGCATACTCTTTGTGAAGAGTTTTAAAAGGAAACCATACTAAGGAACACCTAATGTTCTGTTAAACTACAATGTGAAGTGGCCATTTTGTATGAATTTTGAAATTTGGCGGATGGCCAAACACAGTGTTAGGAGATCTCAGGGTTTACTCATTATAACCTTGAGGCATGTACACGCTTGGAATGGTTGGATAAGGTTACAAACGGAAGCTTTTAAGAGAGAACAGGACAAAGCAAGAACACGAAATGTTATTGGGGAAAAGTAGCACCGGATAGATCACACAATTCGATATCACAAAGTCAATCTCACCAGGAAAAAGAAGGTCATGGACTACGTACACAATTGACAAAGAGATCAAAACAAGATAAACATCAAGCGAGAAAGAACTGGAGAACATTACGCATGACAGAGTTTCTTGGAGAGAATTGGTTGATGGCCCGTGCGACCCAATGTGATAGAGGTGAAGAAGAAAGCTTAGCAAATGGGAATATTTTCGCACGCTGACTCTTATATCTACTAGATTTGCATGAAGATGTTTAAGAGAACTCGACCCTCACGACCAAAAATATTGCACTAAAAATGTAAGCTTAATTTCATAGGCGAAGAAACTGTTGTTGTTGATTAAGTGCAGGGGGACGCTGCCTTGACTTCCCTAATTATAAGTAATGTTTTCATGTATAGCTTGGTAGTTGGAAGAGGATCCAGGCAAGGAATCAAATCCAGCCAATTTGCCTCGACAGACAAACACTTGAACCACTCAGCTATCTGCACTTTGAAAACTCCATTCGTACTTGGAAACGACGACTGGTCGAAAAGTGGTTTTTGTTTTGTAATGCCACTTATGTGAAACAATTCTATTACAGATTCATGTATAAAATCATTCTTGACATTTCCCCACAAATCTAATTATCACATTATCTTCTGCGCTTGCCCAGCCTGTGTGGTGTTTGCAAGGAAGAAACAATATTATGTATGCGTCCCGATCTTTTGCAGTACGGTACCAGTGCTGACCTACGTCTTTGATCAGTCTATCCCGCCAACTCATAGGTGGGCGGCTCCGTGGACGTCTACAGTCAAAGGGCCACCAAAACCCATCCGTTGTCAAGCATGCGTTCCGCATGTCCAGACTTGTTATGTTTACATGCGATCGCTGCTTCTACGACCTCTTTAAACAAAGATCCATGTCGAATTTCTTAATTTCGGATCCGAACCCTTATCGAAAACTTAACTTACGTTCCATTGTTCTATGATTGACTCGGAGCTTCACATCGTCTGCTTTGCACAAGTTTCCCCGCTTCGTGCCCGTATTTCATTACTGGAATGATCAGATCAGCCCGTAAACAATGAGGTCGTTGGAGCACTCATGAAGACATCCTCACAAACCCAGTCATCCTTCTTTGTCAGCGGCCGCTGCCTGTGCCTCTTCTGGTCGGAGATTACTGAAATGGCCATGGAATTAAAAACATGTGCTTACGCTATGATGTCCTTCATATATGAGTGCATTTCCTTAATGGGGTTGAAGAAATGCCAGCTGCTTTTAGCTACCTGGGAATTCCAGGGTCTGTTTCGTGCGTGGTTTTTATATCTTGACTTAGAAAGTTATAAGAGTCGACATCCTAGATGGTTTCCTTTCCAAGCTTGACGGCCTGCTTTGGGCAACAGTGGTTTCTGAGGCATTGTGTTTTATTTTAATTTATTTTCCCATCGGCAGCTCTGATTTCCCCACAAATCTAATTATATGTTGTTCTATTTTGATATCTAATTAGAATGTGTTTGCAATGCGATTATCACTAGCATTTCTCTTTAGGAATCATTTATGTTTAGTCATGCAAGGTGCATGAGATCTGCAAATGTGTCGTTCTACCTGCCTATCAATACAACGTTTATTCGTGTTGCTTTGGTTGCCAGAGGAATATCTAGGGCTGAAGACTGTGTTGTTCGAAGTTACTCATGCAGTGTCGGCAGCCTCAGGATGACCGCTGCTTTTTTCTTCTTCTTCTTCGTCTTCTTCTTCTTCTTCTTACGCTGTCAGACATCGACGTTTATTTTTTCGAAAAAAGTGTGGTCATCCTGAGGCTATCGACACTGCCATAGAGCTTGTCTAGTGTTGCCACTGGTAATGGCCACATCTGCTCTCTCTGATCCTCGTATGTCGGGCAGTTTTGCAGCAAATGCTCAGCGGTCATTTTCTCGGTACCCCACGGGCATTCGTCAGTGCCACCTATCTTCAATTTGTTGAATAGGTGGTACCTCAGTCTATTGTGGCCAGTGCGAAGTCTGAAGATCACGACCTGCTCTCCTCTGTTTAACTGGTAATAGGCATCGTTTTTTATGTAGCCAGTATGTTCGGTTTCTCATTTGGTCATGTATCTAGCTCTAATAAGCCGTTTTGACTCTTCGTATGTCACACTAGTATCTGGTTGTGGTAGTGTTGCACCTTCTTTTGCCAGTCTGTCTGCCTCCTGGTTGCCTTGGATGTTGCAGTTGGATGGAACCCACTGTACCACTACCCTGTTTGGTGCGGACTGCTGGCATAGTTGACAGAGTACTGCTCTTAAATCATTAAGTTCAGTATTTTTCTGGCTTTTTAGTGCTGGGACTACGGCCAGGGCATTCTGTAAGCAGGACTATATGGCTTTCATTCCTTTTACCTGTCACCATTTCCTGCACTACCACCCTCAGTGCCTCTGGCTCCGCTCTGAAATTGCTTGTGTATTTTCCAGTAGCGACTGACAGTGTTATTTTTCTGCCATGTGGTAGGGTCAGGAATGCTCCTGCCCCTCCGTTCTGTGTTGTGTTTGTTACAGAATCGTCGGTGTATGCATGGGTCCAGCCCATGCTTGGGTAGTTTTTCGTTTTGCAGCTCAGGGTAATATCTCTTCTTTCTTTTTCAGTCTGGCTGTTTTTGTTTCCAATACCTGGTATATTTTCTACCACCTCTGGAAATATATTCTGCCTCCAGGTAGGTTTTCGAACAGTAGGGATGGGCTTTGGTGTCGTTAGTGCGTACATGGGGTCTTCGTGCATCTTTGCTTTGGCTATTTCTGCAATGTTTCTCCGCTTTAGTTTCCCATTTCCGAAATTGTTAAGTCTCTGGTGCATTAGATGGTCAATCAGTCTTCTGAGTTTCTCTGCTTGCTGCTGGGCTCTGCAGTCTCTTCTGTTGGTCATGGATTGCAGTTTTGTAATCTTTTCAAGTTCTACAATTGGCGTTGACTTCATGCCTCCTGTTTAACTCTCATGGCTTGGTATTGGAGTTTGCAAGTTTCCTCATGATTGCCATTCTTTCTTTGGCTCTCATTCGGTTTCTCTCGATCTGACTTTTCAATGTCATGCGCCGATCAAATGTGACTTCCAGGTAGTTTGGGTTGTCGTTTGGCTGCAAGGTATTTGCCGTTAAGACTACATTTGGTGTTTTGGGGCTAGTTTGATGGCGAGAATATCGTACATGTAGCTTTTTCCTCGTTTATTTTGACCAGCCATGAGTTCGCCCACTCGTCCAGCGATGTCAGGGCCTGCTGCATTCGATTACTTGCTATGGTGAGATTCGTTTCAGACGTCCACATAGCCAGATCGTCTGCAGACATTGAGCTATGGACTATTCTTGGTATATTCTCTGTTTTGTTATTTATATACACCAGGAAGAGTGTGGGTGACAGTACTGCCCCTTGGGGTACTCCCTGCTACAGTGTCACCTTTTTGCTCTTCTGCCCTTGTACTTGAACTCTGGCAGTGCTGTTTTTGAGGTAGTGACTGATCCATTTGTACATTTTCCAACAAACTTCACTTCTTCTTAGCTTGACTTTAAGTCCCTCTTTTCAGACTTTGTCAAATGCCTTTTCTAGATCCACCCAAACCGATACTGTGTGTTTTTGCTCCTGGTAGGCATCTTCTATTTCCTGTGCTATGAGGATGACCTAATCATCAGTGGATCTGTGCTGTCTAAAGCCTGCTTCAGTGTAATTAGTATGTGTTTTTCTTCCAGATGCCACATCAGTCTGGTGTTTATCATACGTTCCATCAGTTTGCCTACGCAGCTCAGTAGGCTGATAGGCCTGTATCCATTTGGATCTGTTTTATCGTTTCCTTTCTTTGGTACTGGTACAAGTACTGCGTCTTTCCATGCCTGGGGTACAATATCCCTTTTCCAGCTTTGGTTCAGGACTGATAGTAGTTTCCTTTTTGCTGTTTGGCCCGGCCCCATCAGCATTTCGTTTGTTATCCCGTCTTTTCCGGGAGATTTCCTTTTCTTTAACGTTCTCATGGCCTCTTCCATTTCATTCATTGTTAATTTTGCCATCATATGCTCTTCTGGTGCCATATTGATGTTGTCGTGCCCCTTTTGTTCTTCACTAATGTCTGTATGCCTATCTGCAGGGACATCAATGTGGTTTGCTCTGGCATAATGTTCAACAAAGGCGTTTGCTGCTTTTTTTCCAGTGAGCATGTTGTCACCCTGCTTGATTGTAATTTGTTTGTTTGATGGAGTTTCGTCATTCATGGCTCTGACTAGCTTCCATAGTTTGTTCCCTTTTTTGTCTAGATTGAGGCTTTCTGTTTTGTTTTTCCAGCTTTCTCTTGAGGTTTGGTTTGGAGTGTATTTGTATTTCGCCGTGGTGGCTTTGAGGGCGATATTTGCCTCCATAGATTGTTCTCTCTCTGCCATGTTCCTAGCATTTGTGACTGCGTCTTCCGCTTTCTGCAATTCATCATTCCAATAGGGCTTATAATTTGTCCTTGCCCCTCTTGGGATGGTTTCAGTGGCAGCTTGCATTATTGGCTGCTTTTTTTTCGAAAAAATAAAGGTTGACGTCTGACAGCGTACGAAGAAGAAGAAACGTTAACGCTTGACGACACTCCGATCTCAACAGGTTACGGTGGCTCTTCTTACACCCCAAGCAGTACTTGAGAAGATGGACGGGGATGCTCCTGGCTGTAGTGTAGTATGAGACGTTTTAATAAGCCCCCAGTGTTGGGATTACAGTGTCGGTCTCCCACTTCGGCGGCCAGGCTGCTGTGGTACAGCCTGTTTCCAGGATCACGAACGAAGACGTCAAGTAAGAGTCTTGATCTATGTATTCACCTGACCTTGATATATGTGTTCACCTGATCTTAATCTATGTATTCACCTGACTTTGATCTATGTGTTCACCTCACCTTCGTATATGTATTCACCTCACCTTGATCTGTGTGTTCACCTCACCTTGATCTATGTGTTTCACATCACCTTGATCTGTGTGTTTCATATCACCTGGACCTGTGTGTTTCACCTCATCTTGATGACTCTTCACTCAATCCTGATAAATAAAGAGATCCTACCCCGCGGAGTGGACGTTATATATTCTTGTTAATCCCCAATAGAAAAACACATAATGCATAACTGAGTTATTGAACTCCTGCCCGGTTGGCCAAGAGACGGCTATCCAAACCGCTCATCCCCCATTTTGCATCCTCTTCTTTACCTTGTCAAACCTGTCCTTTTTGTTATCCCACTTGATGATGCCAATCTCGATACGGGCCACATTGTAATATTTTACATACTGCATGTAGCCAAGGGACCGCTAATTTGAGACCTCTGCCCACGGCTATTGATGTCAGCACCCAGTGATGAGCAAATACGTTTTCCGCTTCTATAGGTAAATGCTTCCGCCCATGCAACTCCGGGGTTCGTTCAACTGAGATATTACTTGCAGTTTTTGACAGAATGCCAGATTACCTTTTTAACTCTCCGGGAACCATTTTAGATAATGTCCGTATCTTTATTCTTTTTAAAAATTAATTTTGCTTGTTCGTCTCTTCTGTTCCTCTCTCTCTCTTTCTCTCTCTTTATCTCTCTCTATCTCTCTCGCAGTTCTCCCTGTTTGAAGTATATCATGCTCTTGTCTATCTTCTTCTGTGGTTAAATTTTTCTCTCTCCTCTTTCTGTTTTAGGTCACTCCCAAACTAGACGTACTCTGAAGCATCTCATTTTCTTGCCTCTCTTCTGTAATATTATATCCCCCTCTTTTATTCTCTCACGCTCTATCTTTTATTTGACTTCTTCTTCTTCTCTTCCTGTCTTTTATCACTTTCCAACTTGACTCAATTCTGAGGCTTATCTTATTTTTTACTCCAAAATGTGATTTTCTTTCATTCTCTCAATCTCTCTCGACGTCTTCTCTTCTTCTTTATCTTTATGTCGTATGCCACTTTTCAGATTGATTAACTTCTCAGGTTTATCATATTTTATGCTCCAAAATGGGATTCATTATTCTCTCTCTCTCTCTCTCTCTCTCTCTCTCTCCATCCCTCTCTCTATTTCTCTATCTCCTTTCTTCTTCTTTTTCTTCCTGTGTTATTTTAGATTAAAACTCGACTTACATCTGAAGTTCATCATATGATTGACTCACTTCTTTGATTTCCTTTCTCTTCCTGTTGACTGTTCTGTAGATCTCTTGTTATTGACACTCTTATATGTGCTTTCTTATCCTTGTCTCTCTTCTCTGAGTATCCCTCTTATCCATATCTCTCTTATGGATGTCTCTCTAATCCATGTATCACTTGTGTATTTATCGTGTCCATATTTCTCTTATATATCTCCACAATACATCAGCTAAACACACTGGCCCACTCACGTGCAAAGTATAAGGACTGGTTTGATGAAAATGATCTAGAAATCCAGTGCCATCTCGATGCAAAACTTGAAGCGCACAGAGAACACCAAAGGGACACACCATCTCTGTCAGCAAAACCGTTCTTCAATGCTGCTCTCACAGCTGTCCAGACCAGGATTATAGAGATGCAAGACTCCTGGCTCAGCAACAGCGCCTTCAACACTGCTCTCAAAGCTGTCCAGACCAGGATTAGAGAGACGCAAGACTCCTGACTCAGCAACAGCGTCTTCAATACTGCTCTCAAAGCTGTCCAGACCAGGCTTAGACAGATGCAGGACTCCTGGCTCAGTAAAAGAGCTGACGAAATCGAGATGTTCGCCGAGCGTCAAGACACCAAACGGATTTACGAGGCGCTGAAAGATCCATGCTGCCCGCAGCTATCTTGTAACACTCCAGTTCGCCGTGCGGATGGGGCACTGCTAACAGATAAGGTTCAGATCATAGACAGATGGGGCACTGCTAACAGATAAGGTTCAGATCATAGACAGATGGGGCACTGCTAACATATAAGGTTCAGATCATAGACAAATGGGGCACTGCTAACAGATAAGGTTCAGATCATAGACAGAAGGGGCACTGCTAACAGATAAGGTTCAGATCATAGACAGATGGGGCACTGCTAACAGATAAGGTTCAGATCATAGACAGATGGGCTCTGCTAACAGATAAGTTTCAGATCATAGACAGATGTTGGCACTGCTAACAGATAAGGTTCAGATCATAGACAGATGGGGCACTGCTAACAGATACGGTTCAGAACATAGACAGATGAGGCACTGCTAACAGATAAGGTTCAGATCATAGACAGATGGGGCACTGCTAACAGATAAGGTTCAGATCATAGACAGATGGGGCACTGCTAACAGATAAGGTTCAGATCATAGACAGATGGGGCTCTGCTAACAGATAAGGTTCAGATCAAAGACAGATCGGGCACTGCTAACAGATAAGGTTCAGATCATAGACAGATGGGGCACTGCTAACAGATAAAGTTCAGATCATAGACAAATGGGGCTCTTCTAACAGATAAGGTTCAGATCATAGACAGATGGAGCTATGCTAACAGATATGGTTCAGATCATAGACAGATGGGGCTCTGCTAACAGATAAGGTTCAGATCATAGACAGATGGAGCTCTGCTAACAGATAAGGTTCAGATCATAGACAAATTGGGCACTGCTAACATATAAAGTTCAGATCATAGACAGATGGGGCTCTGCTAACAGATAAGGTTCAGATCACAGACAGCTGGAGCTCTGCTAACAGATAAGGTTCAGATCATAGACAAATTGGGCACTGCTAACATATAAGGTTCAGATCATAGACAGATGGGGCTCTGCTAACAAATAAGGTTCAGATGATAGACAGATTAGCTCTACTAACAGATAAGTTTCAGATCATAGACAGATTGGGCTCTACTAACAGATAAGGTTCAGATCATAGACATATGGGGCTCTGCTAACAGATAAGGTTCAGATCATAGATAGATGGGGCTCTACTAACAGATAAGGTTCAGATCATACACAGATTGGGCTCTACTAACAGATAAGGTTCAGTTCATAGACAGATGGACGAACTACTTCTGCAAAATACTGAACCACTCATCGTCCATAAATGAAGAGGCCATCCATCTAATGCCGCAGGTGGAATTGAATCTGGCACTGAATGAACTCATCACTAAGAAGGAAGTTCCCAGAGCAATCAGTACACTATCTATAAGAAAAGCCTCAAGAGCTGATGAAATACCAGCAGAAGTATAGAAGACAGCGGGCCTATCCCTCATCAAAAATATTACTGAACTCTTCTGCAACATGTCGGCTGAATGGGTAATTCCGCAGGATCTGAAGGACGCCTGAAAAGTTCACATATACAAATGAAAAGGCAACCGGCAGAAATGCGACAGTCATCGTGGAATATCGCTTCTCTCTGTAACCAAGCAGAACGATTGCGCGCTTGCTGTTCAATCGGCTCAACAAACACCTTGAACAAGGTCACCACCTCCCAGAAAGCCACCACTTCCCAGAAAGCCAATGTGGATTCAGAGCCGTGTATATGAACTTTGCCGCTCGCCAATTACAATAGGAGTGTCGGGGGCAAAACCAGGCTCTATACACCCCATTTATTGATTTGACAAAGACATTGGATACAGTAGACAGAGGTGGGCCGTGGACGATTATGTCCAGGTTTGGCTGTCCCAACAAGTTCATAACTATGGGGAAGCAGCTACACAAAGGCGTGTGTGCTAGTGTAAAGGGCAGTGGAGAAGGCGCAAAAACCTGGCTACTAAAAATGGATTAAAACAAGGATGTGTACACACGCCAATCCTGTTCAGCATAAAGTTCTGGGCCACGATGACAAACGCCTTCAGATCGCTGGAGCTTGGCACGCCCATAAAGTACCGCACGGATGACAAGCTACTCAATCCCAGAAGAATGAAGGCCACAACCAAAGTGGCAGGCGACATAATCAGAGAACTTGTGTTTGCTCACGACCGTGTTCTAAACAGCAACTGAACATGCAGGTGGAAATGAACCAGTTCTCTGCCGCATGTAAAAATGTTGGCCTGACCATAAATACCCAGAAAGCAGAGATTATGTATCAACCAGCACCAGGCATACCGTACACAAAACCAACGACTACAATCAGCGGGCAGACGCTGAATGTCGCAGATAAATTCACGTATCTGGGCAGAATAAAAGAGGGGGATATAATATTACAGAAGAGAGGCAAGAAAATGAGATGCTTCAGAGTACGTCTAGTTTGGGAGTGGCCTAAAACAGAAAGAGGAGAGAGAAAAATTTAACCACAGAAGAAGATAGACAAGAGCATGATATACTTCAAACAGGGAGAACTGCGAGAGAGATAGAGAGAGATAAAGAGAGATAAAGAGAGAGAAAGAGAGAGAAAGAGAGAGAGAGAGGAACAGAAGAGACGAACAAGCAAAATTAATTTTTAAAAAGAATAAAGATACGGACATTATCTAAAATGGTTCCCGGAGAGTTAAAAAGGTAGTCTGGCATTCTGTCAAAAACTGCAAGTAATATCTCAGTTGAACGAACCCCGGAGTTGCATGGGCGGAAGCATTTACCTATAGAAGCGGAAAACGTATTTGCTCATCACTGGGTGCTGACATCAATAGCCGTGGGCAGAGGTCTCAAATTAGCGGTCCCTTGGCTATATGCAATATGTAAAATATTACAATGTGGCCCGTATCGAGATTGGCATCATCAAGTGGGATAACAAAAAGGACAGGTTTGACAAGGTAAAGAAGAGGATGCAAAATGGGGGATGAGCGGTTTGGATAGCCGTCTCTTGGCCAACGGGGCAGGAGTTCAATAACTCAGTTATGCATTATGTGTTTTTCTATTGGGGATTAACAAGAATATATAACGTCCACTCCGCGGGGTAGGATCTCTTTATTTATCAGGATTGAGTGAAGAGTCATCAAGATGAGGTGAAACATGATGAGGTGGAGAGCAAAATAGCAAGGGCCAGCACAGCCTTTGGTAGAATGCGCTCGATGGTGTGGTATCAGCGTCAAGATCAAACAAAGTCTACCGTGCCACCACCATTCCAACCCTACTCTACGCCTGCGAAAGCTGGACTGTACACTCTGGACATGCAAGGCAGTTAAACAACTTCCACGCAGGTTGACTGAGACGAATATTTCTCAGTCGATGGCAAGATCGTGTCACTGACATCGAAGTTCTTTCGTGGGCTGACATGCCCAAATCCATGCCTGCTAGAAAAAGCACAACTAGGGTGGACCGAACACCTCGTCCGTATGTCAGACGAACTGCTCCAAAAGAAGCTACTCTCCGTGAAAGAGCAGACGCAAGATCCGAAAATTACGAGCAGCGGGAACACCATCACCTTCTACTCAAGTCGTGTGTCAGTTATGCAGCATATGTTTTCGCGTCCACATCGGCCTGTTCAGTCGCATGCATACCCACACCCAACTTAGAAATCTGTGGCAAGGATGATGTCGACGGTCCTCATCGACAACGATGGACAGCTAATATTATCTCTCTTATGTGTTTTTCTCTTTTCCAAATCTCTTTTATGTGTGTGTCTCTTATCCTAGTATCTCTAATGTGTATTTATCTCTCTTATGCATTTACCTCTTGTGTGTATCTCTCTTATCCATTTACCTCTTGTGTGTCTCTCTTATCTCTATCACTTTTATGTGCATCTTTTATCCATATCTTTCTTCTGTGTGTCTCATTTAACCCAAACTCTCTTATGTGTGCCTGTTTTATCCCTAACTCTCTTCTGTATGCCTTTCTTATCCATAACCCTCTTCTGTGTGTCTTTCTTATCCATAACTTTCTTCTGTGTGTATTTCGTATCCCTAACTCTCTTCTGCTTGCCTTTCGTATCTATAACTCTCTTCTGTGTGTCTTTTTTATCTATAACTCTCTTCTGGGTGTCTTTCTTATCTATAACTCTCTTCTGTGTGTCTTTCTTATCCATAACTCTTGTATGTGTATCTTTCTTATCCCTAACTTTCTTCTGTGTGTCTTTCTTATCCATTACTCTCTTCTGTGTGTCTTTCTTATCCATAACTCTCTTATGTGTGTCTTTCTTATCCATAACTCTCTTATGTGTGACTTTCTTATCCCTAACTTTCTTCTGTGTGTCTCTCGTATCCCTAACTTTCTTCTGTGTCTCTCTTATCCCTAACTCTCGTAACCGTAACTCGCATCTGCACGCTTTATACCGTTTTTACATCATGGAGTGTAAAGAATTGCTTTTTCATTATTTTGTTTGTTTTATAGTTTCTACAGTACCGGATAGTATGCCCCTACACATGAACGTCTTTCATAAGATGCCTATTAGGCTACATTGTTAATATTATCGGTCTCTAGTAACAGTATATATTATGTCTGTCTCCTTCCTGAATCTTTTTCATGAAACAAATTATGTCATTAAATAAACTTAACTCGTAATTGCAAATCGTGATTGAATAAATTATGTTTTCAAATAAACCTAATTCAAATTGTAAATTGTGATTGAATAAATTACGTATTTAAATATACGTAATTCTAATTGCAAATTCTGAATGAATAAATAATGTCTTTAAATTAGCGTTACTGGTAATTGCTAATCGTGACAGAATAGATGATGTCTTTAAAAGAAAACTACTCAATTTATAGTTGTTGGCATAATTAAAGAATTCTTGTTTGTTAGTGAAATTAATTGGGCATATTGTTGCAATTCATATTGATCTGACAAATGCTTTATTGTAGCTTCACTATTCAACGTTGCTAGTGAATTATTATATTATTCACAGAAAATGAAATGATTTAATTAAAAAGTATAAGCATCTGGTATTACATTATTAAATGTACAATGTGCTCGTCACTGTATGGTCCTACAATGTGATGATACAATCATTGTGTTCTTGCGTTCTTTGAGAACTGGATGTTATTCGTGTTCTCTGAGTACAGATACTTATTTAAAGGGATTTGTCAGTTAGAAGAGAGACGAGGGACTGGGTGGTACCACAGGCTGAGTGGTACTACAGAAACGGATTTTAGTAAGATCAAGTTATTTTATTCATGGAGGTAGATTAAAGCCACCTATCTTGGACAGTTCGTGGTGCCTGTTGAAGTAATCGGACTTAAATCTAGCAGTCCTTTTAAAATCCTCCCCGCGTGCCACATAAACAGGAAATAACGTCAGAGAGATAAGAGAACAGAGCTCACCGATAACAAAGGATGAGAAAGGTCATTCTATTTTCAGCTTGCGTTCTCTCGTCTTGCTATCATCAATATATTTATTGTTATCTCCCGCCCTTGGAGAGGAGGCTAACGGACGTCAAACAAAACATACTGACCAGAATATGTTAGTTAAGGTTAGGTGAAATATACTGCCGGACTGTGTTAGTCGGGGTAATTTAAAACATACAAACCAAGCTATTTTAATTAAGGGCAAGTGAAACATACGGATCAAGAAACCCCCCCCCCCTCCCTTACCTCACTCCCTCAGTCCCTAATAGTTCTATGTGGAAACATGTGTGTTCTGACAGTTTGGCTAAGCAAGTGGGTTTTGTCACTGTGATCTCTGCACTGGGGATCTTTCTAAGAAGCCTCGCATTGCACTGCAGCCAGGAGCACCTAGGTTCACCTTCTTAATTCCGCCTATTAGAGAAAAGCTACTGTAAGCCGCCCTCAAAAAAGTCAACAAGCGAACCAAACACAAGTACAAGGGCATTAGCAATAACAACAGCAGCATCTCCTGCCTCACTGTTATTAGTTATGTATACCTCAGCGCCTAAGATAGATCAATGAGACCCTTTAACAAAGGCGGTCATCGTGACAGACTTTAGAACTTTAGAACGTACATAATGGATGGCTGAGGTACGAGTGGATAGCATCTATTGAGGCCTCAAACATCCAGGGGTTGACATGGATCTACTGTCCTGGAGATGCAGGGGTTCAGGGTAACGGAAGAACTGACCCCTTGGCTTCACAAGTTTCCATTATAGGCACGTTATGGATATATTTGAATGTCATTTTGAGATAAATACATGACCGCCTGTTAGATGAGGACGCTGAAATAGAGGAATCAGCAATCCACAGATTGCAAAACTTCGACTTCAAACGAATTTCAAGGTAAGGTAGAGCGCATGAGAGGACGGAGCAAGAGAGTGTACAACCAGTGAGTTACCGGAACTATCGCCATCCAGACCCAGCGACATTTGCTAAAATAGACTGAGCACCTATGGGTATGCCCAAAGTGCAGGGATGTCGATTCTTAGAAACAAAAACAGCTATATATATCATCTACTGTTTGTCATTCTTTTAACCCCCCCCCCCCCCCGTCTCTCTCTTTCTCTCCCTCACTCTTTTTCTATATTTCTCTCTCTCTCTTCTCTGTTTATCCTGATTTACAGTTTTCTCACACTCTATGCTACTCAATTTCAAAGTTATTACACCATTGGAAGCTATTTTCAGGAGAGGCAATGAAGGGAGACAAATCGTTTAGCAGCTAGCAGCTCTTGCATTAAAAAAAATATATTACCTTTTTTTGCAAAGCATTGCGTGTGTTCTGTTTGTCAAGAACAATATTGGAAGAAATAAATCATTCAGTTTTTATGGCTTTTCTCTCCACGACTACAATTGTTCTTTGCCTTTCTTTTTCTAGAATTCCGATTCGATTAGATTCCCTGTAGTATTAGAATAGTGGACTATATAAGATGATATGTTATACTACGTAATATCATTTCAGCGTCAGCACACTTCTGGAATCACATAAGTGCTCTGTCTTTTTTGACAAATGGCGAAGAATATTGATATTGATCATTCCAGGAGCGTGTTGGTTGTAAACACTCCTGAACGGAACTCAAGACCGGGTAGGGAGTGACCTCACATCAGCCAGTGACTCAGCAGCGTCTGCTTGCGTAATGTACAGGGAATCAGTGCTGACCAAGACTATCTTCTACCAAGTAGACGTTCTTGAAACATACTGAAGCTGTGCATACTGATTTAAGAACAGGGATTGAAAAGGGAAGGCAAACTCGGTTCCAAATATGGCGGGCTGAAACCGGATGTGCCAGGTGGAAATGCACCGTTATCGAAGTTCGCTGTAAACTACAACACAATGTAACATAAAGGTCTTTTCCGGAACGAACACAGACAATGACAATGAAGAAGAAGGAGAAGAAAAAAGGTAAAAAATGAAGAAGACGTTGTAGAAGAAGAAAACGATGAAAAAGAAGAGGAAAATGAAGACGAAGTGGAAGATAAAGATGAAGCCGAAGTAGATGAAGAAGAAGAAAACGAAGAAGAAGTAGGAAGTAGATGAAGAAGAAGAAAACGAAGAAGAAGTAGAAGTTCAAGAAGATAACGAAATTAAAAAAAGAAGAAGGAGAAGACGAAAAAGAAGAATAAGAGGAAGAAGAAGAAGAAGTAGAAGTTAAGGAAGAAGAACAAATACAAGAAAACGAAGTAAAGAAGAAGAAGACTGTCTCTACCATGAATTCTTCCAAAGACAAAAATCATCAATTTCATTACCGTTAACGCCAACATGATATGCTCAGAGAAACCACACGAGTCCTGTCAGACTCGAGTCCCGTCATGTCAGACTCGAGTCCCAAATGCATTCTGTAACATCCATTATCTACTTTTAAAAATCAAGAATGTGTCGCTTCGTTCTACTTGTTTCATAATTCTCAGTGCGTTGTACTGTATTTTGCGCTTTGCGACCAAGTACGTCCTACTTTATTACCCATCTATTAAATACGTTCCGTTCCCAAAAGAATAATAAATTACTTAACCCGAACACATGTAAGCATTTGTTATGAGCTGTAGCACTAACTTCTATAAGCAAAGATTTTGAGTCAGTCACAATAACTCAGGCTACCAAACTCCTACCATCACTGCTACTACTACTACCACTACTATTACTATCTTCAGTCATTTTCTATCGTTAGACGTTAAGGAGAGGTGTGACACCTTTGTTTCATGTTTTATGGTAGTCGCAAATCTGTTCGTTACTTTCTAGGTCAATCGCAGTATCTGTTAGGCCCTGGAATATTCACTCGCCAATTTTTGGGGATTGGTGGTGGTGGAAGCGTAAATTAGAGCAAGGTAGACCCGCAGCCAGTCAGGCGACATCTATGGAGCCCCGTTAACCATATAACAAAGACCTGATGTTGTAGCAACGCAGTCTCATCTTTCCTACATTTTTTATGTGGGGCGAGAATCTCTAGAATAATTTGAGTAGATTTTTAACTTGAATTATGCCCGAGCAGCGCCGTTAAGTACACTGTTTTCGATTACCAACTGCCAATAGATTGTTTACGTGTTCGCCACTGCACACGGGTGCTTGATCTCACTAATCAGAGATCAGGGAACATTTTTACCGGATCATCCAGCTGACAAAATCCCGGTCTCCATCGTGATTTGACCCCGATCTCCAGCACCCGAGGCGAACACATTACCTCGAGACCACTGGGTATCCCTACCATCACTGCACAGGTCCTCAGCCTCTTCAACGAAAACAAATGTATAGATACTGAGTGTTACGTACAGCTCGCTGACAGTACACACATGTTCTCTGTTCCCAATTGATGTGGGCATAATACCGACACATGTTCTGTTTGTCCAGGTGACGTGGGTAAAATACGGACACATGTTCTATTTGTCCAGGTGACGTGGGTATAATACCGACACATGTTCTGTTTGTCAAGGTGACGTGGGTATAATACCGACATATGTTCTTTTTGTCCAGGTGACGTGGGTATAATACAGACACATGTTCTGTTTGTCCAGGTGACGTGGGTATAATACCGACACATGTTCTGTTTGTCCAGGTGACGTGGGTGCACCAGCTCGGTCTAGGTTTTTTTTTAAATTCTTGCCGTCTGCTAACTCATTTATGCAGACCAATGAACTAGAGACGCTGATTGGTTGAATTTGTCATGATAATCACAAAAAGTAAGTGCGTATGCATTAACAAAGAAATTAAAAAGATGTATATTTGATGTATATATATATATATATATATATATATATATATAAATATATATATATATATATATATATATATATATATATATATATATAACGACTCTCAAAGCGGGAGCTGGAAACGCCTGGTATCGGGTTAAGGGCGCACCAGAGACCATAGTTGGTAAGCGGCCAGAACAACGTCCTGAAAGCAATGGCAAACTACTGGATGTAAAATTCCAAGAAACCTATGACAGTCGAGAGAAACGAAACTCAAAGATCTGATGGTGAGGCCCTCAGACCAGGCAGATCATCGATGCCAATTGGGGAAGAGGCCAATTTCAGAGTCAGTACAAGTATTAGAGATGACGGCCTAAAGCCTGACTGCGTTACAGTGGACAACTCTGAAATGGGACTAAAAACAAAACTAAGAATAGGCACCTAGAACGTCAGGAGCCTATACCAGGGCAAGTTATTCATGATCGGAAGAGAAATAAAGAGAACCAATATAGAGATTCTTGGAGTCTCTGAGCATAGTTGGGCCGGTCAAGGGCACTGTACCAGCTCCTCAGGAGAAACATTTATATACTCTGGGACGGACAAGGGTGGAAAAAGCGAGGTCGGCTTTATTCTGTCAAAGAAGACAGCACCTTCACTAGTCGGTTACAATCCAGTCAACGACCGCATAATTGTAATCAGACTAAAGAAAAAGACTAGAAATTTAACAATAATTCAAGTGTATGCACCAACATCAGCAGCAGACGATTGTGAAATGGATGATTTTTATAACACCTTGCAAGAAGCGATGGAAAAAGTTGAAAAAAGAGACATCTTGGTCATCATTGGAGATTTCAATGCGAAAGTCTGAGAGGAAAGAGCCAAAGAGGAGAGAAGTGTTCGAGGACCTTTTGGTTTGGGACACAGAAATGAGCGAGGAGAAAGACTGGTTGAATTCTGCACGGAAAACAACCTCTCTATTGCCAACACCTTCTTCAAACAACATCCACGAAGACTGTACACGTGGACCTCCCGTGAGGGCAACAGCAGAAACCAAATAGACTACATCCTAGTGCAACAAAGATGGAGATCAAATGTGCTGGCGACAAAAACACTGCCAGAAGCAGACTGCGATACGGACCACGAATTACTGTTTGCAGTTTTCCAAACAAGACTACGCAGGATCAACAAAGGTTGCCAGCCAATACGCTTCGATGTATCAGCAATACCTACTGAATACAACATATAGTAGAAAACAAATTTGAGGCGTTGCCTGCTATACAGGAAGAGATGACATATGAGGAGTTGACATCGTACGCAAGGGAGATTTTGATCTCGACAGCAAAAGAAATGATTCCAAAGATTTTGCACAAGACACAGAACAACTCATTGCAGAAAGGCAACAATTAAAACAAATGGGAAGTAAGGGGGCCAAGACAGCATTTAAAAACTGCGCAAGAAAAGTTAGAAGAGAAATAAGAAAAGATAAAAGAAGATACATAGTAGAAACATGTAAGGATACAGAAAACCTACAACAAGGCAAAGAAAGAGATGCATTTAAAGCAATAAGAACACTGACAAGGGAATTACGTCCAGTTCCACATCTCATAAATGACGAAGAGGATAATACATTAACAGAAACCAAAGACATACTGAATAGATGGAGAAAGTACTGCAGAACCATGTATGGAGACAGCACAAAGCGCTCAGTTACAATCCTACCAAAGAATGAGAAAGAACCTGAACCAACATTAGAAGAAGTACGCTCTGCAATTAAAAGCCTGAAAAAGGGAAAATCCCAAGGATGCGATGATATCCCAGCAGAGCTAATACAAGCAGGAGGAGAGGCATGTGCTCGAGTCTATCACACGCTGTGTAAACAGATATGGCACAGTGCAGAGTGGCCAGAAGCATGGAAGATATCAATTTATATTCCCCTCCCCAAAAAAGGCAACCTGAAGCTGTGCACGAACTACCGAACTATTGCACTGATCAGCCATGCTAGCAAGATACTCTTGCGAATCCTATTAAGAAGGATAGAGAAAAGGTTTGAATCTGAAATTCACGTAGTCCAGGCAGGTTTTAGGAAAGACAGAGGGACCTGGGACCATATATTCAATTTAAGGAATATCTATGAAAAATGTAGAGAGTTTAATGTAGACCTGTACACATGTTTCATTGATTACACTAAGGCCTTCGGCACGGTAAAACATCAAAATATGTGGAGAATCATGAAGGAAATGGGGTTTCCTTTGCATATAGTTGATCTCATTGAAACATTATACCAAGATCAACAAGCCGCTGTCCGAGTATCTGGGCAAACATCAAATTGGTTTGCAGTACAAAAGGGAGTCCGACAGGGATTTATCCTTTCACCTTATCTGTTCAACATATATGCGGAATGTATAATGAGAAATGTACGAGAAGATGAGAACATTGAAAGTTTCGACCCATTTACGATTGGGGGGTACGAGATTCCAGAGTTACGATACGCAGATGACACAGTGATACTTTCAAGAAGTTCGGAAGGGCTAGAGCAGCTACTTTCAGCCGTTAATGGACATAGTAAAGATCAAAATCTGTTCATAAACATAAACAAAACAAAGATAATGACCACCGATAAAACACAATGTCAGCATAAATTTATAGTGGGTGGTGAGGAAATAGATCAGGTTACACATTTTGAATATCTGGGCTCCAGAATCGACAAAAATGGTGACTGCTCGAAAGAAATCAGAAGAAGACTAGCTATGGCAATGCAGAGACTGAACAGCCTGAAGAAATTATGGCAGGGCACCAACAAAACGATAAAAGTAAAAGTCTTGAGAACCTGTGTTTTTCCTGTGGCAGCTTATGGCTGTGCAGCAAGGACGATTACCAAAACTTCTAGACAAAGAATCGAATCTCTCGAGTCAAAATGTTACAGAAAGATCCTCAGAATACCCTGGACAGAGAAAAGAACAAATGTAGACATTCGGCAAGAGTTGAGCATAGAGGAGAACTGGTTTATCAATTCCATTTTGGCTAGAAATTGCAAATACTTTGGTCACATCAAGAGACACAACGGTCTTGAGAGGACGGTGATGGAAGGTATGGTGCCAGGCAAAAGAGGAAGGGGTAGACCAAGAAGACGATGGCACCAAGATATCCAGGAGTGCCTAAGTATGACAGTGGCGGAAGCTGGTGTTTTGGCAAGGAAACGAGTTTCTTTCATACAGACTGTGGTGGGAGCAACGTTCTACAAAGGACATGCTATATGATGATATATATAATGTAATATATATATATGAAATTTGATAACCTGTATTTTTCGGCATCTTGGAAGAAATGTATTTCCTGAAACGTCTCGAAAATGTTATCCGGCGTCCTGGACATCGAAAGTTACGTATTTCGTATGCAAATGGTAATTCCCATTAAAAAAAGGTAATCTACGTTAAACAGTAAAAAAAACTCCTATATATGCCTTCTGAATTAAATGAATAAATAATTCTCAGTTAAAATAGTAAATGAACAAAGTAAAATAAAACAGCATTTAAAGAGTTACGTAATCACATACATTGATTCTTATATCAGCAGACTAGATTAGACGAGCGAACTGAGTTGTAATTTACATGTGCTCAATCATTTTTATAAATATTGTCATTACCATAAAGCCACGCTGACTTTAAGGGAACAATATTAAGTGACAAAAAAAGTCTACATACCATAGCAAAGAAGTCTTGATATACTGCACCAGCTGTATTCACAACCTAGTTATAAACTTCGGGAGTAAACGTACTGCGTCTTTGTACGCCTTTGTGGGGTATTGTAAGAGACAAAACTCAGACTAGAAGTGGTCAAGATGATCTACGTGTCACTTAGTTATCTACAAAACATATTTGTAGAGTACGATAAAGTGGTGAGACCTTAATTTGATGTTTGTACATTTTTCCCAAATTGCGCATTCTAAAATTGGTGTGCGCCATTGAAGTTCGGGCGTCCTTGACGTCGGAAATACGTTATACAATAAGAAATTGTATACAGGAAGATAATTACAAATATATTAAAAATTGAGAAATAAAATGCAGGAAACGAATAATTTGGAGATAATTATATGGGAAAAGGTCAACCATGAAGATATCTATAAATAAATTGAGAAAATTTAGAAGACACAATGAAAAAAAATAGAGGTATACAATTAAATACAGAAAATAATTAGGAATAAATCGATTCAACCTCTACACATCAGGATTGACGAAGAGCGATTAAGTAAGAAATGCATTCAATGGAGCTTGTACGCAGTAACGAATAACTAATGGGTGTGATATAGATTTTGTAAATTTGTTATAATGAAATATCTAGCTTTATCATCTCGTGAATTACTACATTCCAGATGGTACTATGTAGTTTTCATCACTTCCATTGTTATTATCGTCTGCATAGTCATCATCTTCGTATCGTCATAATGATCATTTCTATTATCAGCGTATCTAATCATTACTATCATCATCAGCATAACTATTACGATCATCATCACCGCGGACACCAAGATCGTCATCAACATAATCATCTGCACTATGTAGACATCATTATCAACATAATTATTATTATCATCGCTATACACATTATAAACCTCTCTCCTCCAAATAAAATAATCATAGCTGCTTTGGTAATCTTCTACATGCAGTGACGTATTTAGAGTAGCTTCCCGACGTAGACTAATGTGTCTGGCCTAAAGGTGCAAATATCGCAAACAGGCTGGAAACTATCGACACAACGCATTCCGTTCTCCAGACTACATCCTGCTACTTGCAGGACTTGGTAGCGGGAGATTGAGAATGAACGCAGAAGAAGAAGTAGAAGAAGAAGAAGAAGAAGAAGAAGAAGAAGAAGAAGAAGAAGAAGAAGAAGAGGAAGAAGAGTAGCTTCCAATACTTATATTTATATTTTCCAAGAATATGTTGATGCTATCAAACTTTTTCCTTTATGTGTAGTTCGGCTTCTTCGAACATGCGTCTTTTACTTTTGTTTTTCAAGTCGAACTTTCAAATCATATTTACTACTAATTTCGCCTGAATTCCTTTCTTTTTTTAAAATGATTCTTCTTATTGTGTTTCTACTCGTCCTTTTTGTTCATTCTATCTGGACCATAGGGCCACTACTACAGTTGGTCTCTACTAGGAAGCCTGCACCAAGCGTACTTCACATGCTTTTAAAGTGTTAGTTTCTAAAGCAATTTATTTTACATGATGAGGTTGCTGGACGCGTGGACAACTTCCTTCAGCCACCTTTTACGCGTGAATTGAAGGGCAGTGGTCCTGTCCTTTTGCCCTCATAAAGGGGCTCTGGGATCTACTCAGGGGGATAATTGGCATTTACTAGAACCGTACTTATTAAATTTTGTATTAAATATATTAGGAAATGTCAAATGAAACTTTCTTCATGCTTGTCAACGGGTAGAATGACATAATGACATAAAATGAGGAAATGATAAAATTAAATAATTAACGAGAAAACAAACAGACACAATAATTTGGATGCAATTTCTTATTCTGATCCCTGAGGAAACTGAATTATTGACTCTGTTCTTCTCTATATAAAACATATCTGTGAAGCTATTTCTAGAGCTCCATAAAGCGTCCAATGTCAAGTGCTGGGACGCATCTTGACGAGAGGGGTTACATTTTGGAAGGGAAAGTTGCTACACGTATTGTAAAACAAAATCAGCAGCAGATGAGAGTGTACAAGATTTTTAGCGTTAAGAAACGACATTTTCTACAGTGGCTTCGCAGTCCCCATAATGATGAACATATTGGTGAGCTTAGAATTGCGATCCTGCTAATTATGGGAAACCAGGGAAATTGTATTTTTGTGATCTGAAGCTACTAGTTGGTTTTTTTTCTGACCATATTAGGGAATTGAATCTTTGACTTGCACTTTCCCTATTCTCATCGTAAGGATCTTTCCTTTTTGTTTTTATGTGCCCGGTAGTGGAATGTACACGTTTTGTAGAGTTGTTGCGTCCATCTACACAAGATGTTGGTGATAGACGGGATTGGTGAGTAGCGAAGAGTGAAGATATTTTTAGGGTAAGCTGAGTCATAAACATAAAGAGGCCCATTTAACGATGTCGAAAAGAATGTTGAAAAGAATGTTTGAAAAGAATGTTGAAAAGTACTTTTGTTGTGCTGAATGAGGTTGTTGAAACTCATGCTGTCGACGTACTTCTGCACACTTGTCTAGGTTTTATTGTAAATCAGTTCAAAGCGTCTTTGTTTCATTTCTGAAAAATGTTTCTATCACCCTCTCCTTTAACACGTGATCTTGAGCACTCTTACCAGAAATTCCCATTTCTGTTAAACTAGTAGCCAGATTGGATATTCTGTTTTGGTCATAGAATTACGCAGTTTCAATTCTTGTCAATGTACCCATTGCACGTTTTGTACTAGCCGAGCTCGATGGAATGCTGAGAATCAGTTGCAGCAACTTGCCTGTCTGTTCATACACAGTTTGGAGGTCGTAATCTACAATGAAACCAACAGTAATCCAATGCAAAGGTTGGCTTTGTCTTCTGAGCTGTAAATATTTACCAGTGCGTTGTGTAGTGCTGTCACCTTTAGAGTATGTGTTTTTATGGTTTTGAAATTGACTGTCCCAAAATGACGTTCTGAACTGCGGAAATTTTGCAAGGTTCAAACAAATGCAATTTCGTCAAAGTTGGAGAAGCGTTCTTCTAACTGAACTATTATGGAATAAAGAACTTCACGCAACTGAATAAAAATAATAAGATTGAAATCGAAATCACAAAACTAAAAAAACTGCACTTAAATAATATTTAAAACACACTTTCAGAGCTTGGAATGAAACACACTCAGTCAGGGATGGCCGGCCTAATTTGTTGCTAGTTGGCAATGACAAAAAAAGGCTCCCTAATGACCGTTCCTGACTATCAATTTACCTGATTCATATGCTGTGTTAGGCTGGATGCAATCAGTCTACCTTTCCAATAGTAACTGATAAATTCACTTTGCCGCTTCCCGCATTTCCTAACACGTCATTAAGCTTAAACACAAATAACCATTACAATTTCCATTTCTAATTTATGTCACATCTGTTTCATGCCCCGGATATCTTCTTAATACTTTTTTTTAATACGTAAAACCGTTTGGGATAACTCAGCGTATCCTGTCTACTCTAACGCTTCGCTTTTGATGGTAGTAGCTACTTCCAGAATTATGACAATAATGAACAAATCAATTGGTGTAAGACAGGGGTGTACACTCTCTCCAACTCTTTTCAATATATGCCTTGAAGGAATTATGAGTGAGGCACTAGGAGGTCACGTTGGTACTGTCAAGATAGGGGCCCGAACGATTACCAGCCTTCGTTTTGCAGATGATATCGACGGGTTTGGCGGGTTCAGAAGCAGAACTCCAGGAATGGGATACAGGCCTTGGAGATGAGATGTTTCCGAAAACTTTTAACAAAGATCGAGTTACAAATTAGGAAATGCGCCATAGAATTACAACAGCAATAGGGCCTTTTTGACATAACCTGAACAAACCCGAAAATAATGTTTCACTATGACAAATTACTGTTAGATATTAACATTGGAAAAAAGTCTTTAACTGATTGATTTATCGTGTTTTTAAAAAAAAAAGGGCTTAAAAACATGCAAACTTGTAATACCGTTTTTCATATAAGCAGTAAAGACATGCACACCAAACTCGAATTACAAAGATAAAATGAAGATAGGTGGCACTGATGAATGCACCTTGACGAATGCCCCTGTGGTACAGGGAAAATGACCGATGAACATCTGCTGCAAAATTGCCCGACATACGAGGACCAGAGAAAGCACATATAGCCATCCCCAGTGGCAACATTAGACACGCTATATGGCAGTTTCGACAGCCTCGGGATGACAGCTGCTTTCTTCGAACAAATTCAAGTTGATGTCTGACAGCGTACGAAGAAGAGGAAGAAGAAGAAGAAGAAGAAGAAGAAGAAGAAGAAGAAGAAGAAGAAGAAGAAGAAGAAGAAGAAGAATTACAAAGATCTTCATCACATTTCAGGGACAAGAATCATTAGAACAAGCATGATCAGGCCCCACCGCACTGTCAGCAATTAACGTAGAACGGAATGTGTCCTCTAAAGAGCACACATTAGCACTCACGTTGGTGAACACTGAATGCATATAAGCCAGATGTTGAAGGCTTGATGTTTGCTATAAGAACGTTTAGAGATGAATATGAGATAATTTCTTTGACTAAACTATCAATATAGTAGGTGGTATGTGGTGTTTACACCACGCTCTTTCTACCGGTCATGGTCAATACGGATAATGAAAGTAGGCGAACGTAGGGATAATAACATCTATTTAGCTCAAAAATACATTATCGCGAACAAAAAACCTAGACAACTCTGTAGAAAGTGAGACGATAAAAGACAAATACATACCACGACACTGGGCTACAACTCGGTAGAAAGTGAAACGACACTGGGCTACAACTCATAAAATATATATATAATGTTCTTCGCTCTTCTCGTACTAAATCAACTACGGTAAACACCAAATGCCCTTTCTTTTCTAACTTACAGAATATTGACAAAGAATTTGATGAAGCGAAAATGGATAACTTGAAACTACAAATGGTAACGTGAACAACGTCTCAGTTATTGGACTTTCGTGCCCCGAATCATATGGGACTACCACTCAAACGAAGGCTGTGAAAATGAAAAATGTTGTTTTCCTTGATAACACGGATATTGATGACCTCTAGATCAAGACAGAAAAGTGGATAAGTGGATTCAACACGACTAGTCCCGAGAGAGCATAAACCAGGTAGGGTTAGCATTCGTCTGGTAAAAAAAGAAGGAATCTTGTATTTTTCAACAATCTCCACTTCCGTCCTGTAAACTGGAAACAAAAACGAATGTGTTTCTCTGTGAGGCAGTGGTGCTGTTCTTGTCCTTGTCATAAACAAAGATCCGGGCAGACAACTCGGGATTCATGCTGTATTATTTACAAATTGTATTTAGTTAGTTAATTTGTTGTTGCAATTGCATTTCTGAAGTTGTTATGACAGCTTGATCGACTGAGAAAAGAAGTCCGTTTAAGAGTTCACCCAATGTTATTTCCTTCTTTCGGGTAGGCTGTTACATATGGGGTATACATTAATGACGAACAACAAAGGGAATAGCACACATCCTTGCCTTACTCTAGATTTGATGTTAAATTTGTCTGAGTCCGATTATAGTTTTAACAAAACACTTCTACAAATGTAAAGACATGCGTTTGCATAGGTTAATTAGGTGATCGTTAACTCCATAGTGTGCTAATTATTTCCATAGATGGTGTCGGTTTATCCGGTTTAAAGCTTTTTCTTGATCTATAAACACAACATACAGTTTATGATCGTATTCAATTGTTTTCTCCACCAATTTTCTCAATGTAACAATTGCATCTGTAAAGCGTATGTTCTTTCTTATCGGTGCATCGTTGAGTTGTAGTTCGATAATCTTTTTTCTAGGATTTTTCCAAATATTTTGCCAGCATGGCTCAAGAGCGATATTTTTCAATATTTTCTACAGTCTCTTTTGTAATCTTTCTTTGTTCATATTGTAATTGTTATTATTGAGTTCTGGTGAACAGTCTAGCAAAACTCTAGTCAATTGTCTTAACATATATCTTTCAGGTGTCAGCTTCTTTAAGCTTGTTTATTTTTAATCTTTCCAATGCTACCATGCCCTGTAGTCTTACATGCTTTTTCTCATAGACAACATTACTGCGTATGATCAGTATCTACACATACGTTAGGTATTGACTGTTGAGTATTTTACTGTCATTTTCTTGTTTCTCTTGACAAGTATAAAGTCTGTCTAACTTCAACAATGCAGATCATGCCATCTATACCACGTAAATACTTGTGACTGTCTAACTGACCTCTACAATGCAGGTCATGACGCCTGTACCCTGTAAATACTCGTGATTGACCTTCTGACTAATGCAATGCAGGTCATGACGTATGTAGCACGTAAATACTTGTGATTGTCTATCTGACTTCCACAACGCAGTTCATTCAGTCTGCACCATGTAAATACTCGTGATTGTCCGTAGAATCTCTACAATGCCTGTCATGGCGTCTGTACCATGAACATACTTGCGGCTGTTTATGCTGAAAGAAGGTGAAGGATAGAAACAGATCGTGCCGACGAATTTTAGAAGTCTGCTACGATAATAGTTTTCTGTTTTATGTTTGTCTCCACAGTTCTCTAGATAGTATTCTACTCATTTTCTGTCAAATCCTAGTCTTACTTTAAAATCACTCATCGTACGGAATCTTTACTCATATTTGATATTATTTATTGTTTCGTTGATGGTGTCAACAAACTCTTCGTACTAGTGTTCGATATTAGCGACAGTTCAGGAAGTAAATACTTGAATATGCGTTGTTTTGTCACCATTTCCTTGGATTGTAACTGCTGCACTCCTATCAGAGATGAATTTATATCCAGGATACCTTTGGCCGCCGCTGGGTTTATTATGGACCTACTCCATGTTTTGCATTTAATTTCTTGTCAACTCCCGAGTATATACTTGTATGATTTTGATGAATTGTCTTCTACCCCCTTTCTTTCATCCTTTTATCTGCTACTACAATTATTGTTATTTGCTGTATCTTCATTTCTTCTATGACAAATTCAGCCTTGTTGTTAATGCCGCAGAAGTTTATCGTGCAAATCTTAACTATAACCGTCACGATTTGTTAACGTTCGTGAGATCTTCTCTGTATTCTGTAAACGTGAATAGAAATAACTAAATATTCACTGTCGGCTCGTTAGACCAGTCACAGTTTCTTCAACGATTTTTGTAAATGGTACCGGGTGCAATAGATTACATTTTCTGTCCAGAAAACACATGTTCCCATGAATTGGCGAATGAACTTGGCCCGTTAAAGAGTGCGCAAATCATCATTCTGACAGCGTTCCGACATTCTGGTGACGTATTTCCAGAATGTACTTAGGTCTATATTACTAGATTTGCTATCTTTGAAATAATAACTCTTAAATCAAATGACTAGCTTGAAGCAAAAGTTAATTAAAAGACACTCCTCATTGAGGTGTAGTTAGCTCTAATCGTGTAAACATGTGGTCATTCTTACAAGCATTGACGCTGACAAAAGCTATGTCACTGTGAACTAGCTGACAGAGCATCAGTTGGCTACTCGATCCATCATGATTTGGTTAAATGCTGTTAAGATGCATTCTTGCAACCATTACAAATGATGATATGACAGTGCTTGAAGGAGGTATTTGTACCTAAGGATATGGCAGATGTACAGATTTAAACACTATACGAAAATAAAGTTGATGGAAGTGACTGAAATAACACTCTTTGTGTGTCTCTGCTCAGTGGTGTATGCACAACCACCTTACTATGGTTACACAAATTGGCTGAGCCTTTGTAAACGGGGTCGCAGTTTGGATTTGGGTCTGAAAGCTCAACCAAGGAGATTTGTTTTAAATTGTCAGCAACTAAAGGAAAAGCTAAACGAGCAGAATGAGCTCCTTCATTGACCTGATGAATGCATTTGATGGGGTTAGCAAGGAATAGACCTCAGATTCCTCTTTAAAATACTGCTCTAGCAAAATGCTATTGATTGGTTTTGTTTCCATTTACTGTTAAGCGACTTAGAGATCTTAAGTTACCTGTCCTGCGCAAAGTGCCATGTATCGGTCGTTTTGAGCCCGTGTCATCGCACAATCACTCTGGCAGCTATCCATTTGCCTCTCTGACGTTCTCTTTTCCTGTAACCAGATCTATTGCCGTTGTAAGCCATCAACGGAAGTTGATGATGGTGCCTTAGCTTGGGAAGACCAAACCAGAGTATTTTTTCCCTTGGAAATGTACTCTGCATAAGGCCAGTCATACTTTGAATGGTTTCATTTCGCATTCTCTTTCCTGGTAACGATTATGAACTCCCTCGAATATTTCAGTTTACGTCGATATTCTACTCTCACAATCCACAGACAGGGACCATGTTAATAATACTCAATTATGTGTTCATATCTCCATTGTATTGGATCCAGATACTGAGCAGCGCATGAGCTGCAGTGGTCAGTGACCCATAGCTGACTGCTAGCGTCAGGGCCAGCGAGTCAGAGCTCCCAAGACCCTTCTACATCTCTACGCGGTGATCCTGGATAACAGGCTGCAGCAGGGCAGACTGGCTAAGGAGAAAGGATCGAAGAGGGAATGCTAACCCGGTACTAAAAAAATGCTTGCCGAAGTCGGATGTGTTAGGCCGAAAGGTATAAATATCGCAGTCAAGCTGTAAACTACGACACAACGCATCTCTGAACTACATTCTGCTACTTAAGCCCTTTGAAAGTTTGGTAGCGGGAGATTGAGAACGAACGAAGCCAAGCCATATCTCCATTGTGTCAATTCATCCTTTTATCTATGATTTCTCAGGTCACATTTGTATTGTCTGTTATTCATGATTAATACACTTTGGTTGCAATGTCAGTTTCGTTTATATTTTCGTCTTTGCGCGTTGTTTGGCGAAAGTTATGAACATTTGTTTTGTTTGTTTTTGGTCACTTTACTCGGCTACTGAAGCATGCATTTGGTAAAGCAAATGAAGGAATCTTCTTTCCCTTTAGGACGAAAGGTCCGTTGTTCAGTCTTGCAAGACTTAAAACTAAAGGACTCTGGGAGGTCACCTTCATGTTCTTTCTATTCGCTGATGATTTTACATGTGCCGCCCACAGACAGCGGGGACGTCTTAGCTAGATACATATTGTTTCTCCCATTCGTGAAAAATGTTTTGGTCTCAGGGTAAGTCTAAAAAAATAAATGTGCTGCGACAGGAATGATACTACACAAACCTTAACACAGGTAATTACGACATGGCAGCTGTACACACATTCTCGAAGCTGAGGTTTTGTCATCAACGACAAATTCCGTTTAGACCTAGAAATTTACAGACGCATTGTTAACACTGCTGTCATATTTGCTCGTCTCACAAATCCTAAATCGTGACAACAGAAACTTATTATTAAAACCAAGGCCATGGTTTAGAATGCATGTGTCGTCAGCATTCTCCATGTGGTCTAAGCGAAACTTGTCGGTTAATGAGGACTGGATAGCAGAATGGTCAAAGTGTGTTTCTTGATGTGGTCTGAGCAGTAGAATGATCAAGGTGTGTTTCTTGATGGGGTCTGAGCAGTAGAATGATCAAGGTGTGTTTCTTGATGTGGTCTGAGCAGTAGAATGATCAAGGTGTGTTTCTTGATGTGGTCTGAGCAGTAGAATGATCAAGGTGTGTTTCTTGATGGGGTCTGAGCAGTAGAATGATCAAGGTGTGTTTCTTGATGTGGTCTGAGCAGTAGAATGATCAAGGTGTGTTTCTTGATGGGGTCTGAGCAGTAGAATGATCAAGGTGTGTTTCTTGATGGGGTCTGAGCAGCAGAATGATCAAGGTGTGTTTCTTGATGGGGTCTGAGCAGTAGAATGATCAAGATGTGTTTCTCGATGTGGTCTTCTTCTTCTTCTGCGTACACAGTCAGACAGTAACCATTATTTTCTCGAAAAAAGCGGCGGTCATCCTGAGACTCTCGCCACTACCATAGAGCTTGTCTTGCAGTTCCACTGGCAATGGCCACATCTGCTCTCTCTGATCCTCGTATGTCGGGCAGTTCTGCAGCAGATGTTCAGTGGTCATTTTACCAGTACCGCACGGGCATTCGTCGGTACACCCTATCTTCAATTTGTTGAAGAGGTGGTACCTCAGTCTGTTGTGGCCAGTGCGAAGTCTGAAGACAACGACCTGCTCTCTTCGGTTCAACTGGTAATAGGCATCGTTTTTGGTGTAACCAGTATGTTCGGTTTCCCATTTGGACATGTACCTGGCTTTGATAAGCCGTTTTGACTCTTCGTACGTCATACTGGTATCTATTTGTGGTAGCCTTGCACCTTCTTTTGCCAGTCTGTCTGCCTCCTCGTTGCCTTGGATGTTGCAGTGTGACGGAACCCACTGTACCACTACCCTTTTTGGTGCGGACTGTTGGCACAGTTTGCAGAGTGCTGCTCTTAAGTCATTAAGCTCAGTGTTTTTCTGGCTTTTTAGCGCTGTGACTACTTCGAGAGCATCTGTCAGCAGGACTATATGGCTCTCATTTTCACTGTGTGTTACCATTTCTTCCACTGCCGCCCTCAGTGCCTCTGCCTCTGCTCTGAAATTGCTCGTGTACTTACCAGTAGCGAATGACAGTGTTATTTTTCTGCCATTTGGTAGGTTCAGGAATGCTCCTGCCCCTCCGTTCTGTGTAGTGTTTGTTACAGAACCGTCGGTGTATGCATGGGTCCAGTCCATGCTTGGGTAGCTTTTCGTTATGAAGCTTAGGGTAGTGTCTCTCCTTTCTTTTTCGGTCTGGCAGTTTTTGTTTGCAATACCTGGTATATTTTCTACCACCTCTGGAAATATATCCTGCCTCCAAGTAGGTTTTCGTACAGTAGTGATGGGTTTTGGTGTTGTTAGTGCGTTTATGGGATCTTCGTGCATCTTTGCTTTGGCTATTTCTGCAAAGTTTCTCCGCTTTAGTTTCCCAGTTCCCAAATTGTTTAGCCTCTGGTACATTGGATGGTCCGTCAGTCTTCGGAGTTTCTCTGATTGCAGCTGGGCTCTGCAGTCTCTTCTGTCGGTCATGGATTGCAGTTTTGTAATCTTTTCAAGTTCTACAATTGGCGTTGACTTCATGCCACCTGTTATGATTCTCATGCCGCGATGCCATACTCGAGAACTGGTCTCACTCTTCCAGTGTACAGTTTCTTTAGTATGCCTTCGTCTGCTCCCCAGCTTGTGCCAGCAAGTTTCCTCATGATCGCCATTCTTTCTCTGGCTTTCATTCGGTTTCTCTCAATCTGACTTTTCCATGTCATGCGCCGATCAAATGTGACTCCCAGATAGTTTGGGTTGTCGTTTGGCTGCAGGATTTTGCCATTTAGGCTTAATTTGGTACTTTGGGGTTTTAATGAGAGCGAGAATATTGTGCACGTGGTTTTCTCCTCGTTTATTTTGACCAGCCATGAGTTCGCCCACTCTTCCAGCGATGTTAGGGCCGTTTGCATCTGATTTCTTGCTATGGTGAGATTCTTTTCAGAGGTCCACATAGCCAGATCGTCTGCAAACATTGAGCTATGGACTCTTCTTGGTATATTCTCTGTAATATCGTTTATATATACCAGGAAGAGTGTGGGTGACAGTACTCCCCCTTGGGGTACTCCCTGCTCGAGTGTCACCTTTTTGCTCATCTGCCCTTGTACTTGGACTCTGGCCGTTCTTTGTTTGAGGTAGTGGTTGATCCACTTGTACATCGTCCCACAAACATCACTTCTTCTTAGCTTGACTCTAAGTCCATCCTTCCAGACTTTGTCAAATGCCTTTTCCAGATCCACCCAAACAGCTACTGTGTGTTTCTGTGCCTGGTAGGCATCTTCTATCTCCTGGGCTATGAGGATGACCTGGTCCTCAGTGGATCTGTGCTGTCTAAAGCCGGCTTGCTGTGGAATTAGTATTCGTTTTTCTTCCAGATGCCACATCAGTCTGGTGTTTATCATCCGTTCCATCAGCTTGCCGACACAGCTCAGTAGGCTTATGGGCCTGTATCCATTCGGATCTGTTTTGTCCTTTCCTGTTTTTGGTACTGGTACCAGTATTGCATCTTTCCATGCCTGGGGTACAATACCCCTTTTCCAGCTTTGGTTCAGGACTGATAGTAGTTTTTTCTTCGCTGTTTGGCCCAGCCCCATCAGCATTTCGTTCGTTATCCCGTCTTTTCCGGGAGATTTCCTTCTCTTTAGTGTTCTCATAGCCTCTTCCATTTCGCGCATTGTTAGTTTGGCCATCATGTGCTCTTCAGGAGCCGTATTTATGTTTTCGTGCCCCTTTAGCTCTTCGCTAATGTCTGTATGCTTATCTGCAGGGACCTCGATGTGGTTTGCTCTGGCATAGTGATCGACAAAGGCGTTTGCGGCTTTCTTACCTGTGATCAAGTTCTCGCCTTGCTTGATAGTAATTTGTTTATTTGACGGGGTTTCGTCGTTCATGGCTCTGACTAGCTTCCATAGCTTGTTCCCTTCTTTGTCCAGGTTTAAACTTTCCGTTTTATTTTTCCAACTTTCTCTTGCTGTTTGCTTGAGAGTGTGTTTGTACTTCGCCGCGGCGGCTTTGAGGGCGATGTTTGCCTCCACGGATTTTTCTCGTTCTGCCATGTTCCTAGCATTTGTTACTGCATCTTCCACTTTCTGTAACTCATCATTCCAGTAGGGCTTATAGTTTTTCCTAGCTCCTCTTGGGATGGTTTCAGTGGCGGCTTGCATTATTGCCTTGCTTAGGCTCTCTACCATGGGCTTCATTTTGGTGTTTCGTGTGTTGATGGTTTCACACAGCCCATCTGTCAGGATTGCAAATCTGTCCCAGTCGGCTCGTTTGTAATTCCAACGTGGGAGCGGTTTTGTTTCCTGTGGGCCTACTTCCATGTCAATGGTTAGCCTGATCGGCCTGTGGTCGCTACCTGCCAGTTGGTTTAGCACCTGGCGGTCTATTTTATAGTGTATGTCCTGTGTGGAGAAGGCCAAATCTGGAGTCGAGGTGGTATGCCATGTTCTTGAATAGAAGCTAGGGCTATCCTCCGGCCTATTGATTAGGGAGAGATTTGCATCTATCTCCCAATCTTCCACTTCGTCACCTCTGCTGTCTGTGTCAGAGTATCCCCATCTCTCCGAGTGGCTGTTGAAATCTCCAACCACTATGCAGTTGGAGTCTCTGACCTCCATACTCGAGAGCGATAGGTCTCTGTTTGGTGGTCCGTACAGATTGAAAATGCGGAGCTTCGTCTCTTGAGCCATTATGTCAACTCCTACAATTTCTGCTTGTCCGGTGTGATTGACAGGTACCGCGCTACTCGGTATGCTGTTTCTGGTCAGTATCAGGACCCCTCCTTTGTGGCCTTCTCTATCTAGACGGAAAGTCTGGTATCCTCTGATTGAGAATTTATGGTTTTTGTTGAGGTGCGTTTCCTGGATACATGCCACGTCAATCTTACCTTCATGCAGGTGATGTGTTAGGGAAAGTTTTTTGTTAATGACTCCCTCCGCATTCCACTGTAATATTCTGAGGGTCTTGAGGTTTTGGCCAATAGTCGTTTCCCCATAGCCATGTGCCTTGACTCCACGACACATGGGTGGGTGACCACCAGTAGTCAAGGGTGGGCCCCTTCGAGGCGTGGGGCCCGGCGCTATCGCTGCCTGGCGGGTCTCTTCAGGATGAGCGCCATACGTTTTTCGAATAGGTTGTGCTGCCATCATACTGTGATTTACGTTGCACTGTTTTGTTAGGCTTGCGGCCCCGTGCATCCGATTTCAACAGGCGTTTCTGTAGGGATGCCCTCCTTAGCCTTTGGCTGTCCCCAGCCTATCTGCAAGGCAGCAGTTGTTTACGATCAGAGTTTTCTCTCCTATGGAAGTTGTCTTACCAGACTATCGAGTCTTCACTACTCGTGTCTATAGGGTGCAATGATGGTATGTGATATATGAGATGGACTGGTTTACCCGGAAGAGAGGCAGTCCAGTGTGTCTGTATCCCAGGATCGTCACGTCCTGCCAGAAACGTAGCATTTGCATGTGAGTGGGGTATCTCTTTTTCCCTTTATTTTCTTGGCTTCTATGCAGGGATGGTACGCCTAGCATTGCCCGCCACCTGGGGTGTTGACACAGTGGGGCAGGTATGCAATGTCCGCTGGTCTGCATCTCTTCTGCGTCCAGCATGGTAGTTATGGCTGATAACGTACAGAGGTAGATATCGTAACCGGAGTGCATTTAGCCAGAGGACAAGCCTGGTAATGTCACAGAGATGTTGATCGCCTGGTGTGCGGACAACTCTCATGGTCAGTGGTTGAGTCTTGACAGTTCACAGTGTGGTGGCTGCTCTACTGTTTTCGAAACCCCGACCAGGTTCTAAGTCTTTGGTTGGTGTTTTTCGCACCCCATCGCCGTATAGGGTGAGTATCGAGCAGTTTTCCGCCCGCTTTGATTTGCGGGCGGCAAGGACCTCTTACTGTGGCTCTACCTGATAGGGCTGGGGCGCAAGCCCCAGGTCCCGAGCATGTAGGAGCCTCCCATTGCAGTGGTGCTGAGATTTTGGGCGGGATTGCGGCTTTCAAGGGTTCGGCCGTAATCCCCCACATGGTAGCCTCGCGCCCTTGGCTTATCAGCCTGGTACGTGAACCAAAGTGTCTGCGGCTCCTCTCGATTTGAGCTGGTTTTCCGTAGCAACGCCCTGTCATTTGTAGGGTAAAACTGACCTGTCTTCAGATCTATTTCCAGCACCCGTTCACTATTTGGTCAGACGAATTTATTGAGGGCTTTTGTTTGTCAATGACCAGGTATTTGAAATCTGCGGAGTTAAACACGATTTCCGTAGCGTTCTTTCATTTGAGCTGACTTGTCGTCCGTGAGTCTAATACCAGCGTACGTTCATTATTAGACCCAAACGGCAGTGCTCTCAATTTGTCAGTTGTTCTACAGTATTGGCGTGTTCAGTCAAATTAAGCCGCAGGTTCCACACCTGGTGGTGCCCTTCCGTCAATTCCCTTAGCGAGATAATCAAGTTTCTTAAAGGGTAGCCCCAAAGATTTTCGAGGGTCTAATTCCAGCACATGTTCTCTATTAGACCCCACTAAGGTGTACTTTTTGATAGTCATTCTGCAGTATTGGCGTGGTAGGTTAACTTAGGTCTCAGGCTCCACTCCTGATAGTGCTCTTCCGTCAATTCCTTTATCAAACACTGGATGCAGACAAAACCGAGCCACGGGGGACATAACCCCAGATTTCTGGGGGTCTAAGTCCAGCACCAGTTCCATATTAGACTCCAGAAGAGTGGTCTCGGCATGTCAATCATTTCAGTGTTGGCCGTGTTGAGTCAAATTAAGCCGCAGGCTCCACTCCTGGTGGTGCCCTTCCGTCAATTCCTTTAAGTTTCAGCTTTGCAACCATACTTCCCCCGGAACCCAAACACTTTGGTTTCCCGGAAGCTGCCCGCAGAGTCATCGAAGCAACTCCTGCGGATCGCTAGTCGGCATCGTTTATGGTCAGAACTACGACGGTATCTGATCGTCTTCGCGCCTCTGACTTTCGTTCTTGATTAATGAAAACATTCTTGACAAATGCTTTCGCAGTAGCTCGTCTTGCGGCGATCCAAGAATTTCACCTCTAACGCCGCAATACGAATGCCCCCGTTTGTCCCTGTTAATCATTCCCTCCAGTTCCGAAAACCAACAAAATAGAACCGAGGTCCTATTCCATTATTCCATGCACCATTATTCAGGCAGCCGAGGCCTGCTTTGAACACTCTAATTTTTTCAAAGTAAACGCGCCGGCCACCCAGGACGCTCAGCGAAGAGCACCCGTGGGAGAGAGCCGGCAGACGGTAGGGCAGGAGACAACGGGCAGTGAACCGGCGCGAGCCGGACCACCCGCCTGCGCCTGAGATCCAACTACGAGCTTTTTAACTGCAACAACTTTAATATACGCTATTGGAGCTGGAATTACCGCGGCTGCTGGCACCAGACTTGCCCTCCAATAGATCCTCGTTAAAGGGTTTAAAGTGTACTCATTCCAATTACGGGGCCTCGAAAGAGTCCCGTATTGTTATTTTTCGTCACTACCTCCCCGTGCCGGGAGTGGGTAAGTTGCGCGCCTGCTGCCTTCCTTGGATGTGGTAGCCGTTTCTCATGCTCCCTCTCCGGAATCGAACCCTGATTCCCCGTTACCCGTTACAAACATGGTAGGCATGTCACGTACCATCGACATTTGATAGGGCAGACATTTGAAAGATGCGTCGCCGGCACATGAGGCCATGCGATCAGCACAAAGTTATCCAGAGTCACCAGTGGGGACGCCGCAACCCCGCGAGGGGAAACGACGATTGGTTTTGAACTAATAAAAGCGCTCTTTCCGCGAGGGTCGGAGCTTGGTAAGCATGTATTAGCTCTAGAATTGCCACAGTTATCCAAGTAGGATCGTGTCATCAAAGGAACCTCGACTGATTTAATGAGCCATTCGCGGTTTCACCGTGAGACAGTGTGAACTTAGACATGCATGGCTTAATCTTTGAGACAAGCATATGACTACTGGCAGGATCAACCAGATATCTGTCGGAGACGTACGTACTGCGCACACCGGTCGGCGGAGGAAGGGTGTGTAAAAAGCCTCACTGGGACGGCCGCAGGGACCGACTGACGGGACGGACGGACGGTTGTTCCACCCGTCCCTCACTCCGTCGACCTAGGACCGCCTGACAGGGGCCTCCCACACGCACCAGACGACCGACCGACCGGGCTCGCTCGAGGAGGGATGGCAGCGCTCTGTGCAGAACGGATCCCAACGACCTCGGCGACGAATTTCACTGGGACTAGAGACACAATTTGGCCTGCCCTTCTTCTCCGTAGGGAGAGAACGCAGGGCCTCGAGGCAACGATTCCTGCTTTCCATTTGCCGGTCACAAGCTCTTTGCGAGAGTCGGACCACCAGCGAGACGTACTGTCGAGCTCTGCTATAAGCCTTAGATAAATCACCAGGGACGGACCACGTTTCCTGATACGGACCAGACTAGCGCACCTCGGTGGAGGAGCCACTACCACAAACCGCACCCAATTCGCACTACGGGGAAAGGCAGGCGAGCGTTTTCCGCAAGCCCGCGCTATCGCTCTGCCTGGCGGGACTGAGATCGCTTTACGAACACTGGATGAAATTGAGTCGCTGCGGCGAGACAACTACCCCAGATTCGATGTGGTCTGAGAAATATAATTGTCAGAGTAAGTGTTTCTTGGTGCGGACTGAATTGCAGAATTCTAATAGTAAGCGTGATTAAGTAGTAAAATGATCAAGGTGCGTTTTTTGATGGGGACTGAGTTGCACAGTGGTCAGAGTGGGTGTTGATGAGGACTGAGTAGCAGCATGATTGCAATTAGTGTTTCTTGATGAGAACTGCGTAGTTGATTGATCAGAGTGAATGTTTGTTGATGAGGACTGAGAAACAGAGTAGTCAGAGTAAGTGATTCTCACTACATAAGTACCGTGTTTAATCTTCGGTAATGTTCAGTTTACCCATCAAAAATAGAAACGTAGCTCATCTTTTGGGGAAGACAAGTTAACTAGGAAGACATATAGTCCCCCACCCACATCACGGAAAGGATGATGCCTAGAACAATTAAGCCTAAAACGTCATCCTTGACAGCAATGTAGGCTTTTGGACTACTTTCTTTTTGTTAAGCAGGTGCTCATTATATTGACTGACAGTGTGTCTGCTGGACTGGAATAGACGACATCTCGAGTATGCCAGTGCCCCAGATAGTGGGCACGATGGTGTAGATTCTCAATTAGGATACTAGGGTAGTTTCTAACACGGCTAGCAACAACGATAATTGCAATCAACATCTGTTTGACATTATTAATTCCTTATTTTTGTAAATAACATTTTATCATTCCTTTCTTTGTATTCCATACTGCCTATGACAACAGAATCGTGCATTTGCTAATGTATATTCTAATCCATATTGTACAATCAGCATTATCGTTCGTTTGTAGAAGCCTCTAGTTTGCTGTTGTTGCTAAGCATGCTGATAGAATTGATAAACTTTTAAAATATCACTTTGCGCGATTGAAGAAGTGCTCTAAGAATAGCATCAAGCATGGCTGTCAATAAGATAAACTTGAATAAAACACGTTTTTGTATGAGAATATGTGTGCGATAGAAGGAAGTGGAGACGATACCTTGAATAGGGGCCCCAAAAATTGAGGAAAACAGAAAAAGGAATATAAAAAAATAGGAAGTAGAGAAAAGGAGGAAAGATTATCAATTTTGTTTAATGCTGACAATTCGTGTGTGTGCTAAGACAGAGCGGATTAAAGAAAATATGTTGCGTTTACAAAGATGCTGAACTCACGGAAATATTTGGCTTGGAAATTGGCAATCTTAAAAACTGGGAATATTTAAAGAAAAAGAATGTATTTTGTATCCAGCAAAGGATATGCACAGAGACGATCTGTGACTTCTTCTAACACAAATAGGAATTCATTAATTCAGTATTCACTCTTATGTAAGAGTGGCAGATATTAAGCAACAATAATTTTATGATAAAGTCCATGGAAGAGTATATACAACGGAAAATATTATTTCACGAAACAAAATGGCTCTTTAGCAATACTCAATGGGAGTGGGACGATTGGGCAATGTCTGCATGCGGATGATAGCACACAACAGTGTCGGTTTCACGCAAAAGAACAACGAGAAGATTTTCGTTTGTTATGTCAGAGAGTATGAAATCTCCTTAAATCTATACAAGAATAAATGATATATGGAGGCACTTGTTTCAGTCAAAGGGGAGTATATGCATGGGTAAACATATTTCAAAGCAAAATACAAAACGTCAATGATGAACCGCACACATGCACACGCACAACGCGCACACATGCACACGCACAACGCGCACACATACATACATGCATACATACATAGATAAAAAAACTTTTGGTAAAACAACTCCAGCAATTGCATTTCATCATGACTTCCTCCATTAAATAAGCAATAATCTTTAGTCCCCTTCTAGGACAAGAATCACAGTGATGTGTACTTATTCGTTACTCTTCGTTTAAAGGGTCTTTTGTTACCAATTAAGCACCATTTAATGAAAGTGATTGAAAGTCAGGAGAATGTCGTCCTTACCTCCCGTTGAATTAGACGGCTATGTTCACTGTTTCTTAATTAGATTAACTGTACAAGATGTGACCTTAAAAGCCTGGTATTCTCAAATAAGAATTAGCTCCAGACGATGAACGTAACTTAAAGCTGAAAGCCAGACATGGCCAGAACTGCTGGTAATTCTAATAAAATAATTTTGATTTTGAGGAACTAAAAATGGAGGCACGGACAGTGAAGTAACTTGGCATTAGACATCCTGTGCTTAATATCGACTTTATTATATGGTAGCCCAACAGGATTGGTCTTCTCAATTAAGCGCTAAACTTAGAAGTACACATGTACTTAGGGTTGCACACCAGACAGTGTCAATTGCTCGTAATTTTGAAAATATAATTGTGTCACCGAGTAACTAAATATTTCGGAAACTCTTTTGAGGAAACTTGACTTTAGTCATCCCCTGCTGTATAAAATAAATGGGTTAAAAGTAGATTGGTATCGAATGTACCCTGCGGAGCAGAATAGTGCATTCAAATAGCCTTTCGTATTCGTTCAAATAGTACGGTAACATCGAATGCAAATATTCTGTGAAAGCACT
Organism: Ariolimax columbianus; assembly: GCA_036924085.1. Classification (NCBI taxonomy): domain Eukaryota; kingdom Metazoa; phylum Mollusca; class Gastropoda; order Stylommatophora; family Arionidae; genus Ariolimax; species Ariolimax columbianus. The sequence goes on from JAVGWX010000017.1 coordinate 27,963,950, forward strand.
AACTACAACATATTGTCAGACACCATGAGTTGTGTTTGTATAAAATGGTTATGGACTCATTGTTTCGTGAAAGCCATTTGCATATCTGGGAAATACCCTCAATGATTCTGGTGACCACAAAATTGTAATCAAACGAAGACTTCCAACTGCTACATACAAACTGATGCGGATGAATCAAGTCTAAAGGATTTTCCAGTGACGTCATACGGTTGTGAGGAGAAATGGACATTAAACAAATTAATTGCAAAAAAAAAGATCATAGCTTTTGAAACGAAGTGTTAGAGAAGAATGCCGAATATAGCATGGACAAAATAAATAACAAATAGAGAATTTTGCAATCGCTGCATATTGCAGAAAATTGGCTTCTTGACAATAGCAAGAGAAGAGCTGAAATATTTCGGTCAGGTCAAGCACAACGGTCTGGAAAGAGTGATAGTGAAGGGAATGGTTACTAGAAGGAGAAACAGGCGTCGATCGCGAAGAAGATGGCGTCAGGACAATACAGACATTCCATGGATCTCTTCATATGACGCCGGCCGGCTTATGCAGACCGATATGCACACAGAGCTGCCTTGACGGTGATTGACTTCTGGGAAGAAGATCTCACATGTTGAATGAATGTTTCGTGGAGCAATCAGCGTTGATGTTCGCTCAGTTTCAATATCAATAAATCAAACCGTCCAGTTCTATCTAAAACAAACGTCTTCAACAAATAGACACCAAGTCGTTCTGTCCTGGACCATTCATTTCAGCTCTGATTGCATCTTTTCTGTTTCCATTATGTTTGTGTCGAGCTCTCTTCCTCCTATGTATTTTGGTCTGCCTCTATTTTTCATCCTTTAGTGATTCCAGAACTGAGAAAATCTTGTAGTGATATCAGCTGGACTCATGAATCTGTATCCTATCCAACGGCAGCGCGTTCTCATCACGTAATCTTTCACTGGTATTCTTTCCTAAAATTCCATATTAGTAATCTTGTCATACCATAAAAATCTTTGTATTCTTCACAAATGTATATTTATGGAAGTTTTTTGGGTTGTTTTATTTGTTTCTATCCATGTTTCAGGGCTATACAATTACCCACTGTTTCACTGAGTTAAAGATTTGTATTTTTCTGTTGAACTGTATTTCTTTTGAGTTCCTCAATGGAAGCTTCTCTCACTTTTGGTATTCTAATGTTCATCTGTACCAGTGCTCTTCCACCATTTTATATAACTTCTGCCCACTTGTATAACTTTTGTAAGGGAAAAGTTGCATTACTGCTCCCTAAAATATAAATTGAAGAAAATTCGGCGATCGTCCACTGAGTCAGTGCATTGTGGATGTTTGTAATCATCATGTAGCGTGTCCTTTGCAGAACGTCGCTCCCATCACTGCTTGTCTTCTTCTTCTTCTTCATCGTACGCAATCAGACAGTAACCATTATTTTTTCGAAAAAAGCAGCCGTCATCCAGAGGCTGTCGACACTGCCATAGAGCTTGTCTAGTGTTGCCACTGGTGATGATCACATCTGCTTTCTCTGATCCTCGTATGTCGGGCAGTTTTGCAGCAAATGCTCAGCGGTCATTTTGCCGGTACCACACGGGCATTCGTCGGTGCCACCTATCTTCAATTTGTTGAATAGGTGGTGCCTCAGTCTATTGTGGCCAGTGCGAAGTCTGAAGACCACGACCTGCTCTTTTCTGTTCAACTGGTAATAGGCATCGTTTTTGGTGTAGCCAGTATGTTCGGTTTCCCATTTGGTCATGTATCTAGCTCTAATTAGCCGTTTTGACTCTTCGTATGTCATACTAGTATCAGGTTATGGTAGTTTTGCACCTTTTTTTGCCAGTCTGTCTGCCTCCTCGTTGCCTTGGATGTTGCAGTGAGATGGAACCCACTGCACCACTACTCTTTTTGGTGCGGCCTGCTGGAATAGTTGACAGAGTACTGCTCTTAATTCATTAAATTCAGTATTTTTCTGGCTTTTCAGTGCTGTGACTACGGCCAGTGCATCTGTAAGCAGGACTATGTGGCTTTCATTCCTTTTACCTGTCACCATTTCTTCCACTGCCGCCCTCAGTGCCTCTGCCTCCGCTCTGAAATTGCTTGTGTATTTTCCAGTTGCTAATGACAGTGTTATTTTTCTGCCATTTGGTAGGCTCAAGAATGCTCCTGCCCCTCCGTTCTGTGTTGTATTTGTTACGGAACCGTCGGTGTAGGCATGGGTCCAGTCCATGCTTAGGTAGTTTTCCGTAATGAAACTCAGGGTAATATCTCTTCTTTCCTTTTCAGACTGGCAGTTTTTGTTTCTAATACATGGTATATTTTCTACCACCTCTGGAAATATATGCTGCCTCCAGGTAGGTTTTCGTACAGTAGGGATGGGCTTTGGTGTGGTTAGTGCGTTCATAGGGTCTTCGTGCATCTTTTCTTTGGCTATTTCTGCAAAGTTTCTTCGCTTTAGCTTCCCATTTTCGAAATTGTTTAGTCTCTGGTGCATTGGGTGGTCAGTCAGTCTTCTGAGTTTCTCTGATTGCAGCTGGGCTCTGCAGTCTCTTCTGTCGGTCATGGATTGCAATTTTGTAATCTTTTCAAGTTCTACAATTGGCGTTGACTTCATGCCTCCTGTTGTAACTCTCATGGCTTGGTTTTGGAGTTTGCTAACTTTATCGAAGTTCGCCTTTGCTGCTGTTGTCCATGCCGCAATGCCATACTCGAGAACTGGTCTCACTCTTCCAGTGTACAGTTTCTTTAGTATGCTTTCGTCTGCTCCCCAGCTTGTGCCAGCAAGTTTCCTCATGATTGCCATTCTTTCTCTGGCTCTCATTCGGTATCTCTTGATCTGACTTTTCCATGTCATACGCCGATCAAATGTGACTCCCAGATAGTTTAGGTTGTCGTTTGGCTGAAGGTATTTGCCGTTAAGACTTAATTTGGTGTTTTGGGGCTTGTTTGATGGCGAGAATATCGTACATGTCGTTTTTTCCTCGTTTATTTTGGCCAGCCATGAGTTCGCCCACTCTTCCAGCGATGTTAGGGCCTGCTGCATCCGATTTCTTGCTATGGTGAGATTCTTTTCAGAGGTCCACATAGCCAGATCGTCTGCAAACATTGAGATATGAACTCTTCTAGGTATATTCTTTGTAATGTCATTTATATACACCAGGAAGAGTGTGGGTGACAGTACTCCCTCTTGGGGTACTCCCTGCTGAAGTGTCACCTTTTTGCTCATCTGCACTTGTACTTGGACTCTGGCCGTTCTGTTTTTGACGTAGTGGTTGATCCACTTGTACATTTTCCCACAAACTTCACTTCTTACTGCTTGTCCGAAAGGAACTCCCTCTTGCCTAATCTCCAGCCTGCTCCAGAGTCACGCCCATGCATTCATTGACACCTTCTTGTACTGCCTCTGCCTGACTTGCCAGGCACCATACCTTCTCTTAACGCTCTCTCAATTATTGATGTGGCCAACGTATTTTAAATGTTCTGTTCATTGTGAAATTATTAACTGGTTTTCCTCTATGTTCATCTCTTGTCGAATGTATGCATTCTTTTTATGTTCGGTCTACTGTGTTCTGATGACATTTTTATAACATTTTGACTCGAAGGACTCAAGATTTGGGTAACTGTCCCGATTTCACGGTCGTATGCTGTCAAGTGAAAACACAGGCTTACAAAATGCGGATTTTTGTTGGTGTGCTCGTATTCCGCGATAGTTTTCCCAGGTTGTGTTTTTAATAAAGCATGTAATTTGTGTGCTACCGCCTACATGAAAGCTGAAGTCGCGCACTTGTGTTCGGTAGCGCACAAGTTTAAGAGCTCTCATCTATACCCACTACTTTGTTTATCTATGTTGTTACAAAGATCTATGCATAAATGTATATGTTGTAGTGTATCTCCCATCACAATCGTATTGTCGGTAGGTGTATTTATTTTCATAATCTTTGTATTTTTTCTATGTCCATTCTGTGTCGCGATTTCTGTGACCTCTCATCAAATATACTTATTGTATTAGGTCTCTGTGACCTCTCATCAAGTATACTTATTGTTTTTGGTCACTGTGACCTCTAATCAAATATACTTATTGTATTTGGTCTCTGATTGTAGTTACGGGGAAGAAGAACCAAGTCTTCGGCAAGTCCAGGTTAACCAGTTGTTTTGTCAAATGTAATTGATGTTGGTAGATTTTGTTATCCTCGATATCCAGTCAAAAAACCGCAGAAACAGAAATGATGATAGGAGACATTCCTGCCGCATATTAGTTTTGGTCTCAAAAACCACTGAAATCTAAAATTATTTAGAATTGCATATCGTATTTTCATATATTTTAAAAACTATGAATTATGTAAGTAAGCTGCAGGTATACTTCCAGAGCGAATATATGTCTAAACTGTCTACCATCTCAATGTTTGTATCAATAAATCGATCAATCCCTCAGATCACTGCGGAGCACAGGTCCTCTTTCTTCTTCTTCTTCTTCATCGTACGCTGTTTACAGCGAAATTTACGTTGCACTGTTTTATTTTGTTAAGCCTGTGGCTCAGTGCATCCGATTTCAACAGGCGTTTCTGTAGGGATGCCCTCCTTAGCCTTTGGCTGTCCCCAGCCTATCTGCAAGGCAGCAGTTGTTTTTGGTCAGAGTTGTCTCTCTTAGGGAAGTTGTCATGCAGGACTAACGAGTCTTTCCCACTCGTGTCTATAGGGGTTGGCAATGATAAGATATGATATGATATGTACTAGTTTGTACTATCCCGGAAGAGAGGCAGTCCAGTGGGACTGTGTCTCAGGATCGTCACGTCCTGCCAGAAGCGTAGCATATGCATGTGAGTGAGGTATCTCTTTGATCCCTTTATTTTCTCGGCCCATCTGCAGTGATGGCACGCCGAGCATTCCCCGCCACCTGGGACGTTGTCACAATAGGGCAGAGGTGCAATGTCCGCTGGACTGCATCTCTTCTGCGTTCATTGGGATGGCTGATAGCAGACAGGGATAAAGAGCGAGGCAGGAGTGCATTTGGCCAGGTGCATTTCTGCGGCTCGACCGGGCCGGGCTGAGACGCGAGCCCCAGGTTCCAACCATATCGTGGCCTCCCATCACAGCGGTGCTGAGATTTAGTGCGGGATTCTGGCTTAGAGGCGTTCGGCCGTAGTCCCTTAGGTGGTAGCTTCGCACCATTGACTTATCAGCCAAGCACGTGAGGTCCTCATTCAACAACCTCTAAGCCTGTCTGCCCCGTGCCCTCTTGATCAACATATGCCACGACAGTTTGGCTTACCTTATGTCAATCTCCAGTTTACTTCTCCGAATGAGTTTTGATCCCCCTCTGCTTCTCTTACCCCGTAGTTTCCACAACAGTATCTGTCTTGCAAATCCGTCTGGCTCTTGTTCTCAATATGTGCCCTAACCATCACCAGGTTTCTGTCGCATTCCATTGAGATCTGTCTAGATCTTTCCAGAAAGACGACCTCGTTGACAGTATCTTAGTACCACTTAAAACTATGCTTTCTACACTGGCTAATGGTCATGTATGTTTCGGTATGGTGCCTACTAAATATAATCCAAAGTCAGATATTAAAACTCTATATACATACATTAACCTGACGCAGGAAGGTAAAACAAGACAAGCGAAAAGAAAGAAACAAAATACTTATATTTATCATTAACTTGCACTTAATAAATAATCGGAAAAAAGTTAGCAGCATCAAATTAGACCAAAGAAATGTATTGCGTCTTTGTAGCAGTATTTTGAATCTGCTGTTAATTGCAACATATTGCATACAAATGTCAGTTGTCTTAATGAACATACATCGCTATTGCAAGCTTATTATTTTCTATTCGTATTCAGCCTCCTCTCGTGTTCGGCAAAATAGTTGCATTCTTGTTCGTATTCGGCGAATAAATATATCCCTTTTGTTCGTATTCGGCTTAGTAGGTATATTTTTCTTTTTGCATTGAGTTAAATAGTTATATTCATTCTATGGCGTTGAGCTACATAGTTTTGTTTCCCTTTTTCGTATTCGGGTTAATAGCTATATTCCCTTTCTCGCATTCGGCTGAATAGTTATATTCCTTTTCTCGCATTCAGCTAAATATTAATATTCCTCTTGTTGTATTTAGCTAAATAGTTATATTTCGTCTATCGTATTCAGCGAAATAGTTATATTACGCCTATCGTATCCAGCGAAAGTTATTTTGCCGTTCTCATATTCAGTTAATATTCAAAGCCACGTTTAGGTTCTGCCTTGGTCAAAAGAAATTATAGATACAGTGGTATAGACCTTCTGGTAGAGTATTTATATAAATCGTATTTTATTTCAAGCACCATTGCTGTTCAGTTGTAATGTATTTTTTACCATATTCAAGTTTAGTAATCATAGAGTTACGTACAAGGTCATATTATGCCAGGTTATAAATAAGACACTACAGCAATGTTAATACTTTAGTTAAAGTTATAGGATTTTCCTGCCGTGTTTTAAAAAGAGCACCTGACAGATCACAAGCACAGTCATTGTACAACCCCAGGAGGAAGGTGAAGGGGAAGCCTACCTTAATGCAACTTGCTGGAGAACCATAGAAGCCAGAAAGGTAGTTACGAACCAAAGTTACAGTAACGCAAGATGGGTGGCTTCAGACCAGATGAGATAGAGGAAGTGTGCTGCTACACTTAAAGACGTCACAAGACGTGATGGTCGCTGACGGTGATCCAGTCAGCGAGCAAGGATCTAAGAAGAAGATCATAATTATTCCAGGACGAAATAATAGCTTAGTACACGAGTGGACAACCGTTTCCGGACAGAGGTCGGTAACCGTTTTACAGGCAACGGCTGGAAGCCATGTCAGCCAGTGAACCGCGCGGGTCCCATTCATCTGTAGTTACTTAATTAAGGAAGTAAGAACAAAATATGCATTCGGTCAAAAATGCTGGAGTTAAATTGCAAAAACTGTAGATATATATATATATATACACACACATACACACACACATGAGGTAGCTACAAAAAGTTCCCAGAATAGTCGACTCGTGTTTTAATGAAAAATGATATTTTGAATAATATATAAGTTCGTAGTGACCTTGACGAAATGACATGGCAGACGTGACCTTCACATATAATTTTGAACATATATTATATAATTTTGTTTGTGTGTTGTGCTCGTTGTATCGTCAGAGTTGGAAACGTCCTATGATTGAACAGTGAACAAATGTCAAATTCTGTGTTTTGCTTGAGAAGTCATAATTTAATTAACTTAACGTTGCTATACTGGTTTAGAAGACTCTGCAGAGTCTGTAAAGAACCAGTTTCATTTGCATTTCTTTCTTCTAAAAGCTATGGGCATCCAATCTATTCTTAAATGCTTGAATTGTCCCTCAATCCACTATTTCCTGTGGCAATGCATTCCAAGCATTCAACACTCTCTGACTAAAAAATAAGTTCCGAATATCGAATCTAGAACTTGATTTAGTTAATTTGTACCTTTGCCCTCTTGTTCGTGTAGGTAGTTGTATTTTGAAAAACGTGTTATAAACTAATTTATCATGTTATCTTGAAAGTCTTTTTTTTTATTCTCAGGATATTGTCTACCATGATTTCATTCCTGAAGGCCGAACGGTTAACACAGAAATGTACATTGCCATCATCCGTCATCTAAGAGATGCAATAGAAGAAAACGAAAAGAAAAATGGAGAACAAACTGTTGGATTATGCTTCATGACAATGCGCCAGCACTTCGATCCACAATGGTGATGCAGTACCTTGCAAAGCACAATGTGATTACCTTGGAACATTCTCCATATTCTCCCGACCTGGCACCGGCTGTTTACTTGTTCCCTCGACTGAGATCGACAGTGAAAGGAACTACTTTAAAGGAAAAGTAGTATAGATATTTTTATTGAAGAGTATTTCTATACAATCCACTAATTCTGGGAACTTCTTGAAGCTACCTCGTATATATATATATATATATATATATATATATATATATATATATATATATATATATATATATATATATATATATATATATATATATACATATTTATATATATTTATATGCATATACATACGAGTATACATATTTATTCACGACCGACAGTCATTAAGAAATGGCCATTTTAATACTAACATTTAACAATTAATGTTAAATAGTGTTTCTTATTTCTCTTTTTAGTCATAGCATCCGTGCCTGGTAACACACTTTGTCTACATGTCCACTAGTATGTGTATGTCTTCTAGAAATAAAATAATTCGGTGTGACCTTTAACTAACTGTGCCTAGCCTCCATTACCTCGTTGCCATCTGCAAACATCTGACCCCGCAAATGTTCACTCAGGAGTACAGACAAGGGAAGTCAAGTTAGACCTGTATGTTGGATGTTTCAAGGCCTCAAATTCCAGAGCACGAACTATCTCTGTTTGTATGACAGCATTGTGGTAAAGTAGTTATACGCCTCTTATAAGAAGTCACTGGCGTGTCGATTGCATCGCGTGCTTAATTCTGTTCAGAATCATGTCACTGCAAAGTGCACTATTCACCGTTTCATTCCTTTCCGGAAAATGCAACCAATTTAGGTTACATTATCCTCCCAAAAGATGGTCATCATGACTTTGAAAGTGGAAGCACGTGTTTTGAATTTTTTTCTCAGGCCAAGAAAACGGGTATTTTCATTGCATCGACTCTCTCTTACTTTCTAGTTCGTAATGGTGCAACCATCACTCGCCTATTGTGATAATTTGATGGAGAGAACATCTTCTTCGTGAGCTTGACGATCCAAATGCTCCTAACAAATCGTCTGTCGTGCACGCTTGTGATCATCGTGCAGTTTCCTTGGGACAAATCTACTACACACGTTCCTGTAGCCGAGGTCATTGTGTGCGTAGCGCCGTGACTCGTGTTTAAATCTGAGGCTATTTCATCATTAGTGACTCGACCGTTGCCCCGGACTAGCTGGTCAATCTGCTGTTTCCCTGTGTAAGTTGCCACGCTTGCTGGACTTTCCCGCAACTAATCACCAATAATGTTTTGTCTTTTATTTTGAAATCTCTCTAGCCATTCATACGCTATCTTCTGAAACAAACAACGGTATGCATACTGAACCTACGACATTTTGTAGATTTCAGAAGGTTTCACATCCCCTGACCACAAAAGACGAATAGCGTCTCGTTGTTCTTTAGAGCTGCAAGTCAACAGTAAGACGGCAAATTTGGACTCTATACTACACATGCGCATACTGCTCGATCGACACATTACCAATATGGGTTATTACTGAAGCGCCGTTTTAGTCCTGAATTAAGATTTTCCGTTGTACACACACTTTCATGTATTTTATAAATAACTACTTTCCCTCATATATATATATATATATATATATATATATATATATATATGTGTGTGTATGTATGTGTGTGTATGTGTGTGTATGTGTGTGTATGTGTGTGTATGTGTGTATGTGTGTATGTGTGTGTATGTGTGTATGTGTGTGTATGTATGTGTGCGTGTGCGTGTGTCGTATATATAGTATGGAAAAAGCATTTATTCTGGTTATACTTTACGGAAATCTATTTTTAAAAAAAGCAGGCTGCAAATCACGGTACAGAGATAATTCTAAAGTTCCTACTCAATTGTGGCCTGCATGAACTACACGTGGAAACAGTCTTTCCGTCGTGTAAGGATCAACAAGTCAGTACCCTATATTTATATATATATAAAAGATGTAATTTATTTTTGTTAAAAGCAAAACCTCAAACACAACTTTCCGTTTCATTTTGTGAATCAACTGCAGGTCGGGTAAAGGGATTTCAGAGATTTGTGGCTGAATATTATCGGCTGACAGACCAGTTTCGTGGGCAGTAAGTTGTCGACCTCTGACACTGACGTAGTTAAAGCGCATGTTTTCCGATAAACCAACGCTGATCCAATCAAACAAATAGCAAATTATGTAGAAAAGCAGAGATAGAGCATGAACATTAATTAGGAACCACCTCTAGGCTCACACGGCATCTGTCATTTCGAAGAACAAATACGAAACCATTTAACCCTATTATGCATGTCATAAAAAATTGCTGAGGGACTTGTGCACGTGTGTCGCAGTCTCATCATGCAAATCATATTACTACAAAAACCACCATTGCTGGTTAGATGATTGCTTAGGTCGACCGAGTTCTAGCGAGGCCCGAATGGGGAGCAAATCATAGCAACACTGTTACTTGTCATGTATGTTCTAAGAGGAGTCTAAGGAGGGTTTGGCATAGACAGGACTAGTTTGTTCTCTACGAATCTGAATCCATGAAAACCTCCAGAATTCAAGACAGGTCAACATTTTATGAAAACCTGTGCTCTATATGTAGCTGAAACACGTTTTATTAACTTATTTACTAATCTATTCACTGAAAGATTCATAAATTCTTTGTTATAGACTTCCTGCAATGAGGCAAACCCCAGTAGTTCTCTCCAACACCTATCGATCCTTGATGGGAACAGCAGATGCATTAATTGCGAAGCTCCTAGATGATACGACGACTTTTACGTGTGACTCGCGACGAATAGATTTACAGCGCTTCCAAGTCAATACGGAAGATATGATGGCATTTACATATTATTTTAGTAAGCCCAGCAGTTATTGTTCACTGTGAAATTATCTTTACTGAATAGACTTGGAATGCGGTTGATAGAGTGGTAGAATGCATGTGATAGTGACATTATAGGCTAATATTACTACAATACATTATAATAAAGCAATGCTATTTTCCTGACTTCAGCAATCATTATTAGGTACCTGGTTAGCCTTCCCTCTTCCACCACTTCTCCTTATTCAGTCTGCACTGTTGCAGCCATTTCTTGTTTGCTGGCCGTGACGCTGGCAGTCTTCTTTGGGTCGCTGATCGCTGCAGCCCATTCACTGCTCAGCATTTTGATTCCCACGTGTGGATTTGAATGTCACATGATTTATAAAGACGCTGCTTGCTTCAGACTCTGTTCAAAGAGTTCACGGATGTCCTCACTAGGCTGATCCTCCCAGTGATGTCTGCTGCGACACTACCGTTACATTTACTTTACATAGGACAAAAATGTATTCAATCCCTCCAGCCTCCGGAGCCTATAACAGCACACATCAGTGCTTTATAGCAAGAACAAATGTGTCGATAGTGTTAAAGGAGTATAAACTTAACGATCACACGAGGTCGATGAGGCAAAAGTAAATGAGCTGTTAGCAACTCATAGCTGGCTGGTCCCATAAGAGTCAGTGACTCCAAGCGGGCTGCTTGCATCAGCGCCAGTGATACATAACTGATCAAAATCCTATTCCACCTCCAAGTGGCAGCCCTGGAAATAGGCTGCAACGACGCAGCCTGGCTAAGAGATCAGTGATCAAAAAGAGAAGGGAAACCTGGTCACAAGAATGCCACGCTCAAATCGCATGTGTTGGGCCGTAAGACGCAGATGTTGCAGTCCTTTTTCAGGACGAACGCCTTAGATGAAGAAGTAGAAGAAGAAGAAGAAGAAGAAGAAGAAGAAGAAGAAGAAGAAGAGATGTGAATGGTACTGTGGTAATCGAAGAGAAGTGTGCCTTGTTTGACTGTATTTTTTACCGATTTTAAGTCACGTTTGATCCAAGTGAAAAAATATTCTATCTAAGCCTACCACATGTTCTCTTCCTAAGAGAAGACGAAGAACGCAATATAGAAGGCACACTACAGAATACTACATCTCCCTACGAACGGTATCTACCGACATATGTTCACGTATCTTTCGACAGATGGAGATGGAGATGGAGATGGGGATGGGGATGGGATGGGGATGAGATGAGATGAGATGAGATGAGATGAGATGTGATGAGATGTGATGAGATGAGATGAAATGTGATGAGACAATTACTTATCATTAACAGGAATCTGCTCATCCTGAATGTAATGCTTCACAGCTGGGTCTACAAAAATGACCACAGAAAACTAAGGAGGAGATTTCACCTCCCAAAAACGACGTCTACCGCCATTAAATACAGACGATATTAGATGAGATGAGATGAGATGAAATGAAGTAATCATTTATCAATAAACCAATTCTGTTCATCCTGGCTGCAACGCTCTATCGTTGAGTCTACAAATGATGACGAATTGCACATGTTTTTATATAACCAGCTGGAGTAGTTGTTTAAATGGTTTTACGATAGCAACACGTGTCAATCAATCAATCGGTCGATCAATCAATCAATTAATCTTTAATGCATTCACATAGACCGTTTAATAATGTTGTGTATACAGCCAACATCCGTGTTTTTCTTGTCTCGTTTTGATTTCGTATAACGAGTAAGGCGATAATGCGCCTTGGTGGCTTCAAAAGAAGCCAAAATCAAAGAAGTTAGGTGTCCTATGGCAGTGATCGTTTCTGCAACACATTTTTTCTTTACGTTGACATGTTGTCTGCTTCATGCACAACCCTTCTCTAGTTTTGTTTTACGACAAGCGTGTGTATAATCAATCATACATCGCAGCTATCAACACAGACGACAGCACATTTGATAAATGTTTTCTCATTTACATCAGTACACATGGAAACAAATTGGACTCTCTCTCTCTCTCTCTCTCTCTCTCTCTCTCTCTGGATTACTGTATAGAGTTATAGAATACATCTCCTCCCTTGATCTTAATGTCATCCATTGCTCCTCGTCTGTTGTTCTTGAGCCCCAATCCAGACACACATAACATCCTTTTTTTAGTTTACCTATGAATATATATTCAAGTTCCCTACAAATGATAAATTCTTTACTCTGATCTGTCAGACAGTCTCGTCCATGCACTCACGGAACCCCCTTTTCATCTTTGATCAATGATGTGCAATATATTATTCAAATGAATATCTAGAAAAAAAAACCTTATCAGAAGCAAAAATATAACAATTTAGACCAAAATAAAAACTTGGTGTGCACATAAAAATCGTTTAAAAAAAACATTAAGTGGTCGCAGAATAAAGAGAAGCGAGTGGTCGGTTAGGATACGCGTTTTTGTATGACTGGTTAGAATATGAGTTTTTGAGTGGTTAGTTAGAGGCCGGGTTTTGTGTGCGGCTAGTTAGAGACGGGTTTTTGTCTGGCTAGTTAGGGGCTGCGTTTTTGTGTGGCTAGTTAGGATATGGGTGTTTGTGTGGCTAGTTAAGGTGTGAGTTTTTCTGTGGCTAGTTAGAGTATGGGTTTTTTCCGTTGCTATTTAGAGGCTGGGTTTTTGAGTGGCTAGCTAGAGGCTGGGTATTTGAGTTTCTAGTTAGAGGCCGAGATTTTTTGTGTGGGTAGTCAGAGTATGAATTTGCGTGTGGCTAGTCAGAGTATGGGTTTGTGTGTGGCTAGTTAGAGGTTGAGTTTTTGAGTGGCTAGTTAGAGGCTGGTTTTTTGAGTGGCTGGTAAGAGGCTGGGTTTTTAGTGGCTAGTTAGAGGCTAGGTTTTTGAGTGGTTAGTTATAGGCTGGGTTTTTTAGTGGCTAGCTAGAGGCTAGGTTTTTGAGTGGCTATTTGGAGGATGGGTTTTTGAGTGGCTAGATAGGGTATGGGATTTTGTGTGGCATTAGGGTATGGGGTTTTGTGGGGCTAGTTAGGGACTGGGTTTTTGTGTGGCTAGTTAAGGTGTGGGTTTTTTGTTAGGCTAGTTAGAGTATGGGTTTTTTTCTCTTGCTATTTAGAGGCTAGGTTTTTGAGTGGCTAGTTAGAGGCTAGGTTTTTGAGTGGCTAGTTATAGGCTGGGTTTTTGAGTGGCTAGTTAGAAACTAGGTTTTTGAGTGGCTATTTCGAGGATGGATGTTTGAGTAGCTAGATAAGGTATGATATTTTGTGTAGCGTTAGGATGTGGGTTTTTGTGTGGCTAGTTAGGATGTGGGTTTTTGTGTGGCTAGTTAGGATATGGGTTTTGTGTGGCTAGTTAAGGTGTCGGTTTTTGAGTGGCTAGTTAAGGTGTGGGTTTTTGAGTGGTTAGTTAGAGGCTGGGTTTTTTCTGGCTAGTTAGGGTATGGGTTTTTGTGTGGCTAGTTAGGGTATGGTTGTGTGGCTAATTATTCTATGGGTTTTTTAGTGAATAGTCTATGAATTTTTGAGATTCTAGTTTGGATATATGTTTTGAATTGCTAGTCAAGATATGTGTTTTTGTATGGCTGGTTCGAATATGGGTGTTTGAAAGGGTTGACAGTATATGGGTTTTTGTGTGGCTAGTTAGGATATGGGTTTTAGTATTCCTGGTCAGATTATGGGTTATATATGGATTTTTGTTTGGCTGGCTATAATATGGGTTTTTATGAAGCTTGTTTCGATATGGGCTTTTAAGCGGATAGTAAAAATATGGGTTTTTGAGGGGCTATTTAGGACAGTGGTTTCTCAGTCACTAGCAAGGAAATGAGTTTTTGAGTCGCTAGTTAGGACATGGGTTTTTGAGTCGCTAGTTAGAACATGGGTTTTATCTGCTAGTTGGGTAGCCGGTTGGTTAATGATTGGTTAGTGTATCCGTTTTTTAATAGCGAGAAAATCAGTTAACAAAAATGTTATTCATTATCTTTTGTTTATTTCTTCGTTGTATAGATATTTATACAATTAGTCAAACGTCAAGATTCTTGAAAAAATTGGAACTGCATTTGTCATACATTTAGGATGCCTTGCATCATTTTATCCAGACAAATGCATGACTGGAACCCACATTGGAAATAAAAGAGTGTACTGCTGAAAGAGCATGAAAAGAAATAGCTGAGGAGAGGAACAAAATACGGGATTCATAAAATGGTAAACAATGGCGGAACTCAAGAAAATATAGAAATAGAACCAAAGTGACAGCTGCTCTCCTATTCTCCAATGGGAACCAAAAGAAACACGTCAAGTTAAGACAGAACACTGCACACTCGTATACGTTCCTCTTTTTCTGTCTATGCTTTATTTAAATTGCAATTGATTTATGCTGTAGTTCAGGCTTTACGTGCAGAAAAGCTTGGCTATCTCCCATTTCATCTTTCTCTTAAAATCTCGCCAATTTGCATATTAAGATAGAAAACTTCTTTTCCTCGCCTCTCCTCCCTATTTCCACCCCCTCCACCCTTTTTAGTTTCCTGATTTTTAACTTCTCAAAAAAATTATATTTAAAAAAAAACTAAAACGAATCCAAAGACGAGATAAGGAATACACGAAGAAGCTTCTAACATTGAGACATGTCGGCCCTGGAGATGTACGTGGTTGGCAGCTGAAGAGATGATATCAGCAAAACGAAAAGTTTGGCAGAGTAAAGAAAGAGATTGCCATTAAATTGGGAAATTTTGTTTTTCTCCCTGGTTTTAGTGTGTTTTTCCTATGTTATTTCTTCTTCCTCTTCTTCCTTTCCCGAGTGGTCTGCCGGGGTCTTTATGTGACAAGGACAAGAATAGCAGCACTGCCTCACAGAGAGCATGTCGTAAGAGGCGACTAACTGTGTGACATGGCATACCACCGGCCATTGTTATATGGTTTGTTTAGTGCAGCATAGATGGCGCCTAACAGGCTGGGGGCCTTCTTTGCTTTAGTGTTTAAGTCTATTAAGATGATTCACACCATGGCTAACCACCCTCCGTAAGCGCTTGTCCCAACGCAGCGGAATATTAAGCTGCTCGAGTCTAGACCGCAAGGCAGGAAAACATTCTCCCGGCTACATCTAGCTCATACCAGAGCTGGGAACTGCACGGCTAGATCTAGCTCGTATCAGAGCTGGAAATTGCACGGCTACATCTAGCTCATATCAGAGCTGGGAACTGCACGGCTACATCTAGCTCATACCAGAGCTGGGAACTGCACGGCTACATCTAGCTCGTATCAGAGCTGGGAACTGCACGGCTACATCTATCTCATATCAGAGCTGGGAACTGCACGGCTACATCTAGCTCATATCAGAGCTGGGAACTGCACGGCTACATCTAGCTCATTCCAGAGCTGGAATCTGCACGGCTACATCTAGCTCATATCAGAGCTAGGAATTGCACGGCTATATCAAGATCATATCAGAGCTGGGACCTGCACGGCTACATCTAGCTCATTCCAGAGCTGGGACCTGCACGGCTACAACTAGCTCATACCAGAGCTGGGACGTCTGCCCCTGTAGAAGTACAGGTCGACTAAAAACTAAGAACTTCTTCTCCAAGTTCCTCGTCTTATTATTATTATTCTTTTCATTTTCATCATGTTCATATCCTTTTTTTTAGGGTCCCTGATAAACGCGTTTTCCACGCTGTTATTATAGTACAATGTATGCAGAAATGCATCCGTGCGTGGGTAACTCGCAAGAGTAACTAGGCATTTATTGAAGGTTTATTAATAAGTGATCAAATCAGTGATGTGCGTGAACATCCTTGAAGGTTTATTTGCATGATAGATGAACAATTTCTTCGTTGCCCGTTGGCTTGAGTGTCAATGTCAATTCAAAATGGCATTCAAGACAAAACATTTCTAACCGCTTGTGCATGTTGGTCCTACAGTTCGTTCCAAAATTATTCAACACATTCTCGCTAATTTTCTCAAAAGCTACTATTCTTATAACACTAACTATTTGCCAACAAGTATTGTATTTCCCAAGGCCTTAAGATTTCATTTTTAACGAATTCACAGGAAACGTACTTTTTTGCACAGAGCCGGTTTGGTTATATAATTGTGCTTATGCACCAAACAATGTTAAGCAAACCTTAGATTTTATAGTAATACACTAAATGGTGGCGACGTTTTCTGAAGGCGTATCCATACTACATATGGTAACATTCAATGAGACGCAGGAAGCGTAACTCCATGAGTATTGAGAAGAAGAAGCTATCAAATCGTATCATGCTTCTTTTTGCGGCATCGGTCCTGAACGAGACTGTGATTTTGAGATTTTCACATGACTCAAGATGATCACATGACTCAAGATGATCACATGGCTCAAGATGATCACATGGCTCAAGATGATCCCATGACTCAAGATGATCACAGGACTCAAGATGATCAAATGACTCAAGATGATCACATAACTCAAGATGATCACATGACTCAAGATGATCACATGACTCCAGATGACCACATGACTCAAGATGATCACATGACGCAAGATGATCACGTGACTCAAGATGAACACATGACTCAAGATGATCACGAAAGATTCGTTCTGCAAAGTAGAAAAATAAAGTACGAGTTATGCCGTATGTTTTTCAACAACAAATTAGGATCAGTTTATCTTTTCACACCGCTGAAAAACATTGTAGTGTTTGTTGGTACGAATGTGACTGAGATTATACACTTGGATATTGCAGAACATCGGACAGTAAGGGCATTGGATTGTCGTTATTGCGGTCTTCATCAGTTGATGTACTTTCTTGGGACACAGAAACAAAGGTTGTATTCATAAAGATGGCGTTAATAATACATTGTGAGGCGATTGGTGGAGATGTCAGGAGCTAAGATTCTAATATGGACTGCTCTATTCTGAATCTGACGACTCGAAAAGATTAACTGCTACTAAGGGCTGGATACAATGCACCTTCGTAGCCAATATATTTCTTCCTCGGAGCACATGCTCTTCACATTTATTCCAGTGCTCAATATATTTTTTGATTGGGCATCAACTGTGAATTCTTTAACATAACACAGTTAGAAAATCTTGTTTTGTGCTGCAACTTGACCTTTCACTGCAGCCCACACAAATTCTATGGGCTTGAGATGTGAATGGTACGGTGGTAATCGAAGACAAGTGTGCCTTGTTTGACTGTATTTTTTACAGATTTCAAGTCATGTTTGATCCAAGTGAAAAAATATTCTATCTAAGCCTACCACATGTTCTCTTCCTAAGATCTATGTATGTCGTAATATAAACGTCCCCTTCTGGCTTCCCTGATGAACTCAAGGTAGGGAGAGACTAGCTGAGATAATGTACCTAAGGTAGGGAGAGAGTAGATGATATAGTAGACTCAAGCTATGGAGAGAGTAGATGAGATAATGTACCTAAGGTAGGGAGAGAGTAGATGATATAGTAGACTCAAGGTATGGAGAGAGTAGATGAGATAATGTACCTAAGGTAGGGAGAGAGTAGAGGATATAGTAGACTCAATGTAAGGAGAGAGTAGATGAGATAATGTACCTAAGGTAGGGAGAGAGTAGATGATATAGAAGACTCAATGTAAGGAGAGAGTAGATGAGATAATGGACCTAAGGTAGGGAGAGAGTAGAAGATATAGTAGACTCAAGGTAAGGAGAGAGTAGATGAGATAGTGGACCTAAGCTAGAGAGAGAGTAGATAAGAAAATGGACTCAATCTAGGGAATAGAAAAAAAAAAATAAAGTAGTCACATTCTGCATCGTCATGAATTTGCACTTCTAACTCATTACTAAATTGATAAGAAAGTAGCTCGTTCAACCTCTCCTAATGAAACACGAATGACGTGTAAATAATAATAACAGCTGTCCATCGTTGTCGATGAGGACCGCCGACATCATCCTTGTCACAGATTTCCCTGTTGGGTGTGGGTGCGCATGTGGCTGAACAGGCCAATGCGAGCACGAAAACATCTGCTACATATCGGGCATACGAGGTTTGTAGAAGGGGATGGTATTCCCGCTGTTCGGGATGTCCGCGTCTCGCGTCTGCTCTGGGCTTTCACAACACGGTCGTCTTCACCGGCAGCTACACCCGATTTGACTGCGCTTCTCCAGTCAGATCTGTTTTGCGCAAGACATTCCCAGCTGTCGATGTCTATCTGGCAACTTTTTAGTGAGTCCTTCAGACCGTCTTTAAAACGTTTCTTTGGGCTCCCTCTCTCGCGCCATCCCTCTCTCAGTTCGCCGTAGAGAAGCTTCTTTGAGAGCCGCTCGTCTGACATACGGACGAGGTGTCCGGCCCATCCTAGTCGGGCTTTTTCAAGCAGTGCATGGATGCTGGGCATGTTAGCCCTCGAGAGAACCTCGATGTCAGTGACACGATCTTGCCATCGGATGTGGAATATTCGCCTCAGGCAACCTGTATGGAAGTGGTTTAACCTCATTGCATGTCCAGAGTATAGAGTCCAGCTTTCGCAAGCGTATATTAGGGTTGGAATGATGGTTGCACGGTAGACTTTGAGTTTGGTCTTGACGCTGATGCCACGACGTGCCCAGACCATCGAGCGCATTCTACCAAATGCTGTGTTGGCCTTTGCTATTCTCC
Organism: Ariolimax columbianus; assembly: GCA_036924085.1. Taxonomy (NCBI): domain Eukaryota; kingdom Metazoa; phylum Mollusca; class Gastropoda; order Stylommatophora; family Arionidae; genus Ariolimax; species Ariolimax columbianus. The sequence continues at coordinate 27,983,081 of JAVGWX010000017.1, forward strand.
TTGCCACCTCATCGTCTAGGCTGACAGATCTCGACAGCGTGCTGCTCAGATATGTGAATTTGTCTACGGCATTCAACGTCTGCCCGCTGACTGTAGTCTCTGGTTTTCTGAACGGCATGCCTGGTGCTGGTTGGTACATGACCTCTCTTTTTTTGGCATTTATGGTCAGGCCAAAAATGTTGCATGCGGCAGAGAACTGGTCCATTCCAACCTGCATGTTCAGTTCTGAGTTGCTCATTAGAGCGCAGTCGTCAGCAAATACAAGTTCCCTGATTATGCCGCCAGCCACTTTGCTTTTAGCCTTCATTCTTCTGGAATTGAGTAATTTACCATCTGTGCGGTACTTTATGGATATTCCAAGCTCCAATGATCTGAAGGCGTCTGTCATCGTGGCCGCGAACATCATGCTGAACAAAGTCGGGGCGAGTACACATCCTTGTTTTACTCCGTTTGATACTTGAAACGTTTTAGAGATTGCACCGCTGTCCAATACACGAGCACACATGCCTTCGTGTAGCTGTTTTACCATTGTTATGAACTTGTTGGGGCAGCCAAACTTAGACATTATCATCCACAGCCCTCCTCTGTTAACTTTATCAAATGCCTTTGTCAAATCAATAAATCTGGTGTACAAGGCCTGATTTTGTTCTCGACACTTCTCTTGTACTTGACGAGCGGCAAAAATCATGTCCACTGTTCCTCGTCCGGCTCCGAATCTACATTGGCTTTCTGGGAGGTGGTGGCTTTGTTCAAGGTGTTTGTTGAGCCTGTTTAGCAGTAAGCGAGCTAGGATCTTGCCTGCTACGGAGTGTAGCGATATTCCATGATGATTGTCGCATTCCTGACGGTTGCCATTTCTTTTGTACAGGTGCACGATTGAGGCGTCCTTTAGCTCCTGCGGAATTTTTCCTTCCGCCCACATGTGACAGAAGAGTTCAGTGATCCTTCTGGTGAGGGATGGGCCAGCTGTCTTATATACCTCTGCTGGTATTGCATCAGCTCCTGGCGCTTTTCCTATAGATAGTGAACTGATTGCCCTGTTGACTTCCTCCTCAGTAATGACTTCATCCAACGCCAGGTTCAGTTCCACCTACGGCATTCGCCGGATGGCCTCTTCATTTATGGACGACGGGTGGTTTAGTATTTTGCAGAAGTGGTCTACCCATCTATCTAGAATCTGAACCTTATCTGTTAGCAGTACCCCATCCGCACTGCGAACTGGAGTATTACTAGAGGGCTGCGGGCCGTAGAGAGCTTTCAGTGCCTCGTAAAACCGTTTGGTGTCATGACGCTCGGCGAACATCTCAATTTAGTCAGCTCTTTTGCTGAGCCAGGAGTCTTACATCTCTCTAAGCCTGGTCTGGACAGCTTTGCGAGCAGTATTGAAGGCAGCTTTTGCTGCCGGAGATGGTGTGTCCCTCTGGTATTCCCTGTACGTGAATGTGTTACTGTAGATATACCAAATTCAGATCAGTGTTATTTTACTAATCCCAAATAAGTAATAACTTACAGGAGAACAGATGGGCAAATAATACTTTCTTACGGTTGTGAATATTATTATTACCCCCAACAAATTTCATTCCATTTTGTCAAAGGGATTATTTAATGTATATCGCTAAAGTTGTTCGTGAATTTTGGAACGAACTATAATAGCAATTACTTAATAATATAAGGATCGAGGTCAACTGTTGAGAATCTGGCTGGTCTATGGGATCTGTTGAGAAAACAGAAGATCATGAACGCCGGAAACCTCCTGTGCTACTGACCCCTGTCGACAGACATAACCCATGTCGGTCTGGTTTCCGGAGAAAGCTAGTTACTTTGCACAAGAAAGTCCACAAAGCAGATGGATATATAATAAAACTGTACGTGAAACATACATACCGACAACAGAAAAGAAATGGATGTAATGGGCAGCCTGGAATTCTAACACCGTACCTCCAGATAAAGGAAGCGCCTTGCCCCAAGTGGGATATGAGGTACTCGACCAGCGAGACACTGCAGCAAAAAGATGTCATACAAGCCAAGCCTTTCGTTTTTCAACACTTGTGGCTGTGGAATATGGGCCGAGTTCGTTCCAGACATATTTATAGATTCCCCACCTTCCTATAAATATGTCTGGATCGATCTCAGCCTGTATTCCTATACACACACTTCGACGGATACCTATTTATGGTTGAGCCGACAGGCGTGTTTAAATTAAACCGGACCAAACTGCAACAAGTGAAGATACATACGATGCGCATAATGATGTCCCTTCTGGTGTAAACAGCACAAACCAACCGTTAGGTTTGGAAAATTGTATTATCCTCGGACTCCTAATTTCCCCAGAAGACCGTTGAAAACATAGCGGGTGGGATACGTAATCCGTCCAGAGTTTATCAGCGAGCGGTGTTTCTAACAGCTGAAAGATGTCGACCAGTTGACATTCAACGCAGAATGCAGGCAGTGTATGGTGATAAAAGTGTGTCGAAAACAACAGTGAAGAACTGGACATCTATGGTTAAAGAAGGACGTGAGTTAACGAAAGATCTTCCGAGACCAGGTCATTAGCAAATCGTTGCATTAACTCACACCCTTCTTTAAACATCGCTGTTCAGTTCTTCACTGTTGTCTTATATATATATATATATATATATATATATATATATATATTACTCATAGTTTTTCTCCACATGAAAACCTAGCCAATTATGTCATCTATTATACTTCATTGATGTTCGTCCATCACATGTGATAAAGACCACTCTCTTTGTTCAGCCATGTGGACAGTCTTTTATCTTGCTTTGTCCGCTGAAATACATACACACACAATACAAATACAGTTGCCCTTTCCGTCTAGCAGACTATCGCTTTAGCAGGTATGAGCAGACACAGTCTCTTTCATTTTGTTTTTGCCGCTATTCCTAAAACGAATGATCATCTATGCGAATTCATGGCCTCCAAACGTCTCTGTCCAGAGCTGCCATTTTCCATTCGCCAACGCCAAAGGAATAGCATTTAGTCATAGTCTTACAATGTCCTTTTATCTCAGCGTAAACCTACTCGGGTATCGTTTCACAGCACAGTGTCCACCAAACAGCACCTATGTAGGAATACAACTGCTATTCGTTCTACTGATATATCCCAACGAACATATCTTCTACTGCTTCCAACAATGGACAATAGTTTGCTTATTTCAGTACCTCGACAATTGTTTTAGTTTTTTTCAAGATGTCACCTAATGTTCGTAATTCTCTGGAGGCAGTGTTGATGAAAAGTAGAAAGTCTCCTCTCATGCCTTGAGTAGGATCTTCATGTATCCAATGCATATAAAATGTGGCTAGCACGCGGGCACAATACAATTGAATGTTAGTTTTCAATGTCCTCTCAAAGTTGTTCTATGCCCGTGATGCTGCATGGCCAATTCTTATGGGTATTTCTTGGTGTAAGGAGAGAGTCGATGAAATAGTAGATCTAACGTAGAGGAGAGTAGATGAGATAGTCAAGCCAAGGTATAGTGAGAGTGCAGAGGTAGTATAGATATAGTAGGACCAGGTTAGGAGGAGAGTAGATTAAATGGTGGTCCTAAGGTAGGGGAAATTAGATGAGATAGTGGACCCAAGGTAGGGAGAGAGTAGATGGCATAGTGTACTCAAGGTAGGGAGAGAGTAGATGATACATTGGACAATGTAGGGTAGAGAGTAGATGAGATAATGGACTCAAGGTAGGGAGAGGAGATACGATAATGGACAAAGTAGGAAGAGAGTAGATGAGATAGTGGACCTAAAGTAGGGAGAGAGTAGATGAGATAGTGGACCTAAGGTATGGAGAGAGTAGATGAGATAGTGGACCTAAGGTAGGGAGAGAGTAGATGAGATAGTGGACCTAAGGTAGGGAGAAAGTAGATGAGATAGTGGACCTAAGATAAGGAGAGAGTAGATGATATGGTGGACTCAAGGTAGGGACAGAGTAAATGAGATAGTGGACTCAAGGTATGGAGAGAGTAGATGATATAGTAGTGGACTCACGTTAGGGAAAGAGAAGACGACATAATGGACTCAAGTTAGGGAGATAGTACATGAGATTGCGGACCTAAGATAGGGAGAGACGATTAGATAGTGAACTCAATGTAGGGAATAGAAAATAAAGAATAGCTGTGTTTATTACATCTGTATACTCAACACAACTCATTTTTTGACGCAATCGTGTAATAGCATGATGCTAACAATCATAATGTTGAGAGTGGTCTGTCGTATATTGATTTGAACAAATTTTTTACAGGACATTCATTGTCAACCTTGACATCTCTTTATCTCTATCGCGCTCTCTCTCCCTCTCTCTCTGTCTATCTCTTTGTCTCTCTCTTTGCTTCTCTCTCTCTCTCTCTCTCTCTCTCTCTCTCTCTCTCTCTCATTGTTTGTCTCCCTTTGTACTTTTATTTCAGCCTGATCTTACTCTTCATTTCCTATAGTGAAATGATTATAGCTTGACTTTCTTTCTTCACATCTTCTAATAATTTTATTGCAAGCTGCCATTTCCCTTTTTGTCCTTTTTCAGAATTTGATTGCAAGCTGACATTTACTCTTTGTCCCTTTTAAGATTTGATTGCAAACTGACATTTATCTCTTTGTTTTTTTTATGGTTTGATTGCAATCTGACATTTTTCTCTTTGTCCCTTTTAAGATTGTATTGCAATCTGACATTTATCTCTTTGTCCCTATTAAGATTTGTTTCTTCTTCTTCTTCTGCGTACACAGTCAGACAGTAACCATTATTTTCTCGAAAAAAGCGGCGGTCATCCTGAGACTCTCGCCACTACCATAGAGCTTGTCTTGCAGTTCCACTGGCAATGGCCACATCTGCTCTCTCTGATCCTCGTATGTCGGGCAGTTCTGCAGCAGATGTTCAGTGGTCATTTTACCAGTACCGCACGGGCATTCGTCGGTACACCCTATCTTCAATTTGTTGAAGAGGTGGTGCCTCAGTCTGTTGTGGCCAGTGCGAAGTCTGAAGACAACGACCTGCTCTCTTCGGTTCAACTGGTAATAGGCATCGTTTTTGGTGTAACCAGTATGTTCGGTTTCCCATTTGGACATGTACCTGGCTTTGATAAGCCGTTTTGACTCTTCGTACGTCATACTGGTATCTATTTGTGGTAGCCTTGCACCTTCTTTTGCCAGTCTGTCTGCCTCCTCGTTGCCTTGGATGTTGCAGTGTGACGGAACCCACTGTACCACTACCCTTTTTGGTGCGGACTGTTGGCACAGTTTGCAGAGTGCTGCTCTTAAGTCATTAAGCTCAGTGTTTTTCTGGCTTTTTAGCGCTGTGACTACTTCGAGAGCATCTGTCAGCAGGACTATATGGCTCTCATTTTCACTGTGTGTTACCATTTCTTCCACTGCCGCCCTCAGTGCCTCTGCCTCTGCTCTGAAATTGCTCGTGTACTTACCAGTAGCGAATGACAGTGTTATTTTTCTGCCATTTGGTAGGTTCAGGAATGCTCCTGCCCCTCCGTTCTGTGTAGTGTTTGTTACAGAACCGTCGGTGTATGCATGGGTCCAGTCCATGCTTGGGTAGCTTTTCGTTATGAAGCTTAAGGTAGTGTCTCTCCTTTCTTTTTCGGTCTGGCAGTTTTTGTTTGCAATACCTGGTATATTTTCTACCACCTCTGGAAATATATCCTGCCTCCAAGTAGGTTTTCGTACAGTAGTGATGGGTTTTGGTGT